>OZ012738.1:11255594-11370594 GCA_963859935.3 Lathyrus sativus | reverse complement strand
AAGGTAAGACGCGGATAAAACACGACCTCGGGGAGCAAAATGCAAATGGGGATAAAACACCCATGCTGCCAAGTGACTAAATTCGTCCACAAGGTAAGACGCGGGTAAAACACGACCTCGGGAGAAGAAGCAAATGGGGATAAAACACCCATGATGCCAAGTAAATAAATTTTGCCCACAAGGTAAGACGCGAGTAAAACACGACCTCAGGGAAAAAAAAAAGTAAATGGGGGTAAAACACCATGATGTTAGGTAAACCCAGGAATATCTGGTAAACGGGGAATAAAACACCCGGGATAAAGGTACATGGGGGATAAAACACCCAAGGATAGAAGGTAAGTGGGGAGTAAAGCACCCAAGATAGACATGTAAATGGGGAGTAAAGCACCCAGGATAGAAATGTAAATGGGGAGTAAAGCACCCAAGATAAAAATGTAAATGGGGAGTAAAGCACCCAAGATAAAAATGTAAATGGGGAGTAAAGCACCCAAGATGTGCACATGTATAGGAATTATGCTATGGCATATGATCAAATGCAAATGCAAACGTCGACGACAAGACTCGACTCTTTCTGTGAGATGACAAAACTGGAGGACTGATTCCTCAACACGGAGATCACTGTCATTCTGTTAAACTGTATCAAGTTGATAGTCATTGTAGGAATGATGAATAACTGCTTGGGGATTATGCAAGTAAACTGCCCCAGGTCAAATGAATTGATAATTGCTTCAGCTGTCTGATTCGTGGAATCGACTGTTTTGCTGTATCCTCGGAGGGCTTGCCCCAGTCTGAGTCTTGAACAATTCTCTGGATAAACCAAATCTGAGAAGATATTGCCTTGAACAAATCTTTAACTGATTCTTTGACAGGATGTAAAAGGAACTTGCCCCTGATAAGATCACTTGACCAAGTTTCTCATTGTTTGAAAATTCCTTAGAGGAAAGTCAGTTTGCAAACAAAAATATTCATACAAACATGGTAATGCAAAGTTCATGCGATTTTTGAAAAATTATTTTTGAAAGATGGAAAATACATGAGTCGTTAGTCAGAACACAACGGTTCAAGACGTTCAAAGTTTAAAACAAAGGTGTACTGCCACAATAAATGATTCACAAAGATCTTTAGGAGTCAGGTTACACAACCTTGCTGTAGTATACTTTCAAAATAACCTTGCTTCAATTAGGTCTTTTGAGGGTTGTAATGTGGCCTGGTTCACGGTTTATGAAACAAAAGATAAAGGCTCAAAATTTATTTGTACCCACCCAATCTACGTGATGATCTTCAGTCCTATGCTCAGTTAACTCATACTATGCATTCAGGTTCCCATAAGTTAGGGATTTCATTGATCGTAGCAATGATGACTCAGAAGTCAAAGGGACCTATGAAAAGGCAGCCACTACTCCCCTATAACATTTGATTGTTTTGACATTGAGGATTTTCAAGATAAGGATTTAAAAAACTCTTTGTATTATCCCTAAATTTTGCCTGAACTGTTTATTTTAGAGTTTACAGTCAGCGGGATGCCCCAGTTTTGCCTAAGTCTCCTTCATAGGTTTTGACTTAGCGGGCTTGTTTTGATTTTCTTATATTATTTTTTTTTGTGTGAAGGAAAGTGACTGTTTGATTTTAATGATTACGGTGAACCATCATCGACCTTTTGATTAGAAAACATCTTCGACACTTATTTGACGTGTGCGAAGGAAAATTTGTTAATGAAAGGTGTATCGTATGAACACACAACCAAGTTAACTGAGAACTACACATCCCAAGGTTAAAATTGTGGGTTTTTTGTAACGAAAGAAAACTCCAACTTCTAGGCTCGAAGGGGGTAACGAGGGATTAACTTCCTTATTTCTCCAGTGTTTGGGAATTGAAACAATGCCTTACATCGTCAACAAGGTTTGATTGAAAGCATACTGACAGCAATTATGGGTATAACGTTTTCATCATCCTCCCTCCAATCTTTGCATACCAAAAATTCGGACAAAGGTAAATATTTGAAAGATAAAGCATAGAGATAAAAATAATAGATAAAATTAATTAAATCAAAAGTTGCAATGCTCAGTTCATCGATATAAAAGTACAAACATAGTTTCGAAAGAAAACAGCTAATAAAATAAGGAAAATACAAACAATGAGAAACAAAGGTCTGTGATTAAAACAATACAAAGATAAACTGTCATGTCTAAAACAAATAAATAGCCCACTGAGGTCAGCCTGAAGCTTCACTTCTGATGCCCTGGCAAAGGATTCTTCTGGATGTTTGGGGGATTGTCTGGAAAATCAAGTATCCCTGCTCTCATCAGCTCACGCACTCTGGCTTTCAGTGCAAAACAATGCTCCAAGTCATGGCCTAAGGCACCCTCATGAAAAGCGCACTGGAAATCAGCCCTAAATCCAGCTGGAGGAGGATTAGGAGGAGGTGGTAAAGCCCTTGTAGTGATCAGCCCTTGTTGAACCAGGTAAGGATAAAGTTCTGTGTAAGTCATGGGAATAGGATCAAATTGATTCCTATTTTGATACTGGTCTTGTCTAATAACTGGACGTTGAGGATTCTGAGCTGGCTGCGGAGCAACAACAGGTTGAGATCCCTGGCGAGGCTTTCTTGATTCAGTCATGACAGCATTGGTCTGCTCGTCCTTCCTCTTATGGAAATTCCCATAGGATTTCTTTGCACCATTAGAAGATTCGGCAGCTTTGGATACCTTCCCATTTTTCAAACCTTCTTCTAACCTTTGGCCAATAGTCACCAGATCTGTAAAGCTTGAAGAGACGCTCCCAATCATCTTTTCCCAATAGAAAGGAGACAAAGTATCCATGAATATTCCTGTCAGTTCCTTCTCTGCTATAGGGGGTTCGACTTGAGAAGCTAACTCCCTCCAACGCTGAGCATACTCCTTGAACGACTCTTTTTCCTTCTGAGACATACTTTGAAGCTGACGACGATCGGGAGCCATATCCAAATTGTATTTGTATTGCTTCATAAAAGCGTTGACGAGATCTTGGAAGCAGTGGACACTATTATGCTGTAAGTTCATATACCATTTAAGAGAAGCACCACTCAAACTATCCTGAAAGCAATGAATGAGCAACTTCTGATTGTTGGTGTAAGCTGCCATCTTTCGGAAGTACATGACTAGATGGGCTCTTGGACATGAATGACCTTGATACTTCACGAACTCAGGAGTCTTGAACTTGGCAGGCAAAACAAGACCAGAAACTAGGCACATATTATCGGCATCAACATTGAAGAAATCAGTACCCTCGACAGCTTGGAGTCTCTTGTTTATGATCTGAAACTGTTCCCGGGTGATCTCAGGCTCAACAAAATCTTCTTGAACATCGGCAACATTGTACTCATAGGGAGGATTCTCAACGGGAGCTTGGATAGTTTGATTAACCGTGTGGACCACAGGTTGGGCCTCGGTAAGGATAGGAGCTTGAAAAACCGGTCTGACAGCCTGACCAATCATAGCAGCAGATGCAATAGGTGGAGAGTAGTTAGGAGGTAAACCAAACTCAGGCCAACTAGAGGGCGGCACTGAAACAAGAGGTGGATCAACACTTGAAACTTCCTGAATGACAGTCCTCTGAGGTGGCTCTCCTCTAGCAATCAACACTTGAAGCATCTCGGTAAGCCTGGTCATGCCTGCTTTCAACTCATCAATCTCCATTCGGACCTCCGCATTATGTTCCTCTTGTTCTGACATTTGGCGTCTATAGTTAGCTCTAGTCTGATATCTGTGTCGAGGAATCAGCTTGACGACTCAAAGGTACACTGGAAGACGAGAGAACCGAGAATGAGAAACCGGGGGAAAAATGCAATGCAAAAATGTGATGCTAATGCCATGTAATGGTTCCAAGAATTTCAACGGTCGATTGCAAATATTCCCTTTTAGGAAAGTTGGAAAGAAATTTTTTTTTTTTTGACTCTAAAATGTAGGACCTTTTTGAGTTTGCAAAAGACTGTTGAATTCCTTGAAACTGGAAATGATATGATGCTTTATGGATGCAAAGCACAAATACACACACAAAGGTCCTAGGTTAGAGGACAGCGAATGGAGTTAAGGTCTACCCTTCCCAAAAGGTAAGTACTATAGGTTAATTGTACCTGCAGAACAAGGTTCTAAAGCGGTGCCCAAAGTCATCAATCCATCTTTTGGATATTATCAACTTTCCAACTAACTTGGAGGTCGATAATATCCTCAAGAGAACCTCATTTGAGTGTAGTATCGCGTAGCAACTATTGTAGGACTACTCCCACATAGTTCCCGCACTACGTCCTATATAAGGCCAAGGTGGTGTTAAGGTACTACGGCCCCCAGTATCACAGACTCCAATTGAAAATAGTAAAAGTTTTCACGACTGCACTCGATCAACCGAACCATTTTCGAAAGGGTCTCAACTGAGCGGTGATTCTCGAGTTGACTTGGTCGGGACTCACTCCCGGCAAGCCTCGTCGAATATCTCACCTTCCTATAATAAGGTCACTCAAGTCCGGGTTAGGACTTATCTCACAATAACAGGTATCCCCACAAGATACAATGATATATAAAAATAATTAATAAAATATCACACAATAAACAAAATAGGGGTAACCCTTAAAAATTAGGAGGGTCCCCAGTGAAGTCGCCATTTTCTGTTGCGGTTAGAATATGATTTCAAATTATTAATTAATTTGAATCGCATCTTTAGTTCACAACCGCTCTTTGATTTATCCGAAGGAAAAGGTCAAAAGAGGAAAACCTAATTTTGCATCGTAAAGACACTGCAGGAAGAGATCTAGGTAAGGGGTTGGTTAAGCTTAGGGAAGGTACTAGCACCCTAAACTTCTGTAGTACTCTACAGGAACCTTTTGTTTATTGTATGCTTTTTTATTTTATTATTTGTTTGAAATATATTGCTAAGGGATAGAGTGACCTAAAGACCTAAGGGTTAGTCCTAAGTTTACTCGGCAAGACGTCGCATCTTGTGCCTACATATCCTGACGGGAATGGAATCAGAGTAACTGTAGTTCCCCTCGAAAGGGAGGTTAGAAACGTCTTGACTGTGGTCAAGGTTTCAATGGGGAATAAACGTATCTTAAGGACACGCTTATGTGGAGTCTTTGAAACTCCTATTTCTACGTTGAATTTGTTAATTAAAAATTTAGGGTTGAAATTAGGGATTCCACGGCGGGAAACCCTAAAACAAAGTACGGCGACTCTTTGACCTAAAACTAGGGTAAAGGGTATTTTTGTCCACGGCGGGACGCCTAGGTTAATTAGGGTTTGAGACGGCTAAAACTAGGGTTATTGACTCGGCGGTCAAACAACTAGACCTAATTCCTTCGGAGGGAATTCTAACGGTAAAACATGCAAACATGACAAAATATTATACGGCAAAATTAAAGTGCGGAAAGTAAAGAAAGCGTCGCGACGATCACTCGCGTAAATTACAAATCCCAAAAAAAACAAAAACAAAATAAATCGCGACCATGGCCTCGCGTAAATTACATCCATGGAACAAAACAAATTAAAATAAATATGAATCATAATCTATGTATAATCTGAGGAGAGAAACAGAGAACGTTAGTGAAAAGTTAGACGAAAATATGGCAAACATATTTTATATTAAAAGAAACACGAAAATGCAATTTGGAATTTTTATTATTGTTTTGTTAATTTTTATATTTTTTTTTTATTAAAATTTTAGTCTTGATTTTAAAAGGTTTTAATTTTTAAATAAACAAAACTTTAGTTTTAACTTTTTATCTTTAGAAAGTTTTAATTTTAATTTTAATTTTTAAAAGAGAAAGTCTTAAATTAAAAAAAACTCTAATCATAAGTTTTTTTTTAAAAGAAGAAGTTTACATAAAAAAAAAAGGTTCGCTAGTCTTACTTTAAAAGAATGTTAGTTTTAAAATTTTAAAGAAAGTTTTAGAAAAAAGTTTTAACCCTTTCTAACATGTTTTAATTTTTAATCTTTAAAACTTAAAAAAAATGTTAATTTTAATACTTAAAAAAAAGTTTTAATTTTAGAACTGGGTTAATTTTAAGTTAGTAAAAATGTTTTCACTTAACTATAAAAGTGTTTTAAACACTGTTTATTTATTAAAAAAAATTATTAGTGGTTAGTGTTTTAATTAAGAAAAAGTTTTAAGTTTTTTACTTACTGTAATTATAATCAAAAACTGGTTTTAGTTATAATTCACAAAAAGGGTTTTTAGTTAGAAAAAAAGAAAAGGTTTAAAAAATGAAATGAGAGTTTAATTATTTGGAAGAGGTTTTAATTGGGATAACATAAAAGCTTACATTTCAGTTGCCGGTTGGTGATGCTTTCGCTTGTTCTTCGCCGGCGGCAATGGTTCTCGACGAACTTCTTTGGATCTCTTTTCCTCTTTCTCAAATGGAGGTGATGATGATGAGTTTCGAAACTCTTCTGAGCCTCCGGATCTTGACGACCGCCGTTTTTCTTTTTGTCTCCTTTTCTGATGACCTGTTCTTGATTTTCTGATGTGAATGAAGTTTCCTCCCATCACTTATGTTTATATAGGTAACAAATTAGGGTTAGCTCTAACCTAATTCCCACTTTAAAGCCCAACTTAAAGAATTAGTCAAAACTAAATTAAAACAAACTTAAAACAACTTAAAACTCTATTTATTTACTAAATATAATAAAATATTTTCTAATATTTTTAATTTTTTGATTTTTTGATGTTTTTTTATGAATAATATGGAAAAAAGTGAAAAATAATATTTTTAAAAAAATAATTTAAATAAAATACGAAAATAATAATTAAATAATTAAAAAAACTATTTTTGTTATTTTTTTTTATGAAAAATAGAAAAGTTAGAACAAAAATAAAAGAAAAACAAAAAGTGAAGAAGGTGGGATTTGAACTCTCGACCTCTCACACTCACAACTCCTTACACACGGTCTCTTGCCAATTGTGCCATTTTATTCATTCAAAATAAAGTGGCACTAGAAACTATGTAAAGGTAGGACAAATTTGGGGTGCAACATATATATATATATATATATATATATATATATATATATATATATATATATATATATATATGGTCCCATTTATCAATAATGTCGTGTTTTACATGTATTTTTTTATATAATAACCACACTCTTTTTTTATATAATAACCACACTCGAATCCAATATATATAAATGAATGTCACAAGTAATATAGCCACTTACATTAGGTAAGATAAATGTTGGTTTTTTTCTAATATTGTTCAACATATTGTGTCGTTGCACAATACTGTACATTAAAAATATTTTATGGGTTAAACCAATTACAAAGTCAAAGAAAATATGTATTAATAAAAAGGGAGCAATGATATAATGATCAATTACCAATGATCACTGAATAAACATGAGCATTAAAAGGGAGCAATGATAATCGGCACCCTCGGCCAAGAGCTAAAAGGTTATACACCCAACAACAAATATGGTGAAGGATAACAATAAAGGAAATTAACATTAAAAAAACCTCTCAAGGGACGTCCTTGTTCATTAAAAAAAAGTTCCCTAAAAGTGTCCTCAATAAGGGAGCCCATGCCCGAGTGTGAATCCGCATGGGAAATATCCCAACTAAAATATGGGGCTTGCCTTCTCTACTGACCATGTGTCTAAAGTCATTATTCAAATTAGAGGAAGTCCATTATTACCTATGAAAGAGTATGTGGGAAAATAAGTTCCCTTGTGCATAAGGGAGCGGTTGTCACCTCAAAAGGTGATCCAAACCCTAGGCCCAAGGGCCTCTATAAATATCTATCCCCATAAGGGGAGATAAGACAAACCTTAAGCCATACAAATTACACCCCCTTATACGCTTATACATAAGCACACCTTTTCATAACAAGGCCTTTCACCTTACTAGGCAGGTCCCTAAAACCACCATAATCACCACCACATGGCTTTTCACAATCGTGGTAAAACCTTAACTATCATTAATTATTATACACCTACAAAGGCTCGAGTCCCCAATACGCAAAGATTTGAATAATAGAAATACTTACATTGCACACTGTCAAATAAATTACAAATGAAATATAATAAAGAAAAAGGAGTTATTCTCCTTGTACCAAACTCAATAGCACATCAGTTACAACATTTTACGTGAAGTGTAATGTTTTTTGAACTTTTACTAAAATGCTTTAATGCACATTTAATTACTGATTCTTTAAATAAATCTTTCAAAATTCCAATTTTCAGAAGGGAGATTAATGATGATTATTAGGCCCATTATTATTATTTATATCGGGTGGGGGAGATGCAAGACTGGAGAGAGTTTTATATAGAATAATGATAATGAGTATTTGAGAGGAGGACAATAACTGTTAAAGTCTTTTGGCTAAATGGATATGATTTGGGGTATAGAGTGTTAATATAAGAATAAGATAATATCATTAATGTTATCGCCTAGTATCTTAGTCTATCTTATTTAATTAGGACTAGGAGTCTTGTATCCCTATAAATAGGAGGGATTAGTATTAAATCTTTTATATCAAGCTAATATAAATCAAACCAAGTCTAGTAATAAGATTCAAAATTCTTATTATTCTCACTCCTTTTATCTAAAATACCACAACTTCAACAGTTTCTATTATCGTTCAATTTCCTTTATTTTTCTCTGTTTATAACATCTTGTAAGGTGTAGCATTTCATGTCTGCATCAAAATTATTGTATGAGGATATGTGCTCTGATTTGGTTCAATATAGCATATATATTATTCTTTCTTTTTAATTCCTGAGTACGATCCTATCAAATAACTCAAGGGAAATATCATGGCATAAGATAAGATTTCTTTCTCCAATAATACTTACCTTAATTTTTTCCCATTTTATAGAGATGTAACATTATTGAAGTCCAACTTTCATGGCACTGTTTGATTGAATAATCCTATTTCAATGACAAACATACTAGTTGATACTATGAGACAACAATGTTAACTTTTTTTTATATTCATCATTAAATCATCAACATTTTTCTTTTAAACGTGCCTCCTACAACCCTAAAAGGAAAATATATTTGTAATACAACATCTTTAATCTCTAATCATAAACAGATGATAGAACTTTGAAAACAGTTCGGTGTAAAAAAGGATGGACAGTTACAATAGAAATCTTAGTGATAGAGTTCAAGCCCCAAGGATGTCAACAATTAAATTAGTTAGAATCAGTCAGTAGAACAACAATAGATTTTTGGTAACAATTTAACACCACTACATATCTTCATATAAAACCATACCTCTGTTTGGTAGCGGTTTTATCATAACTTTCAGCGGGATCTGCAGCACTGCGTTGTTGATTATTCAAACTTGAAGATAAATACTGACATTGTGGAAGATTGAAAACACTGCATATGTTCATTATTTGATAATTAAAAACAAACAAAAATATTAGATATAAACGTTTGAAGCTAACATACAAGAATGAACCCGAAATGAAGCATCCAATCAACTAAACAAGTCTATACGGTCATTGACTCCACAATATATTCTCAAGATATTAAGAGCACTTAACAAAAAAAGAAGCAGAAAACAAAAAATATAAATAATAATAATGGGCCTAACAACAACGCAAAATGGTAATCTGAGGCACAGTAGAACCATACTCTTTCTCTTTATACTTCCTAGTGATTGCTTGGTAATCTGTCTCCCAAGAGTTTGCAGAAGCTTGATCAAACTCCATGTCACTGAATACAAATATCAGATGAGTTTAATTCACAGAACCTGACATTAACTTGATGTTTTGACAGGTTTTGCAACAAATCTATAACATGTCGATGATATCTTTGGTTTTGTCCAACCAGATCTTGTTAGGTGCAGGTTTCGTCTCAATGCTTATCGCAGAAATGCCGTCTAAGGGATGCTCTCCGGATAAAGTTAGTTACTATACTGTGATGGGTTTCCTCTGTAAGGATGGAAAAGTCGAATAAGTGAAGCGTTTAATGAAGAATATGGTTTGAAATAGTGATTTAATACTAGATCAGATTACTTATAATACATTAATCCATGCGTTTTCGAAGCACGGACACGCATGTTTGACAAAGATATTTAATGCTAGTACAATATGCAGGTTTGACAAAGGTTATTAGCTTCTTCCAGTATCAATGATACCATTGACAAAGGTTCTAAGGCCCTCACTATCAACCTCTGTCATTGCACAAACTACAGCTGAGTCAGAGTGAATCCATCTGACACCTTCAACGAATATGAATTCACAAGTTTAATGCAATCATAATTGAAATTGATTGTTTTGTTTGGTTCAGAATGATAATTTCATTCTACAAAATCCACAACAGACAAAAGCTACCAATTCTGTCAAAGCTGTATCCATGACCGGACAAAAGCTACTATCATATTCTTAATTTGACAATAATACCTCATATCAATACTAATCCCAATCATCAAAATCAATGGTGATATGCTAGTTAATTTTTTCAATTAAAATAAACAAGATTACGCCTATGTTTCAAAATTCATAAATCTTTTTGCCATACAAGTTTTGTCTCTCCTAAATTCGAAAGTGTATTCGATAATACCTTAGGTTAAAATATTGCAAAGCTCGGAAAAATTAGGGATTTATTTATAATTAGTCAACAATGGTAGAAATTAAATTATCTTCAAATTCAAATCCCTAATTTTACAATTTACAATACAAAGCAATAATCTGAGAAAAGAAAGATTACCATATACCAATGAAGAGAAGGGTGACAGTGGTGAGCTTATGAAAGGCTGAGTTCGACGGAGAATGGGTTTTCTTTGTTCTTTCTTTCCCGTGTTTCCTCTTTCTATTCGAGTGGTGAATCCAAGGTAAATCTGAATCGGCTGTGTTTCCTCTTGCCGGTGGTGAATCGATGAATGAAGGAAGGAGATGGCGTGAGTAAATCAGAGGAAGAAGATGAGTGAGTGGATACCGTGTTTTGAAGGAAGGCTAGGTCGATGGAGGAAGATGATGAGTGAGCGGAAGACCGTGTTTTGTTTTTTGTGGTAGTACCAAAATTTTGTGCGCCAAAACGAAAAACTTATCCGGGAAAAGACTTTGGTTTTTTAATTAATTTTATTATTTATTATATATTTTATAATTAAATAGCGCTTTAGTGTAAATGCTATCATAGGATAGTCTAATAATAGCGTTTTTTTTAAAAGCGTTATTTTAGTGAAAAATTTTAGTAGCGTTTTTTTGAATAGTGTTATCTTAGTGAAGAATATTAATAGAGTTTTAAAGAAAGCGCTATCTTAGTGGAGTTTAATAATAGCATTTTTTTACAAAGTGCTATCAAAATCACATTCTTTGTACTCTATAATAGCCCCCGACTATAAAATGCTATTATAGATGTGTTTGTTTCCTTTTTAATAGAACTTTCTTTAAAAGCGCTATTAAATTAGGCGATACAAAATATCAATTTTGGCGTAGTGTCTCTTTCTCAATGTGACAGATAGAGGTCTCCATGACTTAATTCTGTAGGAGAAAGACTTTCTCCTCTAAAACTTCCAAGGTGCTACGATCCCTCTTAAGTGATTTCTCGATATGCCTCACATCTTCAAACTGGGCGAGAGCATCAGTGACCATTTTTTTAGGAGAGCCTTCACAATGTCTCATTTGTCCCTTAATAGTCCTACAACTGCCTCTCCTTCATGGACACTTCTATTTACATGGATCACCTGGGATTAAAGGCCTCAAATAGTGCGAGAATACTTATCTCTCTCTCAATATATATATATATATATATATATATATATATATATATATATATATATATATATATATATATATATATATATATATATATATATATATATATATATATATATATATATATATGCTTTATCCACTATAAGGCATCTTAAAAGTTGAACTTCCAGCATATCAAATAGCCTGATAGATGACATGTCGAGAAGCGACTAATAATCATAGGGAAATTTCTCTAGGAAGGAGAAGTGGCAATCAAAGATCTGCACCGCATTAAAAGTAGTGTTCTTCCATAAAGATGAGACAAATTCATTACATGCCCTCCTTCCATTTGTCTCTTCTCATGGATCCTTGATGAGCTATAGGGTCCCTCCTCCCGTCGTGTGGGATCTTGGGAGGGCACACCTCTCCAGCTTGTGAGGTTTCATACTGCCTCGTCCTCCGTCACCTGAAGTGTCTTGGGGGAAGGAAGAAGGAATGTTCTCCCATTGTTGTGCCATATCCATTCTCACAAAGCGCTCCCTTCTCTCGCAAAGAGAGATCTCTGTCAAATCCCCTACAGAGAATATTTTTTTTAGAACATATAAAAATAATAGAGACAAGATTGAATCGAGAAGGGCATCCTTTCATACCTAAGTACATCTCCACCCTATTTTTCGTTTCCACAATCCCTAGTAATAAGAGTATGGGATTCTAGGAAACAAAAACATCTCAAAATCTAAATTACTTCACGTTCAAGAGAGAAGGACACTTGGGTCTATCCTTTGGGTAATTTTTGGATACAACGTCTAGGATATAGGGAAAAAGGGTCAGCGATCACCCCTGCAGTTGTTGGGAAAGCATCACCCCACCGTATCACCTACATAAATTTGTATTTCTAATCCTCATAAGGGTTCGTGAAGGGCTTTAGTAAACATTTGCCTGACAGAGTATGCGACGTCACCCAATCATTGTTGGGGATAATTTACGTTCTAAAGAAATAAAGGAACACCCCCATGGCAGGGGATATGCCTAGGCTGCAACAGACTATTTGAAAAGCCTTGAGCATGCCCCATATGTTTTCAGTAATATGAGAAGGGTCAACGTTGATTACATTTTGAAAATTCTCTTCTAAAGAAGTAAATGTTACCAAAACTCTCAGCTTATGAATAATGGAAAGGTGAATATAAAAAAGGGAGCAAAAGGCTCGTCACAGGTATCCATGTTGTACTTCTCTCCCTCTGAACAAGGTTCCATGATCACATCTTCCTCACACCTTATGTTTGGGAAAACATAATACCACGATGAAACCTATTCATCATATATGTAGTAGAGTACAAAGACGCAATGTCTCGAGCATGAACAAGTTTAGCTTTCTTCCCTATGGTCACTTGAGGGTAGAGAAATGAAAAAAATAAGATGCTTTCACACTAAGGAAAATGAGTGAGCTTTTCACTTTCCTCACTGTTAACCTAGGCTGATATACTCTTATGGAAACAGAGAAATGGAAAAAAAGAAGAAGAGAAAAAGGGGTTGCTTTTAAATAATATATGAGAAACCCAATAATAAAAGTCATACATTCACCTAATAGGGTAACTACAACAGGAAACACAAAAACCCCTACACCTAGAGGACACGTGTAAGCAAGAGAAGACAAACTGATTTTCCCAAGGAACGTCATCACGAGGTGCATTAAATGATCAATACTGACTCTTTTTCCATTAAAATACCCAAGTTTTCAATAATGGTTGACTTTTTGATATCTCACTATCTAATCGAGAGATGTAAGGCATGTGTCTCTATCCCCTAACTATCTTAGAGGTGTTCACATAAGAATAAATGGTCACCCTCGACGGGGGGACTCACCTCAAGCTAAGGGACTCGCCTTAAATTTAGGGACTCACCCTTTTATCAAATAGCTGCCTTCAGGTGGGGGACTATCCCTTTAAGTAAATAATCGCCTTCAGTTGAGGGACTTGCCTTTTAATAAGTAGTCATCATCAGCTAAGGGACGTACTGAAGGGCGGAGGGCGTACCTCTTAAGACGCTTTAAAAATAATTCACCCTTAATAAAGCCCTCGTACTCGAGGGACTGTGTATTTTTATATTTGTTAGTGTTCTCAACAAGGGCGCCCTCGCCCATGTGTGACGTTGCCTGAGCGATATTCTAACCAGAATAAGGGGCTCTCCCTCGTTACTGGTGACATGTGTAAAGCCATTAGTACATGGTTTCTCATAACTGTGGCAATTCATAACCACTGTTATTTGTTATACACTTACAAAGGCCCCCAAGTCCCCCTGCCATTGTAGGATGAATATGTACACATGTACTTTCTAACTAGTACAACTCTCTTAATTATGCCTTAAGAACATATAGGAACATCCAACAATATTTTTTCTTATGTAAGTTTTTATTTCACTTTGATTGTATTTAAAATTTCTAACTATAAATTATTATCAATAACTTATTTATGCTTTGCTTTTAAGACACTGGAAAATTTCATACTCGTGCCCATGAATATATCCATCACGACGATTATATTCAACCTTATTTGGAGCGAGCCAATTTTGGTCATGTTATCAAATTTGTGTCCTATGTTATTGATGCTAGAATGATGGAGACCCGAAACAAACATCTTTCATCTTCTAATCAGGGAATGCAGTGTAACACTCGAGGATGTGTACATGTTGTTGGACTTACATATTGATGGTAAGATACTAAATGGAAAAACCAATGTAGATGAGTCAATATCCAAGAAATTTTTGGATATTCCGTTGACAAAATGTTATGAAGGGCCAAGGTATTAAACATATTTGGCTTAAAATTCTACGCGGTCGTTTGGGATTAACCAAAGAGTCTACCGAGCAACAAAAATAATTAAAATTAGGATTCCTATCATGCTACTAATATATTTATTTTTATTTTCGAATACTTCTAGTTGTAGGGTACATATCATGTTAAGAAGTATAGATAAAATAGGAACATATAGTTAAGGTTCCATATCTTTAGTGTGTCTCTATAAATCTTTTGTAAAACCCAAAAGGTAGGCTCATATACTTTTGTTGGATGTGCCATTTTTCTCCAAGGATATAGTTGGTTGAGAATTTCGTCCCTTGCACATGTCAATCACCAGAACTTCACATTCCCACACGCAAAAAAGAAAGTTTCTAACTCCATATATATTTTCATTTACTTAATTTATACTATTAACTATAAATTATTTATTTTATTTTATTTAGTTTAGGTGGTCTGTGGGATGAATTACAATAGATCTTCTCGACACTACATCATGGATTATCAAAATCTCTTAGATCACATGTGACCAAACGATGTATTACCACAAAACTTTTCATTTCATAGTAATTTATTTTTAATATTAACATTATTTTTTTAACTAGTAAATATGTTTTCTGCCACATTTTATTTGGAGGTCGTATCTAGATCCAAAAGATCATCATTAAAGGTATGAAGAAGATACAGTCGTCTGGACTACAACAACACCGACTATCATGTTCATTGCTGTAAAGATGCACCATAATGATCATATGAAACTACAGTCCGACATGCATCAAGATATCCCAGGTCCCCCGAGGTGCTTCAAAAAATAGCACAACAGTAATGTCTCGAACCAATTAACCTACACCAATTGGAAAGACTATGTCAAAGCTGAGTGTCGTTAATGGAAGCGCCACCATAACCTTTTCTCGACCAACATTGTAATACCAACCGAATCTAAACCAAATCCTCATTAGATGTTTTAATATAGATCAATTACAATTATATTTCTATCCGAACCTAGATATTTAGCCGACCCACGCCAACAAGCTTCATCATTTAATGCCTAACAAAACCAATAACACATTTTTACTCAACTCTCAACCCAACATAATTTCTAACCCACAAACACCGAACCCCATAACCAATAAATGTCACACACACAATAACAAAACCAATAGCATACCCCGTACTACCAACAATAATCACAATTTTTTTTTACCAATATCCATCAACTAACCCATTATACATATACCAAAACACTAAACAAACAAATGAAACAAACATAGACTACCAAACATCACATTATGACTTTCTTTTTATCCCCAACAAAACATTCACACCAATTTCACCATTCAACTGACCTGACAATAACCCAACCGTGACCACATCAACCCAAACAATACAATTGTACTACAAAAACATGACCAACAAACTCAGTTACGACAACACTGACATCCAAACACGAAACTTTTAAGAATTACAAGAATTATTTTTGGATGAGCCTAAACCGGGGAACTTCATATCAAGCACATGATGAGAATCGAATGATACTTATATGACAGATATAACCTCATTCGTGTGAAACCGTTGGTCACTTCAATCAACAGGGTCATAATCATTAATATAAAAAATATTTTTGTATGTGTAACTCCACTATAATTATATAATATTTATTTTTATTTTAAACATAAATAGTTTAGAATATATTGAAGAAAATTGAATATTAAGGTAATAAAGTTAGGAATTATGTTTAGTGTGGTATAAAGATTCTAAAAACAACACTTACTAGTACTTTAAATTAAAAAATGATATTGACCCAATAACTCACCATCATACATTTGTCATATGATACATCCAATGAGAGGAAAGACATTTAAAAGTGTGAAACTTTTTTACAAGTATATTATTGTAGACACTCATTTAAACTTGAAAACTAATAATTGTACTTAACTTCCCTTTCAAAATCATCACACACTTATATCTAGCTAATGGTCACTAGCTACTAACTACAGCAAAAAGATATCATTGAAAGAACACCAAAGTAAATATCAAATAGTGGAAAAATTATTATTTGGAGTCCATTATTACACTATTTTGTGGCTGAAACTTATTCAACATTCACATTGTCCGTTTCTAGTAAACAGAAGAAGCCACCAAAGACTATGCATAGAGAGAGAAAAGAAAAGGTTTGAGTTTCAACTTGGATTTGGAGTACTAGCTAAAACCTTAACTATAATAACATTGTTTGAAAATAAAGTGTAGTAGTAATAATATTCTATATAATATATATTACAGTAATGTTCCAATTCCAAAAGTAGAAAATTTGATGAAATTGAAAACAACCCATGATTTTAATCCCAAATGGGTGATAAAAAATCATCAGAAAAAGTAGCATAGAATTCAATTCCATCTTCAAAACCGATTGAGGGAGTAAAGGGATGATGATAAACCCAGTTAGTACTATCCACCGAGTCATCAAGCAAAACAAACTCAGAACCAGCTGAGTCAACAACCGAGTCATTTTCACCTTCGTTAATTTTAGGAAGTTCAACAATTTGACTAAGTTCTTGTTCTTGTTCATGTTCAGACTCATCAGATTCAGAACAACATTGATCGGTCACGTGCGCGACAGGTTCATCAAAGTCAACCATAGCTGCTGCCGCGGTTGCTGCGGCTTGAATGTCACGTGGTGCTGACGTGGCAGGTATAGGAAGCATGTTGGAGATATTAGGAAAGTTGAGAATTGCGGTTTTGCCTTTGATGGTTAAAGCTGCTACGTCGTGTGCTCTAGCTGCAGCTTCTGGTGTTGAGAATGTTCCGAGCCAGATTCGTGATTTTTTGCGAGGCTCTCGAATTTCAGACACCCATTTTCCCCAGCTGCGTTTTCTTACTCCATGGTAGGTTGGGTGTTTGCTGTTGTTGTTGTTGTTGTCGTCTCTGGGCTTTGTTGGGGTTTGTTTTTGGGTTGAATGTGAAGGTGGTGAAGAAGACGAAGAGGTGGAGGAGTTTGAGGTTGTTGTCGTGGTGGTTGTTTCTGAAGAGGTTGTTGTTGTTGTTGTTGTTTGTGTCATTGTTGTGAGTGAGTTGTTTGTTATTGTGAATTTATGGAAGAGAATGTAGAGAGAGAGAGAGAGAGAGAGAGAGAGAGAGAGAGAGAGAGAGTAGAAGTAGAGTAGGGAGAGAAAAAGAAGAAAGAATGAATGAGAAGATAAGTGCCTAATGGTTAATCTTTTTGTAGTGAGGGAAAGGCTCACTCATATAGCGACCCTTGACCTACCAATAATATTGTTATACTTTTACAATTAATCAATCTTTTCAACAAAGAAAATTCTTTTTGTTAATAGATTTTAACTATTATCTCCATTTCAAATTAGGTATCCTATTAAAGAATAATTATTTTATCACTTTTATAATTCTACATAAACTAAAAAAACTAAAAAATTATACTCATTTTCCCCCGCATGGTTTTACTCTATTGATAGCATTTTTTGGGTTCATAGTTGAGAAAGTTGAAATAACTACAAAACTAAGTGCATGTTCAGTCAAGAGTATTTCAAGTAAAATGAAAATAGTAAAATAAAGCTTTTAGTGTGTAAAATAGAGTATTTATTGTAAGAACAAGTAGTGAATGATGCAGGAGAGTTCTAGTTCTAGTAGTAGAATGATGAAGCAGAGGAATGAGTCCTTTTCTAGGACATAAGGTCCCACATGAAATATAAATAATTGTAGGTGCAACGTTCACATATAAGATTATTTAATTATGTGAAAAAGCCTCATAAGTCCACGTAGTCTAGTCTTTCTTTTTCTTGTGCCCGTTGCGATTAAATTGTCAGTTATGTTATCTTGTCCAAGACGCCACTCCTCAACTTGTTCAACAAAATTTCACAACCATTTTGCTTTTGACACTTTTCACCTTTTCTTCTTGTTAAATAAAGATATGCAAATGCAATTATGGGGTTATATCTCAATAGCTCTAAATTTTAATTGCAATTATTTAAAAAGAACACAATTTAATATTTGAATACCCTAATACTCTAAGTCCTAATTAAAGATAGATTTTTTTCTTTTAATATATTGCGACATTCGTTGTCTTACAAATTGATCAATAACAAGTTATATCTAACTTTACTTATAGAATAAAGTTAATTTGTGTTTTAAAATCCATGTTAAGAAATCATAAATTGAAATGTTCTCCAGACGTGTTTGGTTAAATTTGATGAAACTTAACATCCGACTCAGTCAATAATCGTTAAATTGAATTAAGTGTTTAATTTGTATCTCTAAAACTACATCTGAACCGAATCAATTCATTTATCAATAGATTGGGTTGAGTTGGGTTCGCGAGTCATTTACCAAATTTTTAAAAAAATTAATTCAATTAATAAATAAATTTTACATAAATATTAAAACATCATAAAATTTTTATATTTAATTTGAATAAAATGTTTCATTTAATACCTAAATTTTTTTTCAGAATATAAATCAAGTCCAAAAAAAAGAGGATAGAATATAATTTAAATGGTTAGATATATCACAATTTCAAACTTTATTTAAACTTTTATATTTTTACAATTATATATATATATATATATATATATATATATATATATATATATATATATATATATATATATATATATATATATATATATATATATATATATATATATATATATATATATATATATATATATATATATATATATATATATGGAATATTACTAAATTATTTATAAAAATATAAAATAAAAATAATATCACATGTTATTGGATTGGATTTACGTGCGGATTTAAAATTTTGAATTCGTTACTTAAACTAAATACCAATGAATTTGAATGAGTTAATTTAAATTAAATTTCTACATAATTGTGTTAGGTTAAAATAAAAGTTGGATTTGTTTGGTTGAATAGGCTCATTGGTTGATTCGGAAGGCCCCTAATGATAAAGTTGTGTTGAAAAAGCAAATATAAAATATTAATTATATATTTTTAATCAAATTAATACATAATTTTTAAAACAAACTTAGCTGTCTATTTATAAGTCTTGTTATAATATTACAAATTAGCATTATTCTTAATTTATTATAATATTAAAAATCTATTGATTTGGAGTACCTACCATTTATTTGATCACTCTTAATTTATATTCATGCACGAAATTTTAGAGGTTGTACTGGAAAAACTAAAATTCTACATTAGTTTAGTGTTCAAGAAAACTTTTATTTCCAAAAATATTTATTAATTTAATATAATTTTTTATTTTATATGTTTTTGTATTATTATATGTTATTATGTTATATTTTACCTCGAACATATATTTTATCATATTTTAATAATATTAATATTAATTCTTTTTTTATATATAATTTTAACTTGAGTATCAACAAATCAATTTAAATTAAATTATACTTTTATTGAATATTGGATCAAATTCTTATTTTTATATAAATTCTTCAAATTCGACTACCGATACCTCTATCTAATGGAAAAACATAAATATTTGTTAACTTTGTGAAAACATTTTATATTTTTAATTTTACTTGCCGAGATAATAACTTGTTGAATTCTGAACAATTGTATACATTTTTTTAAATAATAAAAATATTATTCTTAAAACGTATAATTTTAGTTAACATTTCATCTAAGACTTAATAATATTTTTAGTTAATATTTTATGTTTTTATGGGCATGTAAGACTCAATAAAAATTTTGTAAAAAATTGAACCAACTTAAATCATATTTATTTGATTTTATTTGGTTTAGTTTTATTTCTAAAAGTCAATCAAACGAAATCGAACAACATGCTTTTTTCTCTCGTGATTCAGATGATTTTAGCATTAAAATCGTCCAAACCACACCGTTTGATTAAACTAAAATTTTAAGTGCGAGTAAGAGAATATTTATAAGGTTAAGACATATAGGTTTGGGTTTTCAATTGGGTGTGAGATAAGTGAAGTTTGGATTGTAACATAATGCAGTTCTATTTGGTTTAATTCAGTTTGCAAAATATAAACCGCAAACCAAATAAAACCCTGCGGTTTTTTGCGATTTTCTATTTGATTTGGTTTCGTTTGCGATTTTCTATTGGGTTAGTTTGCTTTTGACCACCCCTACATACACCTATAGAGAACACCATAATTTTGAGTTAAATCACGGATACGTTACCAAATAACAACAAAACTCAACATATTTAGCGAAAAACTTCTCATTCAATATACAAAAATCAGATTAGACAAAAGTAGAATGAAAAATATAAAATAGTGGCATAAAACAATATCAAAAATATTATAATAATAAAAAAACAGAGAAGATGAGAGAATAGAAAAGATGAAAAAGAATGAACGGAAGAGATGCGAGATTAGAGAAGAAAGGTGCAATAAAATGTAATTGAAAGAGAAAAGAGTAACATAAAAATGAGAAGATGAAAAAAAAGAACATAATAAATGAGAGATTATAGTAGAAAAGGTGAGACGCACATAGCAAAGAAGATGAAAAGAATTCATGATACTGCTATGAGAGATTTGAGAAGGTTGAAAGTAAAACCCTAAGTATGAGTAAGATAATATTTGTAAGGTTAAGGCATATAGGTTTAAGTTTTTTGTTGGATGTGTGATAAGTGAAGTTTGCATTGTAACATAATGCAGTTTGATTTGGTTAATTCGATTTACAAAATACAAATGGCAAACCAAATCAAACCGTGCAGTTTTGTTAAAAAATGACCCAAACACATCCAAACCAAATGCGATTTTTTGCGATTTCGGTTTGATTTTGTTTGGTTTGCGATTTTCAATTGAGTTGATTTGATTTTGAACACCCCTAAATACACCTAAAGAGAACAACATATTTTTGTGTTTAGTCATTGATACATTACTAAATAACAACAAAACTCATCATATTCAGACAAAAACTTCTCATTTAATATACAAAAATTAGGTTAAACAAAAATATAATAAAAAACAAAAAATAGTAGCATAAAACAATACAAAAAATATCATAATAAAAAAGAAAATGCGGAGGAGACGATAGATTAGAGAAGATGAAAAAGAAAGAACGGAAGAGATGCGAGATTAAAGAAGAAAGGTGCGATAAACGTAATTGAAAGAGAAAACAGTGACATAAAAATGAGAAGATGAAAAAAAAGAACATAATATATGAGAGGTTATAATAGAAAAGGTGAGACGTACATGACAAAGAAGATGAGAAGAATTCGCGATACTACTATGAGAGATTTGAAAAGGTTGAAAGTAAAACCATAAGTGTGAGTAAGATAATATTTGTAAGGTTAAGGCATATAAGTTTGAGTTTTCTGTTAGAATGTGGGATAAGTGAAGTTCAGATTATAACATAATACGGTTTGGTCTGGTTTAATTCGATTTGCAAAATACAAACCGCAAACCAAACCAAACCGTGCAATTTTGTTTAAAAATGACTCAAACACATCCAAACCAAATGCGGTTTTTAGAAGTGTCAATTTGATTTGATTTTGTTTACAGTTTTCTATTGAGTTGATTTGATTTTGTTTGCGATTTTCTATTGAGTTGGTTTGATTTTGAACACCCCTAATTTTCATACGTTTAAAAAAACATACAATTTATCAAATAATTAAATAATTTAGAGATTTAAATAATATTTGCATATAAAGTATTTTAATATAAAATTTAATTTTAAAAAATCATGATAGTTTCATTTTGATGTATCATCAAACAATGGTAGGTCCTAAAACCTAAATATTATATAATAAAAAAAAACCAAAAATACAAAAACTATACTCCTATTTAAGTTGGAAATTATTAGTAAGTACTAATCATAAGTTTATCTTTTTGTGAGAAAAGATGGAACACATCTACCACGGGCCACAGTACTGGGATTTTGTATGTTTAAGTGCTTCATTAAATATTGTCTTAATCGTCCTTTCTAAATAAAAGGAAGAAAACATCTCTACCATTTTCATGCTTAATTGACATGTATGGTACCAAGTTAAGTCTACTGTTAAACCAAATGCCATAGAGGCCACACATTTTTAGGTATCACTATACATATAGAGGTCACACATTTTTAGGTATATATATATATATAAACTCACAATACATATTTTTCAATAAAATCATTAAAGATGAAAAATATATAGTTGTGTTACACGATGTTGGTTTATTACCTTACATTTATCAACCAAAGTGTAATGCATTATTTATATGCGTGAGTATACGGAAATGGCCTTTGTTCAAAATTATAGTTAAAGTTAGCGTTATACTAGATGACACTTGAATCTATTAAAAAAAATTTCGTTGAATTTATCTATAAAAAAATTTATAAAATTTCTTTACCACATAAAAATAATTTAGTTGATTGAACTAAATTTATTTATTTATATTTATGGAGTGATTCAATTCATTCAACATATATTAATAATGGTTTAATGAATTATTTTTATCTCCATTAAATCTATTTTTAAAAAAACTAAAAAGTAATAGATTTTTTTATTAAAAAGTTGATTTTTTTCGAAAATTAAAATAATCAATTTTTTGAAAAATACGAAGAATCGATTTGTTTTTTGAAATTGCAAAAAAACATTTTTTTAAATAAATTTTTTTTTCAGAAAATAAAATTATCAAATTTGTTTTCGAAAATAAAAAACGATTTTATTTTCAAAAATACAAAAAACCGGTTTTTTCCAAAATAAAAAAATTCCCAAAAATTAAAAAAATTGATTATTTCCAAAAGTTAAAAAATTGATTATTCTAAAAAAATGATTTTAAAAAAGTTAAAAATATTTTTTTTGAAAATAAAAAAACAATTTTTTTGGATGGATGAATATATTCATCCACTAAAAATATGTTAATAGATAGATTAGATGAATTTTATTCTTAAAAGATGGATTAGATCGAATATTTTAAGGAAAAATTTAATGGATTGTTAATGGACTAATTGATTATTTTTATCTATCCATTAACAATCCAATCTATATCTATGCAATCCATTCATTTTGCCTTCCGTACTAATAATTACTTTAATAGTGTTAGTTAAAAAAGCTAAAAGTGAAAATTTTATATTAAGTTAAATTTTAAGAAGTTCAAAAGAAATGAAAAAAAAGAATGTTAGTTTTTTAAAAGAAAAAAAATTTATAGTGTAAACTATAATAGAATATAAATACTATATAGTTTAAATGATAAAACAAT
The DNA here is from genome assembly GCA_963859935.3 of Lathyrus sativus. Classification (NCBI taxonomy): domain Eukaryota; kingdom Viridiplantae; phylum Streptophyta; class Magnoliopsida; order Fabales; family Fabaceae; genus Lathyrus; species Lathyrus sativus. The sequence continues at coordinate 11,346,963 of OZ012738.1, read as the reverse complement.
TTTTACAAAGATATAGTAAATATATAATAATATGTTAGACAAGATTATCTAACATTTTCCTTTAAACTCACAATGCATTAATTAGAAGTATCAAAAGTTTGTCATTCAAGAAATGAGAAAACCTTTAATGAAAATTTGTTTATATAAATAAATCAACTATTTGCAAAGAAGAGACGAAAATAGAGTAGTAATTGTTCTATATTGACGATAGTGACGAGTGAAGTGATAAACAATTTCAATATGATTGATATTTTCATGAAGTAATGAGTTTTGATAAATTTTAATGACATTCTTGTTATCACAATAAATTAGAGTTGGTTCAAAAAAGAAAAAACATCAATATTAGAAAGTAATCAACACTATGAAACTATTTTAGTAATGGTGGATGTCATACCACATTACTTAGCTTATCTTGAAAAGTGACATGCACTTTCTTGTTTCTTATATTTCCAAGAAGTAAGAGAATCTTCAAAAATAAAAAGATACAAAAACACGTTGTACACTTACGATTTATGGAGTGTTCAGTCCATTAACATCAAAATAAACATGTAACTCAAATGAGGGCAATTAGAAAAATAATTAGCATTAAAAATAGGGTTCTTTGAAGATAATTGAGAATACAAAGTAAACCAATCCAATATATTGTATGGGAGAGACAACAAACTATTTGAAAACATGAAAATATAAGCAATATCATATATGATAATCATAAGATACATTGGGATGTCAAAAGAACTATCATACTTCAGCATAAAAAGTATAATCACTTGAAATTATATCATTTTAAGAATTTTCATATTGCCATTACTAACAATCTTAGTTTAAAAAAAGTAGCACACAACTCCAAAATTTCATTGTGTTATCACTGACAAATATTGTTCAAAAGAACTATCATACTCTTGTTAGAATTTTGGGTCACAAATATAACATTTAATGTGTTAGGATCATTATTTAATTAGGCAAAACTAAAATGGTCTAATTAATATTAATTATATGGCTAAGGGCATATATGTCATAAAAGATTATTGTGTGGATACCATAAGGCAATATCCTAATTTGATGAGAGGGCAAATTATGAATATTGAAAACTGAGTAGTAACTTTAAGGCAATTACTTATATGGGTTATGGTCTTTATTTGTAGAGCAATGATTCATAAGGGTTATCTGACTTTTTCTCTTCATTCCCATCAAAAGAGAATAAAAAACTCCTAAGGTAGTCTAAAAATCGAAAGGTCACATACCCACAAATCTTCAGTGATTCGAATGGAAAATCCAGACACTATTTCGTTTTCATTCTCATTTTGAATTTAGATATGGGTTCATAGAAATTAGTTTAGGATTGTTTATTGATTTCTGATCTGACCTGATCAGAAGAGGATCACTAGCTGGCCACACTCTGCTGGACTGCTACCTGTTCACCAGTGATGAGGAGGAGAAGGGGGGTGTACCTGCAAGACACTCTGATGCCAAAGTAAGGAATTGGGTAGAGTGAGAGCAAATACAGAAATGGGGTAAGAAGTGAATTACCTGACCCTCATGTGGAAGAGGGTATTTATAGAGAGACCCCGGTGCTGGGCCAACGGTCACTTGTGTTGGGCTGGATGGCCAGGCCCAACCCAAGTGACTGCTAGGGCTTATGTGGTGTAGTGAAGACCAGGACGTGGTCTTCGCCCTAGTCCAACTGTCCCATGATCTCCGGAAAGTGGGTTTGACCTGCTCTTTCGGAGGTGGGCAGTTGGTGGATGATGTGTCCCCGCGGAGTGGAGCACGTGGAAAACGTGCGACTGGCACGTTGATCTCCCCGCGGAGGGGAGCTCGCGAGGTTCCCGACGGTGTGCTGTTCTCCCCGCGGAGGGGAGCACACGAGGGTGTGGGAGAGACACGTTGTCCTGCTCGTCGGCATGGGGATTCTGCTCGGCATGGGCTAGTCTGTCCGGCGAGGGGGGAGCGCATAAGGCGTCTTGAGGCACGCCGTCCTGCTCGGCGGGAGCATGCCCTGCCCGTCGAGAGGTCGCGTGCCCGGCAAGCCTATTTAAATCATATTGGGACTTTGTTCCCAATTTGATTCAATTTTATTAAAAATTTGTATCGTAATAGTTACATACCATTGGTTACCAGTTCAATACTATTGTTAGAAGAAATTTTGTTTTTCGTAATAGTTGTAACATAATAGCAAACAATTTTCACAATTTCTTACCATAAAATGACGTGACAATAGTTTTGTTCATTAAATTGCATTATGATAATGTAAAAGTTTTAAGGTCATACGATTATAATGTAATAAATTCTTCACAAGAAAGTTAGAAAAAATGCATCATGTTTCAGATACCATACCATGGTGTACTGATTGCTTGCCTAACCATTAACTTGTTGAAAATTTCATTGATATACATTAGTATTATAAATAAATAAAAAGTATTATTTTGTTGTGTTTTGCATATATTTTAGTTATATTAAAGCGCTTTGCAAAAATTGATATGGTTGAAATAAATACTCTTTTTTAAAACTTGATTTCCATGAAGTATTAAGGCAAAGGAAATATGAGAGAATGCATTATGGGCACGTCAAACATTATTTCAAAACTTAAGGCACTAAAGCTTGGGTTGTCGGAAGACTTGTTCATTTATTTATGACTTTCTATTCCTTCACAGTTCAGCCCGTTTAAGATATCTTATATTTATTAAAAGGAGAAAGGGTCTCTTAATGAGTTTATTACATTTTGTATGCATAAGAGGAAAGATTGAAGAAAGAAAAGACATAAAGTGATCATTTTGTTAGCACCTTTAAAGACAAGGGCAAAGTAAAGGAAATTAATGAGTCTAGGAATGAAGCTACAAATGGTCCAACATAAAAAAAAAAACAAAAGCAGGGTAATAACTACTTCTTTTGTGAAATGTCTAGATATGTGAAGAAGAAATGTCCTAAATATCACGCTTGGCAGGTAAGGAAAGGTACATTTAATTCTTTTGTGTGTTTTAATGTCAATTTAACTTCAGTACCTAGAAACACTTAGTGGGTAGACTCTGGTGCAATTACTAACAAAAGTGTTTCAATGTAGGATTACTTAAACTACTAGAAGGCAACTGATGTTGAAAGATTCATCTATGTTGGATATGATGAGTCAGTAGAGGTTGAACCTACAAGGCGTTTTTTATTATTATTCTGTATTAGATTTTATTTTGATTTAAAAGACACTTTTGTGATACCGTCATTTAGACATAATTTAATTTTAGTTTCTTATTTGTAGAAATCAGGTTATTTATGTTCATTTAAAAATAATACATTCAAGTTGTTTTTTTAATTTAGATATTGTTGGAACTGGTCACTTATAGGCCATGATAATATGTATTTTTTTTTACACAATAGCTATCTATAGTGAATCCTTAAACGTGAAATCATATGGTACTAAGCATAAAATTAATAATGACAATTCAGGAGCATTATGGCACAACGCCTACTTCACATCTCTAAAAATAGAGTTGAACGAATACTGTTAGATGGAATTTTAGATTATATTGAATTCACAACCCTTAATGTTTGTGCTGAATGCGTTAAAGTTAACATACTAAAACAAAAATTTGGTGCATATAAAGCTACGAATGTCTTAGAATTGATATATACGAACATTTGTAGACCATTTCCCACACATTCTTAGAATGGTCAATAATATTTCATATTATTCATAGATGATATATATATATATATATATATATATATATATATATATATATATATATATATATATATATATATATATATATATATATATATATATATATATATATATATATATATATATATATATATATGCGTACATTTTTCTTATACATGAAAAGTCTTAATCATTGGATGTGTTCAAATCATTTGAGGCTGAAGTTGAGAATAAACTCAATAAAAGAATTAAGAGTTTCAAATCTAACCTTGGCGATGAATATTATGGCAGATATGACGATTTAAGTGAACAGCGTCTGAGGCCTTTTGCCAAATACCTAAAGGAATGTGAAATCGTCCCACAGTACATCGTGTTAGAGTCACCTAGCATGAATGGTATGGTTGAAAGATGAAATCATACTCTTAAGGATATGGTAAGGAGTATGATTTATTATTTTACCTTGTCCGAGTCACTCTAGGGAGAGACGCTAAAGACTGCAACTTATATTCTAAATAGAGTACCAACCAAGACAGCTTTCAAAACACCTTATGAGCTTTGGATAGGGAGAAAGCCTAATTTGAAACATTTTCACATATGGGGATGTACAATTGAGGCAAGCCTTATACGCCAAATGAAAACAAATTGGACTCCTGAACTATGAGTAGCTATTTTATTAGTTATTCTGAAATATCAAAAGCCTACAAATTTTATGATCCCAAATTAATCTCAAATTTTGAGATGAGAACCACCACATTATTTGAGGATATTGAGTTTGGGGTGGAGAATAAGGTTAAATACTTATTTTTAGAGGAAAACTCGGTAACAATTCCAAAACCAATTCATATGGTCGCTTTTGATGAAGCAAGTATGGAACGTCCACAAGACATTGTTGAATCTTCTCCTACTAAAGATGATTTGTTAATTCAATAAGAACAAACTTAAGATCCTCAAAACAAGTGTTACAAGAACCAATACCTTTGCGGAGATCCACTAGAGAAAGGAGAAAGGCTATTGCAGATGGTAACATAGTCTTTCTCCAAGAACATGAGGAAAATTATGGTATGATGAAAGTTGACCCAGTCAACTTCCTCAAAGCCATGCAGAATTCCAACTTGGAAAAGTGAATTAAAGTAATGAAGGAGGAGTATAAGTCCATGCAAAACAATAAGGTTTAAGAACTTGACCTGTAACCAGAAGGTATGAAACCCATTTATTGCAAATAGATTTTTAAGACCTAGCAGGATTCTAACGGTAATGTGGAGAGGCATAAGGATCTTCTTGTGGCTAAGGGTTATACTCACAAGGAAGAGATTGACTTTAAAGATACTTTCTCTCTAGTTTCCTCAAAATACTCTTTTAGGAAAATCATGGCTCTTATTGCACAATATGATTTGGAAATCCATCAAATGGATGTGAATACGACATTTCTAAATGGAAAAATTGACGAGACAATCTATATGGTATGACCAGAAAAACTTGTGTCAGGAGACTCAAAGAACATGGTATGCAAATTAACAAGATCCATTTATAGACTAAAGCATGCATCTCGTCGGTTGTACAACAAGTTTATGAAGTAATTTTTTCATTTGGTTTTAAGGTGAATGTTGTTGAGGGTTATGTGTATCATAAATTCAGTAGGAGCAAGTACATTTTATTGGTCTTGTATGTTGATGACATTCTACTTGCCACTAATAATATATTCATGATGCATGAAACCAAGAAATTTCTAGTAAGAAAATTTGAGATGAACGATCTTGGTGATGCCTCCTTTGTATTAGGAATTTGGGTATTCTAGTATTGTCACAAAATAGCTATATCAAAAAGGTAATTAAAAGGTTTGGTATTCATGAATGTAAACTGGGGGATACTCTAGTTGCTAAGAGAGAAAATTTTAGTCTTAGTCAGTGCCCAAAAGAAAAACTAAAGTCAAGAAATGCAAAAAAATTCTTATGCGTCAGCTGTGGGGAGTCTGATGTATGCCTAAGTCTGTACACGTCCAGATATTGCGTTCATAGTTGGGATGTTGGCCAAATATTTGAGTAATCTAGAAATGGATCATGAAAGACAGCCAAAAGGGCTATGAGGTACTTAAAGAGAACAAAATATTATATGCTCCCACATATGAGGTCATACCAATTGGAGATCGTTGGATATTGTGAATTTGATTTTGTTGGATGCCAAGATAGTATAAGATTCACATGAGGTTATATTTACATGTTCGCAGGTGGTGCAGTTTCTTGGCGCAATGTCAAGAAAATTTTCATTGCTTCATCCACCTTGGAAGCAGAATTTATAGCATGTTTGAGGCATTTAACCATGAGATTTTATTGAAGAATTGTGTCACTAGGTTGTGAATTACGGAAGGAAAATCATTGATGAGTTTAGTTATGACTGATATAACAAAAATTATTTTGGTTCTGTGTATTGGTATAGCTAATGAACGAGATTATTTTGATATGCTTGAGGTATATAATGGCAAATTTTGAGTTCATAAAGTCTAACACTTGCATAAAGTTACATATGTGACCAATGAAATATTGTTAGAATTTTGGGTCACAAATGTAACATTTAATGTGTTAGGACCATTATTTAATTAGTCAAAACTAAAGTGGTATAATCAATATTAATTCTATGGCTAAGGGCATATATGTCATGAAAGGTTATTGTTTAGATATCATAAGTTAAAATTCTAATTTGATGAGTAGGCAAATTAGGAATATTAAAAACTAGTAGGAACCCTAAGGCATTTACTTATATAGGTTATGGTCCATATATGTAGAGCAATCGTCTGACTTTCTCTTTTCATCCCCACCAGAAGGGAATAAAAAAAACCCTAAGGCACTTTACAAATCGGAAAATCACATATCCATAAATCTTCAGCAATTCCAATGGCAAGCTCAGGCACACTTCCATTTTCATTCTCATCTTGAATTCGGGTACAAGTTCATAGGGATTAGTTTAGGATTGTGTTCTTGATTTCTATATATGTAAGAATCATAAGGTAAAGAATAGATCCAACAACTCTATCATGAAGAATATATTACACTTAAAGGTACATTGGTAAAAGAATTTTCACATGTTGAAAATACATTTTAAAATTTATGGTGTAACTTTTTGTTGACGAAAAATCTTCAATAACGAATCTAGTTTCACAACACACATTTCATTGATGACTACATATAAATGAGTAATACTCAATACTCATCTATACATTTCATATCTTTTTTGATTTGTAGTCACATTTAAATATCATGTTGATGTTGTAATCATTATATTTTTGTTGTGTGAGTGATACTCGAAGATAAAAATTAATATCATTTTTTTTATTTTTGTTTATATATATATATATATATATATATATATGTATTTATATGGGACCAAAGGAATATTATAAAGTGTCCAAAAGAAATTAATACCTCATTAATTTGTCCCATACACGCAGTCATCATTGCACTTTGCAAACACAAAATGAATCAGACAAAACACATGAAATTAAGAAATGGAGTAGTTAGTTAATTACTACATTATTTTTTGCTATGAATCCCAAATTGATATAGAAATTACAAATTATGATGGTGGCTAACACAAGAGTCAAGAAACTTTTTCTTTTTAATTTGTGCTAATTCGTATTACACGTTTACTTTAAACAATAATAGATCGGGTTACTTAATTAAGTATTAGTCTTTTTTTATTAATTGATTTTGGTTGGTTTTCATTATTATATGGTATTAGTATATTGGTTTATAATAAAGTTAGAGAATTTATAGGCGTAAGTCATGTTTTCTTTGCTAAACTCACATGCCTTTTTATATATAAAATGACTCCACTATTGTCTTCATCACATGGTCATTAAATTTGAAATACTTGTTAACTTAAACGATGGATTTTTCAATTAAACTAGTGACGTATTAAGCTTTTAATTTAAAACTTCACGTGAAATAACCCTAAAACTCAACTAATTGTTTCTTTTATATACTGCATTATTTACTAGCCAGGAAAGTTGGGACGATAATGGGTAAGTTTGGACAAAATATTAGTAATATATATATTACGAAATTTTATCCTATTCATTATAAATAATTTTTAAGAATATTTATTGTATCCATTCAAAATAGGTTTAATTGTCATTGCTAAAAGAAGTAATTATGCTATGTTAAAAGCTAACATTTTACTATGTCAAAGTAGTTAGAATTCAATATTATATCGAATAGTTAATCTGAGATATATGAATAAGATTTATTTGACTCTATCAAATATAACATTTAATTGACATGCATGTTAAAATGTTTTGGACATGTATCGAATTGTAGAGTTTTAGACATGTATTTTAGTTGTCTATATAAAAGACTTTATATGAAATTAATAAATAGAACTTCACTCAATACGCGAATTTTAATATATATATATATATATTAACAAATTTGCTAAGAATGCATAAATTTGCCAACTTGCACATAAAAAATGCTGTGTCCTGATTCATGCATGATGGGTCCAACCCAACACCCCCACTACTGCCTATGTCCCGGGCCCAATAATCAATGGAGGCCAATGTGCATGGGCCCTTTAACAACTCTTTGATAAAACAACAAGACAACTAGTTAAATTCTAACGCAAAAAATACAACACTACAGTGTACAACATGTTTAAGTACAAGTTTGTTTGGTAATAAGTTGGTAGATATTTCGATATTGAGACTCTTGTAAAACTAAGAATAAATGAAGATGAAAACAAAAAAATTAATTTGTATGATAAAATTTTAAAGCGTGTGTTTTTATACTAAATTTAAGGAACAATTCGTTCCCACCAATATTTATATGTTGGATGCAACAAAGTTTATTGGCAAGTTTTTTCCAAGATAATTTGAAATTCTTAAAGAGAATTGCACAATTTCTTTAAGCGTATTTTTTAATAGTATTTTACAGAATAATGTTTCTTTTCCATGCTCTCATGTATTAGAGAAGAGATGATTTAGAATGAAAAAATATTGTTGAGATTGGTTTCTTTTTCTTACGATTGATCAGATGCCAAAATCTCTTATTTATACTGAAGTTGACATCTGTTTGGAAACAGAAAATATCTCGTAGAGAGCAGTATTGCGTCGTTTCATTATAACGTATAAAATTAATATCTTCAGCATAAAAATAACAACGGTTTGTTGGTAAGTAACACCCTTTCATAAATAAAAGATAAACGACATCTTTATTTTAAATCAATTTATGTTAAATAAATAACAATATTATTCAAATATTAAAGCACCATTAAAATAAATAACAAAGGATCGATGACATGAGAAATTAAATTTCTAATTGATTTATGAGATGCGAAATCTCAATAATATATATATATATATATATATATATATATATATATATATATATATATATATATATATATATATATATATATATATATATATATATATATATATATATATATATATATATATATATATATATATATATATATATATATATATATATATATATATATATATATATATATATATATATATATATATATTATTTCAAATAATATAATCATTCAATTTATTATTATTTTGGAAATTCTCTCACAAGTTTTGTTGTATCACTTATTTATCTTTAAGAATGAAATTTCAAGTGAGTGACAATGACTTTAACTTTTCTTTTTATAATTGTGTATATTTGATATTAGAATAATTTATCTTGATATTAAAATTATAGGATTAAATATATTTATGTTCTTCATAAATATTTTATATTTCGTTTATAAATTTTTAAATTAAAAAAAAAACAATTCCACTAAAAATTTGCATCCACACTTTTAATCTCTAATATTATAATTGTTGCTAACTCAATCATTAAATAATAAATCATCGCTAAAACTATTGTTAATTTTATCACTAAATTATATAAAGCGTCCTTAAATTATAAGAGGGACCAAAAGTACGAGTGAAAACTTTTCGAAAAACTATTCTTTAAAAAGAGTATTTTAAAAAGTTAAAAATGAAATTTAAATGACCACAAACCTATTTAATCCAAAATTATATATAATATGTTTTTTTTTTCAAAATCATAATAACTTATAATAATTTCAACAAAATTATTATAATATATATATAATTGTTATTATTATGACAAATTTACTGTAATATAAAAAATGCATTTAAAGTCCACTGTAGCCCAAAAAGAGAGAAGAAGTATCATTACATAATCTAATGATTAATTGATGATTATTTTATAGAAAAATAGAACAACATATAATATGGTGGGGAAGAGCAACTGTTAATGAAAGAATATAAGGGAAAAAGTTGCCGGATGTGATTAGGTAATACAATAATTGCATAGGTCATGCTTATATAATCACATGAGCATCAATTATTTTTTTAAAGATTTAAATATATTAGATTCACAAATAATTATTCATTAAAAAATTATTATATTATTAACCAATCACAAAATATCCAACTTTTATTATATTATCTCTAAAGTTATAAAATCATGTTTATAAATAACTAGCGTCGCGTGCTCGTCTGTCCGTTTTTTAATTCGCATAAAAATGTAAACGATATTTTTTATTAAAATATATTTTTTTAAAAATACAATATGTGAAAGTTAATAATAAAAAGTTATGGAAGTTAATAATAAGAAGTCATGTAGAAGTTAATAATAAAAAATTATTAAGTAAATTGTAAAATAAAATAAAGGTAAAAATGATAGAAAAATATGCCACACCAAATCAAAATATTTCTTTTATATATTTAAGATTATGAAAACCTCATATTATAAAAGTTGACAACTAGTATTTTATTTATTTTAGTTAGGGTTGCAAAACAAACTCGATATATTAAATATGTTCGTTTTATCCGCATTTAATACCGAGTGGATTAAAGGTTTATATCATCATTATCTAATATGTCTGTTTTGCTCTGTTTATTTTCTTCGTGATTATTTATGGACACAAATATTTACATAATTTATATACTTTTAAATTAAAAAAATTTAATATCCGCAAACTTTTTCTATCTTTCCTCACCTTTTGGGCAGGATGAACTAAAGTTTTAAATTTGCGTCTTTAATTATGATTATGATGGCTTCATCTCACTCAATTTTTTATAAACTTTTGAAAGACGAATTTAAATAGAACAACATTTACTGTCCCTATACACAAAAAGAAAAAAGTTTGTCTTGACTATAAACATATGTTTGGTCTTTGTCTATCACTTTTTTAAGGGGTGACCACCTTAACCCAATCAAGTACTTTACCTATTCGAATTGAGATGTGATATATGGAAATAATAATACAACAATAATTATGGTAGGTGGTGATTTCTTGGGGATTTAGTGGCACTTTTAACCGCCACTAAAAAGCCTGTAAGATTGTTCCACGCCTATCACAATAGAGGAAGTGTACTAGGTCGAAACGAATGAAGAAGAAATTTGTGTTAGTTGAAGAATTTTATTTCTTAGTATGTATAATCTTTTTATCATTTTCCAACAAAAAAATTATTTAAATTTCTTTAAGAGGCTCATTTGAACTTAGGTTCCTTAAGTAGATTAAGAATTTAAAGTGTATTATGGTATTTCCAAATGTTAGGAAAGTTATAATGTTATTTTATTTCTTTTCTTTTTCTTTTCTTATTTTACTAGTAATTCTTTTTATAGATGTTGACTCCCCATGATGGAGGGTAATGAAATTGTAACTAAATTAGAGTTTAACCATTGAACTAAAAAGAAGAAAATAAAAATGACATATGAATATTGAACTAATGTTGTTCATACACTTTAAAATATTAGGCCAGGTTTAATGGATCTAATTTAATGGACCAAAGTCCACTTGAAGAAATTGAAAAACAATTGCAAAAATTATAAAAATATAAGAGAATTTTTTAAAGCCATCTAGTGCATTTCTTTTTATATCCTCTATTTTTAGAGTTGTATTTCCGGACACACCCTTTTTTTTTTTTTTACGTTGATGCTTATAGAACAGGTTTTTTTATAACAAAAATCCAATTTTGTTGGTCGCAGTTGGACCACATTCAGGATGTGCAGACTCGCTGTCGTTAGATAGTGGAGATGTTGCAGGCAGGCATTGACGTCGATTTCTTCCCTGAGGGGTCTGACCACAGATGTATATTAGATGTGATGATTGCGGTGGCAGAGGGAGCACTTATGTACCGCAGACATCGCGCCAGGACAAGTGAGATCGACAGACGAGAACGCAGACCGAGCGGTCGAGGAGGCGGTAGAGGCAGAAGAGGCGGCAGAGGCATATGCAGAGGAGAGGATGAAGATGTTGTCAGGCACACACACAGTAATGATTGTGGTTTTTTTTATGTACTATATTTTAATGACATTGATGTACTATTTTTTTGATGATGTTTATGACATATGACTTTTTATATATATATATATATATATATATATATATATATATATATATATATATATATATATATATATATATATATATATATATATATATATATATATATATATATATATATATATATATCATATTATTTTATTTACAGATGTATGTTATTTTATATTCATCTGCAACAATTAATTTCCATCTGCGACTAACAATACTGGATTTAAAAAAAATGTTCTTATAAGATTTCGGAGATGCATCTACGGAACTTTTTCCGTAGACGTGTCTCCGGAAGCATCTAGCGTAAAGAAAAAAAGGTGTGTCCGGAGATACAGCTCTGGAAGTAAAGGGCATAAAAGGAAATGCGCTAGATGGCTAAGAGTATCAAGGGGTGGATTAAGAAATTCTCAAAAACTTGTCCTCAAGGTTAATGATTTGAGAAGAGTCCAGTGGACTAAAAGTTGTGGTCCAATGAAGTGGTTTATTGGAAGAATTCATAAAAGCAATGGAAAAAAAGTAATTGGTGAGGTTAGACCAACTGCACAAGTCGTGCTACGAGTGGGGGAAACGATTTTGACATGGATTGGGTAGTTAGTGGGACACGTAACACAGTCGTATGTGTTTGGGTTTTCCTATTAGAAATCCAAACGTGGTGGTGGAATGGCAGAACTTTGTGGTATATTAATTGTGTGCGGGATGAAAAAAATTAATAGGTGATGTGTATGATAATGGTAGAATGTCTTGGGAATAAAGGAAATTTATGGATGGGATAAGGCAAAATAAGGCACTAGTAGTTGGGCATATGGCATGAAGTGATAATGATGGGTGAGCTGATTTAAATAAGGGGCATGAAGTTTCGTCCAATGGATTTTGGTATTCTAGCATGATGTTTGTAACACCTTAAACTTCAAAATGTGGAAAATACGATTAATTAAAACGATTACATCTAGGGTGTCACTCAAACACAATAAACATGCTTCGTAACATGTGTTATGTGAAACATGCATTAAATTAGACTAATGGCATCACATGTTCGCCTTCACATAGGCTCATCGCAGCGATATTTGAAACAAATGAAATAATTCAACAACTAAATAAGTTTCATCATATAAAACATGGTTTATGTAAAGATGCCCTCAACATATCAACATCGAAACAACAACAAACAGCAAAACAAAATGCTCGTCTATTCAGTGTTACATATCAGAGCAACGAAACTAAATAAACGCATCAAATAGGAAAAAGGAAGAACAACCTTTATGCCATCCTTTAGCCTCTAAGCAGTTACTCAATTACCTATTCGCGTGTACCCTAAAAGGAGCACAAAATCACATAAATAAAAAAGAAGTGAGCATACGCTAATAATAGTTAATGGTGCCAAAATATGCAAGGGTAGCCTAAACTAATAACAACAATTATTCAACATGATTCATTCACATACATTCACCAAAGTATTCACAATTATCAACATCAACATAATTATCCAATACATATGCAAATAATGGATGAAATTGTACTCAACACCAAGACTCAACAATGCATGTGGTACCACTATGGATAACATAGGTCTATTGTGCTCCTGAATCTCCACCATAGGACTAGTACACACCAAATCGTTACCATCACCATAGGTAACGCTTCACTAATTTCCATATGAAACCGTCTACTCGCTCCTGAATCCTTACCATCGGACTAGAGCATACCTAAATTCTTGCTATCACCATAAGCAACACTTCACTAATTCCTCATCAAACTTAGCTACTCGCTCCTGAATTCATACCATTGGACATAACACACCAAAATTCGTTGTTATCACCATAAGCAACGTTTCACTAATTCCTCATTAAAATTATCTACTCGCTTCTAAATCCATACCATCAGACCAGAGCACGCCAAATATTGGACCGAAGCCCATACACCATGATGCATGATTCACTATAACTTGCAACCTCACCAAAATCATCACCGTGAATTATCACCAATATGCAGAAAAAATATTCAATACAACATAAGTGAATTAATTCAATTATAACACCATAAACAACATTATGCATTTCCAAACAACACCAAGCAATAGCCATCACACTATAACACATCGAAAATCAGAACGAGGAGTCAATTCCAAGCCAATGCGTGAACGGAACCTATTCTGGCAGTGTGATGGGTTACCCGTCACTTTCCACATCATCTCACATGTTATACCTGTGACATTCGTCCCAATCCAACATGCCTACGGACCATGACTGTCTACCAGTCAAGAATCTGACGCCCGTCAAGGATTTCACACCCGTCAGCACCTTCAAATCGATGAAGGCCAAGGAATCATCGGGGTGACGTCTGTCACCCTGAACCAGAATTGAAATTGCATTTTCTTCAATGGAGTGCAAGGAGTATGATATCTAAAATCAAAACAAAAATCACCCAACAATTAACATGCAATTTTATTACTTAATCATGGATTAAGTCATGGTTTGTTCATCTATTCAAAACAACGCATGAACACACTTTCATATCAACTTTATCAACAAGAACACATTATTTTTCAAGATATCACAGTACACAAATTTCACATATGACATCACACATATCACACAATAATAGTACTCAATCACATGTTCGTCCAACATTCATCAAAGGAGAAAAAGTAAAGAAAATCTATTGGAATTAAGGATTTTCCTCTACCCAAACGTGCAAAATACACCTTATTAGAAGTAATCCCCCTTACCTTATATTTTCCAGCAAGATGCAACTTCAAGCTCTAACGATGGAGTTCTTCATATGCTCTAGCCCTTGCCTCTTCCTCTTTTCACCCAAAATTCTGTTTTACGTAAAAACATCCAAACCCCTCTTACCAACATTTTGATTAGTAACATAATCTTCCTCAATTAAAGACTTTCAACACAACCCTCACTTATCCTCTTGTTTACCAACATGCCATTCTCATCTCTACTTTTCTTTTAATAAAAATCACCAATAATATTCCCCTTATTTTCTACTATTTCTATTTTTTTTCCTCATTTTCCACCAAAAGTATCCTTCTTTATTTGTTTTAATAAATTAAATAAAATGATTACTTTGAATTATTCTAATAATAATTCCCATTATTCTAGCATTATTAATTCTACTATTTAAATAATTAGAAATACACCATTTAAATTAACTAAATAAATTTAAAAAATGGGGTGTTACAACTCTCCACCACTTAAATAATTTTTGCCCTCAAAAGTTACCTGAAAGATTCAAAGTCGGATATGACTCCCTCACCCGGCTCTCCAGCTCTCCACGTAGATTTTTGTTAAAACAAGTGAAATAGAAATATGTTGGACAAGATGTCTTAACAAGCTTGTACGACATCGTGGCGTGTTGTGGTTTTACATTCTTGGAAGATTTATTTTTTAGCGTGAGATTTTGAAGATTCATTGAAGATTTGATTCACGCATTATGAGGTCAAAGAAGTGTTTGTTTAAGAAGTGCAATGGAAGGTTCCAAATTTTTCGTGTTTCCTAAGAATGAATGTCAAAAACATTTGATTCTATTTCGAAAATAATGCAGAACTTTGTGTAGCAGTCTGTTTTGGACCTGTTGTGTGTTTGTTTGTTTAGCTTGAAGCCCATGCTATTCTGAGGCTATGTAAAGGATGACAGTAAACGTAAGAAGATGGCAGTCGTATTGTGTGAGAGATTTTTTAGGGTTTAGTCTTTTCTTTGTTGTTTGTGAGCCACTATTGTATCACCTTGATGCTAGAGCTGGATTGATAGTTGAGTTGTAATTGTGAATCACTCATAAGTTTTTAAGTAAGAGTGGATTACGTTTATTGGAGTATGTCTCCTTTTTGATTGTTTTTGTTATCATCATTGTTGTGTAATTAAGGGGGAGTGAGAGGGGTCTCATATCTAGGAGAGTCTTATATATAAGTTCCACGAGTAGTTATTAGGTTTCGAAGTTTGTAAAACCAGAGGTTGTTTAGAAATTCATACTAATACTATTATAGTGGATTTTCTTCCTGGCTTGGATTCCGCTAGATGTATGCGACATTGCAACCGAACTATGTTAGCAAATTGATCTGTGTTATTTACTTTCGATGTGTTGTTTAAATTGTTCATTGTTTTATTGTGTTGTTACGATGTCTTGACTTTGCTTTCAACATCCTATTGTTTTGACATCATATACAACAATTGTATCCTTGTGCCAGAATTTCAACTGGCATCAGAGCATGCACCCTGTTCTATTTTAGGTGAGCTCTAGGGAGATATTTTCTGGTACTATGAACAAGGAAGGAGGATTTGTCAACAGACCACCTATTCTAGATGTCCACCAACTATGATTACTGGAGGGCGCGTATGGTGGCTTTTCTAAAATCTATGGATAGCAAAACCTGGAAGATAATTATCAAAGGTTGGGAACATCCTATGGTGTAGGACAAAGATGGGAAGGACACAACTAATTTGAAGCCTAAAGAGGATTGGTCTAAGGAAGAAGATGAAACTTTCTCTTGGAAACTTCAAAGCCTTGAATGCCTTGTTCAATGGAGTTGAAAAGAATATATCCAGGTTAATAAATACTTGTACTGTGGCCAAAGACGCACGGGAAATCCTCAGAGCCACTCATGAAGGCACATCAAAAGTAAAAATGTTAATACTTCAACTTCTCACCACCAAATTTGAGAATATCAGTATGAAAGATTATGAATGTTTTTCATAATTTTCACATGAACATTCTTGATATTGCCGATTCATCTAGTACCTTGGGAGAGAAGATTTCAGAGGAGAAGCTCGTTAGAGAAATACACAGATCTTTACCTTAGAAGTTTGACATGAAGGTCAAAGATATTGAAGAAGCACAAGACATCTGCAACATGAAAGTGGATGATCTTATTGGGTCACTTCAGACTTTTGAATTGTCTATCATTGATAGATCTGAAAAGAAGAACAAAAGCATAACTTTTATCTCCAACACTAATGATGAAGAGGTTCAGTGTGACATGGAGACTGATGAGGGAATTTCTAATGCTATTGTGCTTCTTGGGAGGAAATTCAATAAGGTGCTGAAGAAAATGAATTGGAAGCTAAGACCAAATGTCAAGAACATGTCATTCGACATTAGTAAGAAACAGTGGTTATCAGAGTAAAGCAAGAACAAAGGAGAAGCTAAATTAAGGAAAAGGTATTCCGTGTCATGGATGTGAGGGTTTTAGTCATATTAGATCAAAATGTCCCACGTACCTCAAGAAATAAACGAAGGGCTTGTCGATTTCTTGGTCTGATGATTCTGAAAGTGAATCTGATGATAAAACTACTAAGCATGTTACAACCCTCACTGGAAGATGTGAATCTGATGAAGATTCTAGTGATGAGGATGTCTCTTATGAAGAATTGGTTGCTTCCTACAAAGAGCTTTGTTCCAGAAGCGAAGAGGTTTGTAAGATAGGATAAAAGCATAAGAGAATCATAGCTCAATTGCGGGCTAGAAAAGATAAACTTTTATCTACTATCTCTGGTCTTCATGATGAGGTTACCCTGTTGAATTCTAAACTTAAAAACATGACCAAATCCATAAGAATGTTGAACAATGGGTCAGATATGTTAGATGAAATTCTTTAAGTTAGAAAAGAGGCTGGAAACTTAACAGGTATAGGTTTTAATTACCAATCTCTGAAAGGAAATACCCCAGTGACAAAAATTTATTCCTCCAGAAAGGAAGTATGAGCCCCCCCCATGATGTCCGACCAAATGTTATAAAATCCTACCAAACATCATGAAACTCAAACTAAAGTCAAGTTATTGCCTTGGAAATGTCATTATTATGGTAAAATATGGTCATATAAAGCCTTTCTGTTACAAACAGTATGGTTACCCAAAACATCCAACACAACCTAAGACTAATCATGTGATGATTAAAACTAGAAATAAGTGCAAACCTAAGGTTATTAATACTAGTCTTATAGGCCCATACTTCTTTTTAAGCTTCATCTAGAGAAGACTGGTACTTTGATAGTGGGTGTTCTAGACATAAGGAAGGGGTCAAGAAGTATTTAGTGGACATTAAGTCTTATTCCACCAGCTTTATCACGTTTGTTGATGGAGCTAAAGGTGAAATTAAGAGAGTAGGAAAGTTAGTGTGTACTGGACTTCCTAAACTAGATGATGTTCTTCTTGTGAAAGGATTGACTGCAAATCTGATCAGTATTAGTCAGTTATGTGATCAAGGTTTAAAAGTCAATTTCACCAAGTCAGAATGTCTGGTTACCAATGAGAAGAATGATGTTCTGATGAGGGTATTTAGGTATAAAAAACAATTGTTATTTTTGGGTACCACAAGAAACTACTTATTTTTCACATGTTTGATGTCCAAGAAAGATGAAGTCAAGTTCTGGTACTAGAAGCTTGGACATCTGAATCTCAAAGGTATGAAGAAGATTATGTCTGAAGAAGTTGTTAGAGGTCTACAAAAGCTCAAAATTAAGTAGGGTAAAGTTTATGGTGAGTGTCAAATTAGGAAGCAAACCAAGATGTCACACCTGAAGTTGCAACATCGAACTACTTCCAAAGTTATAGAACTTCTCCATATGGATTTAATGGGGCCGATGCAAGTTGAAAGTCTTGGTGGAAAGAGGTATGTCTATATGGTTGTTGATGACTTTTCAAGATTCACTTGGGTGAAATTTATCAAATAAAAATCATATACTTTTGAGGTATTCAAATACCTTTGTCAACGTCTTCAAAGACAGAAGGAATGTGTGATTGTCAGAATCAGAAGTGACCATGGCAAGGAGTTTGAAAATGCAAAATTTTCTGAATTTTGTTCTTCTTAAGGTATTGGTCATGAGTTCTCATCTCCCATCACTCCTCAGCAAAATGGAGTTGTAGAATGCAAGAACAGAACATTACAAGAATCAACTAGAGTCATGCTTCATGAAAAAAAATCTTCCATATCTTTTTTGGGGTGAAGCAATGAATACTACTTACTATATCCATGATTGTGTTACTCTGAGAGCTGGTACATCATATATTGTCTATGAAATAGGGAAATGAAGGAAACCTACTGTTAATATTTTCATGTGTTTGGGAGTAAATGCTACATTCAGGATGATCGTGAACAAAGGAGAAAAATGGATCCCAAAAGTGATGAAGTGTTATTTCTTGGTTACTCTACAAATAACAGAGCTCATAGGGTGTTTAACTCTATAACCCAGTTCATTAATGTTGTGGTTGATGATTTAATTTTTGTGAAAGGGACTGATATCAATGAAGATGCTGGAACATCATATCTGCATACTGATGCTTCAAAAAATATGGAAGACATTGAGTCCAACATTGAGTCAGCAAGGACTGAACTAGATAACCCTCAAGCCAACAAAGTTCCCTCTATCAAAATTCAGAAAGATCATCCAACGAAACTTATTATTGGAAATCTTAATGAAGGGATCACCACTAAATCCAGAGACGTGATATCCAATGCTTGCTTTGTGTCAAAGTTTGAACCTAAAAATGCAAATGAGGCCTTGATTGATGAATTCTGAATCAATGATATGCAAGAATAACTAGGGCAGTTCAAAAGGAATGAAGTGTTAGACCTAGTACCTAGGGCTGAAGGGATGAATGTTATTGGCACAAAATTGATTTACAAGAACAAATCTGATGAAAATGGAAATGTGACAAAATAATAAGGCTATGCTTGTTGCTCAAGGATACACTCAAATTAAAGGGGTTGATTTTGATGAGACTTTTTCACTTGTTGCTCATCTTGAATCCATAAGATTGCTCTTAGGAGCGATATGCATGCTAAAATTCAAGCTATTTCAGATGGATGTGAAAAATGCCTTTTTGAATGGGTACTTGAATGAAGAAGTGCAAGTTGAACAACCCAAGGGGTTCATAGATCCTAATTTTCTAGATCATGTTTACAAACTAAGGAAAGTTCTCTCTGGATTGAAGCAAGCACCTAGAGCTTGGTATGAAAGGTTAACTGAGTTTTTTTGTCAACAATGGCTACAGGGAAGAGGGAACAGACAAGACCTTGTTTGTCAAAGAAAAGCATGGTAAACTCATGATAGCTCAAATATATGTTAATGACATTGTGTTTGAAGGGATGTCGAATCAGATGGTCCAACATTTCGTCAAGCATATGCAATCTGAATTTGAGATGAGTCTTGTTGGTGAATTAACATATTTTCTTGGTATTTAAGTAAAACAAATGGATAATATTATCTTCATTTCTCAAAGCAAGTATGCTAAGAATATACTAAAGAAGTTTGGTCTAGAAAGTGCTAGCAAAAAAAAAGACATTTGCTGCAACACACTTGAAACTAACCACGAATGAAAAGGGTGTTTATGTAGACCAAAGTTTGTACATAAGTATGATTGGTAGTCTATTGTATCTTATAGCTAGCAGACCATACATCACTTTTGTTGTAGGAGTTTGTGCTAGATGTCAGGTTGTGCCTAAAATAAGCCACATTACTCAAGTGAAGAGGATCTTGAAATACATCAATTGTACTAGTGATTATGGAATATTGTATTCTCATAGTTCAAATTCCATGCTTGTAGAGTATTGTGATGTAAAATGGGTAGGTTGTGTTAATGATAAAAAAAGTACTTCTGAATTAATTTTATTCTTGGCAAACCATCTTATCTCTTGGTTTAGTAAGAATCAAAATTGTGCGTCCTTGTCAACAACTGAGGCTGAGTATATTGTAGCAGGTATTAGAGTTTGGCTTAACACAACCTTACAAAACCAGTTCGTAAGGTGAGGGGTGTCACTATATATAAACTATTTCAATGCTCTATCTCTAACCAATGTGGGACTTTAGGATCTTCCTAATACACCCCCTCACGCCCAACACTCTTTTTGGGCCTGGTGCATGGATTTAAGCGGTGGGTTGCCCAAGGTCCGATCGATAGGCTCTGATACCATATTAGAGTTTGGCCTAACACAACCTTACAAAATCGGTTCGTAAGGTGAGAGGTGCCACTCTATATAAACTATTTAAATGCTCTATCTCCAACCAATGTGGGACTTTAGGATCTTCCTAGTAGCAGGAAGCAGTTGCTCTCAATTGATTTGGATGAAACAAATGCTAAAGGAATAGAATGTCATGACATTATATTGTGACAATCTGAGTGCAATCAATATATTCAAGAATCCCATTTAACATAGCAGAACAAAGCATATTGATATCAATAACCATTTTATTAGGGATCTTGTTGAGGATAGAATTGTTACTCTTGAGCATGTGGCCACTAAGAAGTAACTAGAAGACATATTTACTAAAGCTTTGGATAGAAATCAGTTTTAGAATTTAAGGGGATAAATATTTAAGAAGAAAATCTTTTGTATTTATCCATATTGAATATTTCATTAAGCTAGATATTGATTATATTTATGGAAACAGTTTCCTTCCTTTTTGTGATGTTACTGCTGTTTGTTAGCTATTTAAGGAAAAAACTCAATATTCATATATCACTCATGACTCTTGTTTCAAGAGGAAGTGTTGGTTTTGAATAGAATCTTTGAGACTAATGACTGACAGAAGATTTCTCTCTCTCTCTCTCTCTCTCTCTCTCTCTCTCTCTCTCTCTCTCTCTCTCACAGTCTAGTTCTACTAGATTCTGGTGGATGATAGCTTCTGAAAGTTGTTAGATTCTAAGATTCAGAAGATAATTTTTTACTTCTGATAAAGCAGTTTAAGTAAAAGGTTTTCCAAAACTTTTATAATACTTAAATTTTCATAAAGGTGAAATTCATCTTGTGGATTCAAGAAATCTGCTGGATAAGAACCTTTGGATAATGATGCTTTCTTTTTGGATACTTATTGTCACTATCCCCTTTCTTATGAAACATCATTTTGTCCTTCTTTTGACAATATTTTTATTTATTTAGGAATCTTGTTCAGTTCTTTTCTTTTTATTTTCTCTTTGGTTGTGCGTTGATCAAGCCAAACTTGAGATTAGTTTTCTAGTCAATTCTCCTTTGAATCAATTGGTTGCATCAATGAAAAGTTTACGAATTTTAATGAGTTTCTTAAGTTAGGCTTTAACTTCTGGAAGACTGTGTCTGAATAATGATGGAATGGATACTTTGAGATGATCTATGGTTTCACTTATCCAGATCTTGCCAAAGTATTTTGGATTAATGCTTTCATTTTGAGCTAAATTTTGAGTGTGCTATTATTTATAAATTAACTGGTGTTTCTATAATAGTATCCTCTAAAGCAATTGCTAATGTGATCAATTGTGAGGAGATTCGAGAAATCCCACGAACTCTTGTTTGGGAACACTATCTTCCTACTTAGTGTATCTTTGTAGATCCATTTAATACATTAGTGATCTCAAATCTTCGTCCTGATGTAGTTGTTTGGAATCATATTCTGAATTCAAACTTACTTCCTAAGGATAAGAATTGCCCATTGTCAACGGTTATTAATGTACATATTATATAAGTAGTTTTCGTCTCTATAACAAGAGTCCATGTTTTTCATTTTTATTCTATATATAATTCTAACATCCAAGTCACAGAGATACTAGATTTGTGAGAAATGTATGAATATGCTTCCCACATTTAACTTAATAATTTTATTTGATTGATTTTATCATTTCATTTCATTTACTCTATTATTCGAGCAATTATGCATTTAACTTTTGAATTTTCTATCCAATTATCCTACATTCAAACGTTTAATTTCCAAGCATGAACACATTTTCTTAAACTCTTTTGCACAATATATGTTTAAGATTTTTTTGAGTTTAATTCTTTAAGTAAATGAAAACTCGTGAATTGATTTACTAAAAACAACAGTAAACACTAAGTGTGGAGGGTGTGAACTAGAAAGTACCTTTGCCCTAACTAAAGGAGAGGAATCACTACTCAAAAAACCGCTAAATAAACTTATAGGACTAACATTCATATTGACCACGATAAACAAATCTTGAAGATATGAAAAAGCTTAAGGTAAGAAGGGTACATGTGAGAAGTAGAGCCTAACGAGAAAGGCGAAGGGAAAGTGATAAATTGGAGGATTTGTTCAAGGAATATCAAGCGCTCTGAGAAATACTCCTGGAGAAGAGGGAGGAAAGACACACTCAAATGAAGATTGATTTTCAAGGATAGCAAAAAGTTCTCCCAAAACCTAAAAACCTATATATATATATATATATATATATATATATATATATATATATATATATATATATATATATATATATATATATATATATATATATATATATATATATATATATATATATATATATATATATATATATATATATATATATATATATATATATATATATATATATATATATATATATATATATATTTAGGAGTGGTCAATGAATTAAACCAATAGTAATGAGAAGTTACAAATCAGTGACTAGATTTTTCCTAGGAAATATAAATGAACTCAAATACACTTGAATGCCCTAGGAAAAAGCACCATAGCCTAAGTTGATAGCATGTGGCCACACATTTGGGAAAAACTGCAAAATGTTTCAATGATGAGAACATATTTAATGCATTTTCCCCTACTACTATTGTAAATGATCCAAGACTTTTCTACTTCTCCCCATGGTTGGCTGTTATCACTGGAGGTCGGCCATAACTTTGTAGACTTACCGGCTAGTTGACACCTGGAAAGCCTTGGGGGAAACTGTTACGGGTCGGTCAAATGCTCAGTACAAAGTTCCAATCACACACATGCCTAATCAAGATTATCCAACGTATAAAGTCAGTATCTCTAGTAGAAAATTCAAACCTCTAGCAGTACCTCTGCTTTTGTTTATTTTGACAATAACTTCTCTTTACAAGAATAAGAAAATAGGTTTTATATGGATTATGCCACAAATAATCTTATTCTAGCCAACTGTTGAATGTGAATGTTTTTAGAAATTGAGAATTACTTGATGACATCGTCCAAGCAAAGCTGAAAGATTTCATTTAAGCATCCCCTAAGATATGTTTTCTATTCTAGTAAAAAAAAGGTATTCCAATATCAACTTCACAGATATAGTCAACACTTATGAGGTAAGTAAGCATGAAATCTCACTATCTTTGGAAGATCTTTCTGAAATTTGTGGTCTTCCTTGCACCTGCTCCCTATACAAGCATAATGAGTTAGAGACAAGTGAAGAGTTTAATTTCGATGTTGTTTCTCAATTTCTTTCATGAAATCCAATTTTGGGTCTCCCTTTCCCTTTGACTTCTATCTACATGCATCTAGATATTTGTATCATTCACTATATGGAGATCCATATTCTAATCCCATGAAAATTCAATGTTGAGTAAGTTTCCAAAACTTATGTTGTTTTGATTAGGTTACTAGCTAACAAAATTGAAATAAATTAGCAAGTGGAGTGGTTTTTCACATGATGGAAAACAAGAGGAATGGAAATATAGTGATCTAATAACAAACATTTTGGAGCACATAGGCTTTAATCTTGAGGAGTATAGCGAAACACACTTTGGGACAAATTCGAATGATCAGCGACAAAGGATTTTTGGTTCAGAGCCCTCCCAAAGAAAAGGAATGTGCTTAGAGTCAGTAAGCTCAAGCTCAACATCAAAGGCCCTAGCAACCAAGAGCTTTAAGATTGGAGAATTTCGATTATGAAATACCTCAAATTTCTCTTACTAAAGCTCTTCTCAACATCACAATCCATAACCAACAGGACCACGCCAAAGCTTAAAGATGCATAAATACCAATATTGATTACCTCGCTTGAAAACTTGCTAAAACTGGAACTCTTTTGACTCTTAGGCTATTTAGTGATGATGAAAATGAGGAAACTAAGTACTACTTTATTGTGTTCTTTGATTATTTGTTGATTGTTATTCCTTTTTGTTTTTATAACTTTCCTGTTATATCTAATCCCTTTGATTAGACAAGTGGGGCTTTTTGATTGAATCTTATAATTTTTGTTATTCATGATCTGTGTGTTTGCGTACTTTTTCCTTATTTTTTGGTCATATCAAAAGGGGAGAAATATACTCTAAAGAGGAGTAAACCATACTCTCTTTATTTGTGAGGGTAATTTTAATCACTGAAATATTGTATCAATATATTTTTGTTTTACCACCCCCCCCCCCCCAAGAAATGTGTTGTCATCATCAAAAGGAGGGGGTGAATGGAGATCTATGTGCTTGAATGTACATCTGTATGCAACTATTACATAATCTTGTTGGTTTTGATGATGACAACATTTTATATAAAATGAAATTTTGTGATGTCTTTATCTATCTAGACAGTTTAATGGCCAAGATGCTCATTTTGAGATAAAATGTCAAGCAACCTCAATAATGACAACACATAAGGTCAAACGGTCTTTGGTGACAACTGTTCATTAACCTTGGATGATGGCATATGATCAAAGAAGTTATCTAAAACATCATTATCTTGAAGAATCAAGTTCCAGTTGAAGAGATAAGCAATCGATGAGTATAAAAATGGAAATTGAAGCTCAAAAATTATGAAAGAGAGAAAGTGTGAAAGTTCGTTTGGTCCTGCACTTAGTGTGTGTCGGAGTGATAAGTTTAATATAAAATAATAAGAGTAACTTTGAGATACTAAGGCACTTCACACACACGCGCGCGCGCACGCGCGCGCACACACACACACACACACACACACGAGCGCTCACACATACAATTATTTAAAGCATATCTTAATTGATAAAACAACTGAAAATATATTTATATCCTTAATTGATTAATGACCTTTTCAAATGATTAAGATGACTTTTTACACTAGTTAATCGATTACCAGATTAAATTTAATCTATTAACATATTTGCAACTGCTCCAATTGATTAGAGAAGCCTTTGATCAATTAATTGTGACATAATTCAAAAACCTTTCATAGCTGGATTGTCTAGTCGATTAACAGCTAGAGTTAATCGATTAGAAAATTAAAAATGACCATGAATCATTTCCTATTTTAGTCTAAATTTTTTCTATATAGAGGGATTCTCTTCATTTCACTTTACACCATATTCCAAAATTGAAACTCTTCATTCTCACTTTCTACTCTCTTATTCTACTTTTGTTATTCTTTCACTTGTGTTACCTTAGTGTTGAGAATGTAAAAAATATTTTTTTGAATTTTGATGTAATAGGGTGTTGTGCTAATATTATAATATACTTCTTCTGGTATTTTATCTTGTGTAATATCTTTTGTAATATTGTTTGCTTGATTGTCGAGTTTAACCAATTAAAAGCTATGTTTGGTTCCTGAGATTAGTCTGTTAAAATATTTGTATGTTTATTGAATTTAACTTGTGAGAAATTATGTTTGGTTCCTGAGCTAATCTTGAAAAAAAACTCTATTTGGTTATTGACTTTAGCATCTTGAAAATTTAGTTTGATTCTCGAGCTCAGCCTAGTGAAAGCTCTGTTTGGTTCGTGAGATTAGCATGTTAAAATCTCTATTTGGTTTGGAGAACAACCTATGTAAAATCTCTTGTTTGGTTGTAAAAAGGTTTGTGAAAAAATCTCATGAGAAACTCAAAATTATTTTAGTGGAGCCTCTATAACTATTTAGTGCATTTCTCTCTTCCTTTATATATTTATCTTTCTGTTCTTTATTTCTATCTGCGGCGTTTCCTTCTATCCTTCAATTATGTTATTCTTTTATTTATTAAGTTTGTTTCTTAATCTCTGTTTATTCTATAAAATTAATTTAAAGGTTTTTACAATAATTTTTTTTAATTGGACATCAATTTTTAACCACTACAACTCACCCCCTCTTTTGTTTAGAGTCACTTGGTTAACATCATCGTTTTCATCACAAATAACTTTAAGACAAAATTCTACTTCTTTGTCTGATTGTTGTACTTCATGATGAACTTCTAATGAGTTCTTGAATGTATCCGCAGATGATGATTCATATGTTTCTCCAATTGATTATTTATATGTTATTCTAAACTTCTCGTATGATGAAACAAATGTCTCATATGAATTTTCAAAAGATCCTTTATATATTGTTACAGTCTTTTCAAATGACGTTTCTGGTTACGATGTTTTAAATATTTCTTCATAAAATTCTAGTGATGATTCTTTAGAATATATCTGAGTTTTCTTTTTGATATTTTCATGACCTTTGAGTAATTGGATCAATTCCTCTAATTTTCAATGATCTTCTTCTTACTTAATCTATCCTAAAATTAAATAAATTATTTTAAGAATATTTCCATCTCTAAAAACAATACTTATTGTAGAAGAGGGATATAATATACGTACCGTCATGAGGAAACGAAAAACATTGTAATGACATATATCGAATATGACGTGAAGAATATTCGAAAGCTTACAACAGTATTACTCCCAAATGCTTCGAACGTGTGGTCTAATTTAGTACTTATTTATTGGGGATATTCTTTTGAATCTTTTGACAATTCTTTTTTACTTTATTCTTTCTTTTTCTTTCTGTTAGAATCTTTTTATTCACTAACAAAATCCATAAAATAAACGTGTAATAATAAAACCAAGTCAAATAATCAATTGATGTGGTACCATACATGGCATAAATTAAGTACAGAGGGAAGATGACAAGAAGGATATATTGATTATGAATGATTAGTATTTAGATGATGGTGATAGTGGAAAATGACATAAAGGTAACAATTCAAATAATTATTAACAATTGTAGATTTAAAATTTACTTCTTCCGTTTTAAAATGATTGTTGTTTTATAAAAAAAAATTATTTTAAAATAAATGTTATTCTTATTTTTTAATGTAATAATAATTACTATATTTATAATTGTGATATACTATATAATTATTATTCAGTACATTATTTTTAAAACATTAATAAAATTAATTTAATAAAAATGTAATATTTTATGACAATATCATTGCATTCTTTAATTTATATATAAAAAAACTTTATACGAGAGTCATTTTAAAACAAAAAAAATACTATTCAACGTTTAAATTAGTCACAAATCACACCAACTAATTTGACAAAGACAAAACATATATGTTATACCGCCTTTTGCTCCTTAAAATATCTGTCTTTTCACCACACCATAAAGAAACATTCTTTTCTTATTAGTAGGCTTTGAAATGATGAGGGTCTAAAAAATATATTTAAATAATGTAAGGTTTAGATTCAATAAATATTGGAATAAATAAGTTTTCAATCTATTATTGACTTAAAAAAAACATATTTGTTGAATGTCAGCTAAGCAAACTATCATATATATTATCTATCTATATATAATAGAAAAAAGATAATATATATATATATATATATATATATATATATATATATATATATATATATATATATATATATATATATATATATATATATATATATATATATATATATATATATATATATATATATATATATATATATATATATATATATATATATATATATATATATATATATATATATATATATATATATATATATATATATATATATATATATATATATATATATATATATAAAAGCTAATATCCTCCCTCAAGTTGGACTGTGGAGGCTGCAGAGTCCCAACTTGTTCATGATAGATGAAAATGCTGGAGAGTGCAGAGGTTTTATGAAAGCATCGACCAACTGAGCATTAGTAGATACAAGAAGCAAATGAATGAGTTTGGAAACAATTTTCTCTCGAATCACACGGCAATCCAACTCTATATGCTTGCTCCTTTCATGAAAATCAAGGTTATGTGCAAGATATATAGATGACTTGCTATCACAATACACAAATGAAGGTTGAGAAAATGTAATCATGAAGTCATTGAAGAGATATTGCAGTCATTGCAATTCACAAGTAAGAGAAGCTAAGGCTATATATTCAGCTTCAGTGGAGGACCTCGACACTGTGTTTTGCTTCTTGGATTTCCAACAAAGAAGTGATGAACCAAGGATAACACAAAAGCCAATAATGGATTTCCTAGTAGTAGGACACTTTGCCCAATCAGAATCCGCAAAGGCATAGAGCTTTAAAGAACTAGAAGCTGAAAATAAAATATCTTTAGCAGGGGAAGATTTAAGGAATCTTAAAACCTTTGTAGTAGCCTGATAGTGTGAAACAAGAGGCTTAGAGACATATTAACTTAGATGTTACATTGCAAATGAAATATCAAGCCTAATGTTTGTCAAATATATCAGCCTACCAGTTAATCTCCTATAAGAGCTTGGATCTGCTAAAGGTTCACCATCAGTAAGAGATAACTTCATGTTAGGATCAAAGGGGACAAATGATGGTTTAGCTGCAAGGAATCTTGTGTCTTCCACAATTCGAGTGTGTATTTTCTCTAATTCATAAAAATTTCTTTAGAGGATCTAGCAATTTCAAAACCCAAAAAGAATCAAAGCTGACCAAGATCTTTTATCCTTAATTTCTAATCAAGAACACCTTTAACAAATTGAATTTTAGGAGTTGAATTACCAGTAATAATAATGTTATCCACATAGTAAGTATGGCAGTGAAACAGTCCTTGTGAGGCTTCACATATAGAGAATAGTCAGCTTGAGATTGAGAGCATCCCAAAGAAATAAAAAAAATGAGAGTTTAGAATACCATTGCCTGCTTGTCTGTTTAAGATCATATATAGACTTTTGAAGCTTGCGCACTCTAGAAGGATTGGATGTAGAGAGACTAGGAGGAAGTGTCATATATACCTCTTAATGTAAATCACCATAAAGGAAGGCATTGCTAACATCCAACTGTTCTAGGTGCCAACCCTTTATTGCAGCAATATACAACAAGACTCTTACAGTTGTTATTTAGGTTATAGGTGAAAAAGTATTAAAATACTCAATACCTTGTATTTGTGTGTAGCCTTAGCTACCATCCTAGCTTTATACCTCTCAATGGATCCATTTGCCTTGTATTTTATCTTATAAACCCACCTGCACCCAATAGGAACTTTTCCTGGTGAAAGATCTACTACACTCCATGTTTGGTTTTCTTCAAGAGCATGTAACTCAACATCTATAGCATTTTTCCAACAATCAAATTTAATAGCATGATTACAAGTTTTTGGTTCAATGTTAGAACAAATAGATAAACAAACATGTTTATAAGATGGTGAACAATGATCATATGTAAGGACAGAAGACAGTGGATATAAGACTTTGGAAGAATGGTTAGAGGTAGTAGAAGGGTCCTCTAATGGAGTCATAGAAGAAGAAAAATCAGTGGGTAAGGCATGTGTATTCTTTGTGATAGGTTGAATACTAGGGGGAGATGGACCATTAGTTAAAGAGGGACTATAGTCATTTAAGGGAGCAGATGCAGTGAGCGTGCTAGGTTCAGAATTAGAAGAAAGAGTGGGGGTATTGTTAAGGTCAACATCAGTAGATTGTGAAGAACTAGGACTAACTTGGCTGGAATCATTATGAAAGGTCAAATCAGCTGGGCTATTGTTGGTGGAGCTATGACTAGGAAAGTTGACATTAAAGGGAGAGATGGCATCATTATTGTCATCATTGTCATTGGTAGGAGCAGCAACATCAGAAGAAAAGGACATATAAGTGGTACTAGGTTGTTGACTAGAAGAGAGATGTTGTATGTCATTGGGAGGATCTCAAGTTTTGAACAGTGTTTGAGGATATATTAGAATAAGGAGTTTTATATTTGAAAGGAATATGTTTTCATAGAAAACCACATTCCTTGAAATGAAAAAGGTATGGTTTTGGAGATCATATAGAATGTAGCCATTTGTGCCTTCCTTATATCCAAGAAAAATGGCTTTCCTAGCTCTAGAGTCAAATTTAGTCCTATGAGCTTGTAAAAAAAGTAGCAAATGACAAACAAACAAATACTTTTAAAGTTATCAAGGATGGAGGTTAATTAAAAAGAAGTTCAAAAGGGCATTTAGAATTGAGTAGAGGTGTAGGTAAGATATTGATTATGTGAACAACATGTTGAATTCAAAAATTCCAAATATTCAAAGGAATTTAGAATGAAAAAAAAGACACCTAGCCACATTAAGAATATGTTGGTGTTTCCTTTCCACCACCCCATTTTGTTGAGGTGTTTCAACACAAGTTATTTGGTGAATAATTCCTTTGGACATAAAAAATTCTGACAAAGCAAGGAACTTTGTCCCATTATCAGATCTTAAGCATTTAAGGGTGGTATCGAACTGATTTTCTATGTAGGCAATAAAATGAATAAGACTAGTTTTAGTTTGGTCTTTAGTCTTAAAAAATATTACCCAAGTATGCCTTGTATAATCATCAACAAGAGTCAAGAAATACTTATGTCCTAAAGTGGAAATGGTGGAAAAAGTCCCCTCATAAATCAGCATGTAGAATAGTAAAGGGAATAGAAGAATGAGAGGAAAGGGGAGTTACTTTTGTTTAGCAAAGTCACAAGAGTCACAAGGTACGATATTATCATTACATGTAATGAAAGGAAAAGCTTTGGACATAGTTTGTAAACCTATGTTTAATATATGGCCTAGTCTTAAGTGCCACATATTACAAGAATTATATGCAACAGAAATGTTGGCAGAAGGATGAGCTTTAGAATCAAGAACATAAAGTCCTTTGTGCAAGCTAGCTATACCAATCATTTCCTTGGTATACTTATGCAGGATGTGGCAAGTGTTATCATTAAATTGTACAAAACAATTATTGCTATCAACTAATTTGGAAATAGAAATAAGGTTTACATGGAAAGTAGGAATGTAAAACACATTTTGTAGAGTTAAAGAAGGAGAAATGGAAACTATGCTAGAGATAGAAGCAATGACCTATGAACCATCAGGAAGACTAACATGGATAGGCACAATACTTTTATAGTCAATAAAGGATGAAAGATTGAAAGAGAAGTGATCAGTAGCACCAGTATCTAAGATCTAAAGGTTAGGATTCTTACCATTCACATTAGAGGAGTGAGAATGCAAGACAAAAGGTGAGGTAGAAACAGAATTCACAGTGGGAGTAGGCTTGGATTGTTGAAGTAATGCTAGAATATTACTGTACTTCTCCTGAGTAAAACCAAATGAAGGGGAATTTGAACTCCTAAGAGAAGCTTCTGAGGCAGTGTTAATCGTAGTAGCTGATGGTGAAGCAGTTGCATTTCCTCGAGCCTTATTTTTACCTCTATAACCTGATGGGAATCCATACTTGAAGAAACAAGTTTCAACTATGTGATTTGTCCTGCCACAGTGTGCACAGACTCTATTGTGGCCTCTTGGAGCATTGTGGTTTTGACTCTTAGCACGAAAGTTGTTGTTACTACTTTTGGCAGTGTAATTGCTTTCATGAGCTTGAGTCTGAAAAGCAGTTAGTTTTTCATTGGTGTGTGCAGAAGGAATCACACTAGAAATAGAACTATCCATTTCCCTTTATTTTTGAATAACAAGTGAGAAGGCTTTGTCAATACCAGGTAAGGGATTCATCACCATAATTTGTGACTTTGAATGCGCAAGTTTCTTAGTTAAGCCCTTGAGGAATCTGATGACTTAATCTTTCTCTCTGTACAATTTTACTGATGCAATTACACCACATGAGTAAGGGATAACACAAGAACATAAAGGAATTGGTCGATAGGTTTCCAACTCATCCCACATAACTTTCAATTGAGTGAAATAGTTAGATACATCAAAAGTATCTTGGTGGAACTTGTAGAGATCATCTTGAATATCAGAAATACGGAAGATATTGCCATGAGAAAACCAAATTTATAAGTTCTTCCTTACACCAACAGCATTGTCAATCCATAGGACCGATTTAGCTTTTAACTCCGAAATTGAACGTTGAATCCACGCAAGAACCATGGTATTACAACGAATCCATGAATGGATATGAAACTAGAGGCTTAGTTAGAGTTCCATCGATAAATTTATCCTTATTCTTGGATATGAGCGCAATCTGCATTGACCGAGCCTAGGTGTTGTAGTTCTTATCGTTGAGCAGTGGCGTAACAAGAACGAGTACTGGATTCTCGTTCGAATGGAGGTAATATGGATTTGCAGAATTGGTAGAAAAATCAGCATAGCTCTGGTTTTTCATTGAAAGAAACAAGAAGAAAAAACAGAGAAGAAAACACGATTGGGGAAGAAATCAAGAAAGAACACGAGAGACGCAATCGCAAAAGAAAAAACAATGGCTACTAGAGCTTATTAAGCTCTGATACCATGTTGATAATGGTTGAATGTTTATAACAAAAAGCAAGAATTGTGTAACAGAAAATGGAAATCGAACTCATTGAGAAAGAAGAAGATGAAAAGCTTATTTGTTAC
The DNA here is from genome assembly GCA_963859935.3 of Lathyrus sativus. Classification (NCBI taxonomy): domain Eukaryota; kingdom Viridiplantae; phylum Streptophyta; class Magnoliopsida; order Fabales; family Fabaceae; genus Lathyrus; species Lathyrus sativus. The sequence goes on along the minus strand of OZ012738.1, from coordinate 11,313,750 downwards.
ATTCAACTCAATTATATAGTACAATGAAATAGCTACATATATATGGAAAGAGGAGCCAATTAGCACCTGCCAGCTAAGTAAACTATCGTATATATTTTCAATATACATAAAAGAGAAAAAAAGATAATATATATTTACATATATAAGCTAATATTGAGAAAAATTCAATTCCCACATTGGTTAAAGATACAATCCACAAAGTGTTTATATAGAGTGACACCCATCACCTTACCAACCGGTTTTTTAGGTTGAGTTAGGCCAAACTCTAATTCTAACATGGTATCATGAGCCTATCGATTTGGGTCATCCACCATTTATATATGCGCACCAAGTCCAAAAGGTGTTGGGCGCATGAGGATGTATTGGAAAAACCAAGTCTCATATATTGAGAATTCGGGCCACCCTGTGTTTATATCCACGCACCAAGGCCAATAGTGTTGGGCGTGAAGGGGTATATTGGAAAAAAACACAAGTCCCATAGTGGTTAAAGATACAATCTACAAAGGGTTTATTTAGAGTGACACCTCTCACCTTATCAACCTCGACCAAAACTCCATTACATTACCCCACAAACATTCATGTCCCTCGTATGAATAGAAAATGAGCGTGTTTTAATCACATAAAGACAAGTTAAAGTGGATTCCTACAAAATTCTCTAGATAATTTCATGCTAGATTCAATTACTAATACCATAATAAAATCTCCAAGATAACAATGGATGATAGTAATTATGAAATGATGGGTATGATAATCCAAAAGATGACTATAATGTCCAATTCATCGTAGAATATTCCAATGTATAATATCATGCATTAGCAATTTATATTGGTTAAATTGTTGACACTATAAGAAAAATGCATTTCAACCTCAAATTTTTAGCGTCGCCAAGACACCGATGCTAATAACGTCGGATTTATGTCACCAAAAATATTTTATTTTTTCCCACAATTTCAATTTTTCTACGTTTTTATTTATTTACTTAGCCAAAGACCGATATTAACTATTATTTACTTATTTATTAAAATATTAGTGGCGGTCGTAGCCGTCGCTAGTATAGTTTTGTGGCCATGGGTTTTATGTATGTTTGAAATTCAATTATGAGTTTTTCACTCATGTTGTGTTTGTCTTTAATAAGATGTTGTTTGGATTATGATTATAGTGATAGCTTGTTGAAACAAATACCAGCTGTGCGATTCAACGTTCGATAGGTTATTTTAAGTTTATTGTTGGGTTTTATTTTCATAGGTTAAATTTGATATTTATTTTGTAAACTTTCTAGATAAGTATGGCATTGGCTGAAGCTAACAATAAAAATGGATCTGCATAAAATATAGAAGGTATAACAACTGTTTTGGAAAATAACAAAGGACCTAGGTTGATTTTTTAGAAATAAATTAACAATTGTTTAACAAAATGTATCCATCACCTTTAACAATAATAACACTGCTTTGTGCTAAATGTTGACTGCTCATACAATTTCTTTTTGCATTGATTTTAAATCTACTTATTGTTTTATAGTTTATCTCTTTCATAAGTGTAGTAAAAACTTGGTTCGTAACTTAGAAGTTAATTTTATTGGAAATTAAATCATAATTTAGGGAGAATTTTACTTAATCAATTTTGATTTTAAGATTGTTTTCACTCATGTAATGACAATGAAAAGATTTAGAAAGAAAAAAAAGTAAGCGTTGGAGAAGAAGAAGATGAACAATTTGCAGCATCGAATTCTCTGTCCACAAACTGTGAAAAATCTGTTATTTCACTTTGTAACTACAAACTGTGAATTACAAGAATTATTAGTTCATTTACAAAATAAAGATTTCTCCCTATTTATAGATTTATGTTTGCTTGCACCCCAACTCAAAATCCAAAACTATAAAAATCCAAAATAGATAACATTATTAAAATAGGTCTATGTCGAAATCCTGTGTGAAGCCACCTGCTTCGACACTTCGACACACTAAGCAACTCGACACACTAACACATTAGGCTAATTTGACTAATCCTTGTTTCTGTCGAGCTACACTGCTTCGTCACAAGGAATTACAAACTCAACACACCACCTAATTCATTGTGTCTAAGCTATCTACATTCATCATAGACCTTAGCCTTCTGAACACTTCGACGGACACTCCCTTCGTTATGATGTCTGTAATTTGATTCACAGTTCTGCAGTGTTCCAAATTCATCTTCCCTTCTGCTACCTGCTCTCGAAGATAATGGAACCTCATTTCGATGTGATTGCTTCGTCCGTGTGCAATTGGATTCTTCACAAAGTTGATAGCTGACATACTGTCGATCTTCATGATAATTGCTCCATGACTCTTCGTTGTGATCTCTTCAACCAGGTTTACCATCTAGGTTGCTTGACATGCACAAAGAGAAGTAGCTATATATTCTGCTTCACATGATGACAATGCCATTACTGTCTCCTTTCTCGAAGTCCAAGCAACTGGTGCACCACCTAACATGAACACATAGCCAGCTATGGATTTTTTATCCTCAGCATCACTATAGCAACTAGAGTCGGTGTATTCCACTAGCTTACATTCTTTTCATTCATTGGCTACAGGAAATAAAATTCCGCAATCGAGAGTCCCTTTCAGATACCTCAGTATCCTCTTCGTCGTTGTTAGGTGTGATACCTTTGACTTCTGCATGAATCTACTTACCATACCCACACTATATGCTAAGTCAGACCTTGTGTGACAAAGGTATCTAAGTGACCCAATAAGTCTTCTATATTGGGTTGAGTCAACATCATCTTCATCTGAATCCTTCGACAGTTGCAATCTGGTCTCAGCTGGAGTCGAAGTTGGGTTACAATCTTGCATCTCAAATCTCTTCAGTATTTCGCCTGCATATCTTCTTTGGTGCATCATCAAACCTCTACTACTCTTGTAGAATTCGATACCAAGGAAATATGAGAGATTTCCCAAGTCTGACATTTCAAACTTCTCACTCAAGTTATGTTTGAATTCTTTGATCTCCTTCTTGCAACTTCTTGTTATCAACAGGTTATCGACATAGAGGCATAATATAAGTCGTTCACTACTGCTTATTCTTACGTACACTTCATGCTCAGTCATACACTTCACAAATCCCTTCTCCCTTAAGAAGCTGTAGATTTTCTTATTCCAAGCTCTTGGAGCTTTCTTAAGTCCATACAGGGCTTTATGCAACCTGTACACCTTTCTTTCTTTGCCTCGTTTCAGAAACCCAGCTGATGATTTTGAAATAGTTTTGTGCATAGAAAATTATGAACGCAGACTAAGACTCGATGATATCGTCTAAATATACAGACGATTTTCTAAGTGTTTAGAAAAACATCTTAGCCCTATCAAGTATACAGACTAACTCATAGTCACTTGAGGAAACATAAACTCAAAAGTGATTACATATGTGTATATAAGAAAGCTTATACATAAGCAGATTACACGGTATTTAAGCTTAATAACATAACAGTATTAATTTGTAAGATATGAATAAAAGTTTCTTGCTAATATATAAAACTATATTGAGTAGATCTCGCATGAGATTTTGTGCAGTGTTTTAGTATGAGTTTTGTAGAGCAGAATGATAACTTTCCAATGCTTCGAAGTCTTCCTTTTATAGTTGAAAAATAGATTCGTTGAAGGGTAAAATAAGAAATGGAAATCCAACTGATATGTCTTTAACGGTCATTGTGGAAGTGTCAGTCATCATCGTATCAAAAGTTACTTTAGCAGGATAGTAGGCAATGTACTTGTACTTTTATGTTTATCCTTTCACGCAAGACATTTCTGATCTTTAACTTTTAATCTCTAGAGGCTTCTGATAAGTGTTGATGAAGCTTGTTATAGAAGGATCAGAAAACTTAGTCCTTAGAAACTAAGTTACTAGAAGTGAGGTTATCTTCAGAATCATAACTTAATTCTTCAGAGATTTCAGAACTTGAGTCTTCAGAACTTGAATCTTCAAAACTTGATTCCTCAGAACTTGAATCTTCAAAACTTGAGTCCTCAAAAATTGAATCTTCAGAGTCTTCAGAACTATCATATCAAATCTTGATCAGAAGCTCTAGTACTAATGACTTTTAGAACCGTTGTATCAGAAGCACTCCAGAATCTTGACTTGAGTTTATAATCGTCGTATGTTTTCTTCTAGAGTGTTAAGTTCAGAACCTGATGACGTCACACGCCTTTTTATCAGAGTCAGAACCTGTTTAATCATAAGCTATACACTAGACAGAAAATATTTAGTGTACTAAATTATTCTCTAAAATAATATGTGAAGTTATCATCAAAATATAAGGCCAGATGCAGAACCAGATCTTGTTCTTACACCTTTCACTCTCAAGCTCATTATGAAGAAAAGATGCAAACGCACACATCCATCGTCTTGTATAGTGTGATTAAAGACCAATCACCATTTTCTTGTATAAGGGGGTTCATGAGTCTTTCTTGCTAAAAGCTCTCAAAGTACTATTGGAAACTCTCAAGATCAATTCTTGGGGAGAAGAGTGTGTCCTTTTGTTTTTCATCGTACCTCTATAAATCTTGGTGTTCCTAAACTCTTTTTATTTCTGCAATTTATTTTTCACATTTTATTTTTCCGTTGCTAAGTTTTTAAAATAATTTTTAAAATATGTTTTTATCTTCCAAATTTTTTCAAAACCAAGTTTTTTCAATCCACACAACTCACCCCTCCCCCCTTATGTGTAAAGTCTCAATTAAAGCTATGTGCTTGAAGGTATAATCAATAAGTAATCTAAAATGAAGAAGCTTATGGATAACGAAAATGCAAGTCAACTATTAACTGTTTAGCTTTTATGATGACAACACTTGAAGTCAATAAACTTCTGAAGATAACTCAAGCAGTCAAATATGCACAAGATGATTGATCAAGTTATCTACTCGAATCAAGCTAGACATTTTTTTAAAACATTGAAAATGCATTCTAGCATCCCTCAAGTTAAAACTTAAGGGGTTTAACCTTTCAAAATCTTAGATGATGGTAATCAACTTGGGGATTCTCAAGCCATATAAAGAAGACTCAAGGCTCTTGTTAGATGTTAAAATCAAATATAATGATGACAATACTTGAAGCTTCAGAGTGTGAAAACTTACTTGGCCATGTTTGTCTGAGTGATTAGTGTCTTGTAATGACACAAGGTTATTTTTGGAAACATTATGGAAACAAGTGTATTTTTTTAATCACACACACACACAACACACACAACTCTTAAGAGGCCTCTTAATGTTTTCCTAAAATCACCAAAAAAATGTTTTTGAGTTCTGGCAAGTTGATTAAGGAGTGCTCAATTGATTAGGAGACCCTTTTATAATTGTCTAATTGATTAGATCTTTTTCCTAATCAATTAGATAGTGCTTAATCGATTCTACAATCGATTATGATGATCTCTCAATTATTGGTAATGCCTCTATATAAAAACCTTCCATTTTGGACCATAACAATTAATTAATTAAAGTGCCTAATCGATTAGGCATATTTATTAATGCTTAATCGATTAGTGCCTAATCGACTAGGTGCGTTAAAAGGCCCTTGGATTATTTCCAAATTTACACCACACATTGGCCTATAAATAGAGAACTTATTTATAACGTTTTTACATCCAGAAAATATGAAAAACCTCACTTTTTATTCCTCTCATCACCTCTCTAAATCTCTCATGTTTTCTCACATATTTTAGCCATAATGCTTAGAGAGTGTTCTTTAACTCCTTTTTTTCCTGTATATTTCTTTTCTTTGGTTTTTTTCACTGTCGATTTATTCAAAATATTTTTAAACTCTGATATTTCAAATGAATTTATTTTAAACCAAAATTTTCTAAACCTCTACAATTCATCCTCTTCTTGTGTATTGAGTCACGTGTTCAACAATGTCACGCTTTTAACCATTTGATTTTATCTTTAATTTATAGTGTTTTACCTTATTTTGTCTATTTTACTTATGTTTTCTGTATTTATTTTTATTTTAGTTAATTTTTTAGGAACCAATGCCAAAACATAGCACTCAGAACTAAAAGCTAAAGTACATAAGAAAAACCAGAAGAAAAAAAACAGAGAATTTAGCACAAGGTAAGTGAAATTACGACCATCCAGTTACATGTGTTACGACCATAACCTCTCCCATGAAGCAAAGGGATTTTTTAACATGGCAGTGAATATTACGGCCAGCCTGTAACTAGAGTTACAAGTGTAATTCTTTCAATGAAAATTCTAACATTTAAAATCCCTCAAGTGTTTTCTTGCAACCATTCAAGTTCTTAACAATTTTCATTCATTGATAAGCCTCTATTATGCGAAGTTAAGCCTGACTTAATATCATTTAGCCAATATAAACCCTTGTAACTCTGATCAAAACACAAAGCAATTCTATAATTTATATTTTAGCACTTAGAAGTTTTCTGCGTTTTTATTTTTCTCTACAAGTGTATTTTTTCTGCTACTATTTGGAGCAATCTTGTATTGAATATTCATTGCATTACATGTTCCTTATTTGTCTTTATATATTTTCTTATCATGTTTATGCTTATATCAATTATTCTATATGTTTTTCTTATGAATATGTTTGAGAAAATTCATAAGGGTTTAAGATCATGAGTATTGTCCAATGATAGGTCTCATGTAGATCCTCTTTCAAGTTTACTAAGAAATATTCTATTTGTTTTAGTTTTCTATTTTAAACGCAGATATCCCTATGAAAGTAGAAATATCCTTAGTTACTAATCACATATTAAATGGGTGTAAGTTGGTATCTGAAGTAGAAACACAGCTTGAGGCGACGTAAGTGTCTCAAACATAAGTGAGAAAAGTTCCAATTTTCAAATAGATGCAGGGACGGAGCTAGTAAGAGGAAAGGGTGGGCCCATGCCCCCACTATATTAATCCTTGAATCATAACTTAATATTATATGGAATATATTAACCTATTTAATGTATTAAAAATTATGAAGAAAAACTAATTAATGCCCTCACTTAAAAAATATACTGACTATCACACTCATTTAAATATCTAATTAATTATTTTATTTTTCTTTGAAAAACAATTAATTTTATATAATAAATAAAATAAATGTTTTAAATAAAATTTAAAAAAACCTAACTTTTCCTATTCATATTCCTATTATTCATAATTCTCTTTGACTCTTTGCAAATACAAACAAATCACTTTTGGTATTCCTCTTTCTCTCACTTCTCTTTCTCTTACTGCAAAAAGTCTCTCTCTGTTACTAGCTTCTTCTCCCTCCATTGTTGATCTTTTAAAAGGTATTTTTTTTATTACATTATTGAACAAGAGATTATGTTAATTGTAGAAAAATTAATTTTAGAGTTTTGTAGTATTTGTTTGAATTTGTTATGTTTGTATCAATTTTATAGTATTATTGTGAATTTTTTAAATAGGATTTCAATTGTGATTTTTTTGTTTTGTTTTTATTTTAAAAGAAAATCAACCGAGCAATCACCAACTTCTAATTCTCAAACACCTAATGAAGGCCGAAGCCTCATACTGAGTCCTCCCATAAAAAAAAAGGTTTTTGGAGTTTGAATTGGAAAAACTTCCTAATGATCCTGGTTTAAAGCCAAAAATGCCAGATTATCATCCAAGTGATAGAGATGAAATTAGAAGATACTATTTGCAAAAGGGTCCTTATCAACCAAAAGAAATTATTTTTCCACAAAGAAAATTTGGAGATACCTTTTGTAAGTTTAATTTGAATTGGTATTTAAAATATGGTAGTTGGTTGGAATATAGTCAAAGTGAGGATTCTGCATATTGTTTATGTTGTTATCTTATGAGGTCACACGTTGAAGAACATAAAGGTCGTGGTGATGCCTTTATAACAGAAGGCTTTACAAATTGGAAAAAAAGTGAGAGGTTTCGAGTTCATCTCGGAGATGTAAATAGCTCTCACAATCAAGCATGGAGAAATTGTCAAGCTCTAATGAAACAAAAGCAACACATTGAAGGTGTCTTATGTAAACAATCCAATCAAGTAAAAGAGGACTATCGAATTCATTTAACAAGTATAATTGATTGCATTCGATATTTATTAACACAAGGTTTAGCTTTTCGTGGTAATGATGAGTCAATTTCGTCTAGAAATAAGGGGAATTTTCTTGCTAACCATATTGAAAATATTTATAAAGTTTGAAAAAATTGTCGTGGAAATCTTAAGTTAACATCTCCTGATATTCAAAAGGATATTGTTAAAGTTGCTACAACAGTCACTACTCAAGTTATACTGGATGATCTTGGAGATAATTTATTTGCTACTTTAATTGATGAATCTCGTGATATCTCAGTGAAGGAGCAAATGGTTGTGGTTATACGTTATGTAAATAATGAAGGAAAAGTTATTGAGCATTTTCTTGGTGTTGTTCATGTTTCGAAATATTAGTGCTCTAACGTTGAAATCGGCTTTGGAGTCATTATTTGAAAAATATGGATTAAGTTTGTCAAAGATACGTAGACAAGGCTATGATGGAGCAAGTAATATGCAAGGTGAATACAATGGTCTAAAAAGCTTGATTTTAAAAGAGAATTGTTCTGCATTTTTTATTCATTGTTTTGCCCATCAACTCCAATGAGCTCTTGTGACATTAGCAAAAAAGCATTCTAAAATTGATTTATTTTTCAATTTAGTTGCTAATTTGTATAATATTGTGTTAGCATCATGTAAGCGCCGAGATATTCTTCGCGAAAGTCAAGCTACAAAGGTGAAAAAAGCATTGGAACATGGAGAAATCTCCAGCGGGCGTGGCTTGAATCAAGAAATGACAATTAAAAAGGCGGGGGAAATAAGATAAAGCTCACATTATGGTACATTACTTAGTATAGTTTCTTTATTCTCTTCTATGATTGATGTGCTAGAAATGGTTGAGGAAGATGGAACAGATTAAGATAAAAAAGGTGAAGCACTAATGCTGGTGAATTATATGCAATCTTTTGAACTTATTTTCATCTTGCACTTGATGAAAATAGTTTTAGGAATTACACATGATTTATCTCAAGCATTACAAAGAAATGATCAAGATATTGTAAATGTTATGAAGTTAGTAAAAGTGTCCAAAATAAGGCTACAAGTTATAAGAGATAATGGTTGAAATTCTTTGTTGAATGATGTTTCATTATTGTTTGAGCATAATGATATTGATATTCTAGATATGGATGGCAATTTTCAACAGACACAAAAAAAAAGTCAAAGAGAAAAATGGAGAAAGTATCTAATTTACATCATTTTCAAGTTGAATTGTTTTATGAAGTGATTGATCGACAACTTCAAGAGCTGAATAACCGTTTTACAGAAGTGAATACAGAGTTGCTCATTTATGTAGCTTGTTTAAGTCCAAGAGATTCATTTTCTGCATTTGATAAGGAAAGATTGATCCGTTTAGCTCAATTTTATCCTTCAGAGTTTTCTCAAGTAGAATTATTGGCACTAGATTGTCAGCTTGATAACTATTTCTTAGATGTATGCTCTGACACTGAATTTTCAGAATTAGAGGGGATTGATGATCTTTCTATCAAGCTTGTAGAGACCAACAAACATGTTGTGTACCCATTGGTTTATTTGCTTTTAAAGTTATCTCTAATATTACCAGTGGCAACTACAATAGCTGAAAGAGCTTTCTCTACTATGAATATTATCAAGAATCGAATGTGAAATCACATGAGTGATGATTGGTTAAATGATTGTTTAGTTACTTACATTGAGAGAGATATTTTTGTTAATGTTGAAAACGAGAAATTCATTCAATATTTTCAAAACATGAAAAATCGTAGAGAACAATTATAATTTATATTTATATTTTATAAAATGAAATAGTATATTTATATTGACTCTACTACTCAAAATTTCTGTCTCCGTCCCTGGATATAGCCCTAAATATAGATATACCTAAGTCGATCCTAAACAAATATTATTCGCTAACAAAAGTAAATAGTTTGTTGGTTGGGATAAGATAATGTGCTAACAAACGTATGCATTATTTTTTTTTCCTATTTGTTTCGACAAAGTAATATTTCTCATAATAAGATAAAAATAAGAATCTATATGAGTTAGTTTATGATGGGAATTGCAATCCCAAATCATGCTATAAAATTCAATTTTAATTCAATTAAAAATTTGTTAACCAACATAAACGTTCATCTTAGATAAACATAAGAATATATAATTTGATAATCATAACGGTCTATGAGGACGATAATTTTTACTACTTTGATAGAAACCGTACACTTGTGGTCTTTCACTTGCACAAATGGTCAAAACCTATGAATACCTTAGTCATATGAAGAGAAAATCAATCACTTTTTACATACCACAACATAGAAAATCCTCTTGTGTATCTTATCACAATCGCAAGGTTCTCTATTATACTTATTACAAATATAATCTTAAATACATAATTTAAAAGTAGGGTAGACAATAATAATTATGGAGAAAATCAAAATAAAATATTTATTAACTTTCTTTACCTTATATTAAGTACCACAAAATTTACTATTAGAGTAACATAAATAAAACGTACTTGTTTTTAAATTATATTCTTTAGAATGATATTTATGTTAAAATAATATTTATTTTAAGACGCAGGGAATATACACTTTATAGAATTGAAAGTGACCCATGAATGAACATGATGAGAAAAAAAAAACTAAAAACTCCAAATATTTCTAAAAATAGAAAACTTGGCAAAAAATGAAAACAACTTCACCCATGACTTCAATCCCAAATAGGTACAGAAAAATCATCAGAAAAAGTGGCATAGAATTCAATTCCTTCAAACCCATTTGTCGGAGTTTGATGGTAAAACCAATCACTATCAGCCGAGTCAAGCAATACAAACTCAGCAGCAGCTGAGTGATCATCTTCACATTCTTCATTAATTTTAGGAAGTTCAACAATTTGACCAAGTTCTTCTTCTTCTTCCTCTTCAAATTCATCAGAACAACATTGTTCAGTCACATGCACGACAGGTTCGTCAAACTCAACCATAGCAGCCGCTGCTGTTGCCGCAGCTTGAATGTCACGTGGTGCTGACGTGGCAGGTATAGGAAGCATGTTGGAGATATTAGGAAAGTTGAGAATTGCGGTTTTGCCTTTGATGGTTAAAGCTGCTACGTCGTGTGCTCTAGCTGCAGCTTCTGGTGTTGAGAATGTTCCAAGCCAGATTCGTGATTTTTTGCGAGGTTCTCGAATTTCTGAAACCCATTTTCCCCACTCTCGTTTTCTTACTCCATGGTAGGTTGAATGTGGTGAAGAAGATAAAGAAGAAGAGGTCGAGGAGTTTGAGGTTGTAGTTGTTTCTGAAGAGGTTGTTGATGTTGTTGTTTTTTGTGTCATATTTAGAAGAAGAGAATGATTGTGAGAACATGTGATGATGTATGGCTAGTTGTTTTATACTAGTGATAAAGGAAACTCTCACTCTTAAAGGAACCTTTGACCTAACATTTTACATAAGACTTTTGCTTATATTTTATTTTAGAGAGAGTATATTCTTATTACCATATTGTGCATACATAGTTGAATATGTAATATGATTTTTTTGTTTTTTTTGCCTTAGACATATTTAATTCCTGTTTGTTAATATTTTTATATAGTTTTTCTTCAACCTCAAACCTCTAACATTTTGTTATTGATTAATTTTTCTAATAAAATATCATTTATTTTATTTGTACTGTTAACTTAGTTTATTACTATAGTATGGAAGGGTTATGTGTTAGCATGAAAAAAAATAAGAAATATAGTATTCTTAAATATAAATATGTGTAAGAATTTATATGGAAAATATTGTGTGGGAGTAATTTATATTATCAATCTTTGGAATTTGGATACGACCCTTTTGAAAGATATTTTGCTAAGTTGTTATTGTTCTAGAAAAAAAGTTACAAGGGTGTGTGTTACTTCTGTAAAGGTAGGGGTACTTAGAGGTCTTAGTAGATGTATAAAAAATCGTGGTAGTTAGGGCTTATCTATTGCGACGAGAAATCATGTACTGTGGTGTTTACGGTGGTTTGGACAACCTACTCACGTGAGATGTGAAACTATGTATATGTGTAGGATGCTTAGATATAAGCGTGTGAATTAGGATTTCTCCTTTCTCCCTTTAAGAAATACGTATTATAGAATCATTTTGGACCTAAGGTTTAGGAAATTCTTAGGGGTCCCTCGTGACTAGGGAAGATTGTTGACCACATATCTTCAAGAAATCATGGTCGACTTCCTCTCATCTGGCTAACGGGAGACAACAATATTGTACACGTCATCGGCCCCAAGGTCGAGCCCCTTGTTCTATGTGGATGTCGCTCAAGCGACATTACTCTTAAGAGGGGACACTAGAGTCGCCCTTGTTTTGGACTCTCACAAATATAACACTACAGTTATTATGATCCTTGTGTTGAAGTTAGAATTAAAATTTAAAAAGATTGAATGTTGTTTTATGAAAATGAATTCAATACAAATGATGGCGCGTTGGAGGAGTGTAAATTCTACAATGCACTAAGGTATCATTTTCATGATGATTTGGTTGACCATAAGTAGGAAAAAAAGTATCAAATAAGTCATTGTTTTACGTACCAGTAATACCAAGACGTAGAGGATGTTTGCATCAATGCAACATGTTGGCCAAATGACATGGCATTATCATAATAAAATAAATTCAAGTATGTTGCAGCGTCCTTGTAATAGTGAGGCATAACAGCACACCGATTGCTCATTCATCCAATTAAATTTGCAATAGATCTATGAAATGTGAGACTTGAATTATGATCTAGTGACATTACTCCGTATATCCAAGCATTAATAACACCTTATTCTTGTTAATATGATATTGTTACCCCATATAACCTTCCTCTTAAGATGTGTATATTAAAACCTAACATGTTATGACTTGTCCTATATCAGGACCTTTTGATCCAAAAAATTACTTAGACATTATCTTGAAGTTACACCATTGAAAATAACCTTTCTAACAATATACTTAACACATTGGTGAAAAGATTCGATAAAACAAAAGATAAGAAGAAGATTATAATTAACGTGGAAATTATTGTAATATATCAAACTTGGAGAGACAATCTCTTCCAAATTTAAAATTATAAATAACTAAGGTCAGTTATACTTTAGTTGTAGATAGGAATATAAATGATTCAATTTGAATCAAACTTGGTTTAGCTCAACTCGAATTGATAAGATTTTAGCTCGAACTTGTTTCGATCAAAGTTCACGAGTAAATCAATTCGATAACTTAAACTCGGTCTGGCTCAATAACTTAAAATAGAATATAAAAAAATTGGAACAGTTAGGGAGAGAAAGAGAAGAAAGGAAGAAGAAGAGAGGATTGTAAGGACATTTTTCATACATTACAAGAAAATGTCAAGGTTTTTAGTGATTTAACCCCTTTCAAAACACAAAAACTCCTAACATCACATGAAAATCTGAAGGGGTGGTAAATCCTCACAAAAAAGTATTTGCAAATTTTTTACTAGAGGTTAAACCCTTAGTAACACATAACCATATAGCATCGTAAAGTGCAAAAGTGAACAAAATGATGTGATATTTTTTTCTATGAAAAACCCCTAATAATGAGGTGTTACATTTTAAAGTTTGTGGAGGATATCCTCTGTCAATATTTTAAAATATTATATAAAAAATATTTATTATAATTAAATTATTATAAATATTAAATTAATATATATTTATTTTAATATTTATAATAATATAATTATAATAAATAGACACGACTATAATAAATACAATTTAAGCATTTACTTTTTTATAATTTATAAATATAAAATACAAATAGAATTTAAAAAACTTAAAATAAATATTTCTTAATAAAATTTCAAATAAAAATAAAGATTTTAAATATTAAACAATTATCATATAATCAATTATCTGAGTTATCCCTCCTCGCTCTCCTCTTCTAAAACATACTTGTTTACTGCTCCTTGTTCGCCAACTCCTCCAAATCCTCATGCTCCCCTATATCCTTCGAAACCTCAATATCAACCTCTAGAAGTTTGGTTCATCTGTGAGAAAATAAACTTTTTCAACTTCTCCGAATGTTGTTGTGCAACTCACAATGCTTCCTCAAGCTCTATTTAGTTTTTCACATTTCACCCATCTCAGTCTTTCTTCCCGCTCTGTGTGCTGCCTCGTTCTCTTCTAAATTTCTCACATTTGTTGCTATAGAAGTTGTCTTAACCACCCTTTATTATTCCTTTTATGAATACATCAATATTTATAATTTTATCCCTTATGTTCATGTTTAAGTGTTAAATTTATATTCGTTCATAAAGTATGTGTGTCATTTATTTGTGTCATTTATTTGCATGTTGATTAGGTCCTTCATATAATCTTCTTAAATGGTGTGTTCCTAGAGTTTTTGCAACAATGTATGATAATTGTTGCTTGAACCATGCCAAAAAAATTAGATGTGTATGTAACTAGTACATGCTTGTTCGCCCATGTTTTGAAAATAATAGGTATTAAATTTCCTATATTGAAATATAATATAAGTTACAAGGTATTAAGTGTTATATCCAAGGCGTTTAAAATAAATATTTACTTAATATACTTACTTAAGATATAGTTTAACTTAAGCGCAAATAATCAACACATGAACATGAGCATATTGACTTATTTCACTAAAGTCAATTTCGTTCTTTATGATTCTTAGAGTCGTCATCATGTGATTGAAATAATGAGAGAGAAATGTGATGTTTCTCGATGCAAGTAATGTGCAAAAATGTGATGTTTCCCGATGCAAGTAATGGTTCTGGAATAAGGCAGGTCAAAAACATATATGGTTTTCACATGCACATTTCACAAGGGAGATTGTAAGGGGTAACAAAAAAGATCGTAAGGGGATTATGCAATTGTTGAGGCTTGGATATATAGTGTAAACCATCAGAGCATAATCCATGTTTAACATATCTGAGTTCTGCAGAAAAGTGTTTATATGCTTCACATTATGTGGATGTCACATCATGCCTAATCTGATTTTATTTGTATGATGCCATGTGTAACACCCCAATTTAACCATTCACTTATTTAATTAGTTATTTGATTTAATTGAGTGATTTATTTAAATAATTATTTTGCGATGTGTGACATGTTTGGCCGGTGACGACATTTGTGGTGTTTGTGCTAATTTAATTAGTTGGTGAGAAGTGGCCCCCTAACCCTTATTGCCTCAATTAATAACTCCAACCAAGGGGAAAATGAGAGATCTTCCCTCGATTAACCTCTCAACTAGTGATGACAACGAACCAAACCAACTCGAAAATAGTTTGGAACTCGATTCGATAATTATTTTATTGACATTGATTTATGAAACTAATGAGCTGAATATGAGCGAAAAACTAAGTTTGTTAACTAAATGAGTTGAACTTGAACTATTCATAGTTCGACTCATTATATTGATGAGTCAACTCAATTATATATGAGAAGAATTATATTGTCTTTAAAAGTAGGTTTAAAAACTTAATATAAATTTTAACCTTATATTTTATTTTAATCTCGGCTTTAATTGATAATTTATATTCTCAAGTGAAAAAAATATTTTTAGAAATAATTATACAAATAAAATTAGCATCATATAAATTAATTAATTTTTGAAAGTAGATTTTTGAAACAAAGTTAAATTTCAATCTAATAACTTTTATTTTATTTCAATACTTTATTTTTAAAATAATATTAATTTAAAATGTCAAATATATAAAAAATAGACTTTAAAAAATGACTTTTAAGTCCGTGAAACAAACAAGCTGAACCTAATGAAATGAATCTAACGAGTCAATCTAAATTGCTCGTAAACTTATAAGAAGTCGAGTTTGAGATTAAAAAAAATTCATGTCAAATTCGAATCAATATTTAAACTGAACCAATTCTTAATGAATTGAGCCGAACTGAAGCGAGTTCAGGTTGACTCGGCTCATTTTCAACCCTATTCTCGACCAAAAAGAAAAATGATGTACTTTTCAATTTTTCGCACCAATTCAAAGAAAAAACACTGACACAATTTTTATGGCACCCAACCAAGATAAAAAACCATCTTCCAATAGTGATAAGAAGTTTGTTTATTAATTTATTTATAATAGTGCAAATTAAGTGTTAATGAGATGAGATCTCTTATGACTACTTTTCTTGTCTCTTTTTAGCATTATTAAGTGATAATGTAGGAGTACCATCTATTAAGATTTAGTTATTTATTTTCTTATCTCATGTAACCTAAAACAAATAAATCGGTTTAGTTATATTACAATCACAACTGGCTCGTGCTAATATTTTATAGTTACTATTTTGTTTGTTTGACAAAAGTCTTATTTTGTAGCTAATGGCACTAGCTAGCAACTAGTAATATTTTTTTTTAAAGAACCTGAGTATGACATATTACTGCACACTTTCAGAAAAATAACAATACCTTGTCATACTCATTCGTCTCATACCCAATGTATTGGACAAAACACATAAAATTAATGATCGGAGTAGTTACTCCATCCTTCCTTCCTAGTGTTTTTCTTGCCCACCTTATACTTGCATTGAGTTTATTAATATATTTTGTTGTTAACTTGAAAACTCCACCCTTCTTATTATACGTGCCTCGTTTTCAGTAATCATTAGAACCCTAATAAACCCTAATAATTTAATAGTCATATTCAAATCATGCATATTAGTAATTATACTATTTTTAAAAGTTGAATACCAAACTTGAGATTTAGTTATTGATTCAAAAGAATCGTATTAAATGTCATGTCATTTTTTATATAATTATTTAAAAATAAATTAATTTTTTATTTAATTTACATTAAAGATATCGATATCCAACTATTTATCATAAGTATTTAAGAATTTGTCTTTTTAAAATTTAAATTTAAAAAAAAAAACAACGTTCATAGTAAAAAAGTATTTTTATTAGTCTCAAATTGTATGTTGTTATAGAATATCAATATTTTTTTTTTTATGTTACCTATAAGTTTATGATTTTTTCACATACTAAAATAATTAATAAATTTTATTATGTTTAATATAATTTTTTTTTATGTTACACATAATTATATATTATATTTTCGGTCAGAAAAAAAATGTCTCTAATAATGTTATAGTAATGTGAAAGATAAAATAATCTGAATTAAACGATAAATAATATAAACAAATAACAAATGAAAGATATAAAAAATTGATAATTCAGTTCGGTACAACGTCGCATATGTTTGTAGGGTTGTACCAAAAAAAAAGGAAACTCACTAATTCAAATAATCAATAATACACGACATTCTCATGTAAACTCTTTTAGTTCAATACCCTTTTTTTAATACTATCCATAAATTTCAACTCAAACTCCTCTTAAATCTGAGATCTCGTGAACCCATTATTTATGGTATGACAAAAATCACAATTACAAACTTAATTCTCAATTTCTCCAAAATATGAAAGATTCTATGATAAAATATTACACGGTAAACAATATGCAAAGACTCTAAGAGACTCAATTATGACACACAAAAATTTTTTCTTCAAAAAAAAGTGAGTTTTCAAGTAAGGAGACTCATCTCTTTAAATAGAAAAACGGATGGAGCCAAAAAAATCCAATATAATTTTACCAAAAGTCAACTGAATCCAAAATTTAACAATCAAATCCAAATATTTTTACCGAATCAAATCCAATTAAATATTCTTCATGCAATTTTGATTTAATAAAATCATTTTTACACTAATTTAGATTATCAAATATTTTCTTAAACGAATCATATGCAAATATTGAAAATACTTCTTGTTCTGGTCTGGGCCCGACATCGGTAGGCCCAATACCACGTACGACCCAACAGGTGAACCGGGCACGCCGGGCACGTGCGTCCCGCGAGTCGAGCAGAGCATGCCGCCTGATACAAGCAGCGCATCCAACAGCTGCTCGTAGTCTCTCTTACCAACCGAACAGAACCGACCCCGGCGCACCAAAGCGCGGCCCTTGGTTCCCCCCCTCCGCGGGGAGAACAACGCGCTCCGGGGAACCTCCCGAGCTCCCCTCCGCGGGGAGAACAACGTGTCCGACACACGTTCTCCACGTGCTCCCCTCCGCGGGGACACGTCATCAACCAACTGCCCACCTCCGAAAAAGCAGGTCAAACCCACTTTCCGGAGATCTAGGAGCAGTTGGACTAGGGCGAAGACCACGTCCTGGTCTTCACTACGCCACGTAAGCCCTAGCAGTCATTAGGGTTGGGCCTGGTCATCCAGCCCATCTCAAATGACCGTTGGCCCAGCGCTGGGGTCTCTCTATAAATACCCTCTTCCTCAAGAGGGTCAGGTAATTCACATCTTGCCCCTTTCTGTACTTTTGCTCCCACTCTGCCCAATTTCTTACTTTGGCATCGGAGTGTCTTGCAGGTACACCCCCTCCTCCTCCTCATCACCGGTGAACAGGTAGCAGCCCAACAGCGTGTGGCCAGACCGTGATCCCCTCCTGATCAGGTCAGATCAGTGGCGCCGTCTGTGGGAACCTTGAAACTTCCCCGTTACTCCGAGCAGAAAACCAAAAGTTTCACCAAACCTCTCCGATCATGGCTAGTCCACACCGCGACGGCACTCCACACGACCTCGTGCTCAACGTCGCCACCAACGGGAACAAGCAGACGGGAACGACGCGTCCGGCGGAAACCGACGAAAGGGACGGTCAAACTACTTCCCCATCATCCGCGGAGCGGCCCCTTCAGGTCGACCTCCGACCGCCGAGCCCGCCAGCATTCCATCTTGTTCCCATCCCGGCGGGAGCGGACCCAACGGTGGCCGCTCTCTTTACGGCCATCAACCAGACGAACTAGCTGCTGTTCCAACAAAATGCGAGAATTGGGGTATTAGAACGCATCGGCCCTCCGAGGTACCCCCTGCGGGAAGACCAGAACGGAGGTTCGAGGAGTCCCTCACCTCGACCCAGAAACCGCCGGCCGCGGCTGGAGAGACACCGCCCGCAGGTGACACGAGAACGCACCAGATCCCCAGCAAGACACGTTCGCGTGAGGAACCAAAGCACCGCGGCGATCCCGGCCGAAGACCCCCGAGGCGAGAACTCAGGCAGGAGATCGAGAACTCGAAACCAGGGGCTTACCTTGAACGGCTCATCTCCCCATAGATCCCCGGCGCACAGCGACGAGGATGATTACCGCACGCCGCTGTCCCGGGAGATCATGGCTGCCCCCATACCCCAAGGGATGGAGAAACCACCGACGCTGTCGACATACGACGGCACCTCCGACCCGGACGATCATCTGGAAGACATCGAGGCTATGCTCGACTATCGAAACGTTCAGGGAGCTATCAAGTGCAGACTCTTCCCGACGACTCTGAGGAAAGGCGCTATGACCTGGTATAAAAGTCTGGAGCCCGAATCAGTTACGTCATGGAGGGTCTTGAAGGACCTGTTCTCCAAACACTTTACGGCGTCCCGACGCCACCTGAAGACAGAAGCATTCCTCGGGGCGATCATCCAAGGCCCCGACGAACCTCTCCGAAAGTACATCGAAAGGTTCACTCGGGAAGCAGTGCAGGTGACAACGTCCGACGAAATGAAACGCTACTTAATGGAACAAGGCCTGCGCCACGACTCCAAGTTCTACGAGGCCGTAGGCATACACCGGCCAACATCCCTCCAAGATTTCCTCGACAGAGCCGCGCATTACATCCGATTCGAGGAAACACAGGCAGCCAACTCCGCTCGTGACACCCGAGACAGGGAGGCCCCCCGCGGGCACCGAGACGACGGAGCTTCGAGCCATCGACGAGGAGGAGACCGCCGTCGAGAAGACCGCCCACGCAAACCCCGCGAACAACGCGAACCGCGCGGCCCGTCAGGCAGATTCACAGAGTACACAGCCTTGGTCGCTTCACGCGAGCGCATACTGGCCGAATGCGCTAAAACCGAGTTCGTGCAGGGAGGTGTCCGTTTTCCGCGACCAACACCCCCCAAACCCAACGTGGACAAGTCAAAATACTGTCGATTCCACAGGAGCCACGGGCACGTGACAGAAGACTGCATCCATCTCAAAGATGCGATCGAAATTCTAATCAAAGACGGGCACCTGAAGCGATACACCCGAGGAGGCGAACCACCTAGGCCAGAGGCTCCAGAAGCCAAGAAAGTCGAGGAGCTTCCCTCTCCAGAGGACAACAGCAGGCTCCAAGTCGCGTTGTGCGTCAGCCGCCCCGAAGATTGGTTCGCGGGCAGAGAATGCGGTATCCCCGAAGGGACCGACCTAATCGACGAGCCAATCCGACCAACCAGCCGGTGGGAATACTTCCCCAGAGCCATGGTCATCTCTGATGGAGCCACGAGGAGTCTGTCCATAGGGTCCGTGAAAAGGAAATTCGACGAACTCATCGCGAACAACTCCGGCAAAATGAGCACGCTCGACAAATTCCGAGGCCGCTCCAACCCGATCACATTTTACCTCGAGGAACTCCCCGGGGGATCCCCCAATTCCAACATACCCTTGCTCATACGTGCCCGAATGGCAAACTTTGACGTCAGGCGCCTCCTCGTCGACGGCGGGAGCTCGGTTGACATCATGTACTCACACCTGTTCACAACTCTCCAGCTCGACGAATCCAACCTTTCTCCCTACGTAGGCTCCCACCTTCAGGGGTTCAACGGGACGACGACGACGAGACCTTGGGGATACGTGGAATTGAAAATCACCTTCGGAGAAAAGGAAACAGCCAGGGACATCAGCGTTCGTTTCTTAGTCATCGAATGCCCATCCCTCTATAACTGCATCCTGGGCAGGATGACAATAGCAGAACTCACCGCGGTACCCTCCACCGTCCACCTGAAGATGAAATACTACACAAGAAGGGGGGCCGTGGTGACCCTCAACGGAGACATCGAGGCCGCCCGAAGATGTTTCGAAGCCGCGCTGAAAGGCCTGGACTCCATCGCTCCAGCGACCAAAAAGAAAACGTCAAGCACAACGCCAAAGGGCAAACCAACGGAGCTGGTCGGATCCGTTGAGCTCGACAGTCGCTTCACCGACGAGCTCGACCATGAAACAAAGACCAGTGAAGTCAACGGGCAGCCCTCACACCCAGCGCGCCCCATTCCGGACGGAGAATTCGAACTCGTCCCCCTCGGAGAAGACACGAGCAGAACCGTAAGGATAGGCGCCGGACTCCCAGACCTCACGAAACGTCAGCTCCAAGCCTGCCTCCGCGAGAATGCCGACCTCTTTGCCTGGAGCACCGCGGAAATGCCGGGACTCGACCCCGAGGTCGCCTGCCACCAGCTGTCCATCAACCCGACCGCAAAGGCCGTTGTACAACGCCGGCGTCGCCAATCCCCCAAAAAAACGGCAGCGGCCGAACAAGCTGTAAAAGACCACTTAGAGGCGAATTTCATTTCAGAAGCCCGGTATTCAACCTGGCTGTCCAATGTTGTACTCGTTAAAAAGAATAATGGAAAATGGCGCATGTGTGTTGACTATACTGATCTCAACCGGGCATATCCTAAGGACGCCTACCCCCTCCCCAATATCGACAAGCTCGTCGACAACTCCGCGGGCTTCAAGCTCTTGTCCTTCATGGACGCGTACTCGGGATACAATCAGATCCCGATGGCCGAACACGATAAACAAGCCACGACCTTCATGACGGCGTCGGGCAATTACTATTATAACGTGATGCCCTTCGGCCTCAAAAACGCCGGGGCCACATACCAGCGGATGATGAACCATGTCTTCCGCGAAGAAATCGGAGACATGCTCGAAGTATACATGGACGACATGATCGTCAAATCCGGCGCGGAGGACGACCACGCGGCACACCTCCGGAAGATCTTCGAGACCGCAAGGTCATGCCGCATGCGTTTTAACCCGAAGAAGTGCACCTTCGGCGTCTGCGCCGATAAATTCCTCAGCTACTACTTGACCGAACGGGGGATCGAAGCCGATCCGGACAAATGCCACGCCTTCTCCAATATCACCACGCCTACCACGAAGAAGGCCATCCAGTCCCTCAACGGCGTGCTTGCCTCCCTCTCACAATTCATTGCCAAGTCGGCCCAACACGCCCTCCCATTTTTCAAACTGCTCAGGAAGGAGACCAAATTCGAATGGACGAACGAATGTGAGAAAGCCCTTTGCCACCTCAAACGCGTCTTATCTGAACCACCAGTGCTGACGTGCCCCGCGACGGAAACCCTATACTTATATCTGGCCGTGGCCAACAAAGCCGTCAGCGCCGTCCTCGTCAGCGAATCCGGGGAGAGCCAAAAGCCCATCTACTTTACTAGCAAAGCCCTCCACGACCCAGAAGTCCGATACCAGTTGATCGAGAAAGTCGCCCAGGCCCTCATAACAGCAGCACGCCGACTCCGACATTACTTTCTCGCACACGCCATCGTGCTCCGCACCAATCAGCCCATCCGCCAGCTCCTCGGCCGCCCCGACATGGCCGGACGAATGCTGAAATGGTCTCTAGAGCTCTCCGAGTTTGACATTACCTACGAGGGCCGGCACGCCATCAAGGCTCAAGCCTTGGCCGATTTCGTCGCCGAGATGACCACACCACCCGACCCCACCACCAGGAACCACCTCTGGACCATTTTTGTGGATGGCTCCTCCAACTCCACGGGAAGCGGCGCCGGCATCGTCCTCGACAACGACGAGGGTACGGTCATCGAAGTCTCCCTCACACTGGCCTTCCCGACGACCAACAACCAGGCCGAGTACGAAGCGTTTCTAGCCGGCTTCGCCTGGCATCCGACCTGGGAGCCAGGGACATCCGAATCTACACGGACTCCCAGCTAGTCGCTTCACAAGTCCGAGGCGAATATCAAGCAAAAAACGACACCCTCGCCGGATACCTCGCGCTCATCACCGAAAAATTGCGAGGTTTCGACACAGCAGAGATTCAGCACGTCCCTCGCGAGCAGAACACCCGCGCCGACATCCTCTCCAAGCTGGCCAGCACCAAAAAGCGAGGCGGCCACAAGTCGGTCATTCAAGAGATCTTGTCACAACCAAGTACCAGCACGACCACCATCCCCCTCGACATCAACGTCGTCGGAGATGCTGACTGCTGGATGACCCCGCTCCACACCTATCTCAGCACCGGCCACCTTCCGGCCAACCCCAGAGAGGCCAGCGCAACGAAACGACGCGCCTGCTCGTACGTCCTCCTCGAGGGACGACGGTACCGTCGAGGCTTCGCAATCCCACTCCTTAAATGCATAGATAAGTCCTAGAGTACAGCCGTTCTAGAAGAAATCCACGAAGGCATCAACGCGCAGCACCTCGGCGGAAGATCCCTAGCACGAAAGGCCCTACGCGCAGGCTATTACTGGCCATCAATGCAATCCGACGCGAAGGAACACGTCAAACGATGTGACAAATGTCAACGACACGGGGACATGCACCTCGCCCCCCCGACCGACCTCACGTCCCTCTCATCTCCGTGGCCATTCGCCTGGTGGGGGCTGGACATCCTCGGGCCCTTCCCCCTAGGTTCCTACCAGAACAAGTACCTCATCGTGGGAGTCGACTACTTCACCAAGTGGATTGAGGCCGAAGCTCTGGCCAAAATCACCGCCCACAACATACTCCGATTCTACAAACGCAACATCCTCGCCAGATTCGGGGTCCCACTCGCCATCGTCACCGACAACGGCACACAATTCACGGACAAAAACTTCCACGACTTCGTCACCAAACTCGGAACCAAACATCACTTCGCCTCGGTCGAACACCCTCAGACAAACGGCCAGGCAGAATCGGCGAACAGAGTCATACTCAGAGGACTCAGACGACGACTCGGCGACGCCAAACGAGCATGGGTTGAAGAGCTCCACAGCGTCCTCTGGGCATACCGCACCACTCCCTACTCAACCACGGGGGAATCCCCATTTCGCCTTACGTACGGAACCGAGGCCGTGATACTGGTCGAAATTCGCGAACCATCCCGAAGAACGGAAGCTCCCCTGGATACCGACGACAACGACGACGCCCTCCGAGAAGAGCTCGACCTCGTCGAAGAAATTCGCTCCGGGGAAGCCCTCCGCGAAGCCCGGCTGAAGCAACAAGTCACACTTCGCCACAACAACAAAGTCCTAAAACGCGACTTTCACACAGGCGATTTAGTTCTACGCAGAAACCAGAAAGACTCCCACGAGGGCAAACTAGCTGCAAACTGGGAAGGCCCTTACCGAGTCCGGGACAAAACGGAGCACGGGGCCTATTACCTCGAAAACCTGCACGGTGAACAACTAGCTAGACCATGGAACGCCGCGAAGCTTAAGCGGTACTACAGTTAGAACACTGCCCGCGACGACCCATCGTCCCGACCACTGGGGGGGCGACATGGTACCACCGCACACCCCCACGTCCACTAGCGACCAAAAAGAAGCAAGCCCTGCCTCTCGTGTGCGCGGGCAGACGACCTTGCTCGGCAGGGAACACCTCGACCGAGATTCCCCACCGCCGTACCAAAAACGGCAGGACACCCAGCTCGCGATGGGACGTCCACGCCCCGGGGAGAACTACCCCCGAAACGGCCGGCTACGTCGCCGGCCAAACCGGCCGGTTCCCCGCACCACCGGTAACAAATCGTCGAGCTAACACCCGAACATACCGGACGCACACTTAGAAAATTTACAAGAAATATCATACACATCAAAAGCATTCAAAAGCATCCAAATAAACAAATACGAAAAACGAGCATAAACGTCATGCAAATACCGAGCGCACACTTAGAAAATCCACAAAAATATATTAAGCAAAAGGCGTACACCAGCCCAGTAGTCAATGTTACAAAAATAGAGCACGCAGGCCCAAAGAAAGATAAGTCACAAACGTCGGCACGCAGACCATAAAAACAACGAGCACGCAGGCCCGGCAACTCATGCTACCTTGTCCGCCCGATCAGCAACCGCGGGATCCTCCTCAGGAACAACAAGATAGGGATCAACCACTTTCCCGTCAATGATCTCGTGGTACGGCCCGATTCCATCCACGGCCAGCGCGACACCGGGATTGGCGACCTGAATCTGCTCAACAGCGCTTTTGAATCCGACCTCGACAGCCTTCAGACAGTCACTTTCCAGCACCCGGATACGGGCAATCAGGTCAGCACGAGTGATTAACCGTCGATCTCCATCTGTCTCGTCCTCGGCCGGACGAACTGCGCTGTCCAAGACTTCCGTGCGAACCTTCAGCGCCTGCACCTCGGCCGTCGCTTCCCCCAACTTCTCCTCCAGCGAAGTCACCTTCCCCTCAGCGCCCTCTGCCTGTTTTCGCTGCTTAGCGACATCCTTCTGGCTCTTCTCCAGCTCCTCAGTAAGCTTGGCCAATCGCGACTGCATAAAGGTAAGGTCCCCCTGCAATTTAGACAGCTCGGCAGCAGAGCAGCCCTCCTCGTTCAGCACAAGAGCCGTCGTAAACGTCCGCATCATTGCAGCCAAGTCCTCAGCCAGAACACGTCGACGAGTCTCTCGATCGGCCTGACAGACAGCCTTCACCTCCCCAGCGGAGACGGTAGGAGAACGGGCACCATGAAAATAGCCCGGATGCTGATGGCAGGGCGGGACGACATAACCTTCCTCAGCCGTACCGACTATCAGATCTACCACACCTCGGGGCTCCTCGGACCTCTGCCTCTTCGATGCTCCTTGAGACGCAGGAGATTGACTCCCTTGAGGCGAAGAAGACGAACTTTGCCCCCCCCCCCCCCGGCGTCGCGACCTCCTGTCCGACCAGCTGACTCACCCTCGTCCTCGGGACCGCGGCATTCCTAGTGGCACGCAACTGCTTCACCCGCTCCTCGACGGAAGACATGTTCGCTGCAAAAACAAAGAAAAGAGTTAGCGACGGTCGAAGCCCCGACCACGGGGAGAAAAATGAACATTCCTACCTAGATAATCTAGAGCGGCCGCCCCGATCGCACAACCGAGCAGGGTCTTGGTATTAATCAGACGCTTCTTAGTATGCACATTCCCCTGCGCGTCGA
Organism: Lathyrus sativus; assembly: GCA_963859935.3. Lineage (NCBI taxonomy): Eukaryota > Viridiplantae > Streptophyta > Magnoliopsida > Fabales > Fabaceae > Lathyrus > Lathyrus sativus. Next base: position 11,287,752 of record OZ012738.1, on the reverse strand, counting down.
GGATATACCGACCGTCGGGCGTCACCAGCTTCGACGGAGGGAGAGACCGCACAAAGGTGACTATTTTCAAATAGGCGGCCATGTCTTTCTCCTCGAGGGTCCCCGCCCGAACGATGTACCTATCCGTTCCTCGGTTGAAATGCTCCGCAGTCCACAGTAGATGTATCTTAGGAAGCCATGCGAGGAACCGCTGGCCATCTACCGTTCGCTCGCCCTCATCGAAGAGAGTGTCAGAGCCCTGCTGCGTGATCGGTTTGACGAGGTAGAACCGGCTTTTGAAATCCTTGACGGAATCACTATACGCTTTGAAAAGTTTGGTCGATTGCTTAAAGGAAACCCATCCGTGGCGGCCATTCACCGTCTGCCGCTGTAAGTGGAAGATGCGTAAAAATAGCGGTACCGTCGGCTCCACCGAGAGGTAGAAGCACACCACCTCGAAAGCCCGGATGAAAGCCAAGGCGTTGGGGTGCAGTTGGGACGGGGCCAGGCGCAACCAATCAAAGAGCCCCAGATGAAAGGCGGAGAACGGTAACCGGAGCCGAGCTTCTTTAAAGTAGAACTCATGCATCGGGAACATCCGCCGCCCATATCGCGAGCAAATACGATGATGTTCTTTTGGTCGGTACACCTGCCAGCGCTATGACTCCCCTATAGGCGTGTCCTCGACGGTGGCGTACACATCGGACGCATCGGCCACAAAACAAGACGGGGTAGAAAGCGGCTCCTCGGCCGCCCATTCCTCGGATGGGGCAATGCGCTCGTCGTCAAAGTCCAGGACCTCGGGTTCGTTGTCTTCGACCATTATCCCCGGTACCAGAGCCGACATCTACACCTGAAAAGCAGAGGACAACGGTGAATTCGATAGCCAGGATCAAATCCACCCTTCCACCGCAGGTCAAGTGAAAGGGCGACAAAGGCCGGAAAACGACGAGCAAACGCTCGCTTCCCGTCTACCCTCCTCGGGGCGTCTGAAGCCGACCCGCCATCCCTCCTCGGGACGGTCACCAGAAAAAGCGCACCTCCCCGGGGCATTCACCGGAAAAGGCACTCGTCCCCGGGGCATTCATCGGAGAAAGCCCTCGTCCTCGGGACATTCATCGGAATCAGCCTATTCTCCCCGGGACGCTCATCGGAAAGTTCGCCAGATGCGGCGGGTCTCGCGTCCCTCCTCGGGGCATTTATCATGCCCCGACCACACGTTCCAATTAAACGACAGAAAGAAAAGAGGAGAGAGGTGAGAACTCACTTGTAACGGCGACGAACGGAGGAAAGGATCAAACGATGCGGCGGCGATCGACGGCAAGCGGCGGACGAGCAGTGATGACAGAGCTTCGCAGACACAACAGCAGATTGAAAAGTAATAAAATGAGCGGGGACCCCCGTATTTATAACCCGGCACGGGATTCGAAGCGACGCTAGGCTCATTAATGACATAGGGTAGCCGCCCCTACGACCGCTAAACACACGACACGTGGCGGCAGCCTGACAGTCGCGCCCTTCGTCTACTTTCACCCCGTCGTCACCGACCCGTGGGTAGCCGTCCCACCGTGCGTGAATCCCGACGAACCTCCCGCTCTGTTACCTTTCCCCCCGGCACAGCGACCTTAAGTCCTCGCTCTCTTCCAGAGCTTCGACTTGGGGGGCTCCTGTTCCGGTCTGGGCCCGACATCGGTAGGCCCAATACCACGTACGACCCAACAGGTGAACCGGGCACGCCGGGCACGTGCGTCCCGCGAGTCGAGCAGAGCATGCCGCCTGATACAAGCAGCGCATCCAACAGCTGCTCGTCGTCCCTCTTACCAACCGAACAGAACCGACCCCGGCACACCAAAGCGCGGCCCTTGGTTCCTCCCCTCCGCGGGGAGAACAACGCGCTCCGGGGAAACTCCCGAGCTCCCCTCCGCGGGGAGAACAACGTGCCCGGCACACGTTCTCCACATGCTCCCCTCCACGGGGACACGTCATCAACCAACTGCCCACCTCCGAAAGAGCAGGTCAAACCGACTTTCCAGAGATCTAGGAGCAGTTGGACTAGGGCGAAGACCACGTCCTGGTCTTCACTACGCCACGTAAGCCCTAGCAGTCATTAGGGTTGGGCCTGGTCATCCAGCCCATCTCAAATGACCGTTGGCCCAGCGTTGGGGTCTCTCTATAAATACCCTCTTCCTCAAGAGGGTCAGGTAATTCACATCTTGCCCCTTTCTGTACTTTTGCTCCCACTCTTCCCAATTTCTTACTTTGGCATCGGAGTGTCTTGCAGGTACACCCCCCTCCTCCTCCTCATCACCGGTGAACAGGTAGCAGCCCAACAGCGTGTGGCCAGACCGTGATCCCCTCCTGATCAGGTCAGATCACTTCTAATTGAAAACAAATCTTCTAATAAATTTTAAAGTCGTGACATAATTGTATGAGCATCATGTGCCAATGAATCCTAGAGACAATATGTCTCACCATAAGGCAAGACATATTGCTAAACAAATTATATATAAAAATATATCAATAAATTGTGATAACAAACTCTCCATTTAGATATTTTTTAGGCAGTTCAACAATGCAAAGATCTAAGTATAATTTCAAAATCATAGCATATAAAACGTAGAAGATTTTAATCTAACAAACAACAACATTCATACACTAGAACAAAATAGAAGTGTGATATGTCTTTCCTATTTGCCTCAAAAGAGACAAGGGAAAGAGAATTTAGAGTTAGAAAAAAATAACCATCTTTGAAGAGAGATAAATAAAACAACCATAACACTTCAATCCTCAAATAAAATAACAAACCAATATAGCATCAAAGAAAATCACAAAGATTGAGTGGTAGATTCATTATCAGAAGTAGTTTCATCCACGTCGTCTTCACCATCTTCCTCTCCATGACAAAATATATCGTCAACCTGATCCACATGCACATCATCTTTCTCAAAATTCGCAACAACATGTTGAGACGAGGAAGCTCTAGCAGACTGAGGGCCAACATCTTGATGATTCATTCACAAAAGTTTCTCCTTGTAGTGGACGTAGTAGTAATCTCCTACACAGCCTTTTCTTCATAAATTAATTCTTTGAGAATATGACATCTCACCAGAAGATTCGAGCCTTGTCGTCGACATATGCATCTACATTTGATCATATATCATAGCATAATTCATATACATGTACATATCATGAGTGTTTCATCCTCATTTGCATTTCACCCGAGGTCGTGTTTTATCCACGTCTTACCTTGTGGTCAAAGTCCAACTTACTTGGCACCTGCCAAATAACTTTGTGTCACGTTTATCTGATGTTCTTCCAGATAGGACATTCCTTATCCGTTAGTTTTCCGGATATGTAACTCTTTCTGATGGTTTTCCAGATTGAGTCTTTATCTGATGATTTTCCAGATACCCCTGTGATTCTGATGGTTTTCCTAAATCTCATCTGATGTTTTTCCGGATCTATCTCTTTCTTATGTTTTCCCAAACTGAGTTTTCGTTCTGACGTTCTTCCAGAACCCCTTTTATTGCTTATCTGATGTTCTTCCATATATGTCTTCAACTTGTTCCGTACATTTATGGTTTTCCTAAATGTTTCGGATTTACCTTCAGAGACTTGTCTTCATCTCATGCTCCTATTAAATGTTGTTCTTTTGTTTCTGGATGCAGCCCAGAGTTATTCAATGGTTTTTTGAGTATCACTGTTATGTTTCAGAGTTCATTCGATGTTCTTCCCAATGTCCCTGAAATTGGTCGCTCTGTCCCAGAGTTTATTCGACGTTTTTTCGAATATCTCTGGTGTGTCTCAGAATTCATTCGATGTTCTTCCGGATGTTTCTGACGCTTGTTTCTCCTTGTGTATTTTCTGATGATTCTTGAAGATCCCGCTCAATCTCTTCGTTTAAAGGAATGTTCCGAAAACTCCAGTACTTGTCGTTTACATGATACTACCGTCGTGTGGATCCTGTATTCGTTTCATCCTAAAGTGACAACTGATCGTGCCTGTACCGGTTGATTTATCACTTTATAATTTACCCATGTCATGTTGTTTCCATAGTGCGTTGTGTTCCCAAGTGGTTTGTTCGTCGCATTTGTCCCTATGTCGTCATGTCGTCTGCATCCTCACATTTATCAGTTCCATCATAGGTATCATACTAGATTCATGGCGTTGCCAGCCTTGTTTTGTCCATAGCATTGCATATCATTGCATCTGAGGGCAAAATTTTTGGTTATTTGTATTTAAATCCCTCCACCGTGATTCCTCGAGTCTCTGCTACTCATATCATTCGGTGAAGTTATTTAAATAGGGACAACTATAGTACCTCAAATTTGTCCTACCTTTACAGGGTTTCTAGTGCCATTTTATTTTGAATAAATAAAATAGCACAATTGGCAAGAGACAGTGTTTCAGGTTAGGTTAAGAAAGAAGCAGATGGAGGTATCAATGGAGGTCGCGCCGGCCATATATATACATATTCCAAATTTGTAATATATATAAAAAAAAATATCGGATATATATATATATATATATATATATATATATATATATATATATATATATATATATATATATATATATATATATATATATATATATATATATATATATATATATATATATATATATATATATATATATATATATATATATATATATTGGTAATATACAAATTTGGAATATATATCAAAAATTATCTGCTATAACAGTTTCATGTTGTGCCAGCGCTTCTAAAAAATATGATGTCGTTTTATTAAAAAATAACTCATGCCAATGCTTTAAAAAAGATACGCTACCATACGTGCACAATAGACAACGCTTTTAATAAAAAAGCGCTGCCTAAATGAGACATTAGACAACACTTTTTAAAAAAAGCGTTGCCTAAGTAGATAGTAGAAAGCGCTTTTAAACAAAGCGTTGCCTAAAAGAGACCTAAAATAGAACTAAAAGATACATTAGACAGGCTTTTAAAAGCGTTGTCTAAAGGGGGATAATAGAAAGCGATTTTTCTGCCTAAAGGTGACAGTAAAAAGCGCTCTTAAAAAGAAGCGCTGCCTAAATGGGACATTAGGCAGCGCTTTTGCATTTAAAAAAGCGATGTTTTTACCTACAGCAACGCTAGTATAGGCAGTGCTTTTAAGCGTTGTTTATGCCAAAAAAAAAGCGTTGTCTTTTCCCTTATATGACATAGTGAATCTTCAAAAACTAAGCATCCATAAGGAAATTCATAATTTCATTTGACTTTTTTGAATCAACTGAGAGTTCCATCTCAATGGTAAACCATCTATGAAAAAAATTTCCACTTGGCTACACTCTCTTCATAATGAAAAGAGACATTATTAAGGAGAACTTGAAGAATGTTCTTGGGAAGCTTCTTCCCTTCAATAGATAGTTTAACTCGCTTAGAAGTCTAATCATCCCAGTTTTCTCTATCTTTAATGTCATCCACGATTGTATTGACATGACCTTGAACATCATGCTCCAAAAGCTAGGATCAGTTTTTTTCTATTCACAACTTTACTTTGCTCATACTTCTTCTCTACACTTTTGTCTTCTTATTCTCAACAATTTTGTTCTTTTTATCATTACTCTTCTTCTTATGACCACGACCTTTTTCTATTAAAAATATTCTTCCTTTTCTTAGAACTCTTTTTCTTCTTCATACTTACGACCTTCTTCTTAACAACACATGTCTTCTTTCTCTTCATCTTTATGTCAGCTAAAAAATTCAAAGGAACTTCATCTTTTGTTACCTTCTTGGCATTCTTGGAGGATTTTTCTATAGCAGAGGATTCATGATCAATGTCATCATTGATAGTTTCATTAGCATCACCATTTTCATCTTATTAACACTCTCATTAACATCCTCAATGACATCTTCATTGTCATTGACATTTATAGCAACATTGTCCAGGTCATTTACACTAACTTATTGACTCGCCTCTTCATTTTCATTGATATATTTACCTACATCTTGGCCAGCTTTTTCATTGTTATTAACATCATTAATTGCATCTTCACTGGATTCTTCATTGTTATTAACATTATTACCAACATATTCATTGGTTTCTTATTTTTTATTAACATCATTACCAACATCTTCACTAGCTTGTTGACTAACTTCAACATTTACATCTTCATTGTCGTATTTATCTTCACTAAAATCTTCATTAACATCTTTACTAACAGTTTTGTTAACATTTTCAAAAACTTTTTTATGATCAATATTAATGGGGCCATCATGCATGGGTTCACTGGGACTAGTTTCTATGGTGGGAACCACAAAATTCAGGATATTATCAATTACATTAGGAGGATTATCACAACCACTAAAAGACTCAATATTTTAATCCAAATCATCATATTCATCTGTCACGTCATCATTAACTTCTCGTTGCTTAACTATAGCCTGATTCTTAGTAATAAAAATCGTAGAATGACTAGGAATACAAGATTGGGAGGGCTAAAGTTGTATATTGTTAGGAAAATCTATTGAAATAAATGATATTAAAAGGGACCTCGGTAGGGGAGCTCTTAGTGTTGATATATGTTGAAGGAGAACTGAGAGTATCTCCAGGTTCCTTGGTCGCTTGTATGTTCTTATGAGGATCGTAAACACCACTAGTTGAGTCAAATATGTAAAAGGGAACAATATCATCCATCTTATTCAAGGTCTTGAGCTTGAAACTATTTGACTTAACGAGAGGAGAAACACCTTTAGACTTACCATCAACCTTGTCTCCAATCGTAATGCCTTTCATACTTGCATCATAAGCATTTGTGGCATCAAAATCCTTTTTAGAGACTTTCTTCTTCAAGGTCTTGTCTTTCTAGGAAGTATTTGTTCCTTTCCTTGTACCCACCATATTATCAAAGTGATTCATATATCTCATAGAGAAAGGTAAAAGTTTATATGAAGGAGAAAGGTTTGAGGAAGATTTAAGGGGCAAACACAAAAAGATACCAAAAATGGTATTTTTGAATATTTATAAAATGTGACATTTCCATTCGTGGGTTGATGGATACACATGATATTATTCTTAATAACATTACCATTATCATCAAGTTAGCATTAAAATATTATCCATCTCATCAAAATGTGATTTTTCATATACTGATTTTTAGTAACATTACCATTCTCATCAAACTTATTCTTGTAAATCTGTTTTGTGTCAATGATATTTGCATAATTGGATCTAGGAACAAGTTCTCACACTTCATTTTTTTCAAACTGAACAAGTTTGTTTGTGTATATCATTGACCCATAATTCATCATTGAGGGCTTCTTTCACATTCTCAGCCTTAATTTTTGAAATAAAACACATATTATATATCATCTCTCTATATTTAACTATTTATTTTCTTTGTGTAGTTTCCTTCATTTAGATCTCCTATAATGTTCTCAATAGAGTGATTCTTTTTTAAACCTGATGATGGTTATTTTCATTCAGAAGCATTATCTTCATCGTCATCTAAATCTCCATCTTCTTCACTTACTGAAAGTTATTATCCTTATTGTCTAGAATATCTTGTATAACATTTTGACAAGTGAGAGTAGAATCTTTGTCTTCACGGGGAATCACTTTAGTTTGATCATCATTAACAATATCATTTATAGATTCCATCATAGGTTTTGTGTGTTTGTTGATCAACCAATACACCTTGTTGTTAATGGAGTACCCTAGAAATATGCCTTCTTCACTCTTAGGATCAAGCTTTCGTCTTTGTTCCCTATCAGCCATAATATGACAAATGCTGCCAAACACATGAAAATATTTAAAATTTAACTTCCTCCTCCTCAATATTTCATAATGACTAACCTTGGTGCCTGGTCAAATTATTACTCGATTGTGAATATGACAAGCAATATTCATTTCTTTTGCCCTTAAATTATATTGAAGATGTTTGTCATGAATCATAATTCTAGCCTTTTCTGTCAAAGCACGGCTCTTCCTTTTGATAATGACATTCTATAAAGGTGTGATAGGAGCAGAAAACTTATGAACAATCTTATAAGTATTGTAGAAGATAGGGAAGTTTGAGTTCTCAAATTCCCTGCCATAATCACTTTGAATGGGAATGGTCTTGCCAATATGTTTTCCTTTTTCACGTTGTAAGAGATGACATAGTGCCTCAAAAACAACGAAGGTGTCATATTTCTCATGAATGAAATTAACCCAGGTACATCTAAACAACGAAGGTGTCATATTTTACCTTCTTTGATCTTGAGATCATGTATGCCAACTGTCGTGGTGCGAGAAGTACCCTAGTGAATAAACACTCGAATGACAATGAAGTCACCACCGAAGTTTATTTTTAAAAAGAGAAGCGTCGATAAAACCTTAATGAAAAAAAATATAGTCATCGCAAACAAATTCAGGTTCGGTGAACGATTATGCGCGTGGAAGGTATTAGCACCCCATGACATTCATTCTAATAAATGGGAACCATTTAATTAGTTTTGAGAATAAGAGTTTTAGCTTAAAGTATTTTTGACTTTTTCTAATTATTACGACATATTTTAAAAAATAAATGGGAAAAATAAGTTTTTTATTAGGGTGCATGGCAAGATGTTGAATCTTGCTTCTATGTATCCTCAGGTGAGATAGGGAACTCATAGTTACATAGTTCTGGATAAAAAAATGTTTTTTTTGGTTGATTTTAATTATAAAATGAGTTTATTTATGCTTGAATGGTAAAAAGAGTCATTGATTGAAAAAGGACTCGCGCATAAGCGATCAAAAGACTAATTGATTGAAAAAGACTTGTGCTTGGGAGATAAAAGAGACTTGTGATTGAAATAAAAAGGTTTGCGCTTAGGCGGTAAACGACTTGTTGATTGAAAAATAAAAAGATGTGTGTTTGGGGTGGTAAATGTTTTCTTAAGAAAGTGCTTGGTCGCGCACGGACGAGAAATGAATTTGATTGGTTGTAGTTGTTATTAGGCGGAAGACAAATGTTTGAAAGGCAAGTTATATGACTTATATCCGCACACTCGGGGAAGAAAGGGATATGCATCTAATTAATCATTTTTCATCCAAATTGAATTAGAAAATACGTGAGACGAATTGAGTCACGATTCCTTCAAGAAAACAAGCATTCAAAAGGCAAGCTATACGGCTTGTATCCAAATACTTGGGGGGAAAAGAAGCATGCGTCCAATTAATCCTTTTTATCCTCTCATGAAAGAGTGAACTAAATTTGATTCGTCTTATTGTATTTAGAACAAAAGATGAGTATTTGAAAGGCAAGCTATACGGCTTGTATGTGAACATTAGGGGGAACACTAGGGGAAAAAGACGCATACGCCCAATTAATCCTTTTTCATCCAATTTTTTTTTTAAAAAAAAGAGGAAATATCTTTTAATCTCATGGATATTTCTAAGTAAGTTTCTCTTTAAAATGATTTTAATAAATTACATATAAAAAGGTTAATTAAAAAACAAGCTAAAAAAATTAAAAGATTTCTACAAAACGGAATAAATTATGTGATAAAGAAAAAAAGCAAAAAGAAAATAATAAAAATAAAATCATGCAGGGAGGTGTAGAAGCAACAAAGGGGCACACATAACATGAGTTCAATAGGCTCTAGGGAACAAACATGAAAAGTCCAAATTCTAAACCCTTATCACATACTAATAAACAAATAATAAAAATAAATAAAGAATAAAATCAGTTGGTTGACTTTTTCAACCCTAATTAAATAATAAATTAAAATGTAAAAATTAAAAGGGTCCTACTTCATTACCCAACTTAAAATATTGGGTAACTTTACCCACTTGACATGTCTTACATAGATTGGTTATTACTTATATCATTTGTCATATCATCAATATTTTATAGTTTTTAATTTTTGCCCATATTATTTTATAATTGCATATTTATCCAAATCTCAATTTATTTTAAATTATTATTTTTAATTAAAAAAAGACATTATCTTTTCTTTCATTTTCTAAAAGGATGAAATTGGGAAACCTAGCTGAAGCAACCAAAGCATCAGAACCATCACAACAATGGCGGACGATGAAGTCGAAGCATCAACGGCCGGGATTCCAAAGAAAAGAATGTTTGTGTTCCTTCCTCTGACAGTATCCTTCTTTCTCACCTTCTCATCTTCGTCTTTTTCATTTTCGAAAATTAACTAATAACCATATTAGGTTATCATTTTTTTCTGCATCTAATTTCTATTGTAAGCATGTGGGGTCTCTTTCTTAGGGTTTTGTAATTTCTTTGCTTTCTTTTAGTTTTTGCAGTTCATAATTGTAATCTTAGGGTTATTAATATATGTATATGGTTTATTACTAAGCATATATAACGTTCTATTATGATCCTGTGTTAACAACTAAATTGGAAGGGTTGGAGCATGAAGCTGCAAAGATCTTTACTTGGAAAAAATTTAAGGAAGTTCAAGATGAAATAGAAGATGCGATCACGGTAAATGTTATTGAACGGTCTGAGCTTGAAAATGTTGTGACTTTGAAGATGAATAGATTTTGCAACAAAAATTATACATATCTAGTTCATCTTGATAGGGCACAATGTAAATTTTTATGTGATTGTAATTTGTTTGAACGGGTAGGAATTCCATGCTCTCATATCATTTGTGCCATGAGGCATGAGCACATGAACACATTTCCAAATAGTTTGATTTGTAAAAGGTGGACCAAATCAGCTAAGGATGATTACATATCGTCAATGTCTTTTGAAGAATGTGATGATGAGAAAATGGTCATGTTCCGTCGAGGGACTATGTCTTCTGCGTTCAATAGTCTGTGTGAAGTTTCTTGTAAACATCCAGATGATTTTAAAGAGGCTATGAAGGGAATTTACAGTTTGTGTGAGAAAATAAAGAGGCGTCGTGATGCCAATGGAAAATATAAGACGAATACAAATGTTATTAATGATCCCATTATGACCAAGACCAAAGGTGCTCCTCGTAAGAACAAAGGCATCCCTCGCAAGACCAAAGGTGCTTCTCGTAAGACAAAAGGTGTTCCTCGTAATATCAATCACACAAAGCATAAGTATCAAGATATAGGTGAACATGATGCTTTACATGAAGTTGACAAAGACTCTGTTGCAATATCAAATGTTGGGTGTGAGGTATGTTTCCAACCACTATGTTATATGTATTTTTATTTGTAAATATTTAGGTTCTTAATTCAACATTATTATAATTTTTTATGCAGGGTGTTGATAAGAATTATGATAGTCAGCATAATAAAAAAGATGTCGATGTTGCTTGTTCAATGAAAGAATCTATCAATAAAAGAACATCAAAACATGTAAGTCAAGACACTTTATATTTATTTTTGTTAAAATTTAAGAAGAGATTGATGATTTTATAATTTTGTAATAGATTGAAAAGGAAGAGATTGGTCAATCAAATGAGAACAAGTTAAACATTCCTACAACTTTTGAAAATGTAAGTTGTTTTTCATATAGTTATAGTTGGGAGAAAATTCAATGCTATGAGATTTTAAATTCGTTTTATTTGTTTCAGAATGTTCACGGGCGCAGTCTTGTATATGGTATACCCTCTGTTAAAATGGAAGGTCAAAATGTAACCTGGAACAATAGTTTAGGATGTGCTCCTAATTATACTGGTTATAATGGTATTCCAATTCCTAGTATTCCAGTATCCACACAATTTCCACGGACAATTAACTTCTCATCACACTTGAATGCTCTTATGTATCCTATACCACACATTTTTCCTCATAATACATCGGTGGGTAAAAGATCATATCCACAAACTATGATCCATATACTTGGTCCATAGACTATGATCCATATACTTTGATACATATACTCTGATCTATGGACTCTGATCCATAGAAGATCCTCTCCACTGACTATGATCCATATACTCTGGTCCACAAATTATGATCCATAAACTCTGATCCGTAGAAGATCCTCTCCACAGACTATGATCCATATACTCTGCTCCACAGACTAAGATCCATAAACTTTGATCTATAGAAGATCCTATCCACATACTATGATCTATATACTGTGATCCATAAACTCTGATCCACAGAAGATCCTATCCACAAACTATAATCCATATACTCTGATCCATAGACTTTGATCCATAGACTCTGATACATAGAAGGTCCCATGCACAGACTCTGATCCATATACTCTGACAATAGACTTTGATCCATAGAAGATCATATCCACAAACTATGATCCATATACTTGGTCCATAGACTATGATCCATATACTTTGATACATATACTCTGATCTATGGACTCTGATCCATAGAAGATTCTCTCCACTGACTATGATCCATATACTCTGGTCCACAAATTATGATCCATAAACTCTGATCCGTAGAAGATCCTCTCCACAGACTATGATCCATATACTCTGCTCCACAGACTAAGATCCATAAACTTTGATCTATAGAAGATCCTATCCACATACTATGATCTATATACTGTGATCCATAAACTCTGATCCACAGAAGATCCTATCCACAGACTATGATCTATATACTCTGATCCATAGACTCTGATCCATAGACTCTGATACATAGAAGGTCCCATGCACAGACTCTGATCCATATACTCTGACAATAGACTCTGATCCATAGAAGATCATATCCACAAACTATGATCCATATACTTGGTCCACAAACTATGATCCATATACTTTGATACATATACTCTGATCTATGGACTCTGATCCATAGAAGATCCTCTCCACTGACTATGATCCATATACTCTGGTCCACAAATCATGATCCATAAACTCTGATCCGTAGAAGATCCTCTCCACAGACTATGATCCATATACTCTGCTCCACAGACTAAGATCCATAAACTTTGATCTATAGAAGATCCTCTCCATATACTATGATCTATATACTGTGATCCATAAACTCTGATCCACAGAAGATCCTATCCACAGACTATGATCCATATACTCTGATCCATAGACTCTGATCCATAGACTCTGATACATAGAAGGTCCCATGCACAGACTCTGATCCATATACTCTGACAATAGACTCTGATCCATAGAAGATCATATCCACAAACTATGATCCATATACTTGGTCCACAGACTATGATCCATATACTTTGATACATATACTCTGATCTATGGACTCTGATCCATAGAAGATCCTCTCCACTGACTATGATCCATATACTGCAGTCCACAAATTATGATCCATAAACTCTGATCCGTAGAAGATCCTCTCCACAGACTATGATCCATATACTCTTCTCCACAGACTAAGATCCATAAACTTTGATCTATAGAAGATCCTATCCACATACTATGATCTATATACTGTGATCCATAAACTCTGATCCACAGAAGATCCTATCCACAGACTATGATCTATATACTGTGATCCATAAACTTTTTTTTTATTTTTAATATTGACTAAATTATGTAATAACTCAGTTTATTCTCACATTGGTGATTATCTATTTGGTATTTGACTTAAATTTTTAATTTAAGTTTTGGATTGATGTAATTGAATTTTTTTATGCATTACTAGTTAACTAAATTTTATGTAGTATGCAATTCTATAAACTTGGTCAAATTATATACTTTTCTGTGTACCAAATGAAAATGAAATCAAACAAAAACAAAATATAAACAAAATAATTAAGCCAACAACATCACTCATGTATTGTTAGAAGCTAAACATGTGAAGAATTTTGCAAACTCATGTATTGTTAGAAGTTAATTACAATACATAAGAAACATGTGATAAATTTTGCAAGAATTTTAATATTAACTAAGTACAGAGACGGAGCCAGAAAATTTTGAAATGGAATCAAGAGGTTTTGTTTTAAAAAAGATACGGTTATATTTTCATCACTTTTTATTTATTTTCTTTAATTCTCAATTGGTTATATATGGAATATCAAATCCATAGTTATTAGTCTTTACCCATTCCATATTAATACTACACAATTTCCTAAATTTGTCTTTACCCATTTCGTATTAATACTACACAATTTCACAATTTTAAAAAATAACAATAATAAATAGTAAATATTTTTAATTTTATTTTAATAATTAAAATTTTAACACAGATAATTAAATATATATTTTTTTTATTATGTTTTCAAAAATATAAAAATTATAAAACGAGGAAGAAAATTCACCATTACATTAAGAGTTAATATCAACTCCTCTTACATAAAATGAATTTAGTTTTATTTTAAAATTAAAATTAAAACAACTTTATTAATATTTATTTCTGATTTTAATATCATTATAATCAATTATTAAATATTAATAATATGCATAAAAGAAAAAATTGAACACTTTTTTCCTTTTTGATTAAAATAAATCTCAATTAAGATCTAAAACAAATAGTAAAATAAATTGATATAAATATATAAACGTGGTTAAAGAAATAGTAAAACAAATATATAAATTTTTTAAAGCGATTCTAGCATTTGCAAGCTCCCTAAGTTATCAGGAATCGTTTCAGAAACATTGTTGTGACTCAAGTTAAGTGCTATCTGAAGAGCAAAAATTCTTCCAAAATGAAACGGGATCCTTCCTGAAAACCGATTACCGTTGAGTTCCAAATCGGTAAGCCGAATAAGGTCTCCCAAAGCATCTGGTACTTCTCCAAAGAGCATATTATCAGAAATTTTTAGTAGCTCCAAATTCACAAGATTTCCAATTGAATTTGGAAGCATAACAACAAACTTGTTCCTGCTAAGATCAAGCCTCTAAAGTCTCACACAGTTTCCTAACATACTTCCACCATACATATAATTTTCACAAAGGTAAAGCTTTCTAAGCATTTTGATTTTCCAAACAAGAGTTAAAAATACTCCATCAAACCTATTAGTACAAAGGTCTAAAACCTCAAATTTATCATAGTTAATAAAAAAATTTCAGGAATTGAACCAAAGATAAAGTTTTTTGACACATTCAACTCAATTAACCATGGAAGGTTACAAATTGTTGGAGACAAATTACAAGAGAGATTAAGGTTCTGAATAGTAACAAAAGTTACTATTGAATCAATACAATACGCACCAGTCCAATTGCATGGAGTTGCATGGAGTTAAATCAGAAGAATTCATGTAACTACCTTGCCCCACCTTATCCAACACTGCAAATTTATTTGTTGCACTCACTAGAATTAAGGTAAATTAGATGTAAATATATTCAATAAGTTTCTTCTCCATCACGAAATTTCATGTTTCTTCGTCAGTAAGCCACAGAGTTAAAAGATTATAAATGAATGACAAATAGATTATATCTAAATGGGTAATCACTAAAATTAGATATTGAATCTCAATGTTAATTGTATTCACCTTAATCACATTGTATTATGGTATAATAGATGTAAACAATTTCTATGTTTTTCTTCTTCTCCATCACCAAACATTTGGTTTCTTCACCTCTAAGAAACTAAGTTAAGAGACTACAAATGAATGGTCCATAATTTGTACGTATGCATAACAATTAAAATAAAATATCCAAGCTCAATATTGTTCATATTCATCGTATTCACATTGACTTATTGTATATTACACCAAAAAATATTCAATATTTTTTTTTCACCATCTCAGAGTTTTAGAATTTTTTATCGCCGAGCAAAAATCATAATAGACTATAGCAGATCTAAAAAATTAATTATATTTTATTTTTCTACTCCATCAAATTTTTTTAGGTTATTCCCCGCTAAAAAACAAAGTTAAAAGACTATAATCCATGCTATATATATATATATATATATATATATATATATATATATATATATATATATATATATATATATATATATATATATATATTATAAAATTGATATTAATTAAATTAAATAATCAAGCTCTAATTTTTTATATTTACCTTTTTCACATTGAATTAAAGTAAATTAGATGTAAATATATTCAATAAGTTTCTTCTCCATCACGAAATTTCATGTTTCTTCGTTAGTAAGCCACAGAGTTAAAAGATTATAAATGAATGACAAATAGATTATATCTAAATGGGTAATCACTAAAATTAGATATTGAATCTCAATGTTAATTGTATTCACCTTAATCACATTGTATTATGGTATAATAGATGTAAACAATTTCTATGTTTGTCTTCTTCTCCATCACCAAACATTTGGTTTCTTCACCTCTAAGAAACTAAGTTAAGAGACTACAAATGAATGGTCCATAATTTGTACGTATGCATAACAATTAAAATAAAATAACCAAGCTCAATTTTGTTCATATTCATTGTATTCACATTGACTTATTGTATATTACACCAAAAAATATTCAATATTTTTTTTCACCATCTCAAAGTTTTAGGATTTTTTATCGCCAAGCAAAAATCATAATAGACTATAGCAGATGTAAAAAATTAATTATATTTTATTTTTCTACTCCATCAAAATTTTTTAGGTTATTCCCCGCTAAAAACAAAGTTAAAAGACTATGATCCATGCTATATATATATATATATATATATATATATATATATATATATATATATATATATATATATATATATATATATATATATATATATATATATATATATATATATATATATATATATATATATATATATATATATATATATATATATATATATATATATATATATATATATATATATATATATATATATATATATATATATATATATATATATATATATATATATATTATAAAATTGATATTAATTAAATTAAATAATCAAGCTCTAATTTTTTATATTTACCTTTTTCACATTGAATTAAGGTAAATTAGATGTAAATATATTCAATAAGTTTCTTCTCCATCACGAAATTTCATGTTTCTTCGTCAGTAAGCCACAAAGTTAAAAGATTATAAATGAATGACAAATAGATTATATCTAAATGGGTAATCACTAAAATTAGATATTGAATCTCAATGTTAATTGTATTCACCTTAAACCCATTGTATTATGGTATAATAGATGTAAACAATTTCTATGTTTTTCTTCTTCTCCATCACCAAACATTTGGTTTTTTTACCTCTAAGAAACTAAGTTAAGAGACTACAAATGAATGGTCCATAATTTGTACGTATGCATAACAATTAAAATAAATCATCCAAGCTCAATATTGTTCATATTCATCGTATTCACATTGACTTACTGTATATTACACCAAAAAAAATTCAATATTTTTTTTCACCATCTCAGAGTTTTAGGATTTTTTATCGCCAAGCAAAAATCATAACAGACTATAGCAGATGTAAAAAGTTAATTATATTTTATTTTTCTACTCCATCAAATTTTTTTAGGTTATTCCCCGCTAAAAACAAAGTTAAAAGACTATAATCCATGCTATATATATATATATTTTATAAAATTGATATTAATTAAATTAAATAATCAAGCTCTAATTTTTTATATTTACCTTTTTCACATTGAATTAAGGTAAATTAGATGTAAATATATTCAATAAGTTTCTTTTCCATCACGAAATTTCATGTTTCTTCGTCAGTAAGCCACAGAGTTAAAAGATTATAAATGAATGACAAATAGATTATATCTAAATGGGTAATCACTAAAATTAGATATTGAATCTCAATGTTAATATTATTCACCTTAATCCCATTGTATTATGGTATAATAGATGTAAACAATTTCTATGTTTTTCTTCTTCTCCATCACCAAACATTTGGTTTCTTCACCTCAAAGAAACTAAGTTAAGAGACTACAAATGAATGGTCCATAATTTGTACGTATGCATAACAATTAAAATAAAATATCCAAGCTCAATATTGTTCATATTCATCGTATTCACATTGACTTATTGTATATTACACCAAAAAATATTCAATATTTTTTTTTCACCATCTCAGAGTTTTAGAATTTTTTATCGCCGAGCAAAAATCATAATAGACTATAGCAGATCTAAAAAATTAATTATATTTTATTTTTCTACTCCATCAAATTTTTTTAGGTTATTCCCCGCTAAAAAACAAAGTTAAAAGACTATAATCCATGCTATATATATATATATATATATATATATATATATATATATATATATATATATATATATATATATATATATATATATATATATATATATATATATATATATATATATATATATATATATATATATATATATATTATAAAATTGATATTAATTAAATTAAATAATCAAGCTCTAATTTTTTATATTTACCTTTTTCACATTGAATTAAAGTAAATTAGATGTAAATATATTCAATAAGTTTCTTCTCCATCACGAAATTTCATGTTTCTTCGTTAGTAAGCCACAGAGTTAAAAGATTATAAATGAATGACAAATAGATTATATCTAAATGGGTAATCACTAAAATTAGATATTGAATCTCAATGTTAATTGTATTCACCTTAATCACATTGTATTATGGTATAATAGATGTAAACAATTTCTATGTTTGTCTTCTTCTCCATCACCAAACATTTGGTTTCTTCACCTCTAAGAAACTAAGTTAAGAGACTACAAATGAATGGTCCATAATTTGTACGTATGCATAACAATTAAAATAAAATAACCAAGCTCAATTTTGTTCATATTCATTGTATTCACATTGACTTATTGTATATTACACCAAAAAATATTCAATATTTTTTTTCACCATCTCAAAGTTTTAGGATTTTTTATCGCCAAGCAAAAATCATAATAGACTATAGCAGATGTAAAAAATTTATTATATTTTATTTTTCTACTCCATCAAAATTTTTTAGGTTATTCCCCGCTAAAAACAAAGTTAAAAGACTATGATCCATGCTATATATATATATATATATATATATATATATATATATATATATATATATATATATATATATATATATATATATATATTATATATATATATATATATATATATATATATATATATTATATATATATATATATATATATATATATATATATATATAATATAATATATATATATATATATATATATATATATATATTATATACTATATATATATATATATTATATATATATATATATATATATATATATATATATATATATATATATATATATATATATATATATAATATATATATATATATATATATATTATATATATATATATATATATATATATAATATATATATATATATATATATATATATATATATATATATATATATATATATATATATATATATATATATATATATATATATATATATATATATATATATAGTATATATATATATATATATATATATATATATATATATATATGTTATGAAATTGATATTAATTAAATTAAATAATCAAGCTCTTATTTTTTATATTTACCTTTTTCACATTGAATTAAGGTAAATTAGATGTAAATATATTAAATAAGTTTCTTCTCCATCACGAAATTTCATGTTTCTTCGTCAGTAAGCCACAGAGTTAAAAGATTATAAATGAATGACAAATAGATTATATCTAAATGGGTAATCACTAAAATTAGATATTGAATCTCAATGTTAATTGTATTCACCTTAATCACATTGTATTATGGTATAATAGATGTAAACAATTTCTAAGTTTTTCTTCTTCTCCATCACCAAACATTTGGTTTCTTCACCTCTAAGAAACTAAGTTAAGAGACTACAAATGAATGGTCCATAATTTGTACGTATGCATAATGTAACACCCCACTTCCCTATATCACCTAAATTAATAAACATTATAAATAAACGAAATCAGAGTTCCAATTCTCCCAAGTGGGATATCACATAAAAACAACGTTTCTTTATAAAAAGGTTTTTCTCCAAATACAGCGGAATGTTGAATAATAAAATTCAATAAAAGTTTGATACGTTCACAGGGAAATAAAATATAAGTTCAACATAAAACAAATAAAAACGCCCAAGTCCCGTGCTACGTATCAGAGCATCCTAGACTCGACAATCACACCAATATCCAAGCTAGCTAAGCACCTGGATTATCTGTACTTCCGAAGAAGCACAGACCACAACAACAACAAAGGGATGAGAAAACATGATCAAAAATATAATGGTAATGTAATACATGTAAATAAGGTAGTACAACACACCAACACACCAAGATTCACCCCTAACAACACCATATGACGAACCTACTGTTCAAATTACAATATAACATATTATAATGCAAAATGCAACTCAACACCATGCATGCGGTACCGACTCGTTGGTTCATTCAATCGAACCTGGATAGATCACTTACGCTCCTCCTGAGACATGATCTATCCCCCACCATTCTCCACAAAGGAGTACGGATGAATCACTTACGCTCCTCCTGAGACATGATTCATCCCACCAAAACACCATGATATGCACACACCAATGCATAACTAATATATTTAGGCACTCAACGTGCACACGATCCTCCTGATCATATCATCATACATCAATGCATATATGTACAGATATAACATACACCAACACCATATAAATCAACCAGATAGTAAACAAGTTCATACTTTAACACCAAGATATAAACATATCCCACCACTCGGGGGTACACGATCCTACTGATCACTACATACATATACCTCCACTAATTGTCCACCGAAAATATCAAGGGAAACACGTACTATCACCAGTACGCAAGTTAAATCACACAGTCATCATTCATACATGGCATCAAGGCCAAAGGAATCACACAAGTCCAGAGCTCAAGGCCAAAATATCACAACACTCACATTCTGGTTCTGCTACGTTCGCTGACATTTGCCAGGCGAAGCCCCGTAGCGAACCTTCGCTAGCATTCGCCAGGCGAAACCTGCTGGCGAAGCCCCCTTTCCACTATCGTGCATTCGCCAGGCGAAGCATTCACTCGCCAGGCGAACCTTCGCTGGCCACACTTTCCCAGGAGAAGTTCCTACCCTTTAGGTCTGGGACTTAATTCTGAATTATTCGCTGCCACTCGCCTCAGCTCGCCAGGCGAACACTCGCCTCCACTCGCCAGGCGAAGCCCAGCGAATGCTGCGCGATTTCACCAATTTCTCACAGTTCTGCAGAGTGCTTCCTAAGCCAAATGGGTTAAACTTCCTACTTCTAATTCACCTCTTAACATCAGTACCAACATTATACGTAATTCAGCCTAAATGATTCTTAATCCCAATCCCAAAATCATCACCTAGACACTTTATTGATACATCAAAATCCCTACAGAATTTCCCTAAAAACCGTAAAATCACCTATATGCCAAATTGGCCAAAAACAACAATTCGTCAACGTTTAATATCCAACCATCAACAATCAATAACAATCACCACATACAATACGGAAAATCATATATCGATCAATCTCTTACGGGGTTAAGGACTCCCCACTACCCTATACATGTATAAACCATTCCAATCAGGTTTCTCCCCCCTTACCTTGTTAATCGGTTGATCGATGGAAGAACCCTCCAAGGTTTGGGCCAATTCTGATTTTCCCCCGTTCCTTCGTTCTTCGCTCCCTTTTCCGTTCTTCTCACTTTTCTCCTTTCTATCGTTCTTTTTCCACTTTCTCTAACTTCTCACAATGTAGCGTAAAAACTACTAACCCCTCACATTCTCTATTTTAATTCTCTAATCCCAATAATAATAATAACTTAATAATACTAATAATAACTTAATAAAATAATAATAATAATAATAATAATAATAATAATAATATCTCACCAAATAATAATAATATTAATAACAATAGTAACTATAATAAATATAATAATAATAATAATAATAATAATAATAATAATAATAATAATAATAATATTCCCACCAATATTAATATTATACACTATATTATTATATTCACCAAAACACCACCAATAATCCTCCCACATTAGGGACACCCACCAAACATCACCAAATACACCCCCACCAAAGGGCACACCAACACATAATATTTAAAATAATAATAAAATGACTAAATAATTAAAATGGGTGTTACAACTCTCCCCCACTTTAATTATTTTCGTCCTCGAAAATCACCTGATGGAAATAGCTCCGGATACGCTTCTCGCATCCTGCTTTCCAACTCCCAGGTCACACTGCCTCCTGCAGCACCTCCCCAAGCTACCTTCACCAAAGGTATCTCTTTCCCTCGGAGATGTTTCATCTTACGGTCCTCGATCCTCAACGGCATCGTCTCAACAGTAAGATTCTCCCGAATCTGAACATCATCTCTCTGAATCACATGAGATGGATCAGAAACATACTTTCGCAATTGCGACACATGAAACACATCATGTAAGTTTGACAACTCAGGCGGCAACGCCACCCTATAAGCCACATCACCAATTCTCTGCAAAATCTCATAAGGTCCAATGAACTTAGGATCCAGCTTCTTGGACTTCAATGCACGACCCACACCAGTCATCAGATTAACTCTTAGGAATACGTGATCACCTACACAGAATTCCAACTCTTTCCTCCGATTATCATGATAGCTTTTCTGCCTACTCTGAGACACTTTCAATTTCTCGCGAATCATCTGAATTGTCTTAGTAGTCTGCTGTACAATTTCTGGTCCAAGCACCACACTCTCACCAGTTTCATACCAACACAGAGGAGTCCTACACCTCCTCCCATAAAAAGCTTCAAACGGTGCCATTTCGATACTAGAATGGTAACTGTTATTGTACGTGAACTCAATCAATGGTAAATGAGTATCCCACGCACCACCCTTTTCTAACACACAAGCTCTCAACAAATCTTCAAGCGACTGAATAGTCCTCTCCGACTGACCATCAATTTGCGGATGATAAGCTAAACTCAATTTCAACTTAGTTCCCAAAGCTTCCTGCAAGCTCTTCCAAAATTCCAAAGTAAACCGCGGATCTCTACCTGACACAATACTGGACGGAACACCATGTAACTTCACAATTACTCGAATATAAATCTCCGCCAGCTTCGTCAACGGAAAACTAATATTGATCGGTACGAAGTGTGCAGACTTCGTCAATCGATCCACAATCACCCATATAACATCAAAACCTCTCGCCGTATTCGGCAAACCTGTCACAAAATCCATAGTAACGCAATCCCATTTCCAAACCGGAATCTCTAATGGTTGCATAAATCCAGAAGGTCTCT
The DNA here is from genome assembly GCA_963859935.3 of Lathyrus sativus. Classification (NCBI taxonomy): domain Eukaryota; kingdom Viridiplantae; phylum Streptophyta; class Magnoliopsida; order Fabales; family Fabaceae; genus Lathyrus; species Lathyrus sativus. Next base: position 11,264,728 of record OZ012738.1, on the reverse strand, counting down.
GGTGTTCCACCTTCGACTTCTGACATGTCAAACAGGCATACACAAATTGAGCTATGTCTCTTTTCATACCAGACCACCAAAATAATTTCTTCAAATCATGATACATTTTCGTAGCTCCCGGATGAATACTCAGGCTACTACGATGTCCTTCGCTCAAAATTGACTTTTTCAATTCTTCATCATCTGGTACACAAATCCTGCCTCTAAATCTCAACACACCTGTACTATCCAATTTAAAGTCACTATCGGAGTCACTCCCTACTCCAGGCATCAAGTCTACCAATTTCACATCCAACTTATGATTTTCTCTAATCATATCCAAGAAGTCATTATTTACCTGCAACATACCCAACATTACACTATCTGCAGTAGTCTCACAAACCATGCTCAAATCTCTAAACTGTTCAATTAACTCAATTTCTTTCACCATCAGAGCTGCCATATGAATTGCTTTCCTACTCAAAGCATCTGCCACTACATTGGCCTTTCCTGGATGATAACTCAAACTGAAGTCATAATCCTTCAAAAATTCCAACCATCTTCTCTGCCTCATATTCAGCTCTTTCTGATCAAACAGGTATCTCAGACTCTTATGATCACTAAACACTTCAAATCTTGAACCATATAAATAATGTCTCCAAATTTTCAACACAAAAACAACCGCAGCTAATTCAAGATCATGAGTCGGATAATTTCGCTCATGCACTCTCAATTGCCGCGATGCATATGCTACTACTTTACCATTCTGCATCAGAACCCCGCCTAATCCCAGCTTAGACGCATCACAGTACACCACAAACGGTTCACTCGGAGTCGGTAACACTAACACCGGTGCCGTAGTCAATCTCTTTTTCAACTCTTCAAAACTTTCTTCACAAGCAGCATCCCATACAAAAACTTGGTTCTTTCTCGTCAACTGAGTTAATGGCAACGCCAAATTAGAGAACCCTTCAATAAACCTGCGGTAATAACCGGCTAACCCCAAAAAGCTTCTAATCTCTGTCGCTGTCTTCGGCGGTTCCCACTGTAATACTGCACTTACTTTTGACGGATCCACCGCTATTCCATCTTCAGATATTACATGCCCCAAGAAACTTACTTTCTTCAACCAAAAGTCACACTTTGACAGTTTAGCAAATAATTTATTTTCCTTCAACACTTGCAAGGCAATTCTCAGATGTCCTGCATGCTCTTCATCAGATTTAGAATAAATTAATATATCAATAAACACTACAATGAACTGATCCAAGTAAGAATGGAAAATTCTGTTCATATACTCCATAAATACTCCCGGTGCATTAGTCACTCCAAACGGCATTACAGCATATTCGTAATGTCCATATCGAGTCCTAAAGGCAGTCTTCTGAATATCACCTTCTTTTACTCTCATCTGATGATAACCCGATCTTAAGTCGATCTTACTAAATACACGAGCTCCCACCAGCTGGTCCATCAAATCATCAATCCTAGGTAAAGGATACTTATTCTTAATAGTCACTTTATTCAATTGACGGTAATCGATGCACAAACGCATACTACCATCCTTCTTCTTCACCAACAACACTGGAGCTCCCCACGGCGATACACTTGGTCTAATAAACTTTCTATCCAACAATTCTCCAATCTGAGACTTCAACTCAGCCAATTCCACTGCAGACATCCTGTACGGCGCCATAGAAATAGGTCTCGTACCAGGAACAAGATCAATACCAAATTCTACTTCTCGCGTCAGAGGCAATTCCGTAATGTCGTCAGGAAACACTTCTGGAAATTCATTCACCACTGCTAATTCCTCCATTGGCACTTTGTTATCCATCGATAAAGTTGCAAATAAAGCAAACACTCTAGTTTCATCTTCCAACAAGGCCCTCAATTCTTTATTAGACAAAGAACTTGCCACAACTTCCTCCTCAGGGGTCAGGAACAACAATTCCTTCCGAAAACAATCGATGTAGACTCGGTTGAACTCTAACCAGTTCATACCCAGAATAACATCCAACTTACCAAGTGGTAGACAAATCAGATCCACTCCAAATTCTCTACCGAAAATAGTCAGCGGACACTTCAGGCATACCAAAGAAGTAGTTACTGAACCTATAGAGGGTGTCTCAATAGTCATCTGTATCTCCAGAGTGGACGGCACCAAACCTATCCTCTCCACACAATCTACAGAAATAAACGAGTGCGTTGCACCCGTATCAATAATAGCAATCAAAGGAATATTATTGATAATACAAGTACCTCTGATCACACGCTCATCACTGGCAGCTTGAGTTCCTGCCAAGGCAAACACTTTTCCACCAGCCGGAGACGTTTGAGGCTTCTTCGGCTTCTCACAATGTGTACTGATATGACCCTTCTCACCACAGTTATAACAGGTTGGCATAGTTGCTCTGCAATCAGCTATCACATGACCTGGTTTCCCACACTTAAAACATTTCTTGGCCTCATTAGGACAATCATTAGCACAGTGTCCCATACCACCGCACCGAAAACATTTCCCTTCAGCAGATGCTCTCCCATCTCTAGGCTTCTTATCAACAACAGCTTTACGTTTTCCCTTATCAGCAGCAACACTATAAGGAGTACCACTAAACCTATGCTTACCCTTACGGTCATTAACAGCTTTGTAGTGCGCAATCCTTGCCCGGTTATCGTTGTCATAGATTCTACTCCTGCTTACTAGCTCAGGATAGCTCCTGATCTTCTGACAAACAATCCCCAACTTAATCTCTGGACGCAGTCCATTCTCAAACTTTAAGCACTTAGAGGTCATCGCCCCTTCCACATTATAGTGGGGACAATACTGCACCAGCTCCTCAAACTTGGCAGCATATTCTGCTACCGTCATACTACCCTGCTTCAGCTCTAAGAATTCAATCTCTTTAGCACTTCGAATATCTTCCGGAAATACTTTTCCAGAAAACCTTTCCGAACCACCTCCCAAGTAATGGTAGTTCCAGTAGCTTCCAACCTTTGGCGACTATTGTCCCACCAGGCTTCAGCCTCACCTTCCAGCATATGAGTACCAAATCTCACCTTCTGCTCATCAGTACATTCCATCGTTCTGAAGATCTTCTCAATTGCCTTCAGCCACTTCTGAGCAGCTTCCGGGTCCATAATTCCTCCTTCAAACGTTGGCGGCTTGTTGCTCCGAAACTGCGCCAAACTCCTAAATTGGGCATCTGCAGTTTGATTCTGATTAGCAACCGCCTGCGCCATTGCTTGCATAGCAGCAGCCAATGCAGCATCGTTCCTTCCTGCCATACTTCTCAAACATAGCAACACCCAGTTAAAAGATATTCAACTACATCGTAAAGGACAACTCAACTCGACTCAACAACACTGGCCGGACGGACCGACCTGCTCTGATACCAATTGTAACACCCCCACTTCCCTATATCATCTAAATTAATAAACATTATAAATAAACAAAATCAGAGTTCCAATTCTCCCAAGTGGGATATCACATAAAAACAACGTTTCCTTATAAAAAGGTTTTTCTCCAAATACAGCGGAATGTTGAATAATAAAATTCAATAAAAGTTTGATACGTTCACAGGGAAATAAAATATAAGTTCAACATAAAACAAATAAAAACGCCCAAGTCCCATGCTACGTATCAGAGCATCCTAGACTCGACAATCACACCAATATCCAAGCTAGCTAAGCACCTGGATTATCTGTACTTCCGAAGAAGCACAGACCACAACAACAACAAAGGGGTGAGAAAACATGATCAAAAATATAATGGTAATGTAATACATGTAAATAAGGTAGTACAACACACCAACACACCAAGATTCACCCCTAACAACACCATATGACGAACCTACTGTTCAAATTACAATATAACATATTATAATGCAAAATGCAACTCAACACCATGCATGCGGTACCGACTCGTTGGTTCATTCAATCGAACCTGGATAGATCACTTACGCTCCTCCTGAGACATGATCTATCCCCCACCATTCTCCACAAAGGAGTACGGATGAATCACTTACGCTCCTCCTGAGACATGATTCATCCCACCAAAACACCATGATATGCACACACCAATGCATAACTAATATATTTAGGCACTCAACGTGCACACGATCCTCCTGATCATATCATCATACATCAATGCATATATGTACAGATATAACATACACCAACACCATATAAATCAACCAGATAGTAAACAAGTTCATACTTTAACACCAAGATATAATAATATCCCACCACTCGGGGGTACACGATCCTACTGATCACTACATACATATACCTCCACTAATTGTCCACCGACAATATCAAGGGAAACATGTACTATCACCAGTACGCAAGTTAAATCCCACAGTCATCATTCATACATGGCATCAAGGCCAAAGGAATCACACAAGTCCAGAGCTCAAGGCCAAAATATCACAACACTCACATTCTGGTTCTGCTACGTTCGCTGACATTCGCCAGGCGAAGCCCCGTAGTGAACCTTCGCTAGCATTCGCCAGGAGAACCTGCTGGCGAAACCCCCTTTCCACTATCGTGCATTCGCCAGGCGAAGCATTCACTCGCCAGGCGAACCTTCGCTGGCCACACTTGCCAGGCGAAGTTCCTACCCTTTAGGTCTGGGACTTAATTCTGAATTATTCGCTGCCACTCGCCTCAGCTCGCCAGGCGAACACTCGCCTCCACTCGCCAGGCGAAGCCCAGCGAATGCTGCGATTTCACCAATTTCTCACAGTTCTGCAGAGTGCTTTCTAAGCCAAATGGGTTAAACTTCCTACTTCCAATTCACCTCTTAACATCAGTACCAACATTATACGTAATTCAGCCTAAATGATTCTTAATCCCAATCCCAAAATCATCACCTAGACACTTTATTGATACATCAAAATCCCTACAGAATTTCCCTAAAAACCGTAAAATCACCTATATGCCAAATTGGCCAAAAACAACAATTCGTCAACGTTTAATATCCAACCATCAACAATCAATAACAATCACCACATATAATACGGAAAATCATATATCGATCAATCTCTTACGGGGTTAAGGACTCCCCACTACCCTATACATGTATAAACCATTCTCAATCAGGTTTCTCCCCCCTTACCTTGTTAATCGGTTTGATCGATGAAAGAACCCTCCAAGGTTTGGCCAATTCTGATTTTCCCCCGTTCCTTCGTTCTTCGCCCCCTTTTCCGTTCTTCTCACTTCTCTCCTTTCTATAGTTCTTTTTCCACTTTCTCTAACTTCTCACAATGTAGCGTAAAAACTACTAACCCATCACATTATCTATTTTAATTCTCTAATCCCAATAATAATAATAACTTAATAATACTAATAATAACTTAATAAAATAATAATAATAATAATAATAATAATAATATTATTATCTCACCAAAATAATAATAATAATAATAACAATAGTAACTATAATAAATATAATAATAATAATAATATTCCCACCAATATTAATATTATACACTATATTATTATATTCACCAAAACACCACCAATAATCCTCCCACATTAGGGACACCCACCAAACATCACCAATACACCCCCACCAAAGGGCACACCAACACATAATATTTAAAATAATAATAAAATGACTAAATAATTAAAACGGGTGTTACACATAACAATTAAAATAAAATATCCAAGCTCAATATTGTTCATATTCATCGTATTCACATTGACTTATTGTATATTACACCAAAAAATATTCAATATTTTTGTTTCACCATCTCAAAGTTTTAGGATTTTTTATCGCCAAGCAAAAATCATAATAGACTATAGCAGATGTAAAAAATTAATTATATTTTATTTTTCTACTCCATCAAAATTTTTTAGGTTATTCCCCGCTAAAAAACAAAGCTATATATATATATATATATATATATATATATATATATATATATATATATATATATATATATATATATATATATATATATATATAATATATATATATATATATATATATATATATATATATATATTATATATATATATATATATATATATATATATATATATATATATATATATATATATATATATATATATATATATATATTTTTTTTTTTATAAAATTGATATTAATTAAATTAAATAATCAAGCTCTAATTTTTTATATTTACCTTTTTCACATTGAATTAAGGTAAATTAGATGTAAATATATTCAATAAGTTTCTTCTCCATCACGAAATTTCATGTTTCTTCGTCAGTAAGCCACAGAGTTAAAAGATTATAAATGAATGACAAATAGATTATATCCAAATGGGTAATCATTAAAATTAGATATTGAATCTCAATGTTAATTGTATTCACGTTAATCACATTGTATTATGGTATAATAGATGTAAACAATTTCTATGTTTTTCTTCTTCTCCATCACCAAACATTTGGTTTCTTCACCTCTAAGAAACTAAGTTAAGAGACTACAAATGAATGGTCCATAATTTGTAGGTATGCATAACAATTAAAATAAAATATCCAAGCTCAATATTGTTCATATTCATCGTATTCACATAGACTTATTGTATATTACACCAAAAAATATTCAATATTTTTTTTTCACCATCTCAAAGTTTTAGGATTTTTTATCGCCAAGCAAAAATAATAATAGACTATAGCAGATGTAAAAAATTAATTATATTTTATTTTTCTACTCCATCAAAATTTTTTAGTTTATTCCCCGCTAAAAACAAAGTTAAAAGACTATAATCCATGATATATATATATATATATATATATATATATATATATATATATATATATATATATATATATATATATATATATATATATATATATATATATATATATATATATATATATATATATATATATATATATATATATATATATATATATATATATATATATATATATATATATATATATATATATATATATATATATATATATATATATATATATATATATATATATATATATATATATATATATATATATATATATATATATATATATATATATATATATATATATATATATATATATATATATATATATATATATATATATATATATATATATATATATATATATATATATATATATATATATATATATATATATATATATATATATATATTATAAAATTGATATTAATTAAATTAAATTATCAAGCTCTAATTTTTTATCTTTACCTTTTTCACATTGAATTAAGGTAAATTAGATGTAAATATATTCAATAAGTTTCTTCTCCATCACGAAATTTCATGTTTCTTCGTCAGTAAGCCACAGAGTTAAAAGATTATAAATGAATGACAAATAGATTATATCTAAATGGGTAATCACTAAAATTAGATATTGAATCTCAATGTTAATTGTATTCACCTTAATCACATTGTATTATGGTATAATAGATGTAAACAATTTCTATGTTTTTCTTCTTCTCCATCACCAAACGTTTGGTTTCTTCACCTCTAAGAAACTAAGTTAAGAAACTACAAATGAATGGTCCATAATTTGTACGTATGCATAACAATTAAAATAAAATATCCAAGCTCAATATTGTTCATATTCATCGTATTCACATTGACTTATTGTATATTACACCAAAAAATATTCAATATTTTTGTTTCACCATCTCAAGTTTTAGGATTTTTTATTGCCAAGCAAAAATCATAATAGACTATAGCAGATGTAAAAAATTAATTATATTTTATTTTTCTACTCCATCAAAATTTTTTAGGTTATTCCCCGCTAAAAAACAAAGTTAAAAGACTATAATCCATGCTATATATATATATATATATATATATATATATATATATATATATATATATATATATATATATATATATATATATATATATATATATATATATATATATATATATATATATATGTATGTATGTATTATATATATATATATATTTTATGAAATTGATATTAATAAAATTAAATAATCAAGCTCTTATTTTTTATATTTACCTTTTTCACATTGAATTAAGGTAAATTAGATGTAAATATATTCAATAAGTTTCTTCTCCATCACAAAATTTCATGTTTCTTCGTCAGTAAGCCACAAAGTCAAAAGATTATAAATGAATGACAAATAGATTATATCTAAATGGGTAATCACTAAAATTAGATATTGAATCTCGATGTTAATTGTATTCACCTTAATCACATTGTATTATGGTATAATAGATGTAAACAATTTCTAAGTTTTTCTTCTTCTCCATCACCAAACATTTGGTTTCTTCACCTCTAAGAAACTAAGTTAAGAGACTACAAATGAATGGTCCATAATTTGTACGTATGCATAACAATTAAAATAAAATATCCAAGCTCAATATTGTTCATATTCATCGTATTCACATTGACTTATTGTATATTACACCAAAAAATATTCAATATTTTTGTTTCACCATCTCAAAGTTTTAGGATTTTTTATCGCCAAGCAAAAATCATAATAGACTATAGCAGATGTAAAAAATTAATTATATTTTATTTTTCTACTCCATCAAAAATTTTTAGGTTATTCCCCGCTAAAAAACAAAGTTAAAAGACTATAATCCATGCTATATATATATATATTTTATAAAATTGATATTAATTAAATTAAATAATCAAGCTCTAATTTTTTATATTTACCTTTTTCACATTGAATTAAGGTAAATTAGATGTAAATATATTCAATAAGTTTCTTCTCCATCACGAAATTTCATGTTTCTTCGTCAGTAAGCCACAGAGTTAAAAGATTATAAATGAATGACAAATAGATTATATCCAAATGGGTAATCATTAAAATTAGATATTGAATCTCAATGTTAATTGTATTCACGTTAATCACATTGTATTATGGTATAATAGATGTAAATAATTTCTATGTTTTTCTTCTTCTCCATCACCAAACATTTGGTTTCTTCACCTCTAAGAAACTAAGTTAAGAGACTACAAATGAATGGTCCATAATTTGTATGTATGCATAACAATTAAAATAAAATATCCAAGCTCAATATTGTTCATATTCATCGTATTCACATAGACTTATTGTATATTACACCAAAAATATTCAATATTTTTTTTCACCATCTCAAAGTTTTAGGATTTTTTATCGCCAAGCAAAAATCATAATAGACTATAGCAGATGTAAAAAATTAATT
>OZ012738.1:11151073-11250094 GCA_963859935.3 Lathyrus sativus | reverse complement strand
TCCCATACGTTTTCAATTCTTAAAGATAGTTTTCCTCACGCAAAAGTCAAATTTGATTAAATACCACTAAATTTAAGGAAAACGTTTGCTCTATAAATTTGAGAGCCAATTCATTTTATTCCATGCAATTTGAGAAAAATAAGAGTAGTATTAATCTCATTAATCATATACTATGGCAAAAAACATGATTGCTTCCTTTCTTTTAGTTCTCATTATTCTTGTGGGAATTATGAGTGCTGTTAAGGGTGAAGAAGAAGATAACCAGGTGCTACTTCCGTTATATTGTAGGCATCTGTATAGGTTGTGTTATGTTCTTAATCTTAGAAGGTTTTGTGATATTTACCAAAGCTTGTGTCGTGTCCAACCCCCTCCTTCTCAAACCCTTCCATGATCAGAGATTGTGACCAAGCATGCATGGTTTGGTTGTAAAAGTATACATTATCATATACCTAAATAAATCTTGAGAGACATATATTTTTTAATCTCGTTAAAACAACTCAGTTGATAGTTATACAAAAACATTATACATAGAGATGTATGTTCAAACTTGCAACATCATACTTATTCACATTTAAAAGGTGATATTCCAACCACTGAATTATTTGACTACAAAATAATATAATGGAGTCTTAGTTATTTATCTAGCATCTGATATGTTCAGGTCGAGATATATATTTTATATATTTTTGTGTTTGTAATATTTGTCATGTCGGAAATGAATCATCTCTTTCTTTTTATATTCAGCCTTTTATTCTCACCTTATCCAATGACTGAAAATTCATAAAAAAATAATTCATTAATAAATACAGTTTTTGAAAAGAGAAATAAAATATGGATAGACGTTTGTAACGAGGTCGATAGAGACAACAAGAGAGGATCTATTTTATTGTCATGTTATACGGTTGTACTTCTATATGAAAATTGAAATAAGTTACCATGCATGTGAATTAATTTCTTGTGTCTCATATCATAGTCATAGCTAGCATCATACTACTTAATAGCAGCTTTGTTTATTTATTTATTTATTTTGAAGCATATTAATACATTTAATCTCTCTCCTTTTTCTTTTAATTATAGAAAAGAGAAGAAAAATAAAACCTGCAAAATCAAAATAGTAAAGAAAATTTTGTTGTACCTTTTAATACATCTTGTGTCAATCGTCTCTATTTTATTTGAGTTTTTATTTTTTATCATTAATATTATTTTATCTTAAAAATAAATAAATAAAACTAAGAAAAGTCAAGGTGTGTCTAATAAGAACCTCTTCAAAAATTGAGTTAAAATCCTCACTATTTTTAGTAGTAAAAATGATCTTGTTAATAATTAAAAGTTAAAAAGCAAATATAATATCTTATTACAATTTATTAAAAATAATAAAATTTATCCTTTTTATAAAAAAAATAATATTTTTTTTTATAAACAAATGATTTAATATAAGTGAGTTTAATCGATATACGTACAAACTAAACAAGACAAAAAAAATATTACAAAGAAATTGCAAGAATACAAGTAATTGGATCCACTCACCACAAATTGCACCTTAATTTCCTCTTAAGCCTAGATTCACGACATTTTTAAGATAGTTTTTCGGTGAAAGCACGACGCGAAAAATGACCACGAGCGCTCAGACGCTCAAGAAGATAACAAAGTCGCCACCGAAATTTATTTATTCCGAAAGAAAAGAGAAAATATTGATAAAATCCTTAAAATAAAAAAGAAAATGGTCATCACAATAAAATTTGAGATCGGGAGTCACTTATGCGATGAGAATATATTAGCACCCCTTACACTGTTGTACTCAACGAGAACTATTTAGTTAGTTTCGTGAATAAGTGTTAGCTTTTGTTATTTGCTTTCTTCTAGTTATTAAAAGTTTGAGAGAAAAAGAGAAAATGACCTAAAAATAGGTTTTTATTAGAGCGTCTGGCGAGACATTGAATCTCGCTCCTACGTATCTCCAAGTGCGATGGAGAATTCAAGGCTACGTAGTTCTTGGTAGAAAATATTTGTTGGTTGATTTTAGTAAAAGCTATTTTAATCACAATTGAACGAAAAACATTGATTATTTCCAAAATGGTGGAGAAAGTGAACGTTTGCATCACAGGAGAATAGATAGACATATCAATATTTGCGGGAAAACATCGCTAGCTTACTCAAACATATAAGGATGAATCATTGTTTTGCATTGTCTCGAGACGAAACATCTTTCGTTATGAAAAAAGGGTTTGAGTTTAAAAGCCAGAAGACAAAGGGTTTAAATGTGTTGGATTGTTTTTTGGGTTGAAGACGAGTATTCGAAAAGTCATACTATACAGCCAGTATCCAAATACTTGGGGAGAAGAGAAGCATACTCCAAACTATTCTTTTTTCATCCAAATTATTTATGAAAGTATTTGATATGAATTAGAGTATTTTGAAGATGACAAGTTCTTGGCAGGTAAGATATACAACATGTGTCAATTACTCGGGAAAAAGAGAAGCATACGTTAAACTATTGCTTTTTCATCCATTTATTTGCGAAAATAAAATTGACGCGAAACGTATTAGAATCTTTTAAATACGACAAGTACTCTGATGATCATACTATACAATAGGTATCCAAATAATCGAGGAAAAGAGAAGCATACGCCAAACTATTCCTTTTTCATGTGGCGTATAAATTTTTTTTGATGTAATTAAGTCAAATGACTTTGGTTTTACTTAGGAAAAGACACTTGATATCGATCAACGTTTTGATCTGCATTGCGAAATGAGTTATGAAAATGGTTTGATTCAATTTAGAAAATGGGTTGAAGAATAATGAAAGGTGAAAATTGATTATGAAATGGTTGATAAATAATAAAAAGCCTGAATTGTAACACAAATTAGCAAGTTCCATTGTGAGGGCATGAATTCTAGCGTGATGAGGAAAACTCTAACGTGCATTGTGAGGGCATGAATTCTAGCGTGATGAGGCAAACTCTAACGTGATGGCGTAGCCTAATGCCACAAACAAATTGAAAGACTATGACAAGATAAACGAGGAGCATACATCATAATTACACAAGCACGTATTCACCATAATCGATTAAAAGGATAAACAAAACACAAAGCGTGCACGTATCAAAATTTTAATGCGAGGACACGGATTTAGTTTCACGTAACACGAGAACTTGCGATGAAAAGCTACTACCACATCATTTATATTCGATTTAAATGTAACAAAATTGAATAGTTGTATGTCAACACAAATCGAATCACCTGTTGCTAACGCGAAGCGCGGTCATTGCAAATAAATTAAACACAACGAAGTAAATTAACACAACTAAAAGCCACGTGTCTATACGCAATGTAGTGAAAAGCAAATGTGAATTGTTGTTATGCCGAATTACCAAAAGCGCTTACAAAATTGAATATAAACGTGACGACAACAAAATTGAAAATGTCGCACATAAATAAAAAAAATCAAAATATCCACCAATTGCTAACGCGACTCAGCATCATTACCAGATGACCCAATGGAGGCATTTAATCGGAACTCTTTAACGAGATTAATGTAGATGGTTCATTAAGAATGTCAAAGTAACCATTCAACTTTTGTTTGCAAATAATTTTTCTTAGATTAAAACCTTTGTCTTTCAAATCATCGAAATGAACAAATTTTTTATTGATTACGAACAAAAGATTTTCATCTAAGGTTGTTGAAGATATTTTTGAAGAAAAGAAAAGACTTTGAAACTAGTTTGAAGACATAAAGAGTTGGAAATGAGACATTGAAACAAGGAATAATGTTTAAATAAAGTGGAGAATATGAAGTGAAACAATCAGAGAAGCTCAAACGTCTTCTTGAAAATCCAAAAGATACTTTACATTTTTTAATATGGATGATCATTGTTATTCTAGTGGATATGCCTCCAATGCACGCCATAATTTACTTTTTAGAAATAAAAATCACATGTTACCTCAGTTTTTCAAAAACTCCGAGGGAAAAAACAACTAGGAAACTATTTTTATTTATTATAATTTTTTTGTAAACTAAAGGATATGTCCCGTCGGTTTCCCTAATAAACGAGCTATAAGATACGTAACATTTTACTATAAAAGTACTCGTTAGACAGATTTTACTCTAATCCTAACTTATATGTAGCCGCTCCAAACTCGTTAGAAGTAGAAATCACATCATTATTTTGGAATCCATCTCACAAAATGGGGTTGACGTTGTTTTTGTTGTTGTATTTAGAAGCTTATATAAGTTCTCTATGATGGATTGCAATGGGAGAAAAATATTTTTTCAATAGAAGTTGGATGCATTCAATGTTGGGACCAGATAACTCTTTAGAAATAGGATGCGTGCAATATTTGGACCAAATAACTTCTTACATCAAAATTTTGGTTTTGTTGTATTATTTTTATTTAATATTCTGTGTAATTAAAAAAACATGTTCACCTCGATTTTTATAGAAACTGAGGGGATAACTTAGCGTTCTTAAACAAATCTTAGTCGTTAATTTCAAGATTATCAACACTCAAGAAACTATCATTAGTGATTCGCGTAATTCCTAAAAAATTTCCATTATAGACTTTATGATATCTAAAATTGATAAAGAAACATCATGAAACGAATATAATTGAATATTTAAGGTTTCTACTCTTAAATAATCATATAATTGAATATTTATTTTATTGCATTCAACATGTGTTCTTCCCCAAGATCAATGAAACGAGGATCTCAATATTTTCTCTTTCTCCAAGATATCCAAAATTTATTCTTCACCGACAATGATGACAATGAAAAATATTATTTTTACTTTAATATCTTGTGTAAACAATGTAATATTATGTGTAAACAAAGTAGTTTGTAAATAAATTAATTTATTAATATTATGTGTAAACAATGTATTGAATTTTTTTTTTTAAACTGTCTAACGTTCAATTTTTAAATAAACCGAAAGGTTTGAGGCATTGTTTGTGTAAATAATAAAAATGTAGATGCTGGAGTTCAAACTCATGTTCATATAACGTTACCCCTCGACTTTTAATTAACTAAGGTATTAAATGACAACTTTTCATGTTTTCATGTCACCGTTCGTTCCGCCTACTGAATAGTTGATGTTACATCTTTTTTGTGTGCAACGTTATAAGCATTATTTGTAATAGTGATACAATTCATAAGAGCAGTTGTCAATACATCTGGCTACTACGTGTTAGCGACTGCTCTTATGAATTATACACTATTATCAATTCAATTGGCTAGACTAAGTGCAGTGCTGCCAATTGAATTGGCTAGTCCTCTTCGTTGTAATTTTTTTGTTTTAAATATGAATATTTTAAAGTCTTATAGAAAAAGTTGGTTATTTAGAGAATTTCGTTGAAAAAATAAATTATTTTTAAAAAAAAATCATTTATCTAATAATTTAACTAATTAAAATTTAATTTTAAAAATTCATCTTTAATTTAAAATTATAGATAAATTAGTAAAAATTAAAGATTAAACTATTAAACTAATGATATTTTAAGGCCATATCAACAATATGTTATTAAAAAAAATCAATTCAAACATCTTTGACATAAATTTTTGTGAAAAAAAGAGATTAAAATTGATAAAAAAAAATTGCCAAAATCAAAATTTAAAGGATTTAAAAAAAAAACAAATCAATATATTTATAGCAACATATCTAATTATGACAATACAATGACTTATATCATTGGATTTATTTACTTCATAACTATTTTAGCGTACGGGGAAGGTGGGAGTAAGAATTGCAATGTTCCATAAACATCTCATCTTCATGCAAAACTTTAGGGCGTTGTGTATACGAGATTTCTCTATTATAAATCCAATATTCCACTTACTTATAAGCGATATGAGACTTAACAAATCACACTTGCACCCAACAATGTCCCCTACAAGAGAGTCTCACTCCTCCACCAAGCCAAACTTGGTTGTGATACCACTTGTTAGGATAAATTAGGCATAAAGACAAAGGAAGACAAGAATTTAACGTGAAAACTCCAAAATCAGAGAAAAATCACGATTGTTATCAGATGATAACAAGAGAATAGAATCATATGAAAATCGTTACTACAATAGACTATTCTCAACCACCACAAGCCCCTAATACAAGAGTATGAGAGAAAAGACAAAAATCAAATACAAATTCAAAGTGTTTTTGACTGGTGCATTTTATTATGACGAACTTGAATCCATTATATAGTCTTAGACTTTATCTTCTTTTACAAAACTTTCTTTACCAAATTAAGCGGTGTGAGACTTTTTCAACCTGTATATTTAAAAATCAGTATATTTAGAGCAACATATTTAACCCTTTTATGAATTATGAAAATGCAATGGCTTGAATCATATTTAGAGATGAAAAAGACGAAAGAGAAACACTTCTATTAGAGGCAAGAAAGAAGATGGAGCAACCATATCCTAATAGTGAACTCTTCGAAGTCCCCATGAGGACCGACCTCGCGAAGGATCAATTTATCAAATATCTAAAAATCAAAGTTGATTTGTTCGCATTGTCTACCGAAGAAATGCGTGTCACAGACCCTAAGATCAATTGACACTTGTTAGCTCTATGACTGAAAGTTATTGGCCAATATTGTCAAAAGCAATCACTAGATACGACAAAGTAACCAAGAGGGTCACATAGGACCTCTTAAAAGTCGGGTTTGTTGTTTAAGCAAAGTATAACATTTGATTATCAAATGTTGTGGAGGTACCGTACCAAACTACTAAATGGGAAGATTTCGTTGATGGTTCCTCCAACATAAAGGACGGCGAAGGTTAGTATCCTCTGGGAACGCGACAACGGACTCACCCTAAAAGTGGTAGTAAGATTCAAATTACCAACACCGAATAATCAAGCAGAGTATAAGGCTTTCTAACCTGGATTACACATAGCCCTAAAAATGTGTACCAAGGAGATGGTGATCAGATTTGACTCCCAAGTGGTCACATCAAAAATAAAGGGAGAATACCAGATTTGACTCCTAAAACTATTGTACGAAGAATTCTAAATAGACACGATCTCAATGCAGAGTACACAAATATAGAAATTGATAGCTGCTAAAAAAATAGATTAAGTAAAGTTAATTTATTCAAAATAAAATAATAATAATAATAATAATAAGCTAATTTTCAAATGTACAAATATTTATTATATGTATTGCAAAAAAATAAAAATAAAAATAAAAATAAAAACTTTATATGGTTAGACATCTGCTTATCAAAATAAACTGAATGGCAAAGGAAAGAATGACATTACCAAAACTTAACCTCAAAAGTGATAATACATTATAAGGTACTTAGGTTCATTGACCTTGATCCCCAATCCTCTTGGTAATTTTCCCTCCAGGAGTTTCTGCATTACTTTCCTTAAAACCAAGTTCTGCCAAATTTTGCTTTGCCATCAAGTTCCTGCAAGATGTCAATTAGATAGTTCATAGATAAGCAGTGATAAAAATAAAAAATAAAAAATAAAAACAGTCAAGAAAAACCTTAAAGCATTAGATACCACAAAGAACGTCTACAGCAATAACATATTAATAAATCCAATCAATAAAAACACGGATCAAGATATCTAGTAAAACTGCAAGCTTCACAACAAAAAGATAAGATTTAATCATTTCATTGAAAATTTGTATAATATTAGTATTCGACTTGTGTTCCTATATCTGGCCAATGGATCAAGATATAGACTAAAACTGCAAACTTCACTATCATTTCATTGCAAAACTTGAATAAAATTAGCATTGGACTTGTCTTCCTACATATTGCCAAGCTTCTATGCAAAGAAAACAACTACAATAGGTTCTCAGGACTATAGGATCAATAGAGATCCATAGGAAAACATTGACGACCCTAAAATATTTCAAAATTAATGATTGGATAAATAATGGATGTCATTAGAGCTACAGGAGTAATCCCTCCATGTTATACCTAAATATATAACTGTTATGACTCATCTATAACTCTTCACTCCAGCAATTTTTCATTTTGGTATATTGTATAAGTAATCAAGAAATTATGTTGGTTTGTCTGTGTATTTTGTTTTATTCAATTTCATGGTCAAAGTGACAATCAATTAACAACGAGTTTCCCTGTCAACACTGCAATGGTCATTCAAATAGAACAGATTAAAAAGTTCAAAATGATCAATTTAAATCCACTAAAGACTTGATTTATTTTACAGCACTGTTTATTCATCAAGCTACACACAATATTGAGCTGTGGAATAGCCTGTTAAATAGTAAAATATTGAAACCAATATGGTAACCTGTAAGAGAAAAACACAAGTATATCAGAAATGTGAGGATAACTATGTATGTAGTGCAGTGAAGCCAACTCACTTTTCCATGCGACATTGCAAATATTTTTTTGAGAATTCCCTGCATACTTCAGACTTACTTCCAGCAGTCTTTAAACAATTGAGATATTCTTTCTTGTCCTGAAATGAGGCGATAAGGAATTAAGGCACAAGAAGATAGACAAGATAAACTCTGACAGCAATTGACAAACTGAAAAAAATTTGACGAAACAATCTATTGCCTGCTTGCTTTGGCATTAAACACTCGCAAATGCACGTTGAGACATTGCAACAAATTGTAGCTATGGCATCAAGCTCTGTAGCACGAGCACTTCTAGGATTAAGCGTGTCATAGTGTCCGACAAGCGTCGGTGTCCACACTTGTATGACACATGTACAACACGAGTAAATAAATGCATACATCTTAATTCATCGGTTTGATCGACAATTGAGAGAAGATGAAGCATACCAGGTCACACAAATGCATGTGATCCAATGGGAAAACTCCCTTTTCCGGAGGCACGGGACGGAGACCCCTGTTTCCACCAAATGCACCACCTAATTATTAAATCAGTTGCACAGAATGCCATTTTAGAATTAAATCAAATAGAGGCAGAAAGAGCATAGTATAGTACTAGAAAAAACAATAAAATTAGCTACAACCTACATCCAATTTGAATTCAGAATAAAAACTCATACTTTAATCGAACTTCCAAACCAAGCTTTTAGTTTAATCTTTTCAAGTAGATACATAACCAAAAGATATGCGAGTGATTATCAAAGCAGAGTAAGGGGGAAAATGAAAGAGAAACGAATACCTGAGCTCATTTCTAGGGTTCTTTCAAACTTTATTGAGCTAGAATTGGAAAACAAACGATAGAGACTTTGAGAATCTTCCTTGCCGGAGTTACAGTAGCTCCGTTTACCGGACAAGTTTTATCGCCGGAAATTTCAATAGAATATTGAGAATTTCTCACTACAGAGTTTGAAATGCTATATCAGCAATGAAGCAGTAAAAACAAAAGTTCTAAGAGAGAAGAAAGATATGAAATATAAGCAATTAATGAACATTAAGAATCGGTATAAATAGAAGAGACTGAATTACACGGATGCTCTGACGATTGATGCTGACTTCTCCGGCGATTTGGCGTGAACGACGCGCCGTTGAGGGTGGTGCTCCGGCGAGTTTGGTCTCGTGAATCAGGGGCTAGGGCTCAGGTGTTGAGGCTTTGTTATTATGAACCCAAAACCACAATATTTTATTCTGCCACCCCACCATTAAAGCAGGGAAAGGCACCGTGCCTTTGAAGCAATCAAATCCGTTTGATGAATCGAATGGTTCAGAATAAAGCCACACATCCATTAATTTTTTAGTGGAAAATACAAAATAGAAAACCCAAAAATAAAAAACATAAGCCACAATTTTCTGCAAGCTCTACTCGCAGTACTCCGGCCACTACTTACATGTAGCCGCATCGTCAGCCATACCTTCCCGTCTACACAGCAACTTCGTCTTAGCAATCTGTCAATAATCCTTTCTTTTTAATTTTCCCCATCTTTTCAATGTAATAATCCTTTCTTTTTAATTTTCCCCATCTTTTCAATATGGATTGTTTGATTCATCAGATAGATTTGATTGGTCCAAGGTACCTTTTCTGCTCGAAAGGCACCTAATCTAATCCCATTTCATTTTTCATAACATTCAAAATAGCTTTTTGTTTTTTTTTTTAATCAAAAATGATGTGGAAAAAATCTAATAATGTATTTTAAATATGAATATAAAAATATAGTATGCAATTTTATCGATTTTTGTAATAAAAAAAAAAACAGATGTGTGAGAAAAAAAATATTGTTTTTAAAAAATACCATGGTTTACGGGATTTTATTTAAAATTAAAAATTTGATAGTGTAAAATTTGTTGGTTTTCTTAAAAGTTTATGCATTTATCGAATATTTAGTAGGGTTATAAAAAATTTAGTAGTTTAAATTTTCATAGTTAAGATGTTTTCGGTAGTTTTGTACAATTATGATTGCACCGCCAGTTGTGTGTAGTCTATAATAAATTCAAATTTGTATAAATAAGGATGATATATCGTTAAAAAAACATCTTAGAATGTCTCAATATTCGTTTATGGAAGTTTTGATATTCAACAGCGTTAAATCTCCTGTTGATTTTCGACTCCCTGAAGACACCATTAGTCTCGTTGATTTGAGATCCTTACTGAATACTTTGTTGCTCCACTGAGAACAAAACGGTGGGTAAGATCGAGTTTTGTGCATCATGGTAAGTGTCTAGCCACTAAGGTCCCCCATCGCAGATAACCAGAAGAAAAAAAAGTGTCATCGAACTCTCGATGCTAGATCAGTCACCGGCATGTCTTGTGTAACAGTAATACATGCAAGCTCTTGGTAAATGAGAGAAACAGTGAAGATATAGTGAAAGGGAAACATACACAAAGATATATAAAGTTTTAGCATTCATCCTCGCTTACATGCACTCTTCTATGGATGATGTCATAGGAACATAATCGCAGTTTTTCATTATGTTGATAAAATTGATTACAATGTTTTGATTACAAAGAACTATCGCACAATAGTTCCTCTGATAGTGCAGACAATAAATTGCTAACACAATACAAGATCCCTCAATATCTTGATCCAATAACCTCGTTATCCACAATAACCTGCTCCAAGTATTCGTGTGTGGCAATCCTCTGATCCCATCGATTTATTGTCCGAGCGATTGTCATTAACTGAGCATATATTGGACAACTCCCAACTTTGTCTACAAGCAATCTTTCTCCAACACCACCAAAGAAGGACAACTTCTAACTCCGTTTTACAAATTGTTGATACTTGATTCTGTCAAAGTCTTTGTTGGAGTATAATGAAAACTCTCATATTGTTAAATAATAGCTCAATGCCAAACTACACTCAAGAAACGGTACATGCATTTGTTGCCCAAGAAATCAACTAACACAAAACATAAGACACCCTAATACCACTAGTCCCCCTTTCACTCAATCTTTAGATAAGGATCCATAAACAAGGAAAACGAATAAGGATGAAGATGGTGAACACTGTCAGGAAATCTCAACAACAACTAACATTACAAGTGATTAGTCAAGTAATTCAGTTTTGATGAATGAATAATACACCCACAAGGTTCAATCAAGTTTCTAGATGAGTGGATCTTATATCTTGATTATTATCAAGAGCTTGATCAAATCCTCAACAAGATCAATTAACTCATTCTTAAATTCACAGTAGAACAACAACCAAATTACACAAACAAGATGTAATAAAAAAGATAAAGAATATACATGGGTTGAATATCAAAAGGTTAGTGTTTTTAGAAGAAGAGAGAAGATTGGTGTAATGATGAACACACTAAGATAAGAAGATAAAAATCACAATTTTTATCACTATGGATCACCATAGGTTTCCCACGCTTGTTACTATCACCAAAACAACACAATTATTTAAATAAGCGGTGAAAAATTGGATTTGTGAAGGTTTGGTTTGAATCATGAAGGATTTTTTATTTGAATCAATTTGGACAGTGTCAAAAAGATCACATTTTTAAATGATTCGAATCATTTTTTATACTTGATTTGAATCAAATGAGGTTATGATTCGAATCATGTTCAATTTTTTATTCGAATTATTTGATACAAAATGATTTTTCCAAATTTAAATAGGTGATTGATTCAAATCAAATAAAACACATGATTTGAATCAAATGGAAAATCATCACAATTCAAATGTTTTAACTTGTGATTCAAGCTACTCGTGTAGAAATGACAAAACAGTAACTTTCATAGGCTCAAAAAAGAAATAGTAAGCAAGGATCAAATGAATATATCATGAAATGTAAGGGGTTCTCAGTGGTACAATTTATGTAGTCGAAGCGATTACAATCAAATGGAGAGAATGTTACAATCACGCAAATAAATTAAAATAACTAACAAATTACAAATACGCAATGAAACAATAATTGAATTGTAAAACATCAAAACACAATTGATACTCAAAGCACGTAATTGATACCAAATGATACTATGTGCTTTCACACCGAGCTCATCAACAAGATCTCTGACCCATCAATCAATTATGTGTGTGTTTGCTCATCCATCCTCCTCTTGTAAGAACCGTTCGGGGCTCCTATCCCCTCCCAAATATGTGAATCCTTGAGGTCATTTTCCCTCGTATGAGACCTCTCTACAACTCTCTATGCCTAGAAGCAATTATGTCGTCCTTTCCTTTGGTTCTCACAGAAAAAAATCATAGAAATATTAACTATCGAATTTTTAAAAATCTGGAAATCGACATGACTTTCTCATACTTTTTTGAAAAAACAGGTTACCATCTCAACATTTCCTTCTACCATATATTTTGAAATATTCGATATACATGTATACATTTTTACCATACTTTTCAAAATATCCGGTAAAAATGCATGTGGTTGTACCGAATTTTCCAAAATATCCGGTAAAATGTATGACAAATATGAGTTATTAATGGGCATTTTGAAAATATCGGTAAAAATGCATGGTTTTAGTGAAAAATCTGATATAAAACGTAAATTTTTGGCAAAAACTCAATTAACTTGTAAAAATGTGGTAGTTAGCTCGAAAAATCCGATAAGATGAACAACTTTTAGAAAATTCAAATTGTTACAATGGAAATGTGAAATAGTTTTTTAATATACAAGGGTAATATAGTAAAAGAAGTGTTATTGAGGGTGGCATGACAAACTCTTTCAAAACCATTTCATATTCATTTCTGATCTCCTTTTCTTTTTTTACAAGTCGAAAAGATTTTTGTAAAAATTCAATTCAAAGATTTGTTTTTTCATTATAGGGATCACATGCGATTTTTTTTTTACAATATTAAGGAAAAGAAGAAATCACAATATTAAAGGTGAATATGTACGACATCAGCGAGGATATTTCTTAGTATATGAAGTGGAGTGATGTGCATAGTGAGATCCATGTTTGAGACTGCTTTGATCTTGGTCATGAAATCAATACTTTGATTTTCTTTTTAGAGTGTGAATAACTCTAAAGAGTTTATTGGAAAGAAACATGTCTTTGATTTCCTAAATCAACACAACAAGATTATGGTACTTGTTCAGAGGAGTCTCAATGAGAGTAAGACTGAGGAATGTGTGTGTGTGTGTGTGTGTGTGTGTGTAGAAAATAGAGCCATATATATTATGTGGTATCCTAGGCTTGAACGCAATGCAATAGAAGTAGCAAAAAAGCTTGAAAATGGTGGAAATGAAGTTTGATCACCAGTTTTGTATTTGGGTTTTAAGTAATTTTCTGAAATGAAGAAGAAAGAGGGAAAGGTATGACATGACTATATAAATTAAATGTGTCTGAAGATTGATCTTCGTAGAAGTTTTGGAAATTGGAATCTGAATTATTTCAAGGTTGTTTTAGTCTGCCTCTAAGATGTGAGTGTGGTGGGGTATCAGTTTCCAATATCCAAATTTAATTTTCAGCCTTTACATCTTCCATCGAAGAAGAAAATCTAAAATTTAGGGACATTATTGAGCTCACTGTAGTGGGTGAACACATAGGATTGGAAGAGCAATTCCTAAAGACATTGTATGTATAGAACACACACCATATGTAATTCAAGCTCAGTCTATTTATGAAATATGTACTATCCAATAATATCTTTTAGTTTAGTGTTTTAAAAACACCAACACTTGCACAAGAATATCCAATTGTAGAAACACTACATTCAAATTTACTTTTCAGCATTTACATCTTCCATTTGGCTTGTTCGGAGAATAAAATCTGAAATTTAGGGACATTATTGAAATTACTATATCGGGTGAACACATAGGGTTGGAAGAGCAATTCTCAAAGACATTGTATGGATAGAACATACACCATATGTAATCAAAGCCCAATCCATTTATGAAATATGTACTATCTAATAATATATTTTTGTCTGGTGTTTAAAAAAAATCAACACTTATGCAAGAATATTCCAATTGTAAGAACATAAGTTTGAATACACACTCACTTATTCATTTTTGGCAAAATATTATTTTTGGTCCCTTAACTATACCCTTGTGTTCAGTTTGGCCCCTTAATTTTTTTTCGTGTCATTTTGGTCCTTTTTGGAACATTGTTACATTTGTCCTTTCGCTAGTGGACGTTGGTCAAAGCGTAAAAACATATGCAAGTGGCATGTTACCTGATGAGGTAGAATTGTGACTCAATATAGCTTCAGAAATATTGTGTTGACGTGGATATGTGACTCAACATAGCTTCAGAAATGTCGTGTTGTTATTCAAAACGAAGGAACCCTAAGCAGTTGAAGATACACGAAGGCAATTGAATCCACGTTTGAAGGCGCACAGTTTGGAAAAATCAAGCGAAGTGAAGGATTGAAGACAAAATTTCAATCAGAGGTAAATATTATTTGCATGTTTTTCGTAACTGAATTAGGGAAAATTTTGGGGATTTATGTAGATTTAGGGATTTCTGTACATTTAGGGTTTTTATGTAGATTTTGGGCTTTTCATATTTTAGTGTTTTGACGTACTCTATTTGAAACTCAATATAGGGATAATGGATGAATTTCTAAAACTCAAAATTAATCATAGTGGTGAATTCATTGATCTTGAACTAAGTGTGTATGAAGTAGGACTACTACATGATTTGAAAGTAGATTTTGATAAGTGGAGTTATTTTGAGTTAGTTGATGTATTGAAGGAGTTAGGTTATAGGAACTTTGAGACAATATATTACAAGGACCTTACATATGGGATGAATGCCCTTGTTAACGACAAAGGTGCTTTAGAAATTGCAGATCTTTACAAGGTGCACCAAAGTGTTGATATCTACTTTCAACACACTTTGTCTCAGCTTGATTATTGTGATGGTGTTGTTGATAATGTTGATGAGGGTCCTGATAACATTGTAAATAAGGTGGAAGAGTTGCTTAATAAACTACATGATGACATTGTAGATGAGTTGAATGATGGTAATGTTGGTGTGGAAGAGGGTAATGTTAAATTGAAGGATGGCAATGATGGAATGGACTCAACCAATGTTGTAGTGGAATTAGACAATGTTGTAGTGGAATAAGATAATGTTAAAGTGAAGGATGTCAATGTTGTAGTGGGATTAGACAGTGTTGATAAGGTGCATAATGCGTATAGTTATGATGACAATGAGGATGACAACTACCATTATGATAGTGCTATTGAAGTATCTTTTGAGGGTGACTCTGATATTTTGCAGGGTCTTTTACCTGCAATGGATGATCTTTTGCCTAATGATGAACAAAGATTCTGTGTGAGGCATTTGTATAAAAATTTCAAGAAGAAGTATCTTGGAAAGATGTTGAAGGAAATTATAGGGAGGGCTGCAAAATCAACATACTCGCAAGCTTAGGAAAAAGATATGAGAGGAATAAGATTGATCGATCAAGATGCATACATCCATATGATGAAGACCCCACTAAGATATTGGAGTATAACATATTTTAGGACAACTAACAAGTGTGATGTTGTTCTCTACAACATATCAAAGTCTTTTAATAGTGTTATTCTTGACTCAAGGGCTAAACCATTAGTCATTATGGTGGAAGATATCAGAACCTACATTAAAGAGAGATGGGCAAACAATAGGATGGGGTTTCAAAATGTCTCTGATGATGAGATTTTTCCTAACATTAGAAGGAAGATTGATAAAACAAACACATTCACCAACTTATGGCTTATCAGGTATGAAACATTGGTTATTACTGATATTTATAATAATGATTATTATGGTTGGTACTGATATATTAAACATTTGTAGGATGTTTTATGAACACATGTTTGAAGTAAGGCATGTAGAAAAACAAGCAGAAACATTCACTGTAAGTTTAAAAAACTACACATGGTCTTGCAGAAGATGGGAGCCCACAAAACTTCCTTGCGTTCATGCATTGTCAGCTATAAGAGTAGGAACTTTAACATTGATAATTATGTCCTTTAGTATTACAGGAAATCTAGGTACATGACAATCTACAAGCATGTGATTTACCATGTGAATATTGGATCAAATCTTTGGGTTAAGACACCATATCCGGACGTGCAACCACTTAAGTACAGAAAGATACTTGGTAGACCAAAGAAGAGGAGGAACCTTAAACAAGGGGAGATTGATGAGACTGGAAGAAAAATGGGAAGAACATGTTTCACAGTCAAGTGCAGTGGGTGCAAAAAAGAAGGCAGTGCAACTTAAGGGAAAATACTAGTTACTCAAGGCAGAGCAACTCAATCAACTCAAGGGAAAAGACCAACTACTCAAGGCAGTGCAACTCAAGTAAATCCAACTCAAGAAAATGGAAATACATAAAATCTAGGTGTAAGAAGACCATTTGTACCCCCGAGACCAACAACTAGATTAGCTGCAACAAAGAATGTAGTTGGCCCAACAACCAGGAGGTCTACTCCAACCAAGAGAATCACACCAAAAAATAACTTCTAGTGTTATTTATCCTTGTCTAGTTAATGGTTTTAACATGTATTTTTTGAAGGACTTTGGTATCATGTAATGTATCTTGAACATGTTTATGTAACATGTCAGTGTCATTTTAGAACCTTTGTGGAATTTTGTTATGTCTTGTGAACATGTCAATGTCATTTTGGAACTATTTGGAATCATTTTAGAATTATGTAGCGTGTTACGCAAATCAATTTATGTGTTATGCAAATTATTTTCGAATTCATGTTATGTGAACTGATATAGTAAATTGATATGTTTATGGACCGGTACAAACAATAATTTGTCAAACAAACCAACTCATATTAAACTGATACAATGTGTTACATACCAACTCATTCATAACAATACAATGATACAAACTGATACTGCTAACTGATACAAACTGATACATACCAAATCATCCACACAAACACGTACATACTCCTAAAATATCCTAAAAAACAACGCACATAAGATTACAAGAAACATAATATTGCGTGTTTTTTCCACTTCAAGATCTTGTTCACTTGAGTTTAAAGTTCCGTCACAATTTTCCCTAATTTTTCATTTGTCACCATGACTTTTTCAAACTCTTTTTTTGCATCATCAATTTCCTTTATTATGCTTTCCAACCTAATCATCATAAATTTCCCCTTCTCATCTCTCAAATCCTCATATAACCAATTGAAAAAACCACACTCTCTTTGCAAGGATCCCTGGAAATTTCATGTATGTATCAAAACGGGTTTATCACATTTGGACATAAATCAAACTGAAATTAGGGCTTACCTTAGAATTTGAACAACCCCAAAAATTTCCAAAATACTTATCAGTTGTTGTCCTACGAATCACAACTTTGTCCCCCACAATGATATTTTGGTACCCATCGCGAGTTTGTGTATACACCGGATTCACAACTTTCAGAGTTTTTATACTTCAGAAACGAAGAACATTGGTCGGACTTCATGCTTCGAAGAAAACTCAGATGAAGAGCACAATGCAAACGAAGATGAAACGATGCAGATGATGTAAACGAAGATACACAATGCAAACGAAGAAGAAAATCGTTAATAAGGAAGGGACTTTGAAGATGATGTACCATTGTCAACTCAGCTGCCACGTAGACTAAATAAATTGAATGGATGTTTGAGGAAAAAAGACGGAAGAGACTCATATGCATCTATTACAAAGTTAAAAGACTAAAGTGATACGAACAAAATTAAGAGATTAATCTGAATCCAAAGGTATTGTTAAAGGATCAAAAATAATATTTTGCCTCCATTTTTAATTTGTGAAATTTAAACCATTAAACTATTTCATAAAAAAATATTTGTTGGTTAAAAAATTATTAAGTTTACGAAAATAAAAAGTTACTAATAAATTAATAAAAAAATATTAAATTTTCCTAAAGATGATTGATCAATTGAACTTTATTAATATCTAATTGGTTGTAAATTTAATAATAAATAATTTTAATCCTTCCATTGTAATCTAAATCAAATTTTTACCAATCAATCTGATTTCAGCAACTAAGAGAGTTGGTACTTTAAACGTATGCATGAAGACCCAATCTAGTACTAAACACATAGGAGAAAGGTAGTGTTGTTCCCACAATCCCTCTTTGAAGTACATTGAAATTCAAATGGTAACCATTGAGCATTAAATCTCATTCTAAAATTTCTAGTTAAAACATCTTTTTTCCTCAATGTTTTTAGTGTCATTCTTGGTTCAACGAGTCAGCCTTTATTTATAGTCTTGTTTTAAAATACCAACTTTACTTGGTTAGTTTGTTCAATGTGATCAATGAAGAAGAGAAAAAGTATGTTAACTTTCAACGCAGACCTGTCCCAACTTGAGGAAGTTAGGCAAGTGAACAAACTTTCCTTATCAATAGAAGCTTACTGTTTCCTAGATTCCTAAAATCACATCAAAAGTCAAAACCCTTTAACATTGGAGTAATGTGTACACTGCTCGTAGGACACTTGTTAACATGATCTTTGATTATTGTTCTTGAAAACATCAAATGTAAATTATGAAATAGACACTGAAATAAAGAAGAATATGAACACTATTAATTACTATGATAATGTATTGATACATATTTGCTACTGCCTATAATCTGAAACTTAGTTACACAAGCTAAAACTCACTGTTATGCACCAAATTAGGATTTTTCTCTGTCAGTTAAATATATAGGACAATTAGTAAGGTTAGTAAATTGAAGTCATTTAGAAGATCGAATGACTCATGTTTTGAGATGGTGTTTTAAGTTCCATTTGCTAAATTTGTAATATTAGTGACTTAACACGGCTTCAATTTACGAACCATGATGATGATGACTGCCACAGAGCCACTTAACTTTGCACCATTTCTTCATTGCAGGAACTAGGGATCCTTTTTGCTAGAAAATGCATAAGCGAGTGACTCGGGTATAATTCATCATGTTCCTAGCTGTCTTTGTTGTGTTTGGCATGAAGATGAATTTGTACTGAGATCTGACACAGCAAAGCAGTCACTGGCATCAGAAAATGGATCGAGCTTTCTTAATCTCTGTGCTCGAGGATGCTGAATGATTACCAGAACTTCGTTTTTGGAGGGTTCATCATGAGAAGTGGAAATTGGCTACACAAACAGAAAAGTGAGATGAATGAATAGATAACAGAAGTCAGCAAAGGATTATATCAATTAGTAAACTGTCCAACTAATGAACATTAAAGCATATTTGTATCACTTACCAACCCAATGTGCCATTCATGACTACTAAATTCTTTAAATGTTGCTGCATCCATTTCCTGCATCAAAATTCTCAGTGTAGTCAGAAAACAGAATAATATTCTATAAACTAGAAAGTACAAATTAAGATATTGTTTTCCAAAAGCTAAGACTAGATTGTATGCGTCATTTACAACTATTTCTTACAAATGTAACTGATTGTTTAGAACAAAATATATCGAAAATATTCCAGTTACTAAAGTTTCAGCTGCACATACGGACTAAAATAAAACATTCCACTGAAATCCTGTCTGCTTGAACCTGTGAAGATGGATAACTTACAATACTGTAGATGGGAGGCACCAGAGTCTGGCTTTTAGACTTTGTGGCTGGTATAACAGAGAAGTGTGGTGCCATTTCTTGTGATCTGAAAATCCATCTGCAGGTTAAGGAATGGATTAAGAACTATTTGAGACTAGAACTGGACACGTAATTGGAGGAAAATCATTAGTAGTTTTCTTGCACTGCTTTGTCTTATGTCAAAGAATTTGATCAAATTTAGATAATTCAAGAGTTGATTACAGTGGAACATAGATAAGCATACCCGATGTACACAAAGATGCAAAATTGTGCCCATTCTCTGATCAATAGACGAAGCCAGTAATTCTCTGAGGAGTCGTAGATATTCATATATATCTACAATTAACAGGCTGTCAAAGTTACTCATTTGCATATATATCATTGTTCATGAACATATAATAAATGAATCCCAAATTACCATAGTTTCTGCCATAGCTACCATCTGCATTGCACCTTGAAACTTCCTGCACAAAGTAAGCAAAGAATTCAACTACCAAAGTATGAATTCTTGTTTACATGAGACTATATACATATCTATGACATTTGGGAAGAAATTACTCGTATACACTTCTTATATGTGTGACACTTACTTGAACATTATGTACTTTTTATACACAGCATCATACATTGCTCGAACATCCTCATTTTCAATAATGCTCAACTGTTCTCGCAGCACTAGTAGGTTTTGGGATATATGGTGGAATATAAAATAGAATGAAATAAAATAATTTAGAAGCAGAAGCACCTGTACATTTGTGTAATAATGGATTAGCATCAAAGAACCAAGCATGTTTGTTATAAATCACAAATGCTCCATTCAAAACAGAAAGTAGTTTCAATTGGGCTGCATATTATAATGTGTAATGACCATCTAAGAAACTTACTGTGAAGTATGGAACAGATGCCTTGTAACCAACTAGAGTCAAGTAAAAGACACATGCAAGTGCGGCAGTTGAACGGCGTTCATTTAAAGAAAGGTGCTCACACATGATACAGTAACCATGAGAAATAAGCAAAAAGGAGACAAAAGCAGCTGTCTGAAAGAGCACACCGGTTACATATACACCAAACGACATCCACAAAGAGCATGCCTGAAAATTGAAGCATGAATACCTGCAAAATTGGTGTCACAAATACATCGACAAATGTGCTGTAAAACAAGCTTCAAGCATGCCAATCTTTCTTCAGTCTCACACCAGAAGAATCATTTGCAACCCAACATGAATGCATTTAGAGTTACCTTAAGAACAGACCTCATACATCTATTACTTTAGAAATAAACTACTCCAAAATGTAATTGATTCTCCATTATAAACAGTAATTCTGCTAATGAACTTCAAAATTCATGCTAGTAATTTGACTCATTTGAGCAGTGCCCTTTATCTCTATCAATAACTATCCTATCCTAATACATGCAAACAAAACACCTTCATTTATCAAATAGTACTAATCAAATTCAAATCTTTGTTTTAATTTTTGTAAGACTAATGTCTCAGTGTTTGTGCTTAGTGAAAGACAATATAATATCATCCTAATAAATATAAAAAAATAATAAATAAAAAAAATACAAACTTTAAAGCTAAAAATCCAATTCATATTCCACAACCCAATAAACAACTATGAAGCTCAGACACCCCAAATATGACCACATCACTGATACGGCAACGCCGATAATAATTTGAAAAAATAAATAAATTAAACGTTATCATAAGTATCGGTGCAGGTGCCCGATATCGACACGGACACGCTTTTCACCGACACGGACACGCTTTTTTTCCAGAGGTGTCAGTGCTACGGAGATAAACAAAGTCAGAAACATACCAGAAGAGGAAAGATAGCATGAGCTGCAATGCTTTAATCAATGGAATCAAACTAAGGGTCCACTGCAAATTATTCCACTGCTCTAGCAAAACAATATCACAAAAATGAATAACAGTTTCAAAATATTATTAAAAAAATCACCTGGTTCAAATTCAAAGTACAAATTAACAAACTATAGTCATAATGGGATTAACAATTTAATCAAGTGTTAATAACATAAAATCAAAAACAAAGTCTCATATAAACTATAAGCAGTTTTCTTAAGTTTTCTCGGAGAGTTTATAGACATAAGCTGAAAATAGCTTATACACACAGGGCTTGTTTGAATAAACAGCTTATTTGTAGCTTATAACATAAGTGCTTATCAAAATAAACACTTATGAAATACCATATAAGGTAGTAAAATTCATTTTCTCTGGTTGCATGTCAATA
Organism: Lathyrus sativus; assembly: GCA_963859935.3. NCBI lineage: Eukaryota > Viridiplantae > Streptophyta > Magnoliopsida > Fabales > Fabaceae > Lathyrus > Lathyrus sativus. Next base: position 11,227,974 of record OZ012738.1, on the reverse strand, counting down.
AAACCAAAAGGATCAGACTCAAATACCGAAACAGAGTCCAAAACTAGCAAAAAAAACAGTTCTCAACATAGCAAGACTCAGTTTCAGTTCATAGATAAACAAATTCAACTGTTTCTCATCATCTAAAAATCCAAACCAGATAAACAATTATGCAACAATCATGAAGAATTCAACCATATCAATTGAGGTGAAGATTAAGAAGGACCTGAAAATGGCGGATTTTGTAGGTGTAAGCGGTCCATGAACAAGCAGAGACGAACCAGATCGACAGGAAAGTCAAATAAAGCGACGGAAGTAACCGATAAGACTCATCCACTCCGTCGCCGGCGGTCATCATTTAGTTGCCGGAAAGTTGTGTATCGTCGCCGGAGAATTGAAGTTCGGTTTAAATTGTAATAACTGTTTATGTGCCTTCGTTCTGTTCTGTTTCGTTTGTGTTACTTTCGTGCGCATACAAGGCGCATTTTATACTCTAGCTTTGCACACGTATCAAACGTGGCACTCTCATTCTTTTTGGTTTTTACGTTTTATCATCATTTTCAAATTGTAATTATAATATTGAGAATTCTATGATCACCTTGTAAAAATGAAGTGACGTGATTGAATAATAAAGTCTTATTAGATGTAAATTTTATATTTATTTACATTAGGTTCCTATTTCAATAATTTTCTATATAAAATAAAAATTATTTTAAAGAAATAAAACAACACAAACAAATAACAAATTGTGCCACCCTTATTTCAAATAATAAGATCAACTGTCAAAATAAATGGTACGTGATCATATTAATTATTATAATATTCTTTCTTATGTTTGACCATTTTATTTGAAACTATTTTAAAAATTATTTGTTTCAAAATAAAATTTTAAATTTGCAATCTAACCAATGAAAAAATCTCAATCAAATATACACATATACGTTTTTCTCATGCTCACTTTTTCTCATACACTCACTTATATTCTAAAATATTTGTTAATGTAAGTGTCGATCTTATAAGTCAGCCAATAAATTTACAAGCGTTTATTTTTTTATAAGTACTCTAGTGTGCCGAAATATATTAAATAAAATATCCATAAACAAAGCAATGCCAATATTTTTAAAAATAAATTGTTTTTCATATGAATTCAAATAACTTTTGCAACAAACGTCACAAATCTCGTCAATAAAAATAAGAGAATTATAAGGTGATATTTAACAATAATATGATATTCAACCAATAACATATGATGACTTAGTCCGTTAATAAAAATATCAAGGAAATATATATATATATATATATATATATATATATATATATATATATATATATATATATATATATATATATATATATATATATATATATATATATATATATATATATATATATATATATATATATATATATATATATATATATATATATATATATATATATATATATATATATATATATATATATATATATATATATATTATAAACTGATTTATATGTTGATTACTATTTAGTATATTTGGTGGGAAACCATGATAGCTTTTGACAATCGGTTATGATTTTGGGGAATGAATATGGATGGGTTTAATTAATTAAACCTTACTACAATTATATTTTATTATGTAATAAAATGCAAAGTTGATGGACCAGATTTTGGGGGAAAAGAGTTGGTGGGTGTAACTATCTTTGGTGCAAAGTGGAGTCATGCAACAAAACCACTCCAAGATTTTGCAATGCTAGAGTGACGAGTCATCAAATTATACCCATGCAAACATAAAATTACATTATAATTTTCAATGAATTATTTAATCATACATTTGTTAAAAGTCTATTAGCAATTTAAATTGGGCACGAAGTCGTGAAGAGCACTTAACTTTTTTCAAATTATTTAATTCATGTTTATTAATTTTTTTGGAGATAATGTTATTATTTATCACGCATATGAATATAACAATGCTATTATAAAAATAGGAGAAGTGTCTTCATTTTGTTTTATATTTTAAGTAAACAACAAAGTTCACCAAATCAATATAGAAAAAAGTGTTGTTGGTGATGCATTTGACCAACTAATTTTTAGGCAAATGGGCTTTGACTTTTCAGAAACAAATTGAATGCTTTCTACAAATTTGAATTGTGAACATTTTTAGTTAGTTGCATAGATTTTAAAACTAAATTAAATTTTACTTATTACTAAATTTTTTTTTATAATAGTAATTGTTCTGTGTGGGGCATGTTCAAGGAGGAAGTCTAATGATAAATTTCAATTTAAATTTTTGATGCAGTAGACAAAGAAATATACGAGATCTCGACAAATAATAAATATTTGATTTTAGTTTGTTCCATGTAAAATTTCACTTTCATTTTATGATTTCATTGACTTAAACGTTTAAGTGACAATCTTGTAAATTATTTGTTCTGATGTATTTGAAATTATCTTTGCTACATCAAGAGAGGTCATTCTTCTAACACATCACTTCTCTTATTCTCCTATGAAATATTAATCAGTAAAACAATTAGGTAATTGAAAATATAAAATATAAAACTATATTTATTTTAAAAATAATAAATATTGTTAAGAATTCTTAACACGCACCTTTATGCTTAGGACTCGGTAATTAGAGTGTGAGAGGGGTATTGATAGTCTCACATTTTTTAAGATGGTATCAGAGTTTCGTTTAACATTCATTAGATTATCGATCATTTAGTTCCACGCTCCAGACGCAAATTTTAGGTGTTAGAGGGGGTGTTAAGAGTCTCTTTCAGACAATTAATGGCTTAAACGTGTATTTATAAGTGGTTTGGTCTAACTCAACACTAAAAAACCTGCTTTTAGGGTGATGATTGCCCCCACTTATAAACACATGTTCATGTCATAGATTGTCCGATGTGACACTCTTAACGCCCTCTCTCGCGCTCAGGATTTGTGTCTGGGACATGAAACTAAATGTTGGGTGGCCAAATGAATCTTAAACGAGACTCTGATAACATCTTAAGAATGCGTGGTTGGGTCTAACTCAACACTACAAAACTGACTTGTAGGATGAAGATTGCTCCCACTAATTAACACATGTTCAAACCATATATTGTACATTGTGGGAATCTTAACAAAAGATTTATTACTAAAATAATAATAAAATAATATTTATAGTGATATATTTGTGACTTGTCCATTAAGGACAAGAGGACCATTCATCTACAAGGGACGAGGGAATTCCATCGCTCGTAGAAAGTATATCGATGCCCACGACGCTCCTGCTCATCTTAAATAGAGAAATGTGAGAAATAATTTATCTTGGTCAAAGGAAATGCATAAGAGAAGTCAAGAGAATAACCCATGTCTCTTTAGAAAATAGAGATTCAAGGATTGACTATCATTACCAATGGACGGTTGCAATTCTAAGAAAAACCTAGAATCCAAGTCCATGGGACACTATAAATACCCCAACTTGAAGATCAAAGAAAAGCTCAACACATACACGAAATATCTCAAATATATAGTATTTCTCAACTCATGTAAACTTACTCTCTCTTCATACTCAAAAACACCACAAAATTGAATTTTTACCATCAACCTAAAACATCTTACCACTCTTATCAGTATAGAGGTGCCACACATTATATAGAGGTGCCACACATTATATACTTTTTACGAGTTCAATATTAAAAAATTGAAAAGAATTTAATACACATGTATGTCTAAAATAGATTTATACACTCTTGCAATAAAAAATCATTAAATTACCATATTATATAAATAATTTTAAAATATCTTTTCCAAATTGATAAAATGTACATCATCATTTAATATAAGTGTAAAATTATTTTACACTGTACATCTCTTATTTTCTCATATTAAAAAAAATAAAAATAACATCCTTCCTAGTTATTTTTTACATAAATTTTTTTGAAAAGTTCTTTAAGAGAATAAGATGAATTTTTTTTTCTTTTCAATATAAGAATAAGATGTATTTTTTAAAAAAACTTTTGTAAACTGAAAAAGTCATATCAATTCATTCAAACACGTAAAACTGATACAAATTTAATATTGTTAAGAATTAAATAGATGAATTTGCAAATAAAATTGCAACAATCAAGTTAAAGTTTAAATAAAAATTATGGCTACAAACATGACAAAATTAAAGTGATACGGATGCCCTAATCTTTGAATCTAAGACATTAATGTTTAATTATTGATTGAATTTATAATGGATAAAGGTTAATTTCTCAATCTAAATCAAACAAACAACACATACAAAATAAAAAGTAAAAATTAAAAAACTAATTCTATTTTAAAATCATTTATTTTAATTCAAACACTAAATAAATTAAGGCTGACAAAATGGTGAGATGTCTATTTTGCCTGTATCTTTTAATGACGCAGATTAAAATTTTAACTTTCTAATTATATATTCGTTTTGTTTTTGTACAGACACGAATGTTAATATAAAATTTTGAATTTTAAATTTTAAATATACGAATTCGCACTTTTAAACTCTAATTTTTTTCTTCATATCAAAATTGTAGGTTTGTAATTTTAATTATATCCGTCCAATTCTATTCCAATTTTTTTTTAAATGAGTTTAAAGACATGTTAATTTAAAAAAGAAAAACTATGCAGATGAATGATTCTCCATCGGTTAGAATGTGTAAAAGTTATATATATATATATATATATATATATATATATATATATATATATATATATATATATATATATATATATATATATATATATATATATATATATATATATATATATATATATATATATATATATATATATATATATATATATATATATATATATATATATATATATATATATATATATATATATATATATATATATATATATATATATATATATAAAACTTTTTGTCGAAGAGTATTTCTTTTGATGTTTGAACCAAATTTGAAGGCAGCCAAGGCGCTATGGTAGATAAAGATGGTCATCAGAAGAGAATCAATACTTTAGGTGAACAAACTCACTAACAAAACTAGTTTCCTTAACTTACTACCCAATCAAAAGCTTCGAAGACACAACATTATACTCAAAATTGTCATTATCCATAACATTTATTTTTCTTCTACGCAAATAATTAATTAAACACAACTTCCTCCATAATCACTTCATCGATCTCATAATTGCTTATTATGCCCAATAAATTGGTAAACCTCAAACTATCTACTTTGTCTCTATAATTTTAAATCAAGGTAGTTCTCTATAAACTAATATTTTATGTTGTAGAAGAAAAAACTCTAAAACGAATGTGGTTGTTGTTGGTATTAAAAGTCAAATCCAACATAAAGACCGAACTATTTGGTCTTCATATTTTTGAACTGTGTGAATGAAACATGAAAGACATTTTGCAAACAATCACAACATGGAATGAGTTGGGTTGTTTGTTGCAAATATATTCCTCATAGAATACTATTTTTATCTTAAAAGCTTTGTAAAAAAAATTATCATAAATTATAAGTAATTTTTAAATTTTAAAAAAAATATTATAATTTTTTTCCAATTCAATCACACCGATCTATTTCAAAATAAATATTTTTTATTAGAATATGTTATTTTTATTATTAAAATGTTATTATTATTATTATTATTATTATTATTATTATTATTATTATTATTATTATTATTATTATTATTATTATTATTATTATTATTATTATTATTATTATTATTATTAGTATTTCTTATTTATTAATAGTAATATTTTAATAATAACAATAATATATTCTAAAAATTTCCATCATAGTTTTTAATATTTCAAGTATTTGCACTTCATCTCATACCGACCACATCAAAAGTGTGTACATGAACAACTAAAGATCACTTTGTCCAATGGCTGCTATTATTAGTTTAATCTAGTCATAAGGTTGTTATTAAACCTTATTAGTTGATTATAGTTAGTTACAATGTATAGATTTCTGCATAAGTATATAAGTATATATAGTGTAATTCATTCCATTGAGAATTAATTTAATATAGAAAATTTGTTATCTTCTCTAATTATTCGATTACAATTTTGTTATGAATCTTTCATTTTAAGAGTGTTGATTGGTTCGGGTAAATTTGAAGAAAATTGAAATTCAAATTAAACCATAGTATTTGAATTGGACATATTTTAGTTCGGACAAAAACTGAATCAAATCAATGAAACCTAATGCTAATTGGTTCGAGAAATTGATTTTCAAAATTCTATATGCAGTCTGTCTAGCCGAAAATACCATAATTAATTCGCATAATTCATGTTATTATTATCATGAAAACTAGTACAAGGTATTCAACTTCAAGAAGAAAAAATAAAATGTCATTTGTGTGTTAACAACCTATATAAGAAAATGGAAAAAAGTTTTATATTATTATGAAAAATTAGTTGATGTAAATTAGTTATTTTTTAAAAATAATTTTTGTATATTTGTTTTTAATGCATCTTGTTATGACAAACGATATCAATTAACAAATTATTCACACACACACGCGCGCGCATACACACACACACAAACGCACACACACGCGCGTGCGCGCGCGCGCGCACACACACACACACACACACACACACACACACACACACACAGAGAGAGAGAGAGAGAGAGAGAGAGAGAGAGAGAGAGAGAGAGAGAGAGAGAGAGAGAGAGAGAGAGAGAGAGAGAGAGAGAGAGAGAGAGAGAGAGAGAGAGAGAGAGAGAGAGAGAGAGAGAGAGAGAGAGAGAAGAATGAATAAAGAAGAAAGAAGGAGAATATGATTTTTAGGCAACTGTTTTCCATTCACTTTCTCATTTAGGGTTTACAAATGGTTACAAATGAATAACACAATTGGTCTCTCTCAACAACTTGAGATATCTAGCCTATTTATAGACTAACTAGCTAACTTACATTATAAGCTAACTAAACAATTGGATCCTTAATCACAAGGCCCAATTCGACATAACATATTGACAATACATATTAGAACTGACTTCGACTATAATATGTAATACATAGACATCAGCATGCGAACCATCTTCAACTTCATAATTATCTTCTATCGAAACCTAAAAGTTATCTTTGTCGACAACATTAAAGTTCAATCCAATAATCTCACAAATTTCCACCTTGGAACAAACTCTACAACAACATGGAATATTCTAGCTTTCATCATGCAGCTTTATCAACTGCATATAGTGGAAAAACTTACAGCTCGACAATGTCTTGGTGATCATATCAGCAACATTGTCATATGTCGAAAGCTTCAACACTTGGACTTGTCCATGCTCGATTATCTCTCTAACAAAGTGCAGCCTTACATTGATGTGCTTGGTTTGCTCATGATAGGTTGAATTCTTCGACAGATGTATTGCACTTTGACTATCACATTTAACAGTGATAACTCGACCTTGAAGTTCCGGCTCCTTTGCAAAACCTTCAGCTTTGGTGAGGGCAATATATTATGCTTCAGTGGTTGATAAGGCAACAACCTTCTGAAGCGTCACTTTCTAACTTATCGTCGTGTCGAACATAGTGAACACATATCCAAAAATAGATTTTCTGGAATCCATGCAACCTACATACTCAGAGCCGACAAATCTTCTGATTTCGACTTTGCTATCATCACCACATGCTCCACCATAAATCAGGACTCGACTCAGAGACCCATTTTTTGTACCTGAGAATCCACTTTAAAGCTTGTCAGTGCGCCTTTTTAGAATTGCCCATATACTTGCTTACAAGGCTCACTTCATACGTTATGTCTGGCCTTGTACAAACCATAACATAAATCAAAGAACCTACTATACTAGCATGTAGAATACTACTCATATATATTCTTTCAGCTTCAGTACTCGGACTTTGAGTAGTACTAGGCTTAAACTGAGGATTTGTTGGAGTCACAATAGGCTTTGAATTTGACATAACAAACTTGTCGAGAACCTTCTGTAGGTATGTCTCTTGAGATAAGCATAACTTCGACTGCTTTTTATCTCTCAAAATGTCAATCCCAAGAATCCTGGTGGCAGCTCCCATATCCTTTATTTTGAACTCCTTATTAAGTTTATCCTTCACCTCCATTACATCCTCGACACTGTTGCTAGCTATAAGGAAATCATTCACATAAAGCAATAAAATAACAAGTGCATTTCTAGGTCGAAATCTGAAGTAAACATAGTGGTCGAACTAGCTCTTAGTGAAACTATTGTGCCATGAACTTGTCAAATCTCCTGTTCCATTGTCGAGGAGATTGTTTCAGGCCATACAACGACCTATTCAACTTGCACACATAATTTTGCTTATCCTTTTCTGCATATCCTTCAAGTTGCCGTATCAGGATCATTTCGTATAGATCAACATACAGGAAGGTTGTCTTCACATCTATTTGTTCAAGTTCCAGGTCGAACTTCACCACCATGGTTAACAACATTCTAATGGATTTATGCTTTACAACAGATGAGAAGACATCATTGAAGTCAACACCTTCTTTATGACTAAACCCCCTAGCAACCAACCTTGCCTTAAAGAGCTTCGACATCACTCACTCGATTCCTTCCTTGACCTTGAATTTGTGAAGGAAGCACATAAGTTTCATTAGAAGTCAGTTCAACCACTGTGTTTACTTCAGATTTTGACCTGGTAATTCATTTGTTATTTTGTTGCTTTATATGGATAATAATATTCTAATAGCAAGCAACAATGTCGAAGATGTAATGAGGGTGAAGGCTGAACTCAATAAGGAGTTCAACATGAAGGATCTGGGAGTTGTGTCTAGGATTCCTTGGATTGAAATCCGAAGAGATAGAAATAAGTCTAAATTATGCTTATCTCAAGAGGCTTACCTACGAAAGATTCTCGAAAAGTTTGGTATGTCAAATTCAAAGCCTGTTGTGACTCTGATAAGTCCTCAATTAAAGTTGAGTATAGATCAGTGTCTTAGTACTGATGTCGAAAGAGATTATATGAATAGCATTCCATATGCTAATATAGTGGATTTTTTGATGTATGCTATAGTATGTACTAGACCCGACATAACATATGCAATATGTCTTGTAAGCAGGTACATGAAAAATCCTGGAAAGGCTCACTAGAAAGCATTGAAGTGGATTCTAAGGTACATAAATGGGTCTTTGAACAGGGTCCTAATTTATGGTGGAGCCTTGGGTGAAGATAGTAAAGCAACAATTGAAGGATATGTCGACTCAGATTATGCAGGTTGTATGGATTCTAGAAAATCTATTTTTGGATATGTGTTCACTATGCTTGGCACAACAATTAGTTGGAAAGCAACATTTTAGAAAGTTGTTGCCTTATTAGCCACTGCAGAAGAATATATCACCCTAACTGAAGTTGTGAAGGAAGCATTGTGGCTTGAAGGTTTTGCAAAGGAGATAAAACTTCAAGGTCGAGTTTTCACTGTTAAATGTGACAGTGAAAGTGCAATACACTTATCGAAGAATTCAACCTATCATGAGCGAACCAAGCACATTGATGTGAGGCTGCATTTCGTCAGAGGGGTAATCGAGCATGAAGTAGTTCAAGTGCTGAAGGTTTCGACATATCGTAACGTTGCTGATATGATCACCAAGACGTTGCCCAGTTGCAAGTTTTTCCACTATATGCAGTTGATAAAGATGCATGAAGAAATCTAGTTTGTTTCTTGATGGATGAGTTATATCCAAGGTAGAGATTTGTGAGATATTGGATCTAACTCTAGTTAGCATGCCATCGAAGTTTGCTCATATGTTGTTGTTGAAGACCTACATGTTGTAGTCGAATTGTGTTCTAGTATTTAGTTGCCGAATTGGGCCTTGTGTTAAGGATCCAATTGGTTAAGTTAACTTGTACCCTAAGTTAGCTTGTAATGGGTAATTTTTAAAAATCCTATTAGTTTAGTATATTAGATTTATTATAAATAACATACTAGTCTCTCATCTTAAGTGTGGTGTGACAAAACCTAATTAGGGTGAGAGGGTTATTTGTTATTTTTGAGTACTTGTAATCTTTTTTATAGAGAAAGTAAAGAATAACAATTATAACCAATCCTTATTGTTCTCCTTGTTTTTCCTTAACCCTAACCCTTGTGTGCTTCTGGATCATAAAGAAACCAAGTGTATTTTGTTTTAAGGCATCCTAATTTATAACATATTTAATCTTAAGGAAAGAGGTGGGTGGGCAAATAAAAGTTTCAATTAATTACTTGAATTGTTGCAAGAAATGCTTCCAGATGGTAACACGTTGTCAAATTGTAGTTATGAGGCCAATAAGATATTGTACCCAATGGGTTTGGACTATGTAAAAATACGTGCATTTCGTAATGATTGCATATTATATAAGAAATATTATGAAAACTTGAAGGAGTTCCTGAGGTGTGGGGATTCATACTAAAAGAAGAAGGGCAATGATAATGAAGATGATGATGGTGTAACTAGAAAGGTTGTTTTTTCCAAGGTGATGTGATACCTACCGATAATTAAAAGTTTCACGAGATTTTTGGCTATTTTAAATGACTCAAATAATACTATATGGCATGTTGATGAAAGATTATGTGATGGAAAATTTTTACATGTAGCTGATTCATTGAAATGGAAGAAAATTGATACGTTATTTTCAGATTTTGCCCTTGAGCCAAGAAACCTTAGGCTTGGACTTGCCACTGACGAAATGAACCAATTTTGTAATTTGATTACAAACCATACTTAATTGCATGTTCCTCTATTAATTTACAACCTATCTATGCGGTTGTCCATGAAGTGCAAATATATGATGTTATCAATGATGATTTCTGGTTCAAAACAACCAGTGAACGACATAAATGTTTATTTAACGCCATTGGTTGAAGATTTAAGAATTTTGTGGGATGAAGGCGTTGATGTTGATGATGCGTATACATGTGATAACTTTAAGTTGCGGGCAATGTTGTTTTGTATAATCAATGAATTTTCTGCATACAGTAATTTATCTGGGTACAACGTCAAGGGACATAAAGCGTGTCCGATAAGTGAAGATGATACATGCTTCCACCAATTAAAAAATGGAAAAAAAAATTTCCTTTGGGCATCAAAAATTTATAGGACCTAATCATGCATACCATAGATTGCAGGAGGCATGTAATGGATAAGAGTTTGGTATTGCTCCAAAGCCCTTAACCGGTAAGGAAGTTTATAAAAGACAACAACACATTAATGTTGTATTTGGAAAGAAAATGAAAAGGCCCGTGGAGACAAATATTTGGAAAAAGAGGTACGTGTTTTTTTATCTTCCATATTGGTCTAGCTTCGATGTAAAACATTGTCTTGATGTGATGCATGTGGAGAAAAATGTATGTGATACTTTGATTGGAACACTTCTAAACATTAAAAGCAAAACAAAAGATACTAAGAAATCTCGTGAAAATATGGTGGTGAAGGGTATATGACAAGAGTTAGCCTCCAAAAGATGTAGGAAATAGAAAATATTTCCCCCCAACATGTAACACTCTGTCTAAAAAAGAAAAAGAATTGCGATTGTTTGTCGGGTATCAAAGGTACCTAAGGGTACCCATCAAATGTGAAGAAACTTGTGTCAATGAATGATATCAAATTAGTTAGCTTAAAATCTCATGATTTTCATGTCTTGATGCAACACCTTCTACCAGTGGCTATCCGTGGCATTATATCAAATTATGCTTATTCTTAAATGCTATATGTAGTAAAGTCATTAAACTTGTAAATTTAGATGAGTTGGAACATGAGGCTGCAATTATATTGTGTCAATTAGAGATGTTTTTCCCTCCATCATTTTTTGACATTATGGTTCACTTAATTGTTCATATAGTAAGGGAGATTAGAATTTGTGGTCTAGTTTATAAATGGTGGATATATCTGGTAGAGTGATACATGAAGATCTTTAAAGGGTATACACTGAATCATCACCGTCTGGAAGCTTTGATTGTTGAACGACACATCATAGAAGAGGCTATTGAGCTTTGTACAAACTATTTTTCAAAAATGAACTCTATAGGAATTCATGAGTCTCGTCATGATGGAAGATATTATGGTAGAGGTATTCAAGGTTTAAATGTTAAAACATTCAGCCAAGATGTAGTTCTTCAAGCACATTTGTATATATTGAATAAAGTTAGTGAAGTTCAACCTTACTTGACCATTCCTAAAAAATTTATCAAGGAAAAACTCCTCAGGAAGAGTGAAAAAATGTTGTTGATAGAGCATAGCAAAACTCTCATGACTTGGTTTAATGAAAGAGTTTCTAAAGAGAGTAGTGCACCAAAGACAATTAAATGGATGTCACATATGCCTAAGTTTAATGTAATAACTTAGAGTGCGTACGACATTACTATATATTCGTTCTATAAAAAATCAAAGGATGATCGAAGTACCGTGTAAGATAGTGGGATTATGGTTAAAGATGAATCCATGTACTTCATTAGTTCGAAAGATAATAATCATGTACTGGCATTTAGAGTATACTTTGAGGTCATTGAGGAGATTATGGAGATTTATTATGTTATTTTTAAATTCACTTTATTTAAGTTCAAGTGGATTGATGGTAACACTAGAGTAGAAATTGATGAATTAGGATTCACCCAGGTTGATCTTTGAAAGGTGACTTATATGAATGAACCACTTATCATGGCATCTCAAGAAAAACAAGTTTTTATGTCACTACTCCTACTAACACAAGATGTTCAATTGTTCTACAAGAAAAATATATTCCAGATAGTGATGAAAATCAAGATTTAAATTTTGATACCCTTATTTTGCAAGACATGTACGTCTCTCATCTAAAGAAAATGATTCTGATGATGATATGCATGTTATTTGTCATGATCATCACAAGTGAATAAGGGAAAACTAGTAAGTAAATGTTTTTTATCACTTAGTAATATATGTTTGCTCATTTATATTTTTATATTCTTTTTAGTAAAGATTTAATATTGTTGATGATGATCATAATTGGTTTTAAATATGGCTCAAATTACAGGTGCTTAACGACCCATGAAAAATCACATAAGATAACTTTTGGACGGCCTACGAGTTTTTGCATTTTGGTTATTGTTTTTGTTGGTTAATCAATTGCTTTAGTTTTGATTTGTTGTAAAATTATAAGGTGTAGATATGCCATTTTGGATTTTCAAATGCTGTAAACAATGAATATTTTTTATGCAACCTTTCTGTTTGAGAAATGGGCAAAATGTACAATGTTTTTGTTTTAGAATGACCAAAATATGATAATGTAATACAAGTTCAAACTAAAATATAGAAAAATAAAAGAAAATTAAATAACAATATTTTCCCCTTGGTTATTATTATAAACCGAGGTAATAATTGTTCTCCATTACCTCGATTTCTCAATAATCTATAAGGAAATGTGGGGCACGCCATCCAATTTTGAAAATAATAAAAAATGCGGAAGTTGGGGATCAAACCCATGTGAAGAACACATTACCCCTCAATTATTTCAAAATCGAGGGGTAATGTGGCAAGTTTTTACGACACTCTTTGTTATCTCGCCTCTGTAGCCGAGGTTAAATCTCCTTCGCAACCAAGGTTTAATGTGCTTTTTGTAATAGTGATTGAGCCATTGTTGTGTTATGGAACCAAAATTGGTATTGATTGATGATGTATGACTCTAGAACCAGTTATCCTGATCTTTGATACGGTGGCGTGGAGTGGACTTGCAAGGTTATCACTCAAACTTCCTAGTCAGTTAGAGAGTCCAAGATAAGTATAGTGAAAAGTGGAAATATAAAAGTGTACCTTGAATCTCACGTGCTGATTATACATGTTGGATAACCTTGATTAGACTTATGCATGATTGGATCGTTGTCTTGAGTCTTTGACCCATAACAATAAACATTTTTGCAAATTTCCAATATCACCCATTAAATTACAATGTTTAAGAAATAAGATGATGAGGCTGAGGAATTATGTTGTGTAGAAGGAAGATTGAACTACAATGGTGTTTTAATTCAACCAGGACATCCTACAAAGAGGATATAAAACCACGTCCATTAAAAACACATATCAGTCAAAATAAACCCTAGAATTTCTTACTTTATACAAAATTTCCCTAGAACTTATTGACTCACTATCAAATTATCCCTAATAGAATTGCATAAACAAACAGTAATACATGAAATGGACATGTTGTTTACATAATCTACCATAAACATAGACAATATTTTCATCAAAAAAGCATGTATACCTCGAGTTGCCACAAAATCAAATTGTATCTACATCATCATTAATAGAGCAAATAGACATAATGATTGGTGGACTAAAACCTCAAACAAATTAAAGGATTTATTTGGACATTCTTAAGGGTTAAATATGTTTGTGGTCCCTCTAAATATACAAAATTTTTATTTTAGTTCCCCAAAAACTTTTCTTCAAAAATTCGTTCTCCTAATGTTTTCCACCCACACGTTTGGTTCCTCTTATTAACATCTATTAACATAAGTTGGTGTGGCATGCCACATAGAAATGTTTGGGTCACTGAACGTACACATGGAAATTCTAGCACGACAATATGATGACATGGATTCCAAGTGGCAATTTGTTACAATTTTATATTATTATTAATTAACGTTATAGCAACGAAAAATTTGTTGCTAAGATGAACATCATATAAACCTATAAATGATAGCTAACATGCAACTAATCTGCACCTAATGCCTAGCTAATTCAAACACAAAACTCTTCCATTTTTTCATCCTACAGAGATGCTTATAATGACATAGACTTTGTTTTCTCTCATGAGTTTTTTCGTAAATTTTTATTACATTATAAGGATCTCTCCCATAAAAATATGAAGTATTTTTGACGTGGAATGAATTAAATGTGAATTTTTTAAGTAGTCCTTTTCTATGAAACATAAACAACATAAAAGCTAACATATTATTGAATTTTTAGATAATTTTTTGCAAAGATTTATCTCATAACACGTAGAAAGGATCTGCAAAGTTTTTTTGGTATTTTAAATAGGTCTATATTTATTTTGATTTTTCGATCGAAACAGATATAAATGTATTTTTTTAAGAGATGGAATCAAATCAAAATAAATTAAGTTATCCCAAAAATGATACGGAACTTTGCAATTTATCTCTATTTATTGTCAATATATTAGATGAAAATGTGATGCATAACCCTATGTTTTCCTTGACTTTTTTCTTCTTGAACATTTGACACTCAGAAAAGCAAAATAGATTGAAGCATCATTACAATACTACAAAAATTTGCATTTCCTCTTTATTTCTTGTCATATAAATCCTAAAAATATTGATCAAAATACAATGGTATGAATATGTTTATGTTATTTCAATATCTGGAAAAATATATAAATATATGTGTTTCGATCGAAAAATCAAAATAAATCTATAATTATTTTGAATGCCACAAAACTTTTCAGAATTTTTGGATGTGTTATTAAATAACCCCATACAAAACAATAGCTTAAAAGTAAATTATATGCCATGTTTGCAATGTTTGTGTTTCATGGAAAATCGACGCTTAAAAATTTCATATTTAATTCATCTCATGTCATAAAAAAACTTCAATTTTTTTTGGAGAGATCCTTATATTGTGATAAACTTTCACACAAAAGATCATGAATGAAAGTCTAGGTCATTATAAACATTTCTTTAGGATAACAAAAATGGAAGAATGTTGTGTTTGAATTACTTATGGATTAACTACAGATTAACTACAAGTTAGATGTTCATCTTAGCGACAGACTTGACAAAAAAGTTATCGTTACTATAATTTTAATTTATATTAATAATATAAAATGGTAACAAATTGACACATGACATCCATGTTAGCACCTTTGTCACATTAGCATTGTCACATGTATGCTCAATCACCAGAAAACTTCCAAATGGTATGCCATGGTAGCTTCAGTTAACAGACTTTAACAAGGGAGACAAAAAATGAGGATGGAAAATAATATGAGGACGATTGTTTGAAGAAAATTTGTTAGAGGACTGAAAAAATGGGGGGAAAAAATAATCTTAAAGACATTAAACCCTATTTCAAGTGCTATGTTACATTTTGTGATGGTCCTACACAAAAAATTATTGGAAAATGACACTTAGACTATCATAGTGTCCTTGCCTTAATGATGTTTTATTAGTTGATGATATTAATGCTACTATTATTAGCATCAAACAAATCATGATAAATATTTATGTGTCTAAGTTCAAGATTGATGAACGCACTGTCACTGATAAACAACATACTTAACTGATAAAGTGATTCAGATCTACGAACAACTGCTACCTATGGTCACATTATGATAAGAATTAGCCTCAATCTTGTTTAATAAATTTTCCAAAACTAAAGAAACAAAACCATGGCATAGAAAGCTTAAGTACTTAAATCTTAGAAGTATGAGGAAGATTATTGCTGAAAAGGCTAATGTTGGTGTCATACCCTAATTTTGTCAAAGAATTTTAATTTTTTTCAGGAAACTAGCTTTGTTTTATTTTGTTCAAAATAATTAAGTAGTTTTACAAACATACCATACCAGTGCAATTTTTAATTGCGCGTAGAATGTATAAACGTTGTTTTTAGGTTTAGGCATGTGACTGCATTTTTTATTGAACAATATTGTGCGTAGGTTGATTTAGTGTGCTTGTTTTTTTTTTTTTTTTGCATTTGCGCACTGTCGCAACGCAAAAAACAACCGGCGAAAAAACAGAGTCGCCATCGAACTTTATTTATCCCAACGGGAAAAGGAAAACATCGAGAAAAACTCAAAAGGGAGAAGACATGGTCTCACAACCAAATCCTGGGTTCGGGAGTCGATTACGCATCCTGGGTTCGGGAGTCGATTACACTAGAGGAAGGTGTTAGCACCCCTCGCGTCCGTTATGCTCAACGAGATTCATGCTTGTTATCTAATCAAAAGGTGTATTAATCTAAAGCCTACTGTTAAACAAAAACTAAACAAAAGGTGACTCGATAGGGCATCATTGTCCTATGCCTATGTATTGCCTCGTGCAATGTGAAAGTCAGAGTCAACGTAGTTCGGCGGACTACGGGTGAATAGGGGGATTGTGCTCGCCAAGACTTCGCCGTCTTGTGCCTACATATCCTCATTCGGACGAGAAAGAGGAAGTCAGAGTAGTTGTAGTTCGACCTACCATGGTTGGTTGGTTGGTGTCTTTTATGAGTGATGCTAAACTCGCGTTCCTTCAGTTAGGATCGATGCCTGTTTGCGGTAGAACGGAGGTAACATGCCCTTTCTGAAAAGGTTTTGACGAAATGTCCCGAGGGATAAAATAATTTGTGGTTTATTCAAGGATTTTAAAGAAGTGGATTGACTTTGTTTATGAGATGTATCACACTAAAGTCTATGACATAGGAGCAGATACTTCTCGTTAATGATCCAAATGGCTCGCGCTCAAAATACCCTAAGATGAGGCTAGAAATACATCCGCTCATCTTTTCCTATATGCTTAAGGCTCGTGACGCACTTTACACGTCGTCTTTATTAAGTGTTTTATATTATTTGAGAGAGAAGAGAGAGACTCAACGCATGATCTATGGGGGAATTGGTCCTAGACGTTATCATACAAAGCGACCCTATAGTTGAGGTTGAAAGGGAGACTCTTATCCTAGAGGTTGTCCTATAACAATTTAAACCTAGGATCTAATCCCACTTCCATTTGTCGAAGATAAAATCGAATCCAGAACCTAAGGGAGCATGTGAACGAAGCACAAGTAAACATTACACAACTCAATCACAAACAATATCAAATGCCAAACAGGTCTCGAGTAAATATTCTATAGTAAAGTCAAGTAGCAATACCAATCACCGAGTAAACATCAAGGTTAAACAAGTATCATTAAGGAAGATATTCGCGAGTGTCACAAAGACCTAATCAACATTTCTAGAGCTCAATTAAGACTTGCTTCAAATACTCGGCTAAAATTTACTACAAACTCTAATTGGAATTCAAGAAATCATGACAAAACCTACTCAAACTAAATTAATAAACTCGAGATCAGGAATTACCACCAAATCACAATGTTGATCAATGGTCAAAATCAAACTAATATTAAAACTAATTGTGAATATGATCAGAATGAGATTGAAGCCAAAATCAATATTTAATTAAGACTAACAGAAAAACAAGAGCAAAGTTTAATTAAAAATTAAAATCAAAACCGTATTAAAAATATATTAACTAAAACCAAAGTTCAAAATATATGATTAATTAGAATTTTAAACAAAAAACTAATTATAATGTTTAATCACCCATCAAATCCTAATAAAAAATGATGAAAGGTGAATCGAAATAAACTCACGAAATCAATCTCAAACCTAAATCAACAACTAATCACAGAAGAAAAATTAATCCTAAATTTAAATCAAAGACCATAAATTGATATTAAAATCTAATAATGCACTAATAATAAATCAAAACCTAAATTAAAACCAAATTAACCTAAATTAATAAACAAAAATTAGATAAACAAAGAAAAACATATAAAAAAAACTAAATGAAAACAAAAAAGAGCATTGGGCCGGTTTTGACCTACCCGACCCAGCATTATCAACAGCCACAGCATAGAAATGAATCTCAAGACTCTCATTCTCACCGTTTTCTCTCTCTCGACTTCACTCTTCCATCCTCCTCCCCGTTAATGCTCTCTCTCTTTACTCCTTCTCTTTCTCGCCCCTCTCGATCGATCGTGACCCAACGCCAGAGCTAAACGCGAGCTCCACCACGCCGCGACTGCAAGTTGGCGACGGTGGAAGAACGCCAACGCATTCCCCTCTTTCTCATATCGGCTTCGACTTCGTGCGAATCAATTTCATTCATTCGCTAGGAAGTTTTTGATTTGGAAATGTTTCTAAATTTAATTTCATGCTTTCCGGATTTTCGTGATTGCTACTTGATGAATGGTGCTGATTTCGATGCTTATGATTTTTTTTGATTTCCTTGTTATGAATGTTGATTCAGCTTGCCTTCCATATGTATTATAGGGTGCCATCAGGTAGTAGCGTCAGAAGAACTTCAAAGATTCATTACTGGATTATGAGTCATCAAATCCCAAAGGCAACCAATGATTGAATCCCTCCTCGAGGTCCCCTCTGTTGGAAAGAAGTGGATCTTCCAGTAAACTGCTTTTGGAAGATAATCTCTTTAAAATGATATAACCAAGCTTTCCATTATGCATACCAAAACCTCCAATGATAGAAAATTCCAATATTGGCTTTAGAATCCACTAGAAACATACGATACAGTTGAAGAGTATGTAGTAAATCCTTGCATACTTTGTGAAGAGATCTTGAATTTGACATTATTTCTTATTTGTAACTTACATCTTGTAGAGAACTTTTTTTTTTTTTCGGTATTAATTTGAGCTTGAATGATACTTAGAAAATGGATGCTTGGATTTGAATCTTGAAATGATAATTTGAATTTATTTGAACATAAATCTTGAG
The DNA here is from genome assembly GCA_963859935.3 of Lathyrus sativus. Taxonomy (NCBI): domain Eukaryota; kingdom Viridiplantae; phylum Streptophyta; class Magnoliopsida; order Fabales; family Fabaceae; genus Lathyrus; species Lathyrus sativus. Next base: position 11,208,566 of record OZ012738.1, on the reverse strand, counting down.
TTTAGAATTTGATGACAACCATGTGAAAATCTCTTATATCTTGAATTCTTGAGTTTGAACTTTGAATAGTGCCGGATAATGCCAATTTGAATTTGAATTTGAAAGTGGGAAAATATGACAACATGAATGAATAATTTGAACTTGGAGTTTTAAAATGAAGATCACATACTGGACTCTTAGTTCATGGTACACATAGGATTGCATTAATTGAAACAATTCTTGGAATATGACGTACGACCATGACTAAAAATAATGGATCACGCCTTGGACCTTAAGTAATTCATACTGTGACAAGCTTGTAATAAACAACAATCAACTTGTGAGAGTAACGATGTCTTTGACCACAATAGGAATTCATAACTTGATCTTTTGTCCCATGTTCCAGTACTTTGCAATTCTCTCCACAAGACATCTTGCTTCGACGGTTAAATGCCCTGGGGAACCCTTGAAGATGCGGATGAGACTTGAAAAGGAACATGCCCACCAAGATGTCTTTGTCATAAACCCCTAGTCTCTGAATTAGAAAAATGACTTGAGTTATTGAGAATCAACGAAACCTTAGCACATAACCTTCTCAATTGAACATAATGATGGAAACCTAATCACTTTGAGTCTTTTGAGAAATATTAGAGAAGATAATTTTGATACTTGTTCTTGATAAGGAGATACTTATGGTGATGACAACTCAAACCCAAATTCCAAAATCCATGAGAGAACTAATGGAATTAATCTTTACCTAAAATAGAAACCTCATCCCGATAAAAAAACACCGATTCTTCAGAAGGCCTTGATCTCCTGCCTTAAGATCTCGTGTACAAAAATGATTATGAATGTGTATGACATAGTGGATGATGCATATGTATGTGAAGCATAAACTAATTACGGTTAGAATAAAAAGAGGACAAATTTTAGAGTACAACACGCACGTTTGCATTTTATTCGGTTTGATTCCTTTTTAACCCCGTCTTTCTAATTGCAATAATTAAAATAAGAAATTTGATTATTATCATAAAATATTATTTTGATTAATAATATTTTTTATTTTTTTTAAAAAATGACACAAGGAAAATACACTAGATGACAAAATGGGAAAAATGTCTTCTCAAAATACATCACCATTTTCACTCCCACGATTTCTTTCCTCCTGACACCTCACTCACACTTTTCTCCTCACATCCCCATTCACACACCCCACTCACACTTTTCTCCTCACATTCACACTCACACAACACTCACTATAAATAAAGGAGAGTATCATGTCAAGAAAAAAAGGGGGACTTCACATAGAGAAAGAAAACAAACCATCATCATCATCACATACTCTCCCTCCACCATTTTCCACACAATCACCGTAATCACTCATTTTTCATACAACCACCATAATCCTCCACATTACACCAATCTTACACCAATCATCAACAAACTGCCTCTTCAATCACCATAACCGGGCCACCCTCATCACCTTCCTATCACCATCACCAACAACCAAAACCTCCATAACAGAGTCTCCATCAAAACCATAACAGCAACCAAACAACAACATCATAATAGAAACCAAAATTAGAAACAGAGTAAAACCATGGCATGTCCTTCCACCATATGAAATGCTACCTTCAGCCACCACAAATATTGACTCACCGAAAAGCAAACACACTACTTCTCACCCTCACCGTCAGGCGACCCTATTTCCTTTCACAAAACTGTCACCTGCATGTGACTCAATATGTCTCCGACCACCCCACACGAAAACACACGAATATGTCGCCTTCCTCTAAGTCCCCACTCGGTTTGTTTTCCTATTCTTTTGCTACAATTCAATTTTGTGTTATTCATGTGTCTTGACTATAATCAATTCACTTTGCTTTGTGATGTTTGTAATTTTGTTGTTTGTTTCATTTTTCTAAAAGAGAGAAAAAGGAGAAGATGAGCTTTGGAATTAAGCGCATTTAAGATCCTCTTTTTTTCTTTAGTTTGTGAATATTTTAATTTGGTAAATTCTTATTTACCCATCTAAAAAAATTGGGTAACCTTACCCATCTGAGTTGTCAAGTATAGAAGCTCTTAGGTGTCCATTATGATGTGTCATGTATTTATTCATTAATAGCTATATACTTTTAAATAATTATATATTTACCCCAAATGTATTAATGGTAATTTTTTATTTTGTTTTCAAATATAACAAAAAATTTTCATATTCTTTTTTTCTTTTTTCCTGGTTATCGATTGTTATTACCCTTTTTCTTTCTTCTTCCCCAATTTGATTTACTATTTTCTAAACTCTTCCATTAAACTTCTTTCTTAACTTCTTCATTTTTGCTGCTCTCTCAACCAATCTCTTCTCTCACTCATACATTTCATTGCTACACTCATACTTTGCTGGATTTCTACTCATTTTCACAAGGTAATTTCTCTTTTTTTTCTCTTTAATTTTGTATTTGGTTTCTGTTATTAATATTCATAAATGGATAATTTTATATTTGCTTTATGTTATTAATATTCATAGATGAGTAATTTTAGAGAAACTTTGCTTTTTTTGGTTGGCTTTAGCAATATTGATTATTTTACTTTCATATTTGTTACTTTAATTTAATCTGAGTTTGAGATTTTTTTTTCTTTATCACATACTATATTATATGATTTGGTCTATGATAAATAGGTATTGAGGCAAGTACTGTATGCTAATAAGATCTTGGAAATTTTATGGAGAGATCATTTTTGTTTTGGTTACGTCATCTACTGTGATGAGTGGTGACTTTTGACAGAAAGAGACATTGAAGAATTGAATACACTAAATTTTGAGATGAATAAGATAAAAAATTTAAATTCCTCCTATTTAAATATTAAAGATAATAATCGTAATAAATTAGAATTTTAAAATATAATACAACCGAAACGGTTAAATCGTAGTTAATATTTATAGATGAGTAATTAATTTTGTATTTACATTCTATTATTAATATTTATAGATTGGTTTTTTCTTTAAACATTGGTAGTTTATGGATTTTGTTTGTTGTGCTATTTTTGCTGCTGTAAATATTTGTAGTTTATGATATAAATATTTAGATTTGTTTGTGTATTTTTATTAGGTTCAAATGGATGTAGACTATGGAGATATAGATTGTGAAGAATTGGCTAGTTGTAATAATGTCGGCGACGAAGAAGGAAAAAAGGAAATGGATATTTACAAAAAGATTAATGACCTGACAGATGATGATATAAGAGGTTTAGAATTTGCTTCTGAGGAAAAAGCAATAGATTTCTATGAAATATATGCAAAATGTCACGGGTTTGCAGTAAGAAAAGATGATGTAAAACGTGATTATGAAGGGAATATAATTGTTCGTCAATTAGTTTGTAACAGAGAGGGTAAGAGTGATAAGAAGAGGGGACGATGTCGAGATCCAAGACCAACCACAAGAATGGAATGTCGTGCGAGGTTTCGAGTAGCTCTAAATCTTGTGACTGAAAAGTGGAGAGTTTCTGTATTTGAGTCCTCTCATAACTATGAGTTAACTCCAGCACACTATGTTCATCTGATTCCTAAGTATCGTCGATTGAGTGAATCAGATAAAGCTCTTGTTGATGGCCTGCACACACATGGTGTTAGAGCTTGTCATATTTTAGGTTTTATGATGGCTCAAAAAGGTGGTCATAAAGGTTTGGGATTTTGTAAAAAGGACTTATATAACTACTTAAATAATGAAGCAATGGCAAGAATAGAAGGAGGGGATGCTTTTGCTGCTTTGAGTTATTTACAGGCTAAAGCTGATAATGATCCAATGTTCTTTTCGAAGTTTACCACAACACACGAAGGACGTTTAGAAAATTTATTTTGGTCGGATTCATCTAGTCGGATTGACTATGAGTGTTTTGGTGATGTGATTGCTTTTGACGCAACTTATAAGAAGAACAGGTATAACAAGCCTGTTGTTATTTTTTCTGGATTCAACCATCATGGAGAAACTACAATATTTGGTTGTGCTTTGGTTTCTGATGAAAAAGCTGAGACATACAAGTGGGTTTTAAATACTTTTTTGGAAGCAATGTATCATAAACATCCTAAAGGAGTGGTTACTGATGGAGATCTTGCAATGAGAGAAGCTATTCGAGATGTATTTCCAAACTCGTTGCATCGTCTTTGTTCATGGCATTTACATCGAAATGCTTGTGAGAATGTGAAGAATCCAAAATTCTTGGAAGATTTTAAGTCATTGATTTATGCCACTTACACTGTAGACGAGTTTGAAAATGAGTGGAAGAGGGTAGTTGATGATTATGGTTAACCTAAAACTTTGGGTTTGTGAAAAAAATATTGAATATTTTTTGGTGTAATATACAATAAGTCAATGTGAATACGATGAATATGAACAATATTGAGCTTGGTTATTTTATTTTAATTGTTATGCATACGTATAAATTATTGACCATTCATTTGTAGTCTCTTAACATAGTTTCTCAGAGGTGAAGAAACCAAAATTTTGGTGATGGAGAAGAAGAAAAACATAGAAATGGTTTACATCTATTATACCGTAATACAATGTGATTATGGTGAATACAATTAACATTGAGATTGAATATCTAATTTTAGTGATTACCCATTTAGATAAAATATATTTGTCATTCATTTATAGTCTTTTAACTCTGTGGCTTACTGACGAAGAAACATGAAATTTTGTGATGGAGAAAAAACATATTGAATATATTTACATCCGATTTACCTTAATTCTATGTGAAAAAGGTAAATATAAACAAATTAGAGCTTGATTATTTAATTTAATTAATATCAATTTTATAAAATATATATGTCATGGATTATAGTCTTTTAACTTTGTTTTTTAGCGGGGAAAAACCTAAATATTTTTGATGGAGTAGATAAAAAAATGTAATAAATTTTTAACATCTGCTATAGTCTATTATGTTTTTTGCTTAGCGATTAAAAAACCTAAAACTTTGGGTTTGTGAAAAAAAATATTGAATATGTTTGGTGTAATATACAATAAGTCAATCTGAATACGATGAATATGAACAATATTGAGCTTGGTTATTTTATTTTAATTATTATGCATACGTATAGATTATTGACCATTCATTTGTAGTCTCTTAACATAATTTCTTAGAGGTGAAGAAACCAAAATTTTGGTGATGGAGAAGAAGAAAAACATAGACATGGTTTACATTGATTACACCATAATACAATGTGATTATGGTGAATACAATTAACATTGAAATTGAATATCTAAGTTTAGAGATTACCCATTTAGATATAGTCTATTTGTCATTTATTTATAGTCTTTTAACTCTGTGGCTTACTGACAAAGAAACATGAAATTTCGTGATGGAGAATAAACATATTGAATATATTTACATCTAATTTACCTTAACTCAATGTGAAAAAGGTAAATATAAACAAATTAGAGCTTGATTATTTAATTTAATTAATATAAATTTTATAAAATATATATGTCATGGATTATAGTCTTTTAACTTTGTTTTTTAGCGGGGAAAAACCTAAATATTTTTGATGAAGTATAAAAATAAAATAAAATTAATTTTTTACATCTGCTATAGTCTATTATGTTTTTTGCTTAGCGATAAAAAAACCTAAAACTTTGGGTTTGTGAAAAAAAATATTGAATATTTTTTGGTGTAATATACAATAAGTCAATGTGAATACGATGAATATGAACAATATTGAGCTTGGTTATTTTATTTTAATTGTTATGCATACGTATAAATTATTGACCATTCATTTGTAGTCTCTTAACATAGTTTCTCAGAGGTGAAGAAACCAAAATTTTTGTGATGAAGAAGAAGAAAAACATAGAAATGGTTTACATCTATTATACCGTAATACAATGTGATTATGGTGAATACAATTAAAATTGAGATTGAATATCTAATTTTAGAGATTACCCATTTAGATATAATATATTTGTCATTCATTTATAGCCTTTTAACTCTGTGGCTTACTGACGAAGAAACATGAAATTTTGTAATGGAGAAAAAACATATTGAATATATATACATCCGATTTACCTTAATTCTATGTGAAAAAGGTAAATATAAACAAATTAGAGCTTGATTATTTAATTTAATTAATATCAAGTTTATAAAATGTATATGTCATGGACTATAGTCTTTTAAATTTGTTTTTTAGCGGGGAAAAACCTAAATATTTTTGATGGAGTAGAAAAATAAAATATAATTAATTTTTTACATCTACAATAGTCTATTATGTTTTTTGCTTAGCGATAAAAAAACCTAAAACTTTGGGATGGTGAAAAATATGTTGAATATTTTTAGGTGTAATATACAATAAGTCAATGTGAATACGATGAATATAAATATTATTGAGCTTGATTATTTTATTTTAATTTTTATGCATACATATAAATTATGTACCATTCATTTATAGTTTCTTAACTTAGTTTCTAAGAGGTGAAGATACCAAAATTTTGGTGATGGAGAAGAAGAAAAACATAGAAATTGTTTACATCTATTATACCATAATACAATGTGGTTATGGTGAATATAATTAACATTGAGATTGAATATCTAATTTTGGTGATTACCCATTTAGATATAATAAATTTGTCATTCATTTATAGTCTTTTAACTCTGTGGCTTACTGACGAAGAAACATGGAATTTCTTGATGGAGAAGAAACATATTGAATATATTTACATCTAATTTACCTTAATTCAATGTGAAAAAGGTAAATATAAACAAATTAGAGCTTGATTATTTAATTAAATTAATATCAAATTTATAAAATATATATGTCATGGATTATAGTCTTTTAACATTGTTTTTTAGCGGGGAAAAACCTAAATATTTTTGATGGAGTAGAAAAATAAAATATAATTAATTTTTTACATCTGCTATAGTCTATTATGTTTTTTGCTTAGCGATAAAAAAACCTAAAACTTTGGGTTTGTAAAAAAAAATATTGAATATGTTTGGTGTAATATACAATAATTAAATGTGAATACGATGAATATGAACAATATTGAGCTTGGTTATCTTATTTTTATTATTATGCATACGTATAGATTATTGACCATTCATTTGTAGTCTCTTAACATAGTTTCTTAGAGGTGAAGAAACCAAAATTTTGGTGATGGAGAAGAAGAAAAACATAGACATGGTTTACATTTATTATACCATAATACAATGTGATTATGGTGAATACTATTAACATTGAGATTGAATATCTAATTTTAGAGATTACCCATTTAAATATAATCTATTTGTCATTCATTTATAGTCTTTTAACTCTGTGGCCTACTGACGAAGAAACATGAAATTTCGTAATGAAGAATAAACATATTGAATATATTTACATCTACTTTACCTTAACTCAATGTGAAAAAGGTAAATATAAACAAATTAGAGCTTGATTATATAATTTAATTAATATAAATTTTATAAAATATATATGTCATGGATTATAGTCTTTTAACTTTGTTTTTTAGCGGGGAAAAACCTAAATATTTTTGATGGAGTAGAAAAAAAATATAACAAATTTTTAACATCTGCTATAGTCTATTATGTTTTTAGCTTAGCGATTAAAAAACCTAAAATTTTGGGTTTGTGAAAAAAAATATTGAATATTTTTTGGTGTAATATACAATAAGTCAATGTGAATACGATGAATATGAACAATATTGAGCTTGGTTATTTTATTTTAATTGTTATGCATACGTATAAATTATTGACCATTCATTTGTAGTCTCTTAACATAGTTTCTCAGAGGTGAAGAAACCAAAAATTTGATGATGGAGAAGAAGAAAAACATAGAAATGGTTTACATCTATTATACCGTAATACAATGTGATTATGGTGAATACAATTAACATTGAGATTGAATATCTAACTTTAGTGATTACCCATTTAGATAAATTATATTTGTCATTCGTTTATAGTCTTTTATCTCGGTGGCTTACTGACGAAGAAACATGAAATTTTGTGATGGAGAAAAAACATATTGAATATATTTACATCCGATTTACCTTAATTCTATGTGAAAAAGGTAAATATAAACAAATTAGAGATTGATTATTTAATTTAATTAATATCAATTTTATAAAATATATATGTCATGGATTATAGTCTTTTAACTTTGTTTTTTAACGGGGAAAAACCTAAATATTTTTGATGAAGTAGAAAAATAAAATAAAATTAATTTTTTACATCTGCTATAGTCTATTATGTTTTTTGCTTAGCGATAAAAAAACCTAAAACTTTGGGTTTGTGAAAAAAAATATTGAATATGTTTGGTGTAATATACAATAAGTCAATGTGAATAAGATGAATATGAACAATATTGAGCTTGGTTATTTTATTTTAATTATTATACATACGTATAGATTATTGACCATTCATTTGTAGTCTCTTAACATTGTTTCCTAGAGGTGAAGAAACCAAAATTTTGGTGATGGAGAAGAATAAAAACATAGACATGGTTTACATTTATTATACCATAATACAATGTGATTATGATGAATACAATTAACATTGAGATTGAATATCTAATTTTAGAGATTACCCATTTAGATATAATCTATTTGTCATTTATTTATAGTCTTTTAACTCTGTGGCTTACAAACGAAGAAACATGAAAAATTCGTGATGGAGAATAAACATATTGAATATATTTACATCTAATTTACCTTAATTCAATGTGAAAAAGGTAAATATAAACAAATTAGAGCTTGATTATTTTATTTTAATTAATATCAATTTTATAAAATATATATGTCATGGATTATAGTCTTTTAACTTTGTTTTTTAGCGGGGAAAAACCTAAATATTTTTGATGGAGTAGAAAAAAAATATAATAACTTTTTAACATCTGCTATAGTCTATTATGTTTTTTGCTTAGCGATAAAAAAACCTAAAACTTTGGGTTTGTGAAAAAAAATATTGAATATTTTTGGTGCAATATACAATAAGTAAATGTGAATACGATGAATATGAACAATATTGAGCTTGGTTATTTTATTTTAATTATTATGCATACGTATAGATTATTGACCATTCCTTTGTAGTCTCTTAACATATGAAGAAACCAAAATTTTGGGGATGGAGAAGAAGAAAAACATAGAAATGGTTTACATTTATTATACCATAGTACAATGTGATTATGGTGAATACAATTAACATTGAGATTGAATATCTAATTTTAGAGATTATCCATTTAGATATAATATATTTGTCATTCATTTATAGTCTTTTAACTCTGTGGCTTACTGACGAAGAAACATGAAATTTTGTAATGGAGAAAAAACATATTGAATATATATACATTCGATTTACCTTAATTCTATGTGAAAAAGATAAATATAATCAAATTAGAGCTTGATTATTTAATTTAATTAATATCAATTTTATAAAATATATATGTCATGGATTATAGTCTTTTAAATTTGTTTTTTAGCGGGGAAAAACCTAAATATTTTTGATGGAGTAGAAAAATAAAATAAAATTAATTTTTTACATCTGCAATAGTCTATTTTTTTTTTTGCTTAGCGATAAAAAAACCTAAAACTTTGGGTTTGTGAAAAAAAATATTGAATATTTTTTGGTGTAATATATAATAAGTCAATGTGAATACGATGAATATGAACAATATTGAGCTTGGTTATTTTATTTTAATTGTTATGCATACGTATAAATTATTGACCATTCATTTGTAGTCTCTTAACATAGTTTCTCAGAGGTGAAGAAACCAAAATTTTGGTGATGGAGAAGAAGAAAAACATAGAAATGGTTTACATCTATTATACTGTAATACAATGTGATTATGGTGAATACAATTAACATTGAGATTGAATATCTAATTTTAGTGATTACCCATTTAGATAAAATATATTTGTCATTTATTTATAGTCTTTTAACTCTGTGGCTTACTGACGAAGAAACATGAAATTTTATGATGGAGAAAAAACATATTGAATATATTTACATCCGATTTACCTTAATTCTATGTGAAAAAGGTAAATATAAACAAATTAGAGATTGATTATTTAATTTAACTAAAATAAATTTTATAAAATATATATGTCATGGATTATAGTCTTTTAACTTTGTTTTTTAGAGGGCAAAAACCTAAATATTTTTGATGGAGTAGAAAAATAAAATGTAATTAATTTTTTACATCTGCTATAGTCTATTATGTTTTTTGCATAGCAATAAAAAAACCTAAAACTTTGGGTTTGTAAAAAAAAAATTTGAATATGTTTGGTGTAATATACAATAAGTCAATGTGAGTACGATGAATATGAACAATATTGAGCTTGGTTATTTTATTTTAATTATTATGCATACGTATAGATTATTGACCATTCATTTGTAGTCTCTTAGCATAGTTTCTTAGAGGTGAAGAAACCAAATTTTTTGTGATGGAGAAGAAGAAAAACATAGAAATGGTTTACATTTATTATACCATAATACAATGTGATTATGGTGAATACAATTAACATTGAGATTGAATATCTAATTTTAGAGATTACACATTTAGATATAATATATTTGTCATTCATTTATAGTCATTTAACTCTGTGGCCTACTGACGAAGAAACATGAAATTTCGTAATGAAGAATAAACATATTGAATATATTTACATCTACTTTACCTTAAATTAATGTGAAAAAGGTAAATATAAACAAATTAGAGCTTGATTATTTAATTTAATTAATATAAATTTTATAAAATATATATGTCATGGATTATAGTCTTTTAACTTTGTTTTTTAGCGGGGAAAAACCTAAATATTTTTGATGGAGTAGAAAAAAAATATAATAAATTTTTAACATATGCTATAGTCTATTATGTTTTTTGCTTAGCGATAAAAAAACCTAAAACTTTGGGTTTGTGAAAAAAAATATTGAATATTTTTTGGTGTAATATACAATAAGTCAATGTGAATACGATGAATATGAACAATATTGAGCTTGGTTATTTTATTTTAATTGTTATGCATACGTATAAATTATTGACCATTCATTTGTAGTCTCTTAATATAGTTTCTCAGAGGTGAAGAATCCAAAATTTTGGTGATGGAGAAGAAGAAAAACATAGAAATGGTTTACATCTATTATACCGTAATACAATGTGATTATGGTGAATACAATTAACATTGAGATTGAATATCTAACTTTAGTGATTACCCATTTAGATATAATATATTTGTCATTCGTTTATAGTCTTTAACTCGGTGGCTTACTGACAAAGAAACATGAAATTTTGTGATGGAGAAAAAACATGTTGAATATATTTACATCCGATTTACCTTAATTCTATGTGAAAAAGGTAAATATAAACAATATAGAGATTGATTATTTAATTTAATTAATATCAATTTTATAAAATATATATGTCATGGATTATAGTCTTTTAACTTTGTTTTTTAGCGGGGAAAAACCTAAATATTTTTGATGAAGTAGAAAAATAAAATAAAATTAGTTTTTTACATCTGCTATAGTCTATTATGTTTTTTTCTTAGCGATAAAAAAACCTAAAACTTTGGGTTTGTGAAAAAAATATTGAATATTTTTTGGTGTAATATACAATAAGTCAATGTGAATACGATGAATATGAATAATATTGAGCTTGGTTATTTTATTTTAATTGTTATGCATATGTATAAATTACTGACCATTCATTTGTAGTCTCTTAACATAGTTTCTCAGAGGTGAAGAAACCAAAATTTTGGTGATGGAGAAGAAGAAAAACATAGAAATGGTTTACATCTATTATACCGTAATACAATGTGATTATGGTGAATACAATTAACATTGAGATTGAATATCTAATTTTAGTGATTACCCATTTAGATAAAATATATTTGTCATTCATTTATAGTATTTTAACTCCGTGGCTTACTAACGAAGAAACATGAAATTTTGTGATGGAGAAAAAACATATTGAATATATTTACATCCGATTTACCTTAATTCTATGTGAAAAAGGTAAATATAAACAAATTAGAGATTGATTATTTAATTTAATTCAAATAAATTTTATAAAATATATATGTCATGGATTATAGTCTTTTAACTTTGTTTTTTAGCGGGCAAAAACCTAAATATTTTTGATGGAGTAGAAAAATAAAATATAATTAATTTTTTTACATTTGCTATAGTCTATTATTTTTTTTTTGCTTAGCGATAAAAAAACCTAAAACTTTGGGTTTGTGAAAAAAAATATTGAATATTTTTGGTGCAATATACAATAAGTAAATGTGAATACGATGAATATGAACAATATTGACCTTGATTATTTTATTTTAATTATTATGCATACGTATAGATTATTGACCATTCCTTTGTAGTCTTTTAACATATGAAGAAACCAAAATTTTGGGGATGGAGAAGAAGAAAAACATAGAAATGGTTTACACTTATTATACCATAATACAATGTGCGTATGGTGAATAAAATTAACATTGAGATTGAATATCTAATTTTAGAGATTATCCATTTAGATATAATATATTTGTCATTCATTTATAGTCTTTTAACTCTGTGGCTTACTGACGAAGAAACATGAAATTTTGTAATGGAGAAAAAACATATTGAATATATATACATTCGATTTACCTTAATTCTATGTGAAAAAGATAAATATAAACAAATTAGAGCTTGATTATTTAATTTAATTAATATCAATTTTATAAAATATATATGTCATAGATTATAGTCTTTTAACTTTGTTTTTTAGCGGGGAAAAACCTAAATATTTTTGATGGAGTAGAAAAATAAAATATAATTAATTTTTTACATCTGCAATAGTCTATTATGTTTTTTGCTTAGCGATAAAAAAACCTAAAACTTTGGGATGGTGAAAAAAATGTTGAATATTTTTAGGTGTAATATAAAATAAGTCAATGTGAATACGATGAATATAAACAATATTGAGCTTGGTTATTTTATTTTAATTGTTATGCATACGTATAAATTATGTACCATTCATTTATAGTCTCTTAACTTGGTTTCTAAGAGGTGAAGATACCAAATTTTGGTGATGGAGAAGAAGAAAAACTTAGAAATTGTTTACATCTATTATACCATAATACAATGTTATCATGGTGAATACAATTAACATTGAGATTGAATATCTAATTTTGGTGATTACCCATTTAGATATAATAAATTTGTCATTCATTTATAGTCTTTTAACTCAGTGGCTTACTGACGAAGAAACATGGAATTTCTTGATGGAGAAGAAACATATTGAATATATTTACATCTAATTTACCTTAATTCAATGTGAAAAAGGTAAATATAAACAAATTAGAGCTTGATTATTTAATTAAATTAATATCAATTTTATAAAATATATATGTCATGGATTATAGTCTTTTAACTTTGTTTTTTATCGGGGAAAAACCTAAATATTTTTGATGGAGTAGAAGAATAAAATATAATTAATTTTTTACATCTGCTATAATCTATAATGTTTTTTGCTTAGCGATAAAAAAAGCTAAAACTTTGGGTTTGTGAAAAAAAATATTGAATACTTTTGGTGTAATATACAATAAGTCAATGTGAATACGCTGAATATGAATAATATTGAGCTTGGTTATTTTATTTTAATTATTATGCATACGTATAGATTATTGACCATTCATTTGTAGTCTCTTAGCATAGTTTCTTAGAGGTGAAGAAACCAAATTTTTTGTGATGGAGAAGAAGAAAAACATAGAAATGGTTTACATTTATTATACCATAATACAATGTGATTATGGTGAATACAATTAACATTAAGATTGAATATCTAATTTTAGAGACTACCCATTTAGATATAATATATTTGTCATTCATTTATAGTCTTTTAACTCTGTGGCCTACTAACGAAGAAACATGAAATTTCGTAATGAAGAATAAACATATTGAATATATTTACATCTACTTTACCTTAACTCAATGTGAAAAAGGTAAATATAAACAAATTAGAGCTTGATTATTTAATTTAATTAATATAAATTTTATAAAATATATATGTCATGGATTATAGTCTTTTAACTTTGTTTTTTAGCGGGGAAAAACCTAAATATTTTTGATGGAGTAGAAAAAAAATATAATAAATTTTTAACATATGCTATAGTCTATTATGTTTTTTGCTTAGCGATAAAAAAACCTAAAACTTTGGGTTTGTGAAAAAAATATTGAATATTTTTTGGTTTAATATACAATAAGTCAATGTGAATACGATGAATATGAACAATATTGAGCTTGGTTATTTTATTTTAATTGTTATGCATACGTATAAATTATTGACCATTCATTTGTAGTCTCTTAACATAGTTTCTCAGAGGTGAAGAAACCAAAATTTTGGTGATGGAGAAGAAGAAAAACATAGAAATGGTTTACATCTATTATACCGTAATACAATGTGATTATGGTGAATACAATTAACATTGAGATTGAATATCTAACTTTAGTGATTACCCAATTAGATAAAATATATTTGTCATTCGTTTATAGTCTTTTAACTCGGTGGCTTACTGACGAAGAAACATGAAATTTTGTGATGGAGAAAAAACATATTGAATATATTTACATCCGATTTACCTTAATTCTATGTGAAAAAGGTAAATATAAACAAATTAGAGATTGATTATTTAATTTAATTAATATCAATTTTATAAAACATAAAATATATTTGTCATTCGTTTATAGTCTTTTAACTTTGTTTTTTAGCGGGGAAAAACCTAAATATTTTTGATGAAGTAGAAAAATAAAATAAAATTAATTTTTTACATCTGCTATAGTCTATTATGTTTTTTGCTTAGCGATAAAAAAACCTAAAACTTTGGGTTTGTGAAAAAAAGTATTGAATATTTTTTGGTGTAATATACAATAATTCAATGTGAATACGATGAATATGAATAATATTGAGCTTGGTTATTTTATTTTAATTGTTATGCATATGTATAAATTGTTGACCATTCATTTGTAGTCTCTTAACATAGTTTCTCAGAGGTGAAGAAACCAAAATTTTGGTGATGGAGAAGAAGAAAAACATAGAAATGGTTTACATCTATTATACCGTAATACAATGTGATTATGGTGAATACAATTAACATTGAGATTGAATATCTAATTTTAGTGATTACCCATTTAGATAAAATATATTTGTCATTCATTTATAGTATTTTAACTCCGTGGCTTACTGACGAAGAAACATGAAATTTTGTGATGGAGAAAAAACATATTGAATATATTTACATCCGATTTACCTTAATTCAATGTGAAAAAGGTAAATATAAACAAATTAGAGATTGATTATTTAATTTAATTAAAATAAATTTTATAAAATATATATGTCATGGATTATAGTCTTTTAACTTTGTTTTTTAGCGAGTAAAAACCTAAATATTTTTGATGGAGTAGAAAAATAAAATATAATTAATTTTTTTACATTTGCTATAGTCTATTATGTTTTTTGCATAGCAATAAAAAAACCTAAAACTTTGGGTTTGTAAAAAATAATATTAAATATGCTTGGTGTAATATACAATAAGTCAATGTGAATACGATGAATATGAACAATATTGAGCTTGGTTATTTTATTTTAATTATTATGCATACGTATAGATTATTGACCATTCATTTGTAGTCTCTTAACATAATTTCTTAGAGGTGAAGAAACCAAAATTTTGGTGATGGAGAAGAAGAAAAACATAGACATGGTTTACATTGATTATACCTTAATACAATGTGATTATGGTGAATACAATTAACATTGAGATTGAATATCTAATTTTAGATATTACCCATTTAGATATAGTCTATATGTCATTTATTTATAGTCTTTTAACTCTGTGGCTTACTGACGAAGAAACATTAAATTTCGTGATGGAGAATAAACATATTGAATATATTTACATCTAATTTACCTTAACTCAATGTGAAAAAGGTAAATATAAACAAATTAGAGGTTGATTATTTAATTTAATTAATATAAATTTTATAAAATATATATGTCATGGATTATAGTCTTTTAACTTTGTTTTTTAGCGGGGAAAAACCTAAATATTTTTGATGAAGTAGAAAAATAAAATAAAATTAATTTTTTACATCTGCTATAATCTATTATGTTTTTTGCTTAGCGATAAAAAAAACCTAAAACTTTGGGTTTGTGAAAAAAAATATTGAATATGTTTGGTGTAATATACAATAAGTCAATGTGAATAAGATGAATATGAACAATATTGAGCTTGGTTATTTTATTTTAATTATTATGCATACGTATAGATTATTGACCATTCATTTGTAGTCTCTTAACATTGTTTCCTAGAGGTGAAGAAACCAAAATTTTGGTGATGGAGAAGAATAAAATCATAGACATGGTTTACATTTATTATACCATAATACAATGTGATTATGGTGAATACAATTAACATTGAGATTGAATATCTAAGTTTAAAGATTACCCATTTAGATATAATATATTTGTTATTCATTTATAGTCTTTTAACTCTGTGGCTTACTGACGAAGAAACATGAAATTTCGTAATGAAGAATAAACATATTGAATATATTTACATCTACTTTACCTTAACTCAATGTGAAAAAGGTAAATATAAACAAATTAGAGCTTGATTATTTAATTTAATTAATATAAATTTTATAAAATATATATGTCATGGATTATAGTCTTTTAACTTTGTTTTTTAGCGGGGAAAAACCTAAATATTTTTGATGGAGTAGAAAAAAAATATAATAAATTTTTAACATATGCTATAGTCTATTATGTTTTTTGCTTAGCGATAAAAAAACCTAAAACTTTGGGTTTGTGAAAAAAAATATTGAATATTTTTTGGTGTAATATACAATAAGTCAATGTGAATACGATGAATATGAACAATATTGAGCTTGGTTATTTTATTTTAATTGTTATGCATACGTATAAATTATTGACCATTCATTTGTAGTCTCTTAACATAGTTTCTCAGAGGTGAAGAAACCAAAATTTTGGTGATGGAGAAGAAGAAAAACATAGAAATGGTTTACATCTATTATACCGCAATACAATGTGATTATGGTGAATACAATTAACATTGAGATTGAATATCTAATTTTAGAGATTACCCATTTAGATATAATATATTTGTTATTCATTTATAGTCTTTTAACTCTGTGGCTTACTGACGAAGAAACATGAAATTTCGTGATGAAGAATAAACATATTGAATATATTTACATCTACTTTACCTAAACTCAATGTGAAAAAGGTAAATATAAACAAATTAGAGATTGATTATTTAATTTAATTAATATCAATTTTATAAAATATATATGTCATGGATTATAGTCTTTTAACTTTGTTTTTTAGCGGGGAAAAACCTAAATATTTTTGATGAAGTAGAAAAATAAAATAAAATTAATTTTTTACATCTGCTATAGTCTATTATGTTTTTTGCTTAGCGATAAAAAAACCTAAAACTTTGGGTTTGTGAAAAAAAATATTGAATATTTTTTGGTGTAATATACAATAAGTCAATGTGAATACGATGAATATGAACAATATTGAGCTTGGTTATTTTATTTTAATTGTTATGCACACGTATAGATTATTGACCATTCATTTGTAGTCTCTTAACATAGTTTCTCAGAGGTTAAGAAACCAAAAATTTGGTGATGGAGAAGAAGAAAAACATAGAAATGGTTTACATCTATTATACCGCAATACAATGTGATTATGGTGAATACAATTAACATTGAGATTGAATATCTAATTTTAGAGATTACCCATTTAGATATAGTCTATTTGTCATTTATTTATAGTCTTTTAACTCTGTGGCTTAGTGACGAAGAAACATGAAATTTCGTCATGGAGAATAAACATATTGAATATATTTACATCTAATTTACCTTAACTCAATGTGAAAAAGGTAAATATAAACAAATTAGAGCATGATTATTTAATTTAATTAATATAAATTTTATAAAATATATATGTCATGGATTATAGTCTTTTAACTTTGTTTTTTAGCGGGGAAAAACCTAAATATTTTTGATGAAGTAGAAAAATAAAATAAAATTAATTTTTTACATCTGCTATAGTCTATTATGTTTTTTGCTTAGCGATAAAAAAACCTAAAACTTTGGGTTTGTGAAAAAAAATATTGAATATGTTTGGTGTAATATACAATAAGTCAATGTGAATAAGATGAATATGAACAATATTGAGCTTGGTTATTTTATTTTAATTATTATGCATACGTATAGATTATTGAGCATTCATTTGTAGTCTCTTAACATTGTTTCCTAGAGGTGAAGAAACCAAAATTTTGGTGATGGAGAAGAATAAAATCATAGACATGGTTTACATGTATTATACCATAATACAATGTGATTATGGTGAATACAATTAACATTGAGATTGAATATCTAAGTTTAGAGATTACGCATTTAGATATAATATATTTGTTATTCATTTATAGTCTTTTAACTCTGTGGCTTACTGACGAAGAAACATGAAATTTCGTGATGAAGAATAAACATATTGAATATATTTACATCTACTTTACCTAAACTCAATGTGAAAAAGGTAAATATAAACAAATTAGAGATTGATTATTTAATTTAATTAATATCAATTTTATAAAATATATATGTCATGGATTATAGTCTTTTAACTTTGTTTTTTAGCGGGGAAAAACCTAAATATTTTTGATGAAGTAGAAAAATAAAATAAAATTAATTTTTTGCATCTGCTATAGTCTATTGTGTTTTTTGCTTAGCGATAAAAAAACCTAAAACTTTGGGTTTGTGAAAAAAAATATTGAATATTTTTTGGTGTAATATACAATAAGTCAATGTGAATACGATGAATATGAACAATATTGAGCTTGGTTATTTTATTTTAATTGTTATGCATACGTATAAATTATTGACCATTCATTTGTAGTCTCTTAACATAGTTTCTCAGAGGTTAAGAAACCAAAAATTTGGTGATGGAGAAGAAGAAAAACATATAAATGGTTTACATCTATTATACCGCAATACAATGTGATTATGGTGAATACAATTAACATTGAGATTGAATATCTAATTTTAGAGATTACCCATTTAGATATAGTCTATTTGTCATTTATTTATAGTCTTTTAACTCAGTGGCTTACTGACGAAGAAACATGAAATTTCGTCATGGAGAATAAACATATTGAATATATTTACATCTAATTTACCTTAACTCAATGTGAAAAAGGTAAATATAAACAAATTAGAGGTTGATTATTTAATTTAATTAATATAAATTTTATAAAATAAATATGTCATGGATTATAGTCTTTTAACTTTGTTTTTTAGCGGGGAAAAACCTAAATATTTTTGATGAAGTAGAAAAATAAAATAAAATTAATTTTTTACATCTGCTATAGTCTATTATGTTTTTTGCTTAGCGATAAAAAAACCTAAAACTTTGGGTTTGTGAAAAAAAATATTGAATATGTTTGGTGTAATATACAATAAGTCAATGTGAATAAGATGAATATGAACAATATTGAGCTTGGTTATTTTATTTTAATTATTATGCACACGTATAGATTATTGACCATTCATTTGTAGTCTCTTAACATAGTTTCTCAGAGGTTAAGAAACCAAAAATTTGGTGATGGAGAAGAAGAAAAACATAGAAATGGTTTACATCTATTATACCGCAATACAATGTGATTATGGTGAATACAATTAACATTGAGATTGAATATCTAATTTTAGAGATTACCCATTTAGATATAGTCTATTTGTCATTTATTTATAGTCTTTTAACTCTGTGGCTTAGTGACGAAGAAACATGAAATTTCGTCATGGAGAATAAACATATTGAATATATTTACATCTAATTTACCTTAACTCAATGTGAAAAAGGTAAATATAAACAAATTAGAGCTTGATTATTTAATTTAATTAATATAAATTTTATAAAATAAATATGTCATGGATTATAGTCTTTTAACTTTGTTTTTTAGCGGGGAAAAACCTAAATATTTTTGATGAAGTAGAAAAATAAAATAAAATTAATTTTTTACATCTGCTATAGTCTATTATGTTTTTTGCTTAGCGATAAAAAAACCTAAAACTTTGGGTTTGTGAAAAAAAATATTGAATATGTTTGGTGTAATATACAATAAGTCAATGTGAATAAGATGAATATGGACAATATTGAGCTTGGTTATTTTATTTTAATTATTATGCATACGTATAGATTATTGAGCATTCATTTGTAGTCTCTTAACATTGTTTCCTAGAGGTGAAGAAACCAAAATTTTGGTGATGGAGAAGAATAAAATCATAGACATGGTTTACATGTATTATACCATAATACAATGTGATTATGGTGAATACAATTAACATTGAGATTGAATATCTAAGTTTAGAGATTACCCATTTAGATATTATATATTTGTT
The DNA here is from genome assembly GCA_963859935.3 of Lathyrus sativus. Lineage (NCBI taxonomy): Eukaryota > Viridiplantae > Streptophyta > Magnoliopsida > Fabales > Fabaceae > Lathyrus > Lathyrus sativus. The sequence goes on along the minus strand of OZ012738.1, from coordinate 11,188,145 downwards.
ATTCATTTATAGTCTTTTAACTCTGTGGCTTACTGACGAAGAAACATGAAATTTCGTGATGAAGAATAAACATATTGAATATATTTACATCTACTTTACCTAAACTCAATGTGAAAAAGGTAAATATAAACAAATTAGAGATTGATTATTTAATTTAATTAATATCAATTTTATAAAATATATATGTCATGGATTATAGTCTTTTAACTTTGTTTTTTAGCGGGGAAAAACCTAAATATTTTTGATGAAGTAGAAAAATAAAATAAAATTAATTTTTTGCATCTGCTATAGTCTATTGTGTTTTTTGCTTAGCGATAAAAAAACCTAAAACTTTGGGTTTGTGAAAAAAAATATTGAATATTTTTTGGTGTAATATACAATAAGTCAATGTGAATACGATAAATATGAACAATATTGAGCTTGGTTATTTTATTTTAATTGTTATGCATACGTATAAATTATTGACCATTCATTTGTAGTCTCTTAACATAGTTTCTCAGAGGTTAAGAAACCAAAAATTTGGTGATGGAGAAGAAGAAAAACATATAAATGGTTTACATCTATTATACCGCAATACAATGTGATTATGGTGAATACAATTAACATTGAGATTGAATATCTAATTTTAGAGATTACCCATTTAGATATAGTCTATTTGTCATTTATTTATAGTCTTTTAACTCAGTGGCTTACTGACGAAGAAACATGAAATTTCGTCATGGAGAATAAACATATTGAATATATTTACATCTAATTTACCTTAACTCAATGTGAAAAAGGTAAATATAAACAAATTAGAGGTTGATTATTTAATTTAATTAATGTAAATTTTATAAAATAAATATGTCATGGATTATAGTCTTTTAACTTTGTTTTTTAGCGGGGAAAAACCTAAATATTTTTGATGAAGTAGAAAAATAAAATAAAATTAATTTTTTACATCTGCTATAGTCTATTATGTTTTTTGCTTAGCGATAAAAAAACCTAAAACTTTGGGTTTGTGAAAAAAAATATTGAATATGTTTGGTGTAATATACAATAAGTCAATGTGAATAAGATGAATATGAACAATATTGAGCTTGGTTATTTTATTTTAATTATTATGCACACGTATAGATTATTGACCATTCATTTGTAGTCTCTTAACATAGTTTCTCAGAGGTTAAGAAACCAAAAATTTGGTGATGGAGAAGAAGAAAAACATAGAAATGGTTTACATCTATTATACCGCAATACAATGTGATTATGGTGAATACAATTAACATTGAGATTGAATATCTAATTTTAGAGATTACCCATTTAGATATAGTCTATTTGTCATTTATTTATAGTCTTTTAACTCTGTGGCTTAGTGACGAAGAAACATGAAATTTCGTCATGGAGAATAAACATATTGAATATATTTACATCTAATTTACCTTAACTCAATGTGAAAAAGGTAAATATAAACAAATTAGAGCTTGATTATTTAATTTAATTAATATAAATTTTATAAAATAAATATGTCATGGATTATAGTCTTTTAACTTTGTTTTTTAGCGGGGAAAAACCTAAATATTTTTGATGAAGTAGAAAAATAAAATAAAATTAATTTTTTACATCTGCTATAGTCTATTATGTTTTTTGCTTAGCGATAAAAAAACCTAAAACTTTGGGTTTGTGAAAAAAAATATTGAATATGTTTGGTGTAATATACAATAAGTCAATGTGAATAAGATGATTATGAACAATATTGAGCTTGGTTATTTTATTTTAATTATTATGCATACGTATAGATTATTGAGCATTCATTTGTAGTCTCTTAACATTGTTTCCTAGAGGTGAAGAAACCAAAATTTTGGTGATGGAGAAGAATAAAATCATAGACATGGTTTACATGTATTATACCATAATACAATGTGATTATGGTGAATACAATTAACATTGAGATTGAATATCTAAGTTTAGAGATTACCCATTTAGATATTATATATTTGTTATTCATTTATAGTCTTTTAACTCTGTGGCTTACTGACGAAGAAACATGAAATTTCGTGATGAAGAATAAACATATTGAATATATTTACATCTACTTTACCTAAACTCAATGTGAAAAAGGTAAATATAAACAAATTAGAGATTGATTATTTAATTTAATTAATATCAATTTTATAAAATATATATGTCATAGATTATAGTCTTTTAACTTTGTTTTTTAGCGGGGAAAAACCTAAATATTTTTGATGAAGTAGAAAAATAAAATAAAATTAATTTTTTGCATCTGCTATAGTCTATTGTGTTTTTTGCTTAGCGATAAAAAAACCTAAAACTTTGGGTTTGTGAAAAAAAATATTGAATATTTTTTGGTGTAATATACAATAAGTCAATGTGAATACGATAAATATGAACAATATTGAGCTTGGTTATTTTATTTTAATTGTTATGCATACGTATAAATTATTGACCATTCATTTGTAGTCTCTTAACATAGTTTCTCAGAGGTTAAGAAACCAAAAATTTGGTGATGGAGAAGAAGAAAAACATATAAATGGTTTACATCTATTATACCGCAATACAATGTGATTATGGTGAATACAATTAACATTGAGATTGAATATCTAATTTTAGAGATTACCCATTTAGATATAGTCTATTTGTCATTTATTTATAGTCTTTTAACTCAGTGGCTTACTGACGAAGAAACATGAAATTTCGTCATGGAGAATAAACATATTGAATATATTTACATCTAATTTACCTTAACTCAATGTGAAAAAGGTAAATATAAACAAATTAGAGGTTGATTATTTAATTTAATTAATATAAATTTTATAAAATAAATATGTCATGGATTATAGTCTTTTAACTTTGTTTTTTAGCGGGGAAAAACCTAAATATTTTTGATGAAGTAGAAAAATAAAATAAAATTAATTTTTTACATCTGCTATAGTCTATTATGTTTTTTGCTTAGCGATAAAAAAACCTAAAACTTTGGGTTTGTGAAAAAAAATATTGAATATGTTTGGTGTAATATACAATAAGTCAATGTGAATAAGATGAATATGAACAATATTGAGCTTGGTTATTTTATTTTAATTATTATGCACACGTATAGATTATTGACCATTCATTTGTAGTCTCTTAACATAGTTTCTCAGAGGTTAAGAAACCAAAAATTTGGTGATGGAGAAGAAGAAAAACATAGAAATGGTTTACATCTATTATACCGCAATACAATGTGATTATGGTGAATACAATTAACATTGAGATTGAATATCTAATTTTAGAGATTACCCATTTAGATATAGTCTATTTGTCATTTATTTATAGTCTTTTAACTCTGTGGCTTAGTGACGAAGAAACATGAAATTTCGTCATGGAGAATAAACATATTGAATATATTTACATCTAATTTACCTTAACTCAATGTGAAAAAGGTAAATATAAACAAATTAGAGCTTGATTATTTAATTTAATTAATATAAATTTTATAAAATATATATGTCATGGATTATAGTCTTTTAACTTTGTTTTTTAGCGGGGAAAAACCTAAATATTTTTGATGAAGTAGAAAAATAAAATAAAATTAATTTTTTACATCTGCTATAGTCTATTATGTTTTTTGCTTAGCGATAAAAAAACCTAAAACTTTGGGTTTGTGAAAAAAAATATTGAATATGTTTGGTGTAATATACAATAAGTCAATGTGAATAAGATGAATATGAACAATATTGAGCTTGGTTATTTTATTTTAATTATTATGCATACGTATAGATTATTGAGCATTCATTTGTAGTCTCTTAACATTGTTTCCTAGAGGTGAAGAAACCAAAATTTTGGTGATGGAGAAGAATAAAATCATAGACATGGTTTACATGTATTATACCATAATACAATGTGATTATGGTGAATACAATTAACATTGAGATTGAATATCTAAGTTTAGAGATTACCCATTTAGATATAATATATTTGTTATTCATTTATAGTCTTTTAACTCTGTGGCTTACTGACGAAGAAACATGAAATTTCGTGATGAAGAATAAACATATTGAATATATTTACATCTACTTTACCTAAACTCAATGTGAAAAAGGTAAATATAAACAAATTAGAGATTGATTATTTAATTTAATTAATATCAATTTTATAAAATATATATGTCATGGATTATAGTCTTTTAACTTTGTTTTTTAGCGGGGAAAAACCTAAATATTTTTGATGAAGTAGAAAAATAAAATAAAATTAATTTTTTACATCTGCTATAGTCTATTATGTTTTTTGCTTAGCGATAAAAAAACCTAAAACTTTGGGTTTGTGAAAAAAAATATTGAATATTTTTTGGTGTAATATACAATAAGTCAATGTGAATACGATGAATATGAACAATATTGAGCTTGGTTATTTTATTTTAATTGTTATGCATACGTATAAATTATTGACCATTCATTTGTAGTCTCTTAACATAGTTTCTCAGAGGTTAAGAAACCAAAAATTTGGTGATGGAGAAGAAGAAAAACATATAAATGGTTTACATCTATTATACCGCAATACAATGTGATTATGGTGAATACAATTAACATTGAGATTGAATATCTAATTTTAGAGATTACCCATTTAGATATAGTCTATTTGTCATTTATTTATAGTCTTTTAACTCAGTGGCTTACTGACGAAGAAACATGAAATTTCGTCATGGAGAATAAACATATTGAATATATTTACATCTAATTTACCTTAACTCAATGTGAAAAAGGTAAATATAAACAAATTAGAGGTTGATTATTTAATTTAATTAATATAAATTTTATAAAATAAATATGTCATGGATTATAGTCTTTTAACTTTGTTTTTTAGCGGGGAAAAACCTAAATATTTTTGATGAAGTAGAAAAATAAAATAAAATTAATTTTTTACATCTGCTATAGTCTATTATGTTTTTTGCTTAGCGATAAAAAAACCTAAAACTTTGGGTTTGTGAAAAAAAATATTGAATATGTTTGGTGTAATATACAATAAGTCAATGTGAATAAGATGAATATGAACAATATTGAGCTTGGTTATTTTATTTTAATTATTATGCACACGTATAGATTATTGACCATTCATTTGTAGTCTCTTAACATAGTTTCTCAGAGGTTAAGAAACCAAAAATTTGGTGATGGAGAAGAAGAAAAACATAGAAATGGTTTACATCTATTATACCGCAATACAATGTGATTATGGTGAATACAATTAACATTGAGATTGAATATCTAATTTTAGAGATTACCCATTTAGATATAGTCTATTTGTCATTTATTTATAGTCTTTTAACTCTGTGGCTTAGTGACGAAGAAACATGAAATTTCGTCATGGAGAATAAACATATTGAATATATTTACATCTAATTTACCTTAACTCAATGTGAAAAAGGTAAATATAAACAAATTAGAGCTTGATTATTTAATTTAATTAATATAAATTTTATAAAATATATATGTCATGGATTATAGTCTTTTAACTTTGTTTTTTAGCGGGGAAAAACCTAAATATTTTTGATGAAGTAGAAAAATAAAATAAAATTAATTTTTTACATCTGCTATAGTCTATTATGTTTTTTGCTTAGCGATAAAAAAACCTAAAACTTTGGGTTTGTGAAAAAAAATATTGAATATGTTTGGTGTAATATACAATAAGTCAATGTGAATAAGATGAATATGAACAATATTGAGCTTGGTTATTTTATTTTAATTATTATGCATACGTATAGATTATTGAGCATTCATTTGTAGTCTCTTAACATTGTTTCCTAGAGGTGAAGAAACCAAAATTTTGGTGATGGAGAAGAATAAAATCATAGACATGGTTTACATGTATTATACCATAATACAATGTGATTATGGTGAATACAATTAACATTGAGATTGAATATCTAAGTTTAGAGATTACCCATTTAGATATAATATATTTGTTATTCATTTATAGTCTTTTAACTCTGTGGCTTACTGACGAAGAAACATGAAATTTCGTGATGAAGAATAAACATATTGAATATATTTACATCTACTTTACCTAAACTCAATGTGAAAAAGGTAAATATAAACAAATTAGAGATTGATTATTTAATTTAATTAATATCAATTTTATAAAATATATATGTCATGGATTATAGTCTTTTAACTTTGTTTTTTAGCGGGGAAAAACCTAAATATTTTTGATGAAGTAGAAAAATAAAATAAAATTAATTTTTTACATCTGCTATAGTCTATTATGTTTTTTGCTTAGCGATAAAAAAACCTAAAACTTTGGGTTTGTGAAAAAAAATATTGAATATTTTTTGGTGTAATATACAATAAGTCAATGTGAATACGATGAATATGAACAATATTGAGCTTGGTTATTTTATTTTAATTGTTATGCATACGTATAAATTATTGACCATTCATTTGTAGTCTCTTAACATAGTTTCTCAGAGGTTAAGAAACCAAAAATTTGGTGATGGAGAAGAAGAAAAACATATAAATGGTTTACATCTATTATACCGCAATACAATGTGATTATGGTGAATACAATTAACATTGAGATTGAATATCTAATTTTAGAGATTACCCATTTAGATATAGTCTATTTGTCATTTATTTATAGTCTTTTAACTCAGTGGCTTACTGACGAAGAAACATGAAATTTCGTCATGGAGAATAAACATATTGAATATATTTACATCTAATTTACCTTAACTCAATGTGAAAAAGGTAAATATAAACAAATTAGAGGTTGATTATTTAATTTAATTAATATAAATTTTATAAAATAAATATGTCATGGATTATAGTCTTTTAACTTTGTTTTTTAGCGGGGAAAAACCTAAATATTTTTGATGAAGTAGAAAAATAAAATAAAATTAATTTTTTACATCTGCTATAGTCTATTATGTTTTTTGCTTAGCGATAAAAAAACCTAAAACTTTGGGTTTGTGAAAAAAAATATTGAATATGTTTGGTGTAATATACAATAAGTCAATGTGAATAAGATGAATATGAACAATATTGAGCTTGGTTATTTTATTTTAATTATTATGCACACGTATAGATTATTGACCATTCATTTGTAGTCTCTTAACATAGTTTCTCAGAGGTTAAGAAACCAAAAATTTGGTGATGGAGAAGAAGAAAAACATAGAAATGGTTTACATCTATTATACCGCAATACAATGTGATTATGGTGAATACAATTAACATTGAGATTGAATATCTAATTTTAGAGATTACCCATTTAGATATAGTCTATTTGTCATTTATTTATAGTCTTTTAACTCTGTGGCTTAGTGACGAAGAAACATGAAATTTCGTCATGGAGAATAAACATATTGAATATATTTACATCTAATTTACCTTAACTCAATGTGAAAAAGGTAAATATAAACAAATTAGAGCTTAATTATTTAATTTAATTAATATAAATTTTATAAAATATATATGTCATGGATTATAGTCTTTTAACTTTGTTTTTTAGCGGGGAAAAACCTAAATATTTTTGATGAAGTAGAAAAATAAAATAAAATTAATTTTTTACATCTGCTATAGTCTATTATGTTTTTTGCTTAGCGATAAAAAAACCTAAAACTTTGGGTTTGTGAAAAAAAATATTGAATATGTTTGGTGTAATATACAATAAGTCAATGTGAATAAGATGAATATGAACAATATTGAGCTTGGTTATTTTATTTTAATTATTATGCATACGTATAGATTATTGAGCATTCATTTGTAGTCTCTTAACATTGTTTCCTAGAGGTGAAGAAACCAAAATTTTGGTGATGGAGAAGAATAAAATCATAGACATGGTTTACATGTATTATACCATAATACAATGTGATTATGGTGAATACAATTAACATTGAGATTGAATATCTAAGTTTAGAGATTACCCATTTAGATATAATATATTTGTTATTCATTTATAGTCTTTTAACTCTGTGGCTTACTGACGAAGAAACATGAAATTTCGTGATGAAGAATAAACATATTGAATATATTTACATCTACTTTACCTAAACTCAATGTGAAAAAGGTAAATATAAACAAATTAGAGATTGATTATTTAATTTAATTAATATCAATTTTATAAAATATATATGTCATGGATTATAGTCTTTTAACTTTGTTTTTTAGCGGGGAAAAACCTAAATATTTTTGATGAAGTAGAAAAATAAAATAAAATTAATTTTTTACATCTGCTATAGTCTATTATGTTTTTTGCTTAGCGATAAAAAAACCTAAAACTTTGGGTTTGTGAAAAAAAATATTGAATATTTTTTGGTGTAATATACAATAAGTCAATGTGAATACGATGAATATGAACAATATTGAGCTTGGTTATTTTATTTTAATTGTTATGCATACGTATAAATTATTGACCATTCATTTGTAGTCTCTTAACATAGTTTCTCAGAGGTTAAGAAACCAAAAATTTGGTGATGGAGAAGAAGAAAAACATATAAATGGTTTACATCTATTATACCGCAATACAATGTGATTATGGTGAATACAATTAACATTGAGATTGAATATCTAATTTTAGAGATTACCCATTTAGATATAGTCTATTTGTCATTTATTTATAGTCTTTTAACTCAGTGGCTTACTGACGAAGAAACATGAAATTTCGTCATGGAGAATAAACATATTGAATATATTTACATCTAATTTACCTTAACTCAATGTGAAAAAGGTAAATATAAACAAATTAGAGGTTGATTATTTAATTTAATTAATATAAATTTTATAAAATAAATATGTCATGGATTATAGTCTTTTAACTTTGTTTTTTAGCGGGGAAAAACCTAAATATTTTTGATGAAGTAGAAAAATAAAATAAAATTAATTTTTTACATCTGCTATAGTCTATTATGTTTTTTGCTTAGCGATAAAAAAACCTAAAACTTTGGGTTTGTGAAAAAAAATATTGAATATGTTTGGTGTAATATACAATAAGTCAATGTGAATAAGATGAATATGAACAATATTGAGCTTGGTTATTTTATTTTAATTATTATGCACACGTATAGATTATTGACCATTCATTTGTTGTCTCTTAACATAGTTTCTCAGAGGTTAAGAAACCAAAAATTTGGTGATGGAGAAGAAGAAAAACATAGAAATGGTTTACATCTATTATACCGCAATACAATGTGATTATGGTGAATACAATTAACATTGAGATTGAATATCTAATTTTAGAGATTACCCATTTAGATATAGTCTATTTGTCATTTATTTATAGTCTTTTAACTCTGTGGCTTAGTGACGAAGAAACATGAAATTTCGTCATGGAGAATAAACATATTGAATATATTTACATCTAATTTACCTTAACTCAATGTGAAAAAGGTAAATATAAACAAATTAGAGCTTGATTATTTAATTTAATTAATATAAATTTTATAAAATATATATGTCATAGATTATAGTCTTTTAACTTTGTTTTTTAGCGGGGAAAAACCTAAATATTTTTGATGAAGTAGAAAAATAAAATAAAATTAATTTTTTACATCTGCTATAGTCTATTATGTTTTTTGCTTAGCGATAAAAAAACCTAAAACTTTGGGTTTGTGAAAAAAAATATTGAATATGTTTGGTGTAATATACAATAAGTCAATGTGAATAAGATGAATATGAACAATATTGAGCTTGGTTATTTTATTTTAATTATTATGCATACGTATAGATTATTGAGCATTCATTTGTAGTCTCTTAACATTGTTTCCTAGAGGTGAAGAAACCAAAATTTTGGTGATGGAGAAGAATAAAATCATAGACATGGTTTACATGTATTATACCATAATACAATGTGATTATGGTGAATACAATTAACATTGAGATTGAATATCTAAGTTTAGAGATTACCCATTTAGATATAATATATTTGTTATTCATTTATAGTCTTTTAACTCTGTGGCTTACTGACGAAGAAACATGAAATTTCATGATGAAGAATAAACATATTGAATATATTTACATCTAATTTACCTTAACTCAATGTCTAAAAGGTAAATATAAACAAATTAGAGCTTGATTATATAATTTAATTAATATAAATTTTATAAAATATATATGTCAAGGATTATAGTCTTTTAACTTTGTTTTTTAGCGGGGAAAAACCTAAATATTTTTGATGAAGTAGAAAAATAAAATAAAATTAATTTTTTACATCTGCTATAGTCTATTATGTTTTTTGCTTAGCGATAAAAAAACCTAAAACTTTGGGTTTGTGAAAAAAAATATTGAATATGTTTGGTGTAATATACAATAAGTCAATGTGAATAAGATGAATATGAATAATATTGAGCTTGGTTATTTTATTTTAATTATTATGCATACGTATAGATTATTGACCATTCATTTGTAGTCTCTTAACATTGTTTCCTAGAGGTGAAGAAACCAAAATTTTGGTGATGGAGAAGAATAAAATCATAAACATGGTTTACATTTATTATACCATAATACAATGTGATTATGGTGAATACAATTAACATTGAGATTGAATATCTAAGTTTAAAGATTACCCATTTAGATATAATATATTTGTTATTCATTTATAGTCTTTTAACTCTGTGGCTTACTGACGAAGAAACATGAAATTTCGTAATGAAGAATAAACATATTGAATATATTTACATCTACTTTACCTTAACTCAATGTGAAAAAGGTAAATATAAACAAATTAGAGCTTGATTATTTAATTTAATTAATATAAATTTTATAAAATATATATGTCATGGATTATAGTCTTTTAACTTTGTTTTTTAGCGGGGAAAAACCTAAATATTTTTGATGGAGTAGAAAAAAAATATAATAAATTTTTAACATATGCTATAGTCTATTATGTTTTTTGCTTAGCGATAAAAAAACCTAAAACTTTGGGTTTGTGAAAAAAAATATTGAATATTTTTTGGTGTAATATACAATAAGTCAATGTGAATATGATGAATATGAACAATATTGAGCTTGGTTATTTTATTTTAATTGTTATGCATACGTATAAATTATTGACCATTCATTTGTAGTCTCTTAACATAGTTTCTCAGAGGTGAAGAAACCAAAATTTTGGTGATGGAGAAGAAGAAAAACATAGAAATGGTTTACATCTATTATACCGTAATACAATGTGATTATGGTGAATACAATTAACATTGAGATTGAATATCTAACTTTAGTGATTACCCATTTAGATAAAATATATTTGTCATTCGTTTATAGTCTTTTAACTCTGTGGCCTACTGACGAAGAAACATGAAATTTCGTGATGGAGAATAAACATATTGAATATATTTACATCTAATTTACCTTAACTCAATGTGAAAAAGGTAAATATAAACAAATTAGAGATTGATTATTTAATTTAATTAATATCAATTTTATAAAACCTAAAATATATTTGTCATTCGTTTATAGTCTTTTAACTTTGTTTTTAAGCGGGGAAAAACCTAAATATTTTTGATGAAGTAGAAAAATAAAATAAAATTAATTTTTTACATCTGCTATAGTCTATTATGTTTTTTGCTTAGCGATAAAAAAACCTAAAACTTTCGGTTTGTGAAAAAAAAATATTGAATATTTTTTGGTGTAATATACAATAAGTCAATGTGAATACGATGAATATGAATAATATTGAGCTTGATTATTTTATTTTAATTGTAATGCATACGTAAAAATTATTGACCATTCATTTGTAGTCTCTTAACATAGTTTCTCAGAGGTGAAGAAACCCAAATTTTGGTGATGGAGAAGAAGAAAAACATATAAATGGTTTACATCTATTATACCGTAATACAATGTGATTATGGTGAATACAATTAACATTGAGATTGAATTTCTAATTTTAGTGATTACCCATTTAGATAAAATATATTTGTCATTCATTTATAGTATTTTAACTGCGTGGCTTACTGACGAAGAAACATGAAATTTTGTGATGGAGAAAAAACATATTGAATATATTTACATCCGATTTACCTTAATTCTATGTGAAAAAGGTAAATATAAACAAATTAGAGATTGATTATTTAATTTAATTAAAATAAATTTTATAAAATATATATGTCATGGATTATAGTCTTTTAACTTTGTTTTTTAGCGGGCAAAAACCTAAATATTTTTGATGGAGTAGAAAAATAAAATATAATTAATTTTTTTACATTTGCTATAGTCTATTATGTTTTTTGCATAGCAATAAAAAAACCTAAAACTTTGGGTTTGTAAAAAAAAATATTGAATATGCTTGGTGTAATATACAATAAGTCAATGTGAATACGATGAATATGAACAATATTGAGCTTGGTTATTTTATTTTAATTATTATGCATACGTATAGATTATTGACCATTCATTTGTAGTCCCTTAACATAATTTCTTAGAGGTGAAGAAACAAAAATTTTGGTGATGGAGAAGAAGAAAAACATAGACATGGTTTACATTGATTATACCTTAATACAATGTGATTATGGTGAATACAATTAACATTGAGATTGAATATCTAATTTTAGAGATTACCCATTTAGATATAGTCTATTTGTCATTTATTTATAATCTTTTAACTCTATGGCTTACTGACGAAGAAACATGAAATTTCGTGATGGAGAATAAACATATTGAATATATTTACATCTAATTTACCTTAACTCAATGTGAAAAGTGTAAATATAAACAAATTAGAGGTTGATTATTTAATTTAATTAATATAAATTTTATAAAATATATATGTCATGGATTATAGTCTTTTAACTTTGTTTTTTAGCGGGGAAAAACCTAAATATTTTTGATGAAGTAGAAAAATAAAATAAAATTAATTTTTTACATCTGCTATAGTCTATTATGTTTTTTGCTTAGCGATAAATAAACCTAAAACTTTGGGTTTGTGAAAAAAAATATTGAATATGTTTGGTGTAATATACAATAAGTCAATGTGAATAAGATGAATATGAACAATATTGAGCTTGGTTATTTTATTTTAATTATTATGCATACGTATAAATTATTGACCATTCATTTGTAGTCTCTTAACATTGTTTCCTAGAGGTGAAGAAACCAAATTTTTGTGATGGAGAAGAATAAAATCATAGACATGGTTTACATGTATTATACCATAATACAATGTGATTATGGTGAATACAATTAACATTGAGATTGAATATCTAAGTTTAGAGATTACCCATTTAGATATATATTTGTTATTCATTTATAGTCTTTTAACTCTGTGGCTTACTGACGAAGAAACATGAAATTTCGTAATGAAGAATAAACATATTGAATATATTTACATCTACTTTACCTTAACTCAATGTGAAAAAGGTAAATATAAACAAATTAGAGCTTGATTATTTAATTTAATTAATATAAATTTTATAAATATATATGTCATGGATTATAGTCTTTTAACTTTGTTTTTTAGCGGGGAAAAACCTAAATATTTTTGATGGAGTAGAAAAAAAATATAATAAATTTTTAACATATGCTATAGTCTATTATGTTTTTTGCTTAGCGATAAAAAAACCTAAAACTTTGGGTTTGTGAAAAAAAATATTGAATATTTTTTGGTGTAATATACAATAAGTCAATGTGAATATGATGAATATGAACAATATTGAGCTTGGTTATTTTATTTTAATTGTTATGCATACGTATAAATTATTGACCATTCATTTGTAGTCTCTTAACATAGTTTCTCAGAGGTGAAGAAACCAAAATTTTGGTGATGGAGAAGAAGAAAAACATAGAAATGGTTTACATCTATTATACCGTAATACAATGTGATTATGGTGAATACAATTAACATTGAGATTGAATATCTAACTTTAGTGATTACCCATTTAGATAAAATATATTTGTCATTCGTTTATAGTCTTTTAACTCTGTGGCTTATTGACGAAGAAACATGAAATTTCGTGATGGAGAATAAACATATTGAATATATTTACATCTAATTTACCTTAACTAAATGTGAAAAAGGTAAATATAAACAAATTAGAGATTGATTATTTAATTTAATTAATATCAATTTTATAAAACCTAAAATATATTTGTCATTCGTTTATAGTCTTTTAACTTTGTTTTTAAGCGGGGAAAAACCTAAATATTTTTGATGAAGTAGAAAAATAAAATAAAATTAATTTTTTACATCTGCTATAGTCTATTATGTTTTTTGCTTAGCGATAAAAAAACCTAAAACTTTCGGTTTGTGAAAAAAAAATATTGAATATTTTTTGGTGTAATATACAATAAGTCAATGTGAATACGATGAATATGAATAATATTGAGCTTGATTATTTTATTTTAATTGTAATGCATACGTAAAAATTATTGACCATTCATTTGTAGTCTCTTAACATAGTTTCTCAGAGGTGAAAAAACCAAAATTTTGGTGATGGAGAAGAAGAAAAACATAGAAATGGTTTACATCTATTATACCGTAATACAATGTGATTATGGTGAATACAATTAACATTGAGATTGAATATCTAATTTTAGTGATTACCCATTTAGATAAAATATATTTGTCATTCATTTATAGTATTTTAACTGCGTGGCTTACTGACGAAGAAACATGAAATTTTGTGATGGAGAAAAAACATATTGAATATATTTACATCCGATTTACCTTAATTCTATGTGAAAAAGGTAAATATAAACAAATTAGAGATTGATTATTTAATTTAATTAAAATAAATTTTATAAAATATATATGTCATGGATTATAGTCTTTTAACTTTGTTTTTTAGCGGGCAAAAACCTAAATATTTTTGATGGAGTAGAAAAATAAAATATAATTAATTTTTTTACATTTGCTATAGTCTATTATGTTTTTTGCATAGCAATAAAAAAACCTAAAACTTTGGGTTTGTAAAAAAAAATATTGAATATGCTTGGTGTAATATACAATAAGTCAATGTGAATACGATGAATATGAACAATATTGAGCTTGGTTATTTTATTTTAATTATTATGCATACGTATAGATTATTGACCATTCATTTGTAGTCCCTTAACATAATTTCTTAGAGGTGAAGAAACCAAAATTTTGGTGATGGAGAAGAAGAAAAACATAGACATGGTTTACATTGATTATACCTTAATACAATGTGATTATGGTGAATACAATTAACATTGAGATTGAATATCTAATTTTAGAGATTACCCATTTAGATATAGTCTATTTGTCATTTATTTATAATCTTTTAACTCTATGGCTTACTGACGAAGAAACATGAAATTTCGTGATGGAGAATAAACATATTGAATATATTTACATCTAATTTACCTTAACTCAATGTGAAAAGTGTAAATATAAACAAATTAGAGGTTGATTATTTAATTTAATTAATATAAATTTTATAAAATATATATGTCATGGATTATAGTCTTTTAACTTTGTTTTTTAGCGGGGAAAAACCTAAATATTTTTGATGAAGTAGAAAAATAAAATAAAATTAATTTTTTACATCTGCTATAGTCTATTATGTTTTTTGCTTAGCGATAAAAAAACCTAAAACTTTGGGTTTGTGAAAAAAAATATTGAATATGTTTGGTGTAATATACAATAAGTCAATGTGAATAAGATGAATATGAACAATATTGAGCTTGGTTATTTTATTTTAATTATTATGCACACGTATAGATTATTGACCATTCATTTGTAGTCTCTTAACATTGTTTCCTAGAGGTGAAGAAACCAAAATTTTGGTGATGGAGAAGAATAAAATCATAGACATGGTTTACATGTATTATACCATAATACAATGTGATTATGGTGAATACAATTAACATTGAGATTGAATATCTAAGTTTAGAGATTACCCATTTAGATATAATATATTTGTTATTCATTTATAGTCTTTTAACTCTGTGGCTTACTGACGAAGAAACATGAAATTTCGTGATGAAGAATAAACATATTGAATATATTTACATCTACTTTACCTAAACTCAATGTGAAAAAGGTAAATATAAACAAATTAGAGATTGATTATTTAATTTAATTAATATCAATTTTATAAAATATATATGTCATGGATTATAGTCTTTTAACTTTGTTTTTTAGCGGGGAAAAACCTAAATATTTTTGATGAAGTAGAAAAATAAAATAAAATTAATTTTTTACATCTGCTATAGTCTATTATGT
Source organism: Lathyrus sativus (assembly GCA_963859935.3). Taxonomy (NCBI): domain Eukaryota; kingdom Viridiplantae; phylum Streptophyta; class Magnoliopsida; order Fabales; family Fabaceae; genus Lathyrus; species Lathyrus sativus. The sequence continues at coordinate 11,172,008 of OZ012738.1, read as the reverse complement.
TTTTTGCTTAGCGATAAAAAAACCTAAAACTTTGGGTTTGTGAAAAAAATATTGAATATTTTTTGGTGTAATATACAATAAGTCAATGTGAATACGATGAATATGAACAATATTGAGCTTGGTTATTTTATTTTAATTGTTATGCATACGTATAAATTATTGACCATTCATTTGTAGTCTCTTAACATAGTTTCTCAGAGGTTAAGAAACAAAACATTTGGTGATGGAGAAGAAGAAAAACATAGAAATGGTTTACATCTATTATACCGCAATACAATGTGATTATGGTGAATACAATTAACATTGAGATTGAATATCTAATTTTAGAGATTACCCATTTAGATATAGTCTATTTGTCATTTATTTATAGTCTTTTAACTCTGTGGCTTACTGACGAAGAAACATGAAATTTCGTCATGGAGAATAAACATATTGAATATATTTACATCTAATTTACCTTAACTCAATGTGAAAAAGGTAAATATAAACAAATTAGAGGTTGATTATTTAATTTAATTAATATAAATTTTATAAAATAAATATGTAATGGATTATAGTCTTTTAACTTTGTTTTTTAGCGGGGAAAAACCTAAATATTTTTGATGAAGTAGAAAAATAAAATAAAATTAATTTTTTACATCTGCTATAGTCTATTATGTTTTTTGCTTAGCGATAAAAAAACCTAAAACTTTGGGTTTGTGAAAAAAAATATTGAATATGTTTGGTGTAATATACAATAAGTCAATGTGAATAAGATGAATATGAACAATATTGAGCTTGGTTATTTTATTTTAATTATTATGCATACGTATAGATTATTGACCATTCATTTGTAGTCTCTTAACATTGTTTCCTAGAGGTGAAGAAACCAAAATTTTGGTGATGGAGAAGAATAAAATCATAGACATGGTTTACATGTATTATACCATAATACAATGTGATTATGGTGAATACAATTAACATTGAGATTGAATATCTAAGTTTAGAGATTACCCATTTAGATATAATATATTTGTTATTCATTTATAGTCTTTTAACTCTGTGGCTTACTGACGAAGAAACATGAAATTTCGTGATGAAGAATAAACATATTGAATATATTTACATCTACTTTACCTAAACTCAATGTGAAAAAGGTAAATATAAACAAATTAGAGATTGATTATTTAATTTAATTAATATCAATTTTATAAAATATATATGTCATGGATTATAGTCTTTTAACTTTGTTTTTTAGCGGGGAAAAACCTAAATATTTTTGATGAAGTAGAAAAACAAAATAAAATTAATTTTTTACATCTGCTATAGTCGATTATGTTTTTTGCTTAGCGATAAAAAAAACCTAAAACTTTTGGTTTGTGAAAAAAAATATTGAATATTTTTTGGTGTAATATACAATAAGTCAATGTGAATACGATGAATATGAACAATATTGAGCTTGGTTATTTTATTTTAATTGTTATGCATACGTATAAATTATTGACCATTCATTTGTAGTCTCTTAACATAGTTTCTCAGAGGTGAAGAAACCAAAATTTTGGTGATGGAGAAGAAAAAAAACATAGAAATGGTTTACATCTATTATACCGCAATACAATGTGATTATGGTGAATACAATTAACATTGAGATTGAATATCTAATTTTAGAGATTACCCATTTAGATATAGTCTATTTGTCATTTATTTAGAGTCTTTTAACTCTGTGGCTTACTGACGAAGAAACATGAAATTTCGTGATGGAGAATTAACATATTGAATATATTTACATCTAATTTACCTTAACTCAATGTGAAAAAGGTAAATATAAACAAATTAGAGGTTGATTATTTAATTTAATTAATATAAATTTTATAAAATAAATATGTCATGGATTATAGTCTTTTAACTTTGTTTTTTAGCGGGGAAAAACCTAAATATTTTTGATGAAGTAGAAAAATAAAATAAAATTAATTTTTTACATCTGCTATAGTCTATTATGTTTTTTTCTTAGCGATAAAAAAACCTAAAACTTTGGGTTTGTGAAAAAAAATATTGAATATGTTTGGTGTAATATACAATAAGTCAATGTGAATAAGATGAATATGAACAATATTGAGCTTGGTTATTTTATTTTAATTATTATGCACACGTATAGATTATTGGCCATTCATTTGTAGTCTCTTAACATTGTTTCCTAGAGGTGAAGAAACCAAAATTTTGGTGATGGAGAAGAATAAAATCCTAGACATGGTTTACATGTATTATACTTAAATACAATGTGATTATGGTGAATACAATTAACATTGAGATTGAATATCTAAGTTTAGAGATTACCCATTTAGATATAATATATTTGTTATTCATTTATAGTCTTTTAACTCTGTGGCTTACTGACGAAGAAACATGAAATTTCGTGATGAAGAATAAACATATTGAGTATATTTACATCTACTTTACCTAAACTCAATTTGAAAAAGGTAAATATAAACAAATTAGAGATTGATTATTTAATTTAATTAATATCAATTTTATAAAATATATATGTCATGGATTATAGTCTTTTAACTTTGTTTTTTAGCGGGGAAAAACCTAAATATTTTTGATGAAGTAGAAAAATAAAATAAAATTAATTTTTTACATCTGCTATAGTCTATTATGTTTTTTGCTTAGCGATAAAAAAACCTAAAACTTTGGGTTTGTGAAAAAAAATATTGAATATGTTTGGTGTAATATACAATAAGTCAATGTGAATAAGATGAATATGAACAATATTGAGCTTGGTTATTTTATTTTAATTATTATGCACACGTATAGATTATTGGCCATTCATTTGTAGTCTCTTAACATTGTTTCCTAGAGGTGAAGAAACCAAAATTTTGGTGATGGAGAAGAATAAAATCATAGACATGGTTTACATGTATTATACCATAATACAATGTGATTATGGTGAATACAATTAACATTGAGATTGAATATCTAAGTTTAGAGATTACCCATTTAGATATAATATATTTGTTATTCATTTATAGTCTTTTAACTCTGTGGCTTACTGACGAAGAAACATGAAATTTCGTGATGAAGAATAAACATATTGAATATATTTACATCTACTTTACCTAAACTTTATTTGAAAAAGGTAAATATAAACAAATTAGAGATTGATTATTTAATTTAATTAATATCAATTTTATAAAATATATATGTCATGGATTATAGTCTTTTAACTTTGTTTTTTAGCGGGGAAAAACCTAAATATTTTTGATGAAGTAGAAAAATAAAATAAAATTAATTTTTTACATCTGCTATAGTCTATTATGTTTTTTGCTTAGCGATAAAAAAACCTAAAACTTTGGGTTTGTGAAAAAAAATATTGAATATTTTTTGGTGTAATATACAATAAGTCAATGTGAATACGATGAATATGACGAATATTGAGCTTGGTTATTTTATTTTAATTGTTTTGCATACGTATAAATTATTGACCATTCATTTGTAGTCTCTTAACATAGTTTCTCAGAGGTTAAGAAACAAAAAATTTGGTGATGGAGAAGAAGAAAAACATAGAAATGGTTTACATCTATTATACCGCAATACAATGTGATTATGGTGAATACAATTAACATTGAGATTGAATATATAATTTTAGAGATTACCCATTTAGATATAGTCTATTTGTCATTTATTTATAGTCTTTTAACTCTGTGGCTTACTGACGAAGAAACATGAAATTTCGTGATGGAGAATAAACATATTGAATATATTTACATCTAATTTACCTTAACTCAATGTGAAAAAGGTAAATATAAACAAATTAGAGGTTGATTATTTAATTTAATTAATATAAATTTTATAAAATAAATATGTCATGGATTATAGTCTTTTAACTTTGTTTTTTAGCGGGGAAAAACCTAAATATTTTTGATGAAGTAGAAAAATAAAATAAAATTAATTTTTTACATCTGCTATAGTCTATTAAGTTTTTTGCTTAGCGATAAAAAAACCAAAAACTTTGGGTTTGTGAAAAAAAATATTGAATATGTTTGGTGTAATATACAATAAGTCAATGTGAATAAGATGAATATGAACAATATTGAGCTTGGTTATTTTATTTTAATTATTATGCACACGTATAGATTATTGACCATTCATTTGTAGTCTCTTAACATTGTTTCCTAGAGGTGAAGAAACCAAAATTTTGGTGATGGAGAAGAATAAAATCATAGACATGGTTTACATGTATTATACCATAATACAATGTGATTATGGTGAATACAATTAACATTGAGATTGAATATCTAAGTTTAGAGATTACCCATTTAGATATAATATATTTGTTATTCATTTATAGTCTTTTAACTCTGTGGCTTACTGACGAAGAAACATGAAATTTCGTGATGAAGAATAAACATATTGAATATATTTACATCTACTTTACCTAAACTCAATTTGAAAAAGGTAAATATAAACAAATTAGAGATTGATTATTTAATTTAATTAATATCAATTTTATAAAATATATATGTCATGGATTATAGTCTTTTAACTTTCTTTTTTAGCGGGGAAAAACCTAAATATTTTTGATGAAGTAGAAAAATAAAATAAAATTAATTTTTTACATCTGCTATAGTCTATTATGTTTTTTGCTTAGCGATAAAAAAACCTAAAACTTTGGGTTTGTGAAAAAAAATATTGAATATTTTTTGGTGTAATATACAATAAGTCAATGTGAATACGATGAATATGAACAATATTGAGCTTGGTTATTTTATTTTAATTGTTATGCATACGTATAAATTATTGACCATTCATTTGTAGTCTCTTAACATAGTTTCTCAGAGGTTAAGAAACAAAAAATTTGGTGATGGAGAAGAAGAAAAACATAGAAATGGTTTACATCTATTATACCGCAATACAATGTGATTATGGTGAATACAATTAACATTGAGATTGAATATATAATTTTAGAGATTACCCATTTAGATATAGTCTATTTGTCATTTATTTATAGTCTTTTAACTCTGTGGCTTACTGACGAAGAAACATGAAATTTCGTCATGGAGAATAAACATATTGAATATATTTACATCTAATTTACCTTAACTCAATGTGAAAAATGTAAATATAAACAAATTAGAGGTTGATTATTTAATTTAATTAATATAAATTTTATAAAATAAATATGTAATGGATTATAGTCTTTTAACTTTGTTTTTTAGCGGGGAAAAACCTAAATATTTTTGATGAAGTAGAAAAATAGAATAAAATTAATTTTTTACATCTGCTATAGTCTATTATGTTTTTTGCTTAGCGATAAAAAAACCTAAAACTTTGGGTTTGTGAAAAAAAATATTGAATATGTTTGGTGTAATATACAATAAGTCAATGTGAATAAGATGAATATGAACAATATTGAGCTTGGTTATTTTATTTTAATTATTATGCACACGTATAGATTATTGACCATTCATTTGTAGTCTCTTAACATTGTTTCCTAGAGGTGAAGTAACCAAAATTTTGGTGATGGAGAAGAATAAAATCATAGACATGGTTTACATGTATTATACCATAATACAATGTGATTATGGTGAATACAATTAACATTGAGATTGAATATCTAAGTTTAGAGATTACCCATTTAGATATAATATATTTGTTATTCATTTATAGTCTTTTAACTCTGTGGCTTACTGACGAAGAAACATGAAATTTCGTGATGAAGAATAAACATATTGAATATATTTACATCTACTTTACCTCAACTCAATGTGAAAAAGGTAAATATAAACAAATTAGAGCTTGATTATTTAATATAATTAATATCAATTTTATAAAATATATATGTCATGGATTATAGTCTTTTAACTTTTTTTTTTAGCGGGGAAAAACCTAAATATTTTTGATTAAGTAGAAAACTAAAATGAAATTAATTTTTTACATCTGCTATAGTCTATTATGTTTTTTGCTTAGCGATAAAAAAACCTAAAACTTTGGGTTTGTGAAAAAAAATATTGAATATTTTTTGGTTTAATATACAATAAGTCAATGTGAATACGATGAATATGAACAATATTGAGCTTGGTTATTTTATTTTAATTGTTATGCATACGTATAAATTGTTGAACATTCATTTGTAGTCTCTTAACATAGTTTCTCAGAGGTGAAGAAACCAAAATTTTGGTGATGGAGAAGAAGAAAAACATAGAAATGGTTTACATCTATTATACTGCAATACAATGTGATTATGGTGAATACAATTAACATTGAGATTGAATATCTAATTTTAGAGATTACCCATTTAGATATAGTCTATTTGTCATTTATTTATAGTCTTTTAACTTTGTGGCTTACTGACGAAAAAACATGAAATTTCGTGAAGGAGAATAAACATATTGAATATATTTACATCTAATTTACCTTAACTCAATTTGAAAAAGGTAAATATAAACAAATTAGAGGTTGATTATTTAATTTAATTAATATAAATTTTATAAAATAAATATGTCATGGATTATAGTCTTTTAACTTTGTTTTTTAGCGGGGAAAAACCTAAATATTTTTGATGAAGTAGAAAAATAAAATAAAATTAATTTTTTACATCTGCTATAGTCTATTATGTTTTTTGCTTAGCGATAAAAAAACCTAAAACTTTGGGTTTGTGAAAAAAAATATTGAATATGTTTGGTGTAATATACAATAAGTCAATGTGAATAAGATGAATATGAACAATATTGAGCTTGGTTATTTTATTTTAATTATTATGCATACGTATAGATTATTGACCATTCATTTGTAGTCTCTTAACATTGTTTCCTAGAGGTGAAGAAACCAAAATTTTGGTGATGGAGAAGAATAAAATCATAGACATGGTTTACATTTATTATACCATAATACAATGTGATTATGGTGAATACAATTAACATTGAGATTGAATATCTAAGTTTAAAGATTACCCATTTAGATATAATATATTTGTTATTCATTTATAGTCTTTTAACTCTGTGGCTTACTGACGAAGAAACATGAAATTTCGTGATGAAGAATAAACATATTGAATATATTTACATCTACTTTACCTAAACTCAATGTGAAAAAGGTAAATATAAACAAATTAGAGATTGATTATTTAATTTAATTAATATCAATTTTATAAAATATATATGTCATGGATTATAGTCTTTTAACTTTGTTTTTTAGCGGGGAAAAACCTAAATATTTTTGATGAAGTAGAAAAATAAAATAAAATTAATTTTTTACATCTGCTATAGTCTATTATGTTTTTTGCTTAGCGATAAAAAAACCTAAAACTTTGGGTTTGTGAAAAAAAAATATTGAATATTTTTTGGTGTAATATACAATAAGTCAATGTGAATACGATGAATATGAACAATATTGAGCTTGGTTATTTTATTTTAATTGTTATGCATACGTATAAATTATTGAACATTCATTTGTAGTCTCTTAACATAGTTTCTCAGAGGTGAAGAAACCAAAATTTTGGTGATGGAGAAGAAGAAAAACATAGAAATGGTTTACATCTATTATACTGCAATACAATGTGATTATGGTGAATACAATTAACATTGAGATTGAATATCTAATTTTAGAGATTACCAATTTAGATATAGTCTATTTGTCATTTATTTATAGTCTTTTAACTTTGTGGCTTACTGACGAAGAAACATGAAATTTCGTGATGGAGAATAAACATATTGAATATATTTACATCTAATTTACCTTAACTCAATGTGAAAAAGGTAAATATAAACAAATTAGAGGTTGATTATTTAATTTAATTAATATAAATTTTATAAAATAAATATGTCATGGATTATAGTCTTTTAACTTTGTTTTTTAGCGGGGAAAAACCTAAATATTTTTGATGAAGTAGAAAAATAAAATAAAATTAATTTTTTACATCTGCTATAGTCTATTATGTTTTTTGCTTAGCGATAAAAAAACCTAAAACTTTGGGTTTGTGAAAAAAAATATTGAATATGTTTGGTGTAATATACAATAAGTCAATGTGAATAAGATGAATATGAACAATATTGAGATTGGTTATTTTATTTTAATTATTATGCACACGTATAGATTATTGACCATTCATTTGTAGTCTCTTAACATTGTTTCCTAGAGGTGAAGAAACCAAAATTTTGGTGATGGAGAAGAATAAAATCATAGACATGGTTTACATGTATTATACCATAATACAATGTGATTATGGTGAATACAATTAACATTGAGATTGAATATCTAAGTTTAGAGATTACCCATTTAGATATAATATATTTGTTATTCATTTATAGTCTTTTAACTCTGTGGCTTACTGACGAAGAAACATGAAATTTCGTGATGAAGCATAAACATATTGAATATATTTACATCTACTTTACCTAAACTCAATGTGAAAAAGGTAAATATAAACAAATTAGAGATTGATTATTTAATTTAATTAATATCAATTTATAAAATATATATGTCATGGATTATAGTCTTTTAACTTTGTTTTTTAGCGGGGAAAAACCTAAATATTTTTGATGAAGTAGAAAAATAAAATAAAATTAATTTTTTACATCTGCTATAGTCGATTATGTTTTTTGCTTAGCGATAAAAAAAACCTAAAACTTTGGGTTTGTGAAAAAAAATATTGAATATTTTTTGGTGTAATATACAATAAGTCAATGTGAATACGATGAATATGAACAATATTGAGCTTGGTTATTTTATTTTAATTGTTATGCATACGTATAAATTATTGACCATTCATTTGTAGTCTCTTAACATAGTTTCTCAGAGGTGAAGAAACCAAAATTTTGGTGATGGAGAAGAAAAAAAACATAGAAATGGTTTACATCTATTATACCGCAATACAATGTGATTATGGTGAATACAATTAACATTGAGATTGAATATCTAATTTTAGAGATTACCCATTTAGATATAGTCTATTTGTCATTTATTTAGAGTCTTTTAACTCTGTGGCTTACTGACGAAGAAACATGAAATTTCGTGATGGAGAATAAACATATTGAATATATTTACATCTAATTTACCTTAACTCAATGTGAAAAAGGTAAATATAAACAAATTAGAGGTTGATTATTTAATTTAATTAATATAAATTTTATAAAATAAATATGTCATGGATTATAGTCTTTTAACTTTGTTTTTTAGCGGGGAAAAACCTAAATATTTTTGATGAAGTAGAAAAATAAAATAAAATTAATTTTTTACATCTGCTATAGTCTATTATGTTTTTTTCTTAGCGATAAAAAAACCTAAAACTTTGGGTTTGTGAAAAAAAATATTGAATATGTTTGGTGTAATATACAATAAGTCAATGTGAATAAGATGAATATGAACAATATTGAGCTTGGTTATTTTATTTTAATTATTATGCACACGTATAGATTATTGGCCATTCATTTGTAGTCTCTTAACATTGTTTCCTAGAGGTGAAGAAACCAAAATTTTGGTGATGGAGAAGAATAAAATCCTAGACATGGTTTACATGTATTATACTTAAATACAATGTGATTATGGTGAATACAATTAACATTGAGATTGAATATCTAAGTTTAGAGATTACCCATTTAGATATAATATATTTGTTATTCATTTATAGTCTTTTAACTCTGTGGCTTACTGACGAAGAAACATGAAATTTCGTGATGAAGAATAAACATATTGAATATAGTTACATCTACTTTACCTAAACTCAATGTGAAAAAGGTAAATATAAACAAATTAGAGATTGATTATTTAATTTAATTAATATCAATTTTATAAAATATATATGTTATGGATTATAGTCTTTTAACTTTGTTTTTTAGCGGGGAAAAACCTAAATATTTTTGATGAAGTAGAAAAATAAAATAAAATTAATTTTTTACATCTGCTATAGTCTATTATGTTTTTTGCTTAGCGATAAAAAAACCTAAAACTTTGGGTTTGTGAAAAAAAATATTGAATATTTTTTGGTGTAATATACAATAAGTCAATGTGAATACGATGAATATGAACAGTATTGAGCTTGGTTATTTTATTTTAATTGTTATGCATACGTATAAATTATTGACCATTCATTTGTAGTCTCTTAACATAGTTTCTCAGAGGTGAAGAAACCAAAATTTTGGTGATGGAGAAGAAGAAAAACATAGAAATGGTTTACATCTATTATACCGCAATACAATGTGATTATGGTGAATACAATTAACATTGAGATTGAATATCTAATTTTAGAGATTACCCATTTAGATATAGTCTATTTGTCATTTATTTAGAGTCTTTTAACTCTGTGGCTTACTGACGAAGAAACATGAAATTTCGTGATGGAGAATAAACATATTGAATATATTTACATCTAATTTACCTTAACTCAATGTGAAAAAGGTAAATATAAACAAATTAGAGGTTGATTATTTAATTTAATTAATATAAATTTTATAAAATAAATATGTCATGGATTATAGTCTTTTAACTTTGTTTTTTAGCGGGGAAAAACCTAAATATTTTTGATGAAGTAGAAAAATAAAATAAAATTAATTTTTTACATCTGCTATAGTCTATTATGTTTTTTGCTTAGCGATAAAAAAACCTAAAACTTTGGGTTTGTGAAAAAAAATATTGAATATGTTTGGTGTAATATACAATAAGTCAATGTGAATAAGATGAATATGAACAATATTGAGCTTGGTTATTTTATTTTAATTATTATGCACACGTATAGATTATTGGCCATTCATTTGTAGTCTCTTAACATTGTTTCCTAGAGGTGAAGAAACCAAAATTTTGGTGATGGAGAAGAATAAAATCCTAGACATGGTTTACATGTATTATACTTAAATACAATGTGATTATGGTGAATACAATTAACATTGAGATTGAATATCTAAGTTTAGAGATTACCCATTTAGATATAATATATTTGTTATTCATTTATAGTCTTTTAACTCTGTGGCTTACTGACGAAGAAACATGAAATTTCGTGATGAAGAATAAACATATTGAATATAGTTACATCTACTTTACCTAAACTCAATGTGAAAAAGGTAAATATAAACAAATTAGAGATTGATTATTTAATTTAATTAATATCAATTTTATAAAATATATATGTTATGGATTATAGTCTTTTAACTTTGTTTTTTAGCGGGGAAAAACCTAAATATTTTTGATGAAGTAGAAAAATAAAATAAAATTAATTTTTTACATCTGCTATAGTCTATTATGTTTTTTGCTTAGCGATAAAAAAACCTAAAACTTTGGGTTTGTGAAAAAAAATATTGAATATTTTTTGGTGTAATATACAATAAGTCAATGTGAATACGATGAATATGAACAGTATTGAGCTTGGTTATTTTATTTTAATTGTTATGCATACGTATAAATTATTGACCATTCATTTGTAGTCTCTTAACATAGTTTCTCAGAGGTGAAGAAACCAAAATTTTGGTGATGGAGAAGAAGAAAAACATAGAAATGGTTTACATCTATTATACCGCAATACAATGTGATTATGGTGAATACAATTAACATTGAGATTGACTATCTAATTTTAGAGATTACCCATTTAGATATAGTTTATTTGTCATTTATTTATAGTCTTTTAACTCTGTGGCTTACTGACGAAGAAACATGAAATTTCGTGATGGAGAATAAACATATTGAATATATTTACATCTAATTTACCTTAACTCAATGTGAAAAAGGTAAATATAAATAAATTAGAGGTTGATTATTTAATTTAATTAATATAAATTTTATAAAATAAATATGTCATGGATTATAGTCTTTTAACTTTGTTTTTTAGCGGGGAAAAACCTAAATATTTTTGATGAAGTAGAAAAATAAAATAAAATTAATTTTTTACATCTGCTATAGTCTATTATGTTTTTTGCTTAGCGATAAAAAAACCTAAAACTTTGGGTTTGTGAAAAAAAATATTGAATATGTTTGGTGTAATATACAATAAGTCAATGTGAATAAGATGAATATGAACAATATTGAGCTTGGTTATTTTATTTTAATTATTATGCACACGTATAGATTATTGACCATTCATTTGTAGTCTCTTAACATTGTTTCCTAGAGGTGAAGAAACCAAAATTTTGGTGATCGAGAAGAATAAAATCATAGACATGGTTTACATTTATTATACTTAAATACAATGTGATTATGGTGAATACAATTAACATTGAGATTGAATATCTAAGTTTAGAGATTACCCATTTAGATATAATATATTTGTTATTCATTTATAGTCTTTTAACTCTGTGGCTTACTGACGAAGAAACATGAAATTTCGTGATGAAGAATAAACATATTGAATATAGTTACATCTACTTTACCTAAACTCAATGTGAAAAAGGTAAATATAAACAAATTAGAGATTGATTATTTAATTTAATTAATATCAATTTTATAAAATATATATGTTATGGATTATAGTCTTTTAACTTTGTTTTTTAGCGGGGAAAAACCTAAATATTTTTGATGAAGTAGAAAAATAAAATAAAATTAATTTTTTACATCTGCTATAGTCTATTATGTTTTTTGCTTAGCGATAAAAAAACCTAAAACTTTGGGTTTGTGAAAAAAAATATTGAATATTTTTTGGTGTAATATACAATAAGTCAATGTGAATACGATGAATATGAACAGTATTGAGCTTGGTTATTTTATTTTAATTGTTATGCATACGTATAAATTATTGACCATTCATTTGTAGTCTCTTAACATAGTTTCTCAGAGGTGAAGAAACCAAAATTTTGGTGATGGAGAAGAAGAAAAACATAGAAATGGTTTACATCTATTATACCGCAATACAATGTGATTATGGTGAATACAATTAACATTGAGATTGACTATCTAATTTTAGAGATTACCCATTTAGATATAGTTTATTTGTCATTTATTTATAGTCTTTTAACTCTGTGGCTTACTGACGAAGAAACATGAAATTTCGTGATGGAGAATAAACATATTGAATATATTTACATCTAATTTACCTTAACTCAATGTGAAAAAGGTAAATATAAATAAATTAGAGGTTGATTATTTAATTTAATTAATATAAATTTTATAAAATAAATATGTCATGGATTATAGTCTTTTAACTTTGTTTTTTAGCGGGGAAAAACCTAAATATTTTTGATGAAGTAGAAAAATAAAATAAAATTAATTTTTTACATCTGCTATAGTCTATTATGTTTTTTGCTTAGCGATAAAAAAACCTAAAACTTTGGGTTTGTGAAAAAAAATATTGAATATGTTTGGTGTAATATACAATAAGTCAATGTGAATAAGATGAATATGAACAATATTGAGCTTGGTTATTTTATTTTAATTATTATGCACACGTATAGATTATTGACCATTCATTTGTAGTCTCTTAACATTGTTTCCTAGAGGTGAAGAAACCAAAATTTTGGTGATGGAGAAGAATAAAATCATAGACATGGTTTACATTTATTATACTTAAATACAATGTGATTATGGTGAATACAATTAACATTGAGATTGAATATCTAAGTTTAGAGATTACCCATTTAGATATAATATATTTGTTATTCATTTATAGTCTTTTAACTCTGTGGCTTACTGACGAAGAAACATGAAATTTCGTGATGAAGAATAAACATATTGAATATAGTTACATCTACTTTACCTAAACTCAATGTGAAAAAGGTAAATATAAACAAATTAGAGATTGATTATTTAATTTAATTAATATCAATTTTATAAAATATATATGTTATGGATTATAGTCTTTTAACTTTGTTTTTTAGCGGGGAAAAACCTAAATATTTTTGATGAAGTAGAAAAATAAAATAAAATTAATTTTTTACATCTGCTATAGTCTATTATGTTTTTTGCTTAGCGATAAAAAAACCTAAAACTTTGGGTTTGTGAAAAAAAATATTGAATATTTTTTGGTGTAATATACAATAAGTCAATGTGAATACGATGAATATGAACAGTATTGAGCTTGGTTATTTTATTTTAATTGTTATGCATACGTATAAATTATTGACCATTCATTTGTAGTCTCTTAACATAGTTTCTCAGAGGTGAAGAAACCAAAATTTTGGTGATGGAGAAGAAGAAAAACATAGAAATGGTTTACATCTATTATACCGCAATACAATGTGATTATGGTGAATACAATTAACATTGGGATTGACTATCTAATTTTAGAGATTACCCATTTAGATATAGTCTATTTGTCATTTATTTATAGTCTTTTAACTCTGTGGCTTACTGACGAAGAAACATGAAATTTCGTGATGGAGAATAAACATATTGAATATATTTACATCTAATTTACCTTAACTCAATGTGAAAAAGGTAAATATAAATAAATTAGAGGTTGATTATTTAATTTAATTAATATAAATTTTATAAAATAAATATGTCATGGATTATAGTCTTTTAACTTTGTTTTTTAGCGGGGAAAAACCTAAATATTTTTGATGAAGTAGAAAAATAAAATAAAATTAATTTTTTACATCTGCTATAGTCTATTATGTTTTTTGCTTAGCGATAAAAAACCTAAAACTTTGGGTTTGTGAAAAAAAATATTGAATATGTTTGGTGTAATATACAATAAGTCAATGTGAATAAGATGAATATGAACAATATTGAGCTTGGTTATTTTATTTTAATTATTATGCACACGTATAGATTATTGACCATTCATTTGTAGTCTCTTAACATTGTTTCCTAGAGGTGAAGAAACCAAAATTTTGGTGATGGAGAAGAATAAAATCATAGACATGGTTTACATTTATTATACTTAAATACAATGTGATTATGGTGAATACAATTAACATTGAGATTGAATATCTAAGTTTAGAGATTACCCATTTAGATATAATATATTTGTTATTCATTTATAGTCTTTTAACTCTGTGGCTTACTGACGAAGAAACATGAAATTTCGTGATGAAGAATAAACATATTGAATATAGTTACATCTACTTTACCTAAACTCAATGTGAAAAAGGTAAATATAAACAAATTAGAGATTGATTATTTAATTTAATTAATATCAATTTTATAAAATATATATGTTATGGATTATAGTCTTTTAACTTTGTTTTTTAGCGGGGAAAAACCTAAATATTTTTGATGAAGTAGAAAAATAAAATAAAATTAATTTTTTACATCTGCTATAGTCTATTATGTTTTTTGCTTAGCGATAAAAAAACCTAAAACTTTGGGTTTGTGAAAAAAAATATTGAATATTTTTTGGTGTAATATACAATAAGTCAATGTGAATACGATGAATATGAACAGTATTGAGCTTGGTTATTTTATTTTAATTGTTATGCATACGTATAAATTATTGACCATTCATTTGTAGTCTCTTAACATAGTTTCTCAGAGGTGAAGAAACCAAAATTTTGGTGATGGAGAAGAAGAAAAACATAGAAATGGTTTACATCTATTATACCGCAATACAATGTGATTATGGTGAATACAATTAACATTGAGATTGACTATCTAATTTTAGAGATTACCCATTTAGATATAGTCTATTTGTCATTTATTTATAGTGTTTTAACTCTGTGGCTTACTGACGAAGAAACATGAAATTTCGTGATGGAGAATAAACATATTGAATATATTTACATCTAATTTACCTTAACTCAATGTGAAAAAGGTAAATATAAATAAATTAGAGGTTGATTATTTAATTTAATTAATATAAATTTTATAAAATAAATATGTCATGGATTATAGTCTTTTAACTTTGTTTTTTAGCGGGGAAAAACCTAAATATTTTTGATGAAGTAGAAAAATAAAATAAAATTAACTTTTTACATCTGCTATAGTCTATTATGTTTTTTGCTTAGCGATAAAAAAACCTAAAACTTTGGGTTTGTGAAAAAAAATATTGAATATGTTTGGTGTAATATACAATAAGTCAATGTGAATAAGATGAATATGAACAATATTGAGCTTGGTTATTTTATTTTAATTATTATGCACACGTATAGATTATTGACCATTCATTTGTAGTCTCTTAACATTGTTTCCTAGAGGTGAAGAAACCAAAATTTTGGTGATGGAGAAGAATAAAATCATAGACATGGTTTACATGTATTATACCATAATACAATGTGATTATGGTGAATACAATTAACATTGAGATTGAATATCTAAGTTTAGAGATTACCCATTTAGATATAATATATTTGTTATTCATTTATAGTCTTTTAACTCTGTGGCTTACTGACGAAGAAACATGAAATTTCGTGATGAAGAATAAACATATTGAATATATTTACATCTACTTTACCTAAACTCAATGTGAAAAAGGTAAATATAAACAAATTAGAGATTGATTATTTAATTTAATTAATATCAATTTATAAAATATATATGTCATGGATTATAGTCTTTTAACTTTGTTTTTTAGCGGGGAAAAACCTAAATATTTTTGATGAAGTAGAAAAATAAAATAAAATTAATTTTTTACATCTGCTATAGTCGATTATGTTTTTTGCTTAGCGATAAAAAAAACCTAAAACTTTGGGTTTGTGAAAAAAAATATTGAATATTTTTTGGTGTAATATACAATAAGTCAATGTGAATACGATGAATATGAACAATATTGAGCTTGGTTATTTTATTTTAATTGTTATGCATACGTATAAATTATTGACCATTCATTTGTAGTCTCTTAACATAGTTTCTCAGAGGTGAAGAAACCAAAATTTTGGTGATGGAGAAGAAAAAAAACATAGAAATGGTTTACATCTATTATACCGCAATACAATGTGATTATGGTGAATACAATTAACATTGAGATTGAATATCTAATTTTAGAGATTACCCATTTAGATATAGTCTATTTGTCATTTATTTAGAGTCTTTTAACTCTGTGGCTTACTGACGAAGAAACATGAAATTTCGTGATGGAGAATAAACATATTGAATATATTTACATCTAATTTACCTTAACTCAATGTGAAAAAGGTAAATATAAACAAATTAGAGGTTGATTATTTAATTTAATTAATATAAATTTTATAAAATAAATATGTCATGGATTATAGTCTTTTAACTTTGTTTTTTAGCGGGGAAAAACCTAAATATTTTTGATGAAGTAGAAAAATAAAATAAAATTAATTTTTTACATCTGCTATAGTCTATTATGTTTTTTTCTTAGCGATAAAAAAACCTAAAACTTTGGGTTTGTGAAAAAAAATATTGAATATGTTTGGTGTAATATACAATAAGTCAATGTGAATAAGATGAATATGAACAATATTGAGCTTGGTTATTTTATTTTAATTATTATGCACACGTATAGATTATTGGCCATTCATTTGTAGTCTCTTAACATTGTTTCCTAGAGGTGAAGAAACCAAAATTTTGGTGATGGAGAAGAATAAAATCCTAGACATGGTTTACATGTATTATACTTAAATACAATGTGATTATGGTGAATACAATTAACATTGAGATTGAATATCTAAGTTTAGAGATTACCCATTTAGATATAATATATTTGTTATTCATTTATAGTCTTTTAACTCTGTGGCTTACTGACGAAGAAACATGAAATTTCGTGATGAAGAATAAACATATTGAATATAGTTACATCTACTTTACCTAAACTCAATGTGAAAAAGGTAAATATAAACAAATTAGAGATTGATTATTTAATTTAATTAATATCAATTTTATAAAATATATATGTTATGGATTATAGTCTTTTAACTTTGTTTTTTAGCGGGGAAAAACCTAAATATTTTTGATGAAGTAGAAAAATAAAATAAAATTAATTTTTTACATCTGCTATAGTCTATTATGTTTTTTGCTTAGCGATAAAAAAACCTAAAACTTTGGGTTTGTGAAAAAAAATATTGAATATTTTTTGGTGTAATATACAATAAGTCAATGTGAATACGATGAATATGAACAGTATTGAGCTTGGTTATTTTATTTTAATTGTTATGCATACGTATAAATTATTGACCATTCATTTGTAGTCTCTTAACATAGTTTCTCAGAGGTGAAGAAACCAAAATTTTGGTGATGGAGAAGAAGAAAAACATAGAAATGGTTTACATCTATTATACCGCAATACAATGTGATTATGGTGAATACAATTAACATTGAGATTGACTATCTAATTTTAGAGATTACCCATTTAGATATAGTCTATTTGTCATTTATTTATAGTCTTTTAACTCTGTGGCTTACTGACGAAGAAACATGAAATTTCGTGATGGAGAATAAACATATTGAATATATTTACATCTAATTTACCTTAACTCAATGTGAAAAAGGTAAATATAAATAAATTAGAGGTTGATTATTTAATTTAATTAATATAAATTTTATAAAATAAATATGTCATGGATTATAGTCTTTTAACTTTGTTTTTTAGCGGGGAAAAACCTAAATATTTTTGATGAAGTAGAAAAATAAAATAAAATTAATTTTTTACATCTGCTATAGTCTATTATGTTTTTTGCTTAGCGATAAAAAAACCTAAAACTTTGGGTTTTTGTGAAAAAAAATATTGAATATGTTTGGTGTAATATACAATAAGTCAATGTGAATAAGATGAATATGAACAATATTGAGCTTGGTTATTTTATTTTAATTATTATGCACACGTATAGATTATTGACCATTCATTTGTAGTCTCTTAACATTGTTTCCTAGAGGTGAAGAAACCAAAATTTTGGTGATGGAGAAGAATCAAATCATAGACATGGTTTACATTTATTATACCATAATACAATGTGATTATGATGAATACAATTAACATTGAGATTGAATATCTAATTTTAGAGATTACCCATTTAGATATAATCTATTTGTTATTTATTTATAGTCTTTTAACTCTGTGACTTACAGACGAAGAAACATGAAAAATTCGTGATGGAGAATAAACATATTGAATATATTTACATCTAATTTACCTTAATTCAATGTGAAAAAGGTAAATATAAACAAATTAGAGCTTGATTATTTAATTTAATTAATATCAATTTTATAAAATATATACGTCATGGATTATAGTTTTTAACTTTGTTTTTTAGCGGGGAAAAACCTAAATATTTTTGATGGAGTAGAAAAAAAATATAATAAATTTTTAACATCTGTTATAGTCTATTATGTTTTTCGCTTAGCGATAAAAAAACCTAAAACTTTGGGTATGTGAAAAAAAATATTGAATATTTTTGGTGCAATATACAATAAGTAAATGTGAATACGATGAATATGAACAATATTGACCTTGATTATTTTATTTTAATTATTATGCATACGTATAGATTATTGACCATTCCTTTGTAGTCTCTTAACATATGAAGAAACCAAAATTTTGGGGATGGAGAAGAAGAAAAACATAGAAATGGTTTACATTTATTATACCATAATACAATGTGATTATGGTGAATACAATTAACATAGAGATTGAATATCTAATTTTAGAGATTATCCATTTAGATATAATATATTTGTCATTCATTTATAGTCTTTTAACTCTGTGGCTTACTGACGAAGAAACATGAAATTTTGTAATGGAGAAAAAACATATTGAATATATATACATCCGATTTACCTTAATTCTATGTGAAAAAGATAAATATAAACAAATTAGAGCTTGATTATTTAATTTAATTAATATCAATTTTATAAAATATATATGTCATGGATTATAGTCTTTTAACTTTGTTTTTTAGCGGGGAAAAACCTAAATATTTTTGATGGAGTAGAAAAATAAAATATATTTAATTTTTTACATCTGCAATAGTCTACTATGTTTTTTGCTTAGCGATAAAAAAACCTAAAACTTTGGGATGGTGAAAAAAATGTTGAATATTTTTAGGTGTAATATAAAATAAGTCAATGTGAATACGATGAATATAAACAATATTGAGCTTTGTTATTTTATTTTAATTGTTATGCATACGTATAAATTATGTACCATTCATTTATAGTCTCTTAACTTGGTTTCTAAGAGATGAAGATACCAAAATTTTGGTGTTGGAGAAGAAGAAAAACATAGAAATTGTTTACATCTATTATACCATAATACAATGTGATTATGGTGAATACAATTAACATTGAGATTGAATATCTAATTTTGGTGATTACCCATTTACATATAATAAATTTGTCATTCATTTAGAGTCTTTTAACTTTGTGGCTTACTGACGAAGAAACATGGAATTTCTTGATGGAGAAGAAACATATTGAATATATATACATCCGATTTACCTTAATTCTATGTGAAAAAGGTAAATATAAACAAATTAGAGCTTGATTATTTAATTAAATTAATATCAATATTATAAAATATTTATGTCATGGATTATAGTCTTTTAACTTTGTTTTTTAGCGGGGAAAAACCTAAATATTTTTGATGGATTAGAAAAATAAAATATAATTAATTTTTTACATATGCTATAATCTATTATGTTTTTTGCTTAGCGATAAAAAAAGCTAAAATTTTGGGTTTGTGAAAAAAAATATTGAATACTTTTGGTGTAATGTACAATAAGTCAATGTGAATACGATGAATATGAATAATATTGAGCTTGGTTATTTTATTTTAATTATTATGCATACGTATAGATTATTGACCATTCATTTGTAGTCTCTTAGCATAGTTTCTTAGAGGTGAAGAAACCAAAATTTTGGTGATGGAGAAGAAGAAAAACATAGAAATGGTTTACATTTATTATACCATAATACAATGTGATTATGGTGAATACAATTAACATTGAGATTGAATATCTAATTTTAGAGATTACCCATTTAGATATAATATAGTTGTCATTCATTTATAGTCTTTTAACTCTGTGGCCTACTGACGAAGAAACACGAAATTTCGTGATAAAGAATAAACATATTGAATATAATTACATCTAATTTACCTTAACTCAATGTGAAAAAGGTAAATATAAACAAATTAGAGCTTGAT
>OZ012738.1:10976411-11150573 GCA_963859935.3 Lathyrus sativus | reverse complement strand
AAACTTTTGTGCTGGAGTTGAAAAATAAAATATAATTAATTTTTTACACATACTATAGTCTATTATATTTGGTTCTTAGTGATAAAAAAAACCTAAGACTTAGGGACGGTGAAGAAAAAACCTAAAATATTTTTCATTCGTTTATAGTCTTTTAACTCTTTGGCTTACTGACGAAGAAACATGAAATTTGGTGATGGAGAAGAAACATATTGAATATATTTACATCTAATGTACCATAATTCAAGGTGAAAAAGGTAAATATAAATAAGTTTGATCTTGATTATTTAATTTTAATTTTTACCCACATATCATAAAATATATGTCATGGATTATAGTCTTTTAACTTTGTTTTTTAGTGGGGGAAACCTAAAATTTTGTGCTGGAGTTGAAAAATAAAATATAATTAATTTTTTACACATACTATAGTCTATTATATTTGGTACTTAGTGATGAAAAAAACCTAAGACTTAGGGACCGTGAAGAAAAAACCTAAAATATTTTTCATTCATTTATAGTCTTTTAACTCCATGGCTTACTGACGAAGAAACATGAAATTTGGTGATGGAGAAGAAACATATTGAATATATTTACATCTAATGTACCATAATTCAATGTGAAAAAGGTAAATATAAATAAGTTTGATCTTGATTATTTAATTTTAATTTTTACCTATATTACATAAAATATATGTCATGGATTATAGTTTTTTAACTTTGTTTTTTAGTCAGGGAAAACCTAAAATTTTGTGATGGAGTTGAAAAATAAAATATAATTAATTTTTTACACATACTATAGTCTATTATGTTTGGTTCTTAGTGATAAAAAAAACCTAAGACTTTAAGGCGGTGAAGAAAAAACCTAAAATATTTTTCATTCATTTATAGTCTTTTAGCTTTGTGGCTTACTGACGAAGAAACATGAAATTTGTTGATGGAGAAGAAAGATACTGAATAAATTTACATCTAATTGACCATAATTCAATGTGAAAAAGTTTATTATAAATAAATTTTATCTTCATGATTTAATTTTAATTTTTACCTATATTATATAAAATATATGTCATGGATTATAGTCTTTTAACTTTGTTTTTTACTAGGGAAATACCTAAAATTTTGTGATGGAGTTGAAAAATAAAATATAATTATATTTTGAAAAATAATAGTCTATTATGTTTGGTGCTTAGTGATAAAAAAACCTAATATTTTGGGACGGTAAAGAAAAAACCTACAATATTTTTCATTCATTTATAGTCTTTTAACTCTATGGCTTACTGAAGAAAAAACATGAAATTTGGTGATGGAGAAGAAACATATTGAATATATTTACATCTAATTTACCATAATTCAATGTGAAAAAGGTAAATATAAATAAGTTTGATCTTTATTATTTAATTTTAATTTTTACCTATATAACATAAAATATATGTCATGGATTATAGTCTTTTAACTTTGTTTTTTAGTGGGGGAAACCTAAAATTTTGTGCTGGAGTTGAAAAATAAAATATAATTAACTTTTTACACATACTATAGTCTATTATATTTGGTTCTTAGTGATAAAAAAAACCTAAGACTTAAGGACGGTGAAGAAAAAACCTAAAATATTTTTCATTCGTTTATAGTCTTTTAACTCTATGGCTTACTGACGAAGAAACATGAAATTTTGTGATGGAGAAGAAACATATTGAATATATTTACATCTAATGTACCATAATTAAATGTGAAAAAGTTAAATATAAATAAGTTTGATCTTGATTAATTAATTTTAATTTTTACCCATATATCATAAAATATATGTCATGGATTATAGTCTTTTAACTTTGTTTTTTAGTGGGGGAAACCTAAAATTTTGTGTTGGAGTTGAAAAATAAAATATAATTAATTTTTTACACATACTATAGTCTATTATATTTGGTTCTTAGTGATAAAAAAACCTAAGACTTAGGGACGGTGAAGAAAAAACCTAAAATATTTTTCATTCATTTATAGTCTTTTAACTCCATGGCTTACTGACGAAGAAACATGAAATTTGGTGATGGAGAAGAAACATATTGAATATATTTACATCTAATGTACCATAATTCAATGTGAAAAAGGTAAATATAAATAAGTTTGATCTTGATTATTTAATTTTAATTTTTACCTATATTACATAAAATATATGTCATGGATTATAGTCTTTTAACTTTGTTTTTTAGTCAGGGAAAACCTAAAATTTTGTGATGGAGTTGAAAAATAAAATATAATTAATTTTTTACACATACTATAGTCTATTATGTTTGGTTCTTAGTGATAAAAAAACCTAAGACTTTAAGGCGGTGAAGAAAAAACCTAAAATATTTTTCATTCATTTATAGTCTTTTAGCTTTGTGGCTTACTGACGAAGAAACATGAAATTTGTTGATGGAGAAGAAACATACTGAATAAATTTACATCTAATTGACCATAATTCAATGTGAAAAAGTTTATTATAAATAAATTTTATCTTCATGATTTAATTTTAATTTTTACCTATATTATATAAAATATATGTCATGGATTATAGTCTTTTAACTTTGTTTTTTACTAGGGAAATACCTAAAATTTTGTGATGGAGTTGAAAAATTAAATATAATTATATTTTGACAAATAATAGTCTATTATGTTTGGTGCTTAGTGATAAAAAAAACCTAATACTTTGGGACGGTAAAGAAAAAACCTAAAAATATTTTTCATTCATTTATAGTCTTTTAACTCTATGGCTTACTGACGAAGAAACATGAAATTTGGTGATGGAGAAGAAACATATTGAATATATTTACATCTAATTTACCATAATTCAATGTGAAAAAGGTAAATATAAATAAGTTTGATCTTTATTATTTAATTTTAATTTTTACCTATATAACATAAAATATATGTCATGGATTATAGTCTTTTAACTTTGTTTTTTAGTGGGGGAAACCTAAAATTTTGTGCTGGAGTTGAAAAATAAAATATAATTAGTTTTTTACACATACTATAGTCTATTATATTTGGTTCTTAGTGATAAAAAAAACCTAAGACTTAGGGACGGTGAAGAAAAAACCTAAAATATTTTTCATTCGTTTATAGTCTTTTAACTCTATGGCTTACTGACGAAGAAACATGAAATTTTGTGATGGAGAAGAAACATATTGAATATATTTACATCTAATGTACCATAATTCAATGTGAAAAAGGTAAATATAAATAAGTTTGATCTTGATTATTTAATTTTAATTTTTACCCATATATCATAAAATATATCTCATGGATTATAGTCTTTTAACTTTGTTTTTTAGTGGGGGAAACCTAAAATTTTGTGCTGGAGTTGAAAAATAAAATATAATTAATTTTTTACACATACTATAGTCTATTATATTTGGTTCTTAGTGATAAAAAAACCTAAGACTTAGGGACGGTGAAGAAAAAACCTAAAATATTTTTCATTCATTTATAGTCTTTTAACTCCATGGCTTGCTGACGAAGAAACATGAAATTTGGTGATGGAGAAGAAACATATTGAATATATTTACATCTAATGTACCATAATTCAATGTTAAAAAGGTAAATATAAATAAGTTTGATCTTGATTATTT
Organism: Lathyrus sativus; assembly: GCA_963859935.3. Classification (NCBI taxonomy): domain Eukaryota; kingdom Viridiplantae; phylum Streptophyta; class Magnoliopsida; order Fabales; family Fabaceae; genus Lathyrus; species Lathyrus sativus. The sequence goes on along the minus strand of OZ012738.1, from coordinate 11,146,978 downwards.
AATTTTAATTTTTACCTATATTACATCAAATATATGTCATGGATTATAGTCTTTTAACTTTGTTTTTTAGTGAGGGAAAACCTAAAATTTTGTGATGGAGTTGAAAAATAAAATATAATTAATTTTTTACACATACTATAGTCTATTATTTTTGGTTCTTAGTGATAAAAAAACCTAAGACTTTAAGGCGGTGAAGAAAAAACCTAAAATATTTTTCATTCATTTATAGTCTTTTAGCTTTGTGGCTTACTAACGAAGAAACATGAAATTTGTTGATGGAGAAGAAACATACTGAATAAATTTACATCTAATTGACCATAATTCAATGTGAAAAAGTTTATTATAAGTAAATTTTATCTTCATGATTTAATTTTAATTTTTACCTATATTATATAAAATATATGTCATGGATTATAGTCTTTTAACTTTGTTTTTTACTAGGGAAATACATAAAGTTTTGTGATGGAGTTGAAAAATAAAATATAATTATATTTTGACATATAATATAGTCTATTATGTTTGGTGCTTAGTGATAAAAAAAACCTAAGACTTTGGGACGGTAAAGAAAAAACCTAAAATATTTTTCATTCATTTATAGTCTTTTAACTCTATGGCTTACTGACGAAGAAACATGAAATTTGGCGATGGAGAAGAAACATATTGAATATATTTACATCTAATGTACCATAATTCAATGTGAAAAAGGTAAATATAAATAAGTTTGATCTTGATTATTTAATTTTAATTTTTACCTATATAACATAAAATATATGTCATGGATTATAGTCTTTTAACTTTGTTTTTTAGTCGGGGAAACCAAAACTTTTGTGCTGGAGTTGAAAAATAAAATATAATTAATTTTTTACACATACTATAGTCTATTATATTTGGTTCTTAGTGATAAAAAAAACCTAAGACTTAGGGACGGTGAAGAAAAAACCTAAAATATTTTTCATTCGTTTATAGTCTTTTAACTCTTTGGCTTACTGACGAAGAAACATGAAATTTGGTGATGGAGAAGAAACATATTGAATATATTTACATCTAATGTACCATAATTCAAGGTGAAAAAGGTAAATATAAATAAGTTTGATCTTGATTATTTAATTTTAATTTTTACCCATATATCATAAAATATATGTCATGGATTATAGTCTTTTAACTTTGTTTTTTAGTGGGGGAAACCTAAAATTTTGTGCTGGAGTTGAAAAATAAAATATAATTAATTTTTTACACATACTATAGTCTATTATATTTGGTTCTTAGTGATGAAAAAAACCTAAGACTTAGGGACCGTGAAGAAAAAACCTAAAATATTTTTCATTCATTTATAGTCTTTTAACTCCATGGCTTACTGACGAAGAAACATGAAATTTGGTGATGGAGAAGAAACATATTGAATATATTTACATCTAATGTACCATAATTCAATGTGAAAAAGGTAAATATAAATAAGTTTGATCTTGATTATTTAATTTTAATTTTTACCTATATTACATAAAATATATGTCATGGATTATAGTCTTTTAACTTTGTTTTTTAGTCAGGGAAAACCTAAAATTTTGTGATGGAGTTGAAAAATAAAATATAATTAATTTTTTACACATACTATAGTCTATTATGTTTGGTTCTTAGTGATAAAAAAAACCTAAGACTTTAAGGCGGTGAAGAAAAAACCTAAAATATTTTTCATTCATTTATAGTCTTTTAGCTTTGTGGCTTACTGACGAAGAAACATGAAATTTGTTGATGGAGAAGAAAGATACTGAATAAATTTACATCTAATTGACCATAATTCAATGTGAAAAAGTTTATTATAAATAAATTTTATCTTCTTGATTTAATTTTAATTTTTACCTATATTATATAAAATATATGTCATGGATTATAGTCTTTTAACTTTGTTTTTTACTAGGGAAATACCTAAAATTTTGTGATGGAGTTGAAAAATAAAATATAATTATATTTTGACAAATAATAGTCTATTATGTTTAGTGCTTAGTGATAAAAAAAACCTAATACTTTGGGACGGTAAAGAAAAAACCTACAATATTTTTCATTCATTTATAGTCTTTTAACTCTATGGCTTACTGACGAAAAAACATGAAATTTGGTGATGGAGAAGAAACATATTGAATATATTTACATCTAATTTACCATAATTCAATGTGAAAAAGGTAAATATAAATAAGTTTGATCTTTATTATTTAATTTTAATTTTTACCTATACAACATAAAATATATGTCATGGATTATAGTCTTTTAACTTTGTTTTTTAGTGGGGGAAACCTAAAATTTTGTGCTGGAGTTGAAAAATAAAATATAATTAACTTTTTACACATACTATAGTCTATTATATTTGGTTCTTAGTGATAAAAAAAACCTAAGACTTAGGGACAGTGAAGAAAAAACCTAAAATATTTTTCATTCGTTTATAGTCTTTTAACTCTATGGCTTACTGACGAAGAAACATGAAATTTTGTGATGGAGAAGAAACATATTGAATATATTTACATCTAATGTACCATAATTAAATGTGAAAAAGTTAAATATAAATAAGTTTGATCTTGATTAATTAATTTTAATTTTTACCCATATATCATAAAATATATGTCATGGATTATAGTCTTTTAACTTTGTTTTTTAGTGGGGGAAACCTAAAATTTGGTGTTGGAGTTGAAAAATAAAATATAATTAATTTTTTACACATACTATAGTCTATTATATTTGGTTCTTAGTAATAAAAAAAACCTAAGACTTAGGGACGGTGAAGAAAAAACCTAAAATATTTTTCATTCATTTATAGTCTTTTAACTCCATGGCTTACTGACGAAGAAACATGAAATTTGGTGATGGAGAAGAAACATATTGAATATATTTACATCTAATGTACCATAATTCAATGTGAAAAAGGTAAATATAAATAAGTTTGATCTTGATTATTTTATTTTAATTTTTACCTATATTACATAAAATATATGTCATGGATTATAGTCTTTTAACTTTGTTTTTTAGTGAGGGAAAACCTAAAATTTTGTGATGGAGTTGAAAAATAAAATATAATTAATTTTTTACACATACTATAGTCTATTATGTTTGGTTCTTAGTGATAAAAAAACCTAATACTTTAAGGCGGTGAAGAAAAAACCTAAAATATTTTTCATTCATTTATAGTCTTTTAGCTTTGTGGCTTACTGACGAAGAAACATGAAATTTGTTGATGGAGAAGAAACATACTGAATAAATTTACATCTAATTGACCATAATTCAATGTGAAAAAGTTTATTATAAATAAATTTTATCTTCATGATTTAATTTTAATTTTTACCTATATTATATAAAATATATGTCATGGATTATAGTCTTTTAACTTCTTTTTTTACTAGGGAAATACCTAAATTTTTGTGATGGAGTTGAAAAATAAAATATAATTATATTTTGACAAATAATATAGTCTATTATGTTTGGTGCTTAATGATAAAAAAACCTAATACTTTGGGACGGTAAAGAAAAAACCTACAATATTTTTCATTCATTTATAGTCTTTTAACTCTATGGCTTACTGACGAAAAAACATGAAATTTGGTGATGGAGAAGAAACATATTGAATATATTTACATCTAATTTACCATAATTCAATGTGAAAAAGGTAAATATAAATAAGTTTGATCTTTATTATTTAATTTTAATTTTTACCTATACAACATAAAATATATGTCATGGATTATAGTCTTTTAACTTTGTTTTTTAGTGGGGGAAACCTAAAATTTTGTGCTGGAGTTGAAAAATAAAATATAATTAACTTTTTACACATACTATAGTCTATTATATTTGGTTCTTAGTGATAAAAAAACCTAAGACTTAGGGACAGTGAAGAAAAAACCTAAAATATTTTTCATTCGTTTATAGTCTTTTAACTCTATGGCTTACTGACGAAGAAACATGAAATTTTGTGATGGAGAAGAAACATATTGAATATATTTACATCTAATGTACCATAATTAAATGTGAAAAAGTTAAATATAAATAAGTTTGATCTTGATTAATTAATTTTAATTTTTACCCATATATCATAAAATATATGTCATGGATTATAGTCTTTTAACTTTGTTTTTTAGTGGGGGAAACCTAAAATTTTGTGTTGGAGTTGAAAAATAAAATATAATTAATTTTTTACACATACTATAGTCTATTATATTTGGTTCTTAGTGATAAAAAAAACCTAAGACTTAGGGACGGTGAAGAAAAAACCTAAAATATTTTTCATTCATTTATAGTCTTTTAACTCCATGGCTTACTGACGAAGAAACATGAAATTTGGTGATGGAGAAGAAACATATTGAATATATTTACATCTAATGTACCATAATTCAATGTGAAAAAGGTAAATATAAATAAGTTTGATCTTGATTATTTAATTTTAATTTTTACCTATATTACATAAAATATATGTCATGGATTATAGTCTTTTAACTTTGTTTTTTAGTCAGGGAAAACCTAAAATTTTGTGATGGAGTTGAAAAATAAAATATAATTAATTTTTTACACATACTATAGTCTATTATGTTTGGTTCTTAGTGATAAAAAAACCTAAGACTTTAAGGCGGTGAAGAAAAAACCTAAAATATTTTTCATTCATTTATAGTCTTTTAGGTTTGTGGCTTACTGACGAAGAAACATGAAATTTGTTGATGGAGAAGAAACATACTGAATAAATTTACATCTAATTGACCATAATTCAATGTGAAAAAGTTTATTATAAATAAATTTTATCTTCATGATTTAATTTTAATTTTTACCTATATTATATAAAATATATGTCATGGATTATAGTCTTTTAACTTTGTTTTTTACTAGGGAAATACCTAAAATTTTGTGATGGAGTTGAAAAATTAAATATAATTATATTTTGACAAATAATAGTCTATTATGTTTGGTGCTTAGTGATAAAAAAAACCTAATACTTTGGGACGGTAAAGAAAAAACCTAAAAATATTTTTCATTCATTTATAGTCTTTTAACTCTATGGCTTACTGACGAAAAAACATGAAATTTGGTGATGGAGAAGAAACATATTGAATATATTTACATCTAATTTACCATAATTCAATGTGAAAAAGGTAAATATAAATAAGTTTGATCTTTATTATTTAATTTTAATTTTTACCTATATAACATAAAATATATGTCATGGATTATAGTCTTTTAACTTTGTTTTTTAGTGGGGGAAACCTAAAATTTTGTGCTGGAGTTGAAAAATAAAATATAATTAGTTTTTTACACATACTATAGTCTATTATATTTGGTTCTTAGTGATAAAAAAAACCTAAGACTTAGGGACGGTGAAGAAAAAACCTAAAATATTTTTCATTCGTTTATAGTCTTTTAACTCTATGGTTTACTGACGAAGAAACATGAAATTTTGTGATGGAGAAGAAACATATTGAATATATTTACATCTAATGTACCATAATTAAATGTGAAAAAGGTAAATATAAATAAGTTTGATCTTGATTAATTAATTTTAATTTTTACCCATATATCATAAAATATATGTCATGGATTATAGTCTTTTAACTTTGTTTTTTAGTGGGGGAAACCTAAAATTTTGTGCTGGAGTTGAAAAATAAAATATAATTAATTTTTTACACATACTATAGTCTATTATATTTGGTTCTTAGTAATAAAAAAAACCTAAGACTTAGGGACGGTGAAGAAAAAACCTAAAATATTTTTCATTCATTTATAGTCTTTTAACTCCATGGCTTACTGACGAAGAAACATGAAATTTGGTGATGGAGAAGAAACATATTGAATATATTTACATCTAATGTACCATAATTCAATGTGAAAAAGGTAAATATAAATAAGTTTGATCTTGATTATTTTATTTTAATTTTTACCTATATTACATAAAATATATGTCATGGATTATAGTCTTTTAACTTTGTTTTTTAGTGAGGGAAAACCTAAAATTTTGTGATGGAGTTGAAAAATAAAATATAATTAATTTTTTACACATACTATAGTCTATTATGTTTGGTTCTTAGTGATAAAAAAACCTAAGACTTTAAGGCGGTGAAGAAAAAACCTAAAATATTTTTCATTCATTTATAGTCTTTTAGCTTTGTGGCTTACTGACGAAGAAACATGAAATTTGTTGATGGAGAAGAAACATACTGAATAAATTTACATCTAATTGACCATAATTCAATGTGAAAAAGTTTATTATAAATAAATTTTATCTTCATGATTTAATTTTAATTTTTACCTATATTATATAAAATATATGTCATGGATTATAGTCTTTTAACTTCTTTTTTTACTAGGGAAATACCTAAATTTTTGTGATGGAGTTGAAAAATAAAATATAATTATATTTTGACAAATAATATAGTCTATTATGTTTGGTGCTTAATGATAAAAAAACCTAATACTTTGGGACGGTAAAGAAAAAACCTAAAATATTTTTCATTCATTTATAGTCTTTTAACTCTATGGCTTACTGACGAAGAAACATGAAATTTGTTGATGGAGAAGAAACATACTGAATAAATTTACATCTAATTGAAAAATAATATAGTCTATTATATTTGGTTCTTAGTGATAAAAAAAACCTAAGACTTAGGGACGGTGAAGAAAAAACCTAAAATATTTTTCATTCGTTTATAGTCTTTTAACTCTATGGCTTACCGACGAAGAAACATGAAATTTGGTGATGGAGAAAAAACATATTAAATATATTTACATCTAATGTACCATAATTCAATGTGAAAAAGGTAAATATAAATAAGTTTGATCTTGATTATTTAATTTTAATTTTTACCTATATAACCTAAAATATATGTCATGGATTATAGTCTTTTAACTTTGTTTTTTAGTGGGGGAAACCTAAAATTTTGTGCGGGAGTTGAAAAATAAAATATAATTAATTTTTTACACATACTATAGTCTATTATATTTGGTTCTTAGTGATAAAAAAAACCTAAGACTTAGGGACGGTGAAGAAAAAACCTAAAATATTTTTCATTCGTTTATAGTCTTTTAACTCTATGGCTTACTGACGAAGAAACATGAAATTTGGTGATGGAGAAGAAACATATTGAATATATTTACATCTAATGTACCATAATTCAATGTGAAAAAGGTAAATATAAATAAGTTTGATCTTGATTATTTAATTTTAATTTTTACCTATATTACATAAAATATATGTCATGGATTATAGTCTTTTAACTTTGTTTTTTAGTGACGGAAAACCTAAACTTTTATGATGGAGTTGAAAAATAAAATATAATTAATTTTTTACACATACTATAGTCTATTATGTTTGGTTCTTAGTGATAAAAAACCTAAGACTTTAAGGCAGTGAAGAAAAAACCTAAAATATTTTTCATTCATTTATAGTCTTTTAGCTTTGTGGCTTACTGACGAAGAAACATGAAATTTGTTGATGGAGAAGAAACATACTGAATAAATTTACATCTAATTGACCATAATTCAATGTGAAAAAGTTTATTAAAAATAAATTTTATCTTCATGATTTAATTTTAATTTTTACCTATATTATATAAAATATATGTTATGGATTATAGTCTTTTAACTTTGTTTTTTACTAGGGAAATACCTAAAATTTTGTGATGGAGTTGAAAAATAAAATATAATTATATTTTGACAAATAATATAGTCTATTATGTTTGGTGCTTAGTGATAAAAAAAACCTAAGACTTTGGGACGGTAAAGAAAAAACCTAAAATATTTTTCATTCATTTATAGTCTTTTAACTCTATGGCTTACTGACGAAGAAACATGAAATTTGGTGATAGAGAAGAAACATATTGAATATATTTACATCTAATGTACCATAATTCAATGTGAAAAAGGTAAATATAAATAAGTTTGATCTTGATTATTTAATTTTAATTTTTACCTATATAACATAAAATATATGTCATGGATTATAGTCTTTTAACTTTGTTTTTTAGTGGGGGAAACCTAAAATTTTGTGCTGGAGTTGAAAAATAAAATATAATTAATTTTTTACACATACTGTAGTCTATTATATTTGGTTCTTAGTGATAAAAAAAACCTAAGACTTAGGGACGGTGAAGAAAAAACCTAAAATATTTTTCATTCGTTTATAGTCTTTTAACTCTATGGCTTACTCACGAAGAAACATGAAATTTGGTGATGGAGAAGAAACATATTGAATATATTTACATCTAATGTACCATAATTCAATGTGAAAAAGGTAAATATAAATAAGTTTGATCTTGATTATTTAATTTTAATTTTTACCTATATTACATAAAATATATGTCATGGATTATAGTCTTTTAACTTTGTTTTTTAGTGAGGGAAAACCTAAAATTTTGTGATGGAGTTGAAAAATAAAATATAATTAATTTTTTACACATACTATAGTCTATTATGTTTGGTTCTTAGTGATAAAAAAACCTAAGACTTTAAGGCGGTGAAGAAAAAACCTAAAATATTTTTCATTCATTTATAGTCTTTTAGCTTTGTGGCTTACTGACGAAGAAACATGAAATTTGTTGATGGAGAAGAAACATACTAAATAAATTTACATCTAATTGACCATAATTTAATGTGAAAAAGTTTAATATAAATAAATTTTATCTTCATGATTTAATTTTAATTTTTACCTATATTATATAAAATATATGTCATGGATTATAGTCTTTTAACTTTCTTTTTTAGTGGGGGAAAACCTAAAATTTTGTGATGGAGTTGAAAAATAAAATATAATTAATTTTTTACACATACTATAGTCTATTATATTTTGTTCTTTGTGATAAAAAAAACCTAACACTTAGGGACGGTGAAGAAAAAACCTAAAATATTTTTCATTCATTTATAGTCTTTTAACTCTATGGCTTACTAACGAAGAAACATGAAATTTGGTGATGGAGAAGAAAAATATTGAATATATTTACATCTAATGTACCATAATTCAATGTGAAAAAGGTAAATATAAATAATTTTGATCTTGATTATTTAATTTTAATTTTTACCTATATTACATAAAATATATGTCATGGATTATAGTCTTTTAACTTTGTTTTTTAGTGAGGGAAAACCTAAAATTTTGTGATGGAGTTGAAAAATAAAATATAATTAATTTTTTACACGTACTATAGTCTATTATGTTTGGTTCTTAGTGATAAAAAAACCTAAGACTTTAAGGCGGTGAAGAAAAAACCTAAAATATTTTTCATTCATTTATAGTCTTTTAGCTTTGTGGCTTACTGACGAAGAAACATGAAATTTGTTGATGGAGAAGAAACATACTGAATAAATTTACATCTAATTGACCATAATTCAATGTGAAATAGTTTATTAAAAATAAATTTTATCTTCATGATTTAATTTTAATTTTTACCTATATTATATAAAATATATGTTATGGATTATAGTCTTTTAACTTTGTTTTTTACTAGGGAAATACCTAAAATTTTGTGATGGAGTTGAAAAATAAAATATAATTATATTTTGACAAATAATATAGTCTATTATGTTTGGTGCTTAGTGATAAAAAAAACCTAAGACTTTGGGACGGTAAAGAAAAAACCTAAAATATTTTTCATTCATTTATAGTCTTTTAACTCTATGGCTTACTGACGAAGAAACATGAAATTTGGTGATAGAGAAGAAACATATTGAATATATTTACATCTAATGTACCATAATTCAATGTGAAAAAGGTAAATATAAATAAGTTTGATCTTGATTATTTAATTTTAATTTTTACCTATATAACATAAAATATATGTCATGGATTATAGTCTTTTAACTTTGTTTTTTAGTGGGGGAAACCTAAAATTTTGTGCTGGAGTTGAAAAATAAAATATAATTAATTTTTTACACATACTGTAGTCTATTATATTTGGTTCTTAGTGATAAAAAAAACCTAAGACTTAGGGACGGTGAAGAAAAAACCTAAAATATTTTTCATTCGTTTATAGTCTTTTAACTCTATGGCTTACTCATGAAGAAACATGAAATTTGGTGATGGAGAAGAAACATATTGAATATATTTACATCTAATGTACCATAATTCAATGTGAAAAAGGTAAATATAAATAAGTTTGATCTTGATTATTTAATTTTAATTTTTACCTATATTACATAAAATATATGTCATGGAATATAGTCTTTTAACTTTGTTTTTTAGTGAGGGAAAACCTAAAATTTTGTGATGGAGTTGAAAAATAAAATATAATTAGTTTTTTACACATACTATAGTCTATTATGTTTGGTTCTTAGTGATAAAAAAACCTAAGACTTTAAGGCGGTGAAGAAAAAACCTAAAATATTTTTCATTCATTTATAGTCTTTTAGCTTTGTGGCTTACTGACGAAGAAACATGAAATTTGTTGATGGAGAAGAAACATACTGAATAAATTTACATCTAATTGACCATAATTTAATGTGAAAAAGTTTAATATAAATAAATTTTATCTTCATGATTTAATTTTAATTTTTACCTATATTATATAAAATATATGTCATGGATTATAGTCTTTTAACTTTCATTTTTAGTGGGGGAAAACCTAAAATTTTGTGATGGAGTTAAAAAATAAAATATAATTAATTTTTTACACATACTATAGTCTATTATATTTGGTTCTTAGTGATAAAAAAAACCTAAGACTTAGGGACGGTGAAGAAAAAACCTAAAATATTTTTCATTCATTTATAGTCTTTTAACTCTATGGCTTACTGACGAAGAAACATGAAATTTGGTGATGGAGAAGAAACATATTGAATATATTTACATCTAATGTACCATAATTCAATGTGAAAAAGGTAAATATAAATAAGTTTGATCTTGATTATTTAATTTTAATTTTTACCTATATTACATAAAATATATGTCTTGGATTATAGTCTTTTAACTTTGTTTTTTAGTGAGGGAAAACCTAAAATTTTGTGATGGAGTTGAAAAATAAAATATAATTAATTTTTTACACATACTATAGTCTATTATGTTTGGTTCTTAGTGATAAAAAAACCTAAGACTTTAAGGTGGTGAAGAAAAAACCTAAAATATTTTTCATTCATTTATAGTCTTTTAGCTTTGTGGCTTACTGACGAAGAAACATGAAATTTGTTGATGGAGATGAAACATACTGAATAAATTTACATCTAATTGACCATAATTCAATGTGAAAAAGTTTATTATAAAAAAATTTTATCTTCATGATTTAATTTTAATTTTTACCTATATTATATAAAATATATGTCATGGATTATAGTCTTTTAACTTTCTTTTTTAATGGGGGAAAACCTAAAATTTTGTGATGGAGTTGAAAAATAAAATATAATTAATTTTTTACACATACTATAGTCTATTATATTTTGTTCTTAGTGATAAAAAAAACCTAAGACTTAGGGACGGTGAAGAAAAAACCTAAAATATTTTTCATTCATTTATAGTCTTTTAACTCTATGGCTTACTGACGAAGAAACATGAAATTTGGTGATGGAGAAGAAATATATTGAATATATTTACATCTAATGTACCATAATTCAATGTAAAAAAGGTAAATATAAATAAGTTTGATCTTGATTATTTAATTATAATTTTTACCTATATTACATAAAATATATGTCATGGATTATAGTCTTTTCACTTTGTTTTTTAGTGAGGGAAAACCTAAAATTTTGTGATGGAGTTGAAAAATAAAATATAATTAATTTTTTACACATACTATAGTCTATTATGTTTGGTTCTTAGTGATAAAAAAACCTAAGACTTTAAGGCGGTGAAGAAAAAACCTAAAATATTTTTCATTCATTTATAGTCTTTTAGCTTTGTGGCTTACTGACGAAGAAACATGAAATTTGTTGATGGAGAAGAAACATACTGAATAAATTTACATCTAATTGACCATAATTCAATGTGAAAAAGTTTATTATAAATAAATTGTATCTTCATGATTTAATTTTAATTTTTACCTATATTATATAAGGTGAAGAAAAAACCTAAAATATTTTTCATTCATTTATAGTCTTTTAGCTTTGTGGCTTACTGACGAAGAAACATGAAATTTGGTGATGGAGAAGAAACATATTGAATATATTTACATCTAATGTACCATAATTCAATGTGAAAAAGGTAAATATAAATAAGTTTGATCTTGATTATTTAATTTTAATTTTTACCTATATTACATAAAATATATGTCATGTATTATAGTCTTTTAACTTTGTTTTTTAGTGAGGGAAAACCTAAAATTTTGTGATGGAGTTGAAAAATAAAATATAATTAATTTTTTACACATACTATAGTCTATTATGTTTGGTTCTTAGTGATAAAAAAACCTAAGACTTTAAGGTGGTGAAGAAAAAACCTAAAATATTTTTCATTCATTTATAGTCTTTTAGCTTTGTGGCTTACTGACGAAGAAACATGAAATTTGTTGATGGAGAAGAAACATACTGAATAAATTTACATCTAATTGACCATAATTCAATGTGAAAAAGTTTATTATAAAAAAATTTTATCTTCATGATTTAATTTTAATTTTTACCTATATTATATAAAATATATGTCATGGATTATAGTCTTTTAACTTTCTTTTTTAGTGGGGGAAAACCTAAAATTTTGTGATGGAGTTGAAAAATAAAATATAATTAATTTTTTACACATACTATAGTCTATTATATTTTGTTCTTAGTGATAAAAAAAACCTAAGACTTAGGGACCGTGAAGAAAAAACCTAAAATATTTTTCATTCATTTATAGTCTTTTAACTCTATGGCTTACTGACGAAGAAACATGAAATTTGGTGATGGAGAAGAAAAATATTGAATATATTTACATCTAATGTACCATAATTCAATGTAAAAAAGGTAAATATAAATAAGTTTGATCTTGATTATTTAATTATAATTTTTACCTATATTACATAAAATATATGTCATGGATTATAGTCTTTTCACTTTGTTTTTTAGTGAGGGAAAACCTAAAATTTTGTGATGGAGTTGAAAAATAAAATATAATTAATTTTTTACACATACTATAGTCTATTATGTTTGGTTCTTAGTGATAAAAAAACCTAAGACTTTAAGGCGGTGAAGAAAAAACCTAAAATATTTTTCATTCATTTATAGTCTTTTAGCTTTGTGGCTTACTGACGAAGAAACATGAAATTTGTTGATGGAGAAGAAACATACTGAATAAATTTACATCTAATTGACCATAATTCAATGTGAAAAAGTTTATTATAAATAAATTGTATCTTCATGATTTAATTTTAATTTTTACCTATATTATATAAGGTGAAGAAAAAACCTAAAATATTTTTCATTCATTTATAGTCTTTTAGCTTTGTGGCTTACTGACGAAGAAACATGAAATTTGTTGATGGAGAAGAAACATACTGAATAAATTTACATCTAATTGACCATAATTCAATGTGAAAAAGTTTATTATAAATAAATTTTATCTTCATGATTTAATTTTAATTTTTACCTATATTATATAAAATATATGTTATGGATTATAGTCTTTTAACTTTGTTTTTTACTAGGGAAATACCTAAAATTTTGTGATGGAGTTGAAAAATAAAATATAATTATATTTTGACAAATAATATAGTCTATTATGTTTGGTGCTTAGTGATAAAAAAAACCTAAGACTTTGGGACGGTAAAGAAAAAACCTAAAATATTTTTCATTCATTTATAGTCTTTTAACTCTATGGCTTACTGACGAAGAAACATGAAATTTGGTGATGGAGAAGAAACATATTGAATATATTTACATCTAATGTACCATAATTCAATGTGAAAAAGGTAAATATAAATAAGTTTGATCCTGATTATTTAATTTTAATTTTTACCTATATAACATAAAATATATGTCATGGATTATAGTCTTTTAACTTTGTTTTTTAGTGGGGGAAACCTAAAATTTTGTGCTGGAGTTGAAAAATAAAATATAATTAATTTTTTACACATACTATAGTCTATTATATTTGGTTCTTAGTGATAAAAAAAACCTAAGACTTAGGGACGGTGAAGAAAAAACCTAAAATATTTTTCATTCGTTTATAGTCTTTTAACTCTATGGCTTACTCACGAAGAAACATGAAATTTGGTGATGGAGAAGAAACATATTGAATATATTTACATCTAATGTACCATAATTCAATGTGAAAAAGGTAAATATAAATAAGTTTGATCTTGATTATTTAATTTTAATTTTTACCTATATTACATAAAATATATGTCATGGATTATAGTCTTTTAACTTTGTTTTTTAGTGAGGGAAAACCTAAAATTTTGTGATGGAGTTGAAAAATAAAATATAATTAATTTTTTACACATACTATAGTCTATTATGTTTGGTTCTTAGTGATAAAAAAACCTAAGACTTTAAGGCGGTGAAGAAAAAACCTAAAATATTTTTCATTCATTTATAGTCTTTTAGCTTTGTGGCTTACTGACGAAGAAACATGAAATTTGTTGATGGAGAAGAAACATACTGAATAGTTTTACATCTAATTGACCATAATTCAATGTGAAAAAGTTTATTATAAATAAATTTTATCTTCATGATTTAATTTTAATTTTTACCTATATTATATAAAATATATGTCATGGATTATAGTCTTTTAACTTTCTTTTTTAGTGGGGGAAAACCTAAAATTTTGTGATGGAGTTGAAAAATAAAATATAATTAATTTTTTACACATACTATAGTCTATTATATTTTGTTCTTAGTGATAAAAAAAATTTAAGACTTAGGGACGGTGAAGAAAAAACCTAAAATATTTTTCATTCATTTATAGTCTTTTAACTCTATGGCTTACTGACGAAGAAACATGAAATTTGGTGATGGAGAAGAAAAATATTTAATATATTTACATCTAATGTACCATAATTCAATGTGAAAAAGGTAAATATAAATAAGTTTGATCTTGATTATTTAATTTTAATTTTTACCTATATTACACAAAATATATGTCATGGATTATAGTCTTTTCACTTTGTTTTTTAGTGAGGGAAAACCTAAAATTTTGTGATGGAGTTGAAAAATAAAATATAATTAATTTTTTACACATACTATAGTCTATTATGGTTGGTTCTTAGTGATAAAAAAACCTAAGACTTTAAGGCGGTGAAGAAAAAACCTAAAATATTTTTCATTCATTTATAGTCTTTTAGCTTTGTGGCTTACTGACGAAGAAACATGAAATTTGTTGATGGAGAAGAAACATACTGAATAGTTTTACATCTAATTGACCATAATTCAATGTGAAAAATTTATTATAAATAAATTTTATCTTCATGATTTAATTTTAATTTTTACCTATATTATATAAAATATATGTCATGGATTATAGTCTTTTAACTTTCTTTTTTAGTGGGGGAAAACCTAAAATTTTGTGATGGAGTTGAAAAATAAAATATAATTAATTTTTTACACATACTATAGTCTATTATATTTTGTTCTTAGTGATAAAAAAAATTTAAGACTTAGGGACGGTGAAGAAAAAACCTAAAATATTTTTCATTCATTTATAGTCTTTTAACTCTATGGCTTACTGACGAAGAAACATGAAATTTGGTGATGGAGAAGAAAAATATTTAATATATTTACATCTAATGTACCATAATTCAATGTGAAAAAGGTAAATATAAATAAGTTTGATCTTGATTATTTAATTTTAATTTTTACCTATATTACATAAAATATATGTCATGGATTATAGTCTTTTCACTTTGTTTTTTAGTGAGGGAAAACCTAAAATTTTGTGATGGAGTTGAAAAATAAAATATAATTAATTTTTTACACATACTATAGTCTATTATGGTTGGTTCTTAGTGATAAAAAAACCTAAGACTTTAAGGCGGTGAAGAAAAAACCTAAAATATTTTTCATTCATTTATAGTCTTTTAGCTTTGTGGCTTACTGACGAAGAAACATGAAATTTGTTGATGGAGAAGAAACATACTGAATAAATTTACATCTAATTGACCATAATTCAATGTGAAAAAGTTTATTATAAATAAATTTTATCTTCATGATTTAATTTTAATTTTTACCTATATTATATAAGGTGAAGAAAAAACCTAAAATATTTTTCATTCATTTATAGTCTTTTAGCTTTGTGGCTTACTGACGAAGAAACATGAAATTTGTTGATGGAGAAGAAACATACTGAATAAATTTACATCTAATTGACCATAATTCAATGTGAAAAAGTTTATTATAAATAAATTTTATCTTCATGATTTAATTTTAATTTTTACCTATATTATATAAAATATATGTTATGGATTATAGTCTTTTAACTTTGTTTTTTACTAGGGAAATACCTTAAATTTTGTGATGGAGTTGAAAAATAAAATATAATTAATTTTTTACACATACTATAGTCTATTATATTTGGTTCTTAGTGATAAAAAAACCTAAGACTTAGGGACGGTGAAGAAAAAACCTAAAATATTTTTCATTCGTTTATAGTCTTTTAACTCTATGGCTTACTCACGAAGAAACATGAAATTTGGTGATGGAGAAGAAACATATTGAATATATTTACATCTAATGTACCATAATTCAATGTGAAAAAGGTAAATATAAATAAGTTTGATCTTGATTATTTAATTTTAATTTTTAACTATATTACATAAAATATATGTCATGGATTATAGTCTTTTAACTTTGTTTTTTAGTGAGGGAAAACCTAAAATTTTGTGATGGAGTTGAAAAATAAAATATAATTAATTTTTTACACATACTATAGTCTATTATGTTTGGTTCTTAGTGATAAAAAAACCTAAGACTTTAAGGCGGTGAAGAAAAAACCTAAAATATTTTTCATTCATTTATAGTCTTTTAGCTTTGTGGCTTACTGACGAAGAAACATGAAATTTGTTGATGGAGAAGAAACATACTGAATAGTTTTACATCTAATTGACCATAATTCAATGTGAAAAAGTTTATTATAAATAAATTTTATCTTCATGATTTAATTTTAATTTTTACCTATATTATATAAAATATATGTCATGGATTATAGTCTTTTAACTTTCTTTTTTAGTGGGGGAAAACCTAAAATTTTGTGATGGAGTTGAAAAATAAAATATAATTAATTTTTTACACATACTATAGTCTATTATATTTGGTTCTTAGTGATAAAAAAAACCTAAGACTTAGGGACGGTGAAGAAAAAACCTAAAATATTTTTCATTCGTTTATAGTCTTTTAACTCTATGGCTTACTCACGAAGAAACATGAAATTTGGTGATGGAGAAGAAACATATTGAATATATTTACATCTAATGTACCATAATTCAATGTGAAAAAGGTAAATATAAATAAGTTTGATCTTGATTATTTAATTTTAATTTTTACCTATATTACATAAAATATATGTCATGGATTATAGTCTTTTAACTTTGTTTTTTAGTGAGGGAAAACCTAAAATTTTGTGATGGAGTTGAAAAATAAAATATAATTAATTTTTTACACATACTATAGTCTATTATGTTTGGTTCTTAGTGATAAAAAAACCTAAGACTTTAAGGTGGTGAAGAAAAAACCTAAAATATTTTTCATTCATTTATAGTCTTTTAGCTTTGTGGCTTACTGACGAAGAAACATGAAATTTGTTGATGGAGAAGAAACATACTGAATAAATTTACATCTAATTGACCATAATTCAATGTGAAAAAGTTTATTATAAATAAATTTTATCTTCATGATTTAATTTTAATTTCTACCTATATTATATAAAATATATGTCATGGATTATAGTCTTTTAACTTTCTTTTTTAGTGGGGGAAAACCTAAAATTTTGTGATGGAGTTGAAAAATAAAATATAATTAATTTTTTACACATACTATAGTCTATTATATTTTGTTCTTAGTGATAAAAAAAACCTAAGACTTAGGGACGGTGAAGAAAAAACCTAAAATATTTTTCATTCATTTATAGTCTTTTAACTCTATGGCTTACTGACGAAGAAACATGAAATTTGGTGATGGAGAAGAAAAATATTGAATATATTTACATCTAATGTACCATAATTCAATGTAAAAAAGGTAAATATAAATAAGTTTGATCTTTATTATTTAATTATAATTTTTACCTATATTACATAAAATATATGTCATGGATTATAGTCTTTTCACTTTGTTTTTTAGTGAGGGAAAACCTAAAATTTTGTGATGGAGTTGAAAAATAAAATATAATTAATTTTTTACACATACTATAGTCTATTATGTTTGGTTCTTAGTGATAAAAAAACCTAAGACTTTAAGGCGGTGAAGAAAAAACCTAAAATATTTTTCATTCATTTATAGTCTTTTAGCTTTGTGGCTTACTGACGAAGAAACATGAAATTTGTTGATGGAGAAGAAACATACTGAATAAATTTACATCTAATTGACCATAATTCAATGTGAAAAAGTTTATTATAAATAAATTGTATCTTCATGATTTAATTTTAATTTTTACCTATATTATATAAGGTGAAGAAAAAACCTAAAATATTTTTCATTCATTTATAGTCTTTTAGCTTTGTGGCTTACTGACGAAGAAACATGAAATTTGTTGATGGAGAAGAAACATACTGAATAAATTTACATCTAATTGACCATAATTCAATGTGAAAAAGTTTATTATAAATAAATTTTATCTTCATGATTTAATTTTAATTTTTACCTATATTATATAAAATATATGTTATGGATTATAGTCTTTTAACTTTGTTTTTTACTAGGGAAATACCTAAAATTTTGTGATGGAGTTGAAAAATAAAATATAATTATATTTTGACAAATAATATAGTCTATTATGTTTGGTGCTTAGTGATAAAAAAAACCTAAGACTTTGGGACGGTAAAGAAAAAACCTAAAATATTTTTCATTCATTTATAGTCTTTTAACTCTATGGCTTACTGACGAAGAAACATGAAATTTGGTGATGGAGAAGAAACATATTGAATATATTTACATCTAATGTACCATAATTCAATGTGAAAAAGGTAAATATAAATAAGTTTGATCTTGATTATTTAATTTTAATTTTTACCTATATAACATAAAATATATGTCATGGATTATAGTCTTTTAACTTTGTTTTTTAGTGGGGGAAACCTAAAATTTTGTGCTGGAGTTGAAAAATAAAATATAATTAATTTTTTACACATACTATAGTCTATTATATTTGGTTCTTAGTGATAAAAAAAACCTAAGACTTAGGGACGGTGAAGAAAAAACCTAAAATATTTTTCATTCGTTTATAGTCTTTTAACTCTATGGCTTACTCACGAAGAAACATGAAATTTGGTGATGGAGAAGAAACATATTGAATATATTTACATCTAATGTACCATAATTCAATGTGAAAAAGGTAAATATAAATAAGTTTGATCTTGATTATTTAATTTTAATTTTTACCTATGTTACATAAAATATATGTCATGGATTATAGTCTTTTAACTTTGTTTTTTAGTGAGGGAAAACCTAAAATTTTGTGATGGAGTTGAAAAATAAAATATAATTAATTTTTTACACATACTATAGTCTTTTATGTTTGGTTCTTAGTGATAAAAAAACCTAAGACTTTAAGGCGGTGAAGAAAAAACCTAAAATATTTTTCATTCATTTATAGTCTTTTAGCTTTGTGGCTTACTGACGAAGAAACATGAAATTTGTTGATGGAGAAGAAACATACTGAATAATTTTACATCTAATTGACCATAATTCAATGTGAAAAAGTTTATTATAAATAAATTTTATCTTCATGATTTAATTTTAATTTTTACCTATATTATATAAAATATATGTCATGGATTATAGTCTTTTAACTTTCTTTTTTAGTGGGGGAAAACCTAAAATTTTGTGATGGAGTTGAAAAATAAAATATAATTAATTTTTTACACATACTATAGTCTATTATATTTTGTTCTTAGTGATAAAAAAATTTAAGACTTAGGGACGGTGAAGAAAAAACCTAAAATATTTTTCATTCATTTATAGTCTTTTAACTCTATGGCTTACTGACGAAGAAACATGAAACTTGGTGATGGAGAAGAAAAATATTTAATATATTTACATCTAATGTACCATAATTCAATGTGAAAAAGGTAAATATAAATAAGTTTGATCTTGATTATTTAATTTTAATTTTTACCTATATTACATAAAATATATGTCATGGATTATAGTCTTTTCACTTTGTTTTTTAGTGAGGGAAAACCTAAAATTTTGTGATGGAGTTGAAAAATAAAATATAATTAATTTTTTACACATACTATAGTCTATTATGGTTGGTTCTTAGTGATAAAAAAACCTAAGACTTTAAGGCGGTGAAGAAAAAACCTAAAATATTTTTCATTCATTTATAGTCTTTTAGCTTTGTGGCTTACTGACGAAGAAACATGAAATTTGTTGATGGAGAAGAAACATACTGAATAAATTTACATCTAATTGACCATAATTCAATGTGAAAAAGTTTATTATAAATAAATTTTATCTTCATGATTTAATTTTAATTTTTACCTATATTATATAAGGTGAAGAAAAAACCTAAAATATTTTTCATTCATTTATAGTCTTTTAGCTTTGTGGCTTACTGACGAAGAAACATGAAATTTGTTGATGGAGAAGAAACATACTGAATAAATTTACATCTAATTGACCATAATTCAATGTGAAAAAGTTTATTATAAATAAATTTTATCTTCATGATTTAATTTTAATTTTTACCTATATTATATAAAATATATGTTATGGATTATAGTCTTTTAACTTTGTTTTTTACTAGGGAAATACCTTAAATTTTGTGATGGAGTTGAAAAATAAAATATAATTATATTTTGACAAATAATATAGTCTATTATGTTTGGTGCTTAGTGATAAAAAAAACCTAAGACTTTGGGACGGTAAAGAAAAAACCTAAAATATTTTTCATTCATTTATAGTCTTTTAACTCTATGGCTTACTGACGAAGAAACATGAAATTTGGTGATGGAGAAGAAACATATTGAATATATTTACATCTAATGTACCATAATTCAATGTGAAAAAGGTAAATATAAATAAGTTTGATCTTGATTATATAATTTTAATTTTTACCTATATAACATAAAATATATGTCATGGATTATAGTCTTTTAACTTTGTTTTTTAGTGGGGGAAACCTAAAATTTTGTGCTGGAGTTGAAAAATAAAATATAATTAATTTTTTACACATACTATAGTCTAGTATATTTGGTTCTTAGTGATAAAAAAAACCTAAGACTTAGGGACGGTGAAGAAAAAACCTAAAATATTTTTCATTCGTTTATAGTCTTTTAACTCTATGGCTTACTCACGAAGAAACATGAAATTTGGTGATGGAGAAGAAACATATTGAATATATTTACATCTAATGTACCATAATTCTATGTGAAAAAGGTAATTATAAATAAGTTTGATATTGATTATTTAATTTTAATTTTTACCTATATTACATAAAATATATGTCATGGATTATAGTCTTTTAACTTTATTTTTTAGTGAGGGAAAACCTAAAATTTTGTGATGGAGTTGAAAAATAAAATATAATTAATTTTTTACACATACTATAGTCTATTATGTTTGGTTCTTAGTGATAAAAAAACCTAAGACTTTAAGGCGGTGAAGAAAAAACCTAAAATATTTTTCATTCATTTATAGTCTTTTAGCTTTGTGGCTTACTGACGAAGAAACATGAAATTTGTTGATGGAGAAGAAACATACTGAATAAATTTACATCTAATTGACCATAATTTAATGTGAAAAAGGTAAATATAAATAAGTTTGATCTTGATTATTTAATTTTAATTTTTACCTATATAACATAAAATATATGTCATGGATTATAGTCTTTTAACTTTGTTTTTTAGTGGGGGAAACCTAAAATTTTGTGCTGGAGTTGAAAAATAAAATATAATTAATTATTTACACATACTATAGTCTATTATATTTGGTTATTAGTGATAAAAAAAACCTAAGACTTAGGGACGGTGAAGAAAAAACCTAAAATATTTTTCATTCGTTTATAGTCTTTTAACTCTATGGCTTACTCACGAAGAAACATGAAATTTGGTGATGGAGAAGAAACATATTGAATATATTTACATCTAATGTACCATAATTCAATGTTGAAAAGGTAAATATAAATAAGTTTGATCTTGATTATTTAATTTTAATTTTTACCTATATTACATAAAATATATGTCATGGATTATAGTCTTTTAACTTTGTTTTTTAGTGAAGGAAAACCTAAAATTTTGTGATGGAGTTGAAAAATAAAATATAATTAATTTTTTACACATACTATAGTCTATTATGTTTGGTTCTTAGTGATAAAATAACTTAAGACTTTAAGGCGGTGAAGAAAAAACCTAAAATATTTTTCATTCATTTATAGTCTTTTAGCTTTGTGGCTTACTGACGAAGAAACATGAAATTTGTTGATGGAGAAGAAACATACTGAATAAATTTACATCTAATTGAACATAATTCAATGTGAAAAAGTTTATTATAAATAAATTTTATCTTCATGATTTAATTTTAATTTTTACCTATATTATATAAAATATATGTCATGGATTATAGTCTTTTAACTTTCTTTTTTAGTGGGGGAAAACCTAAAATTTTGTGCTGGAGTTGAAAAATAAAATATAATTAATTTTTTACACATACTATAGTCTATTATATTTTGTTCTTAGTGATAAAAAAAACCTAAGACTTAGGGACGGTGAAGAAAAAACCTAAAATATTTTTCATTCATTTATAGTCTTTTAACTCTATGGCTTACTGACGATGAAACATGAAATTTGGTGATGGAGAAGAAAAATATTGAATATATTTACATCTAATGTACCATAATTCAATGTGAAAAAGGTAAATATAAATAAGTTTGATCTTGATTATTTAATTTTAATTTTTACCTATATTACATAAAATATATGTCATGGATTATAGTCTTTTCACTTTGTTTTTTAGTGAGGGAAAACCTAAATATTTGTGATGGAGTTGAAAAATAAAATATAATTAATTTTTTACACATACTATAGTCTATTATGTTTGGTTCTTAGTGATAAAAAAACCTAAGCTTTAAGGCGGTGAAGAAAATACCTAAAATATTTTTCATTCATTTATAGTCTTTTAGCTTTGTGGCTTACTGACGAAGAAACATGAAATTTGTTGATGGAGAAGAAACATACTGAATAAATTTACATCTAATTGACCATAATTCAATGTGAAAAAGTTTATTATAAATAAATTTTATCTTCATGATTTAATTTTAATTTTTACCTATATTATATAAAATATATGTTATGGATTATAGTCTTTTAACTTTGTTTTTTACTAGGGAAATACCTAAAATTTTGTGATGGAGTTGAAAAATAAAATATAATTATATTTTGACAAATAATATAGTCTATTATGTTTGGTGCTTAGTGATAAAAAAAACCTAAGACTTTGGGACGGTAAAGAAAAAACCTAAAATATTTTTCATTCATTTATAGTCTTTTAACTCTATGGCTTACTGACGAAGAAACATGAAATTTGGTGATGGAGAAGAAACATATTGAATATATTTACATCTAATGTACCATAATTCAATGTGAAAAAGGTAAATATAAATAAGTTTGATCTTGATTATTTAATTTTAATTTTTACCTATATAACATAAAATATATGTCATGGATTATAGTCTTTTAACTTTGTTTTTTAGTGGGGGAAACCTAAAATTTTGTGCTGGAGTTGAAAAATAAAATATAATTAATTATTTACACATACTATAGTCTATTATATTTGGTTCTTAGTGATAAAAAAAACCTAAGACTTAGGGACGGTGAAGAAAAAACCTAAAATATTTTTCATTCGTTTATAGTCTTTTAACTCTATGGCTTACTCACGAAGAAACATGAAATTTGGTGATGGAGAAGAAACATATTGAATATATTTACATCTAATGTACCATAATTCAATGTTGAAAAGGTAAATATAAATAAGTTTGATCTTGATTATTTAATTTTAATTTTTACCTATATTACATAAAATATATGTCATGGATTATAGTCTTTTAACTTTGTTTTTTAGTGAAGGAAAACCTAAAATTTTGTGATGGAGTTGAAAAATAAAATATAATTAATTATTTACACATACTATAGTCTATTATGTTTGGTTCTTAGTGATAAAATAACCTAAGACTTTAAGGCGGTGAAGAAAAAACCTAAAATATTTTTCATTCATTTATAGTCTTTTAGCTTTGTGGCTTACTGACGAAGAAACATGAAATTTGTTGATGGAGAAGAAACATACTGAATAAATTTACATCTAATTGAACATAATTCAATGTGAAAAAGTTTATTATAAATAAATTTTATCTTCATGATTTAATTTTAATTTTTACCTATATTATATAAAATATATGTCATGGATTATAGTCTTTTAACTTTCTTTTTTAGTGGGGGAAAACCTAAAATTTTGTGCTGGAGTTGAAAAATAAAATATAATTAATTTTTTACATATACTATAGTCTATTATATTTTGTTCTTAGTGATAAAAAAAACCTAAGACTTAGGGACGGTGAAGAAAAAACCTAAAATATTTTTCATTCATTTATAGTCTTTTAACTCTATGGCTTACTGACGATGAAACATGAAATTTGGTGATGGAGAAGAAAAATATTGAATATATTTACATATAATGTACCATAATTCAATGTGAAAAAGGTAAATATAAATAAGTTTGATCTTGATTATTTAATTTTAATTTTTACCTATATTACAGAAAATATATGTCATGGATTATAGTCTTTTAACTCACTTTTTTAGTGAGGGAAAACCTAAAATTTTGTGATGGAGTTGAAAAATAAAATATAATTAATTTTTTACACATACTATAGTCTTTTATGTTTGGTTCTTAGTGATAAAAAAACCTAAGCTTTAAGGCGGTGAAGAAAATACCTAAAATATTTTTCATTCATTTATAGTCTTTTAGCTTTGTGGCTTACTGACGAAGAAACATGAAATTTGTTGATGGAGAAGAAACATACTGAATAAATTTACATCTAATTGACCATAATTCAATGTGAAAAAGTTTATTATAAATAAATTTTATCTTCATGATTTAATTTTAATTTTTACCTATATTATATAAAATATATGTCATGGATTATAGTCTTTTAACTTTCTTTTTTAGTGGGGGAAAACCTAAAATTTTGTGATGGAGTTGAAAAATAAAATATAATTAATTTTTTACACATACTATATAGTCTATTATATTTTGTTCTTAGTGATAAAAAAAACCTAAGACTTAGGGACGGTGAAGAAAAAACCTAAAATATTTTTCATTCATTTATAGTCTTTTAACTCTATGGCTTACTGACGAAGAAACATGAAATTTGGTGATGGAGAAGAAAAATATTGAATATATTTACATCTAATGTACCATAATTCAATGTGAAAAAGGTAAATATAAATAAGTTTGATCTTGATTATTTAATTTTAATTTCTACCTATATTACATAAAATATATGTCATGGATTATAGTCTTTTCACTTTGTTTTTTAGTGAGGGAAAACCTAAAATTTTGTGATGGAGTTGAAAAATAAAATATAGTTAATTTTTTATCGTCAAATTTGATACTCATTCCTGACATCTGATCAAGGAGTCCTTGAAATTCACTCAAGTGATCTGAAATAGAAGTCCCTTCCTTATACTTCAAACTTATGAAGCTATTCAACAAAAACAATTTATTATTCCCTGATTTAGTGGCATACAAGAACTTTATCTTCTCCCGCAAATTTTTTGCATGTCTCTTATTAGCAATATGATTATAAACATTGTCTTCTACATATTTTCAAATAAAATCACATACCTGTTGATGTTCAAACTCTTATTCTTCATCAGACACGGAATCTGGCATTACGGAACTAAAAAACAGTAAATGCAATTTCTTCATAAATAATAAGTCTTTCGTCTTGCCTTTCCATAAATGATAAGTAGAACCATTCAACAATACAATCTTCATCTTTGTATTTGACTTCATCGTCCAAACAAGTAAAATATCCCTTAACCAAGAGTTTCGATGCCACTTTGATGAGAAATTAAGACACAATAATAGACCAATACGCAGCGGATATAAAACTCTCCCAAACTTGTAGGAATCTTGAGGATCAAGAAAAAATATAAAACGACAAATCGAACAAATAAAGGTACAAAAGAACATTGATATATTTAACGTGAAAAACTCCTCAATATGAGAGTAAAAATCATGAGTCCTTCAGACCAAATAAATAAATCCACTATAATAAATTAAGGGTACAATAGAGTCTTAAAGTTATTCACAAACTAGTGGTAACAACCACAAATCACAAAGCAAACTAGTTTACAAATAAGAATCAAAATCCGGAATTTTTTCCCAAATCTACAGCTTTGGTGTGAAGCAAATAACTTCCACCTCAGACGTTGTTTTAAAATTAGGAACGGTCCAGAGCTATATATATATGTGTTATGAACCTGCCCACCAAATTTGAGCTCGATCAACGATTAACGAATCAAGGATCGTTGATTTAATGAGACTGGTTGCAGAAAAATGGGAATGAGTTTGTCTCCTCTTTTCTCTCTTTTGAATCCTTATTTTTCTCTATCTCTCAATCCTAAATTGATCCTCTCCACTTAAATAAGTGAGACAAATAGACTAATCATATTTGGATCTTTCTCCACATAGGTAGGGAGCCCTAACCCAACATCCACTACAATTTTATGTGTTTTCCATAACTTATGTTTCACTACTCTTTCAAGGTGGTGGTAGTGATAGGATCCTAAGTTTAATAAGAATTAGTAAGGATATTTCCTTAATTTTAGGGAATACTATGTTATAAAAGAGAATGTAAGGGATTAAAGAAGACATTGAAAAAGATTCTTAAAAAATAGTTAGGAGAAATTTCTTTCTGGTTTAGGAGCCTAGCTCTAGAGTAGGAGTTAATAGGTTTATCATTTCATTTTTTATTTCCATCATTTTAGAGCTCTTGAACTCATATTTTATATTTAATAACTATAACTTACTGTGGTTGTCACAATTGTCTCAATGAAACTCAGATTGAAAAGATTTTTAATAGCTTCATGCCTCTTATCAGTCTCCATTTTCAATTTTGAACATGCAAGGAAACCAAGAATGAGCTTAACCAAACCTTTTAAATTGAAAATCATTTCAACATCATCACCATTAGCTAACAACGATTATTTTTTTCCATAATGATTCAAAAATATGCCTAGCACCAATCTTCTACAGATGTTATTTAACTTGGTAAAGGACAGTGATCCAAAACTCTGCTCAGGATACCACACAAAAATTTTCTCCTGTTCAAAAAGCTTCTTCAGACTGAGAATATCAGGAATAAACACATTTTTTTATCCAACAAAAGTATTTGATTGTTGTTGCTGGTAGTTTGATCTGCTTCTCAAAAAGTGTGTTCTCTATAACAGTGTCCATGTGTTTTTGTTAGAATTTCTAACACTTGTCATATGACAATTCTTTGGATGGCCCAATCGCCCAACTATTCCAAAGGCTAATAATCCTCTTGTGATGGTTCACTTTGTCAGGAAAATTAATTTATTGGCTTTCTTTATTGTATTTCATATTATATATAATAGTATCATTAATTACATGTGATTACAATTCATAATGACTAATAACAATTCATAATAATTAATGTTCTATTATAGGAATATAAATTATTTACAATAAAGACAAAGATTAATTTTTGATTAACATCCCCTTCAAATTGATGCGTATGGTCAAAAAGCATCACTTTATTAACAAGAAAATGGTGTCATAGACGTGGAACAACTTTGGTAAAAATATTTGCAACTTGTAACTGAGTACTAACATGGGGAAGTGATATCAGTCGGCCATCATAAACGTCACGGATTGAATGAAAATCAACTTCTATTTGTTTGGTGTGTTCATGAAAAACAGGATTCACAACAAATTGAATGACACTTGTATTGTTAGGATAAAGTGGAGTCAACTCTATTTAGGAAAATAAAAGTTCAACCAAAAGACCATGAAGCCAAAGTATTTATGAACAAGCAGCATACAAGGAACAATACTCGATTTAGTAGAAGATTTTGCTTGCTTCTTACTTTTTTAAGAGATCAATGAAAAACCAAGAAACATGCACGAATCAGTGACAGATCAACGAGTATAAGGACACTTTACCCAATTAGCAACACTATAAAGCACTTGACTGAAGAGAAATTTCAACAGGAAAAAATAATTTGCGGTAAGAGGTTCCCTTCAAGTAGCGAATCATACGACGAAGCGCGGCCAAGTGAATAGTCAAATAACTAAGACTATCCACAAGTTGTCGATACAATAAGGGATCAGGCAAAAGATTACCATCATCACGATGATATTTAACATTAACCTCAAGAGGAGTATCTACCAGATTAGTCGATTGAAGACCAACCACATAAATCAAATCTGTAGCATACTTGTGTTGATGGAGAATGATGCCTTTAGATGTAGAATGAACCTCAAGACCAAGAAAAAAAATGTAGTTTACCAAGATCTTTCATATGAAATGAGGCTTGTAACTCCTGTTTAAGTCTCTGAATGGAAGCATGGTCAGAACCAGTGATAACCATATCATCAGCATACAGAAAAAGTAATATAATTCCTGTAGATGTGCTACGAATAAATAGAGAACAATCATATTGAATCTGGGTAAAGGAGAACCCAAGTATAGTGAAGGAAATTTCTCATACCATGGTCTGGGTGCTTGTTTCAAACCATATAAAGAACGATTAGACTTGCAAACACATTAGGATGAAGAAAATAGGTCTTGAAAAGGTGTCATATAAATATATTTTGTTAGGTCACCATGAAGAAAAGAATCCTCACATCCATTTTATGAAAATACCATCCATTAGAAGCAACTATGGACATTACAATGCGAACATTTATCCTTTTGTCAACCAGTGCAAATGTCTCATCATAATCAACTACATATTCCTGCTTGTTTCCTAAGGCAACCAAGTGAGCCTTGTAACGATTGAGGGACCCATCAGAATTCAACTTCATAGAATACAGCCAATAGGTTTGACATTAGAAGGACAAAAGACAATATCCCATGCGAAATTATCTTGAAGAACCTAAAGTTCCTCATGCATTGCTTTTATCCAACGTACATATTTCACTGCATGTGAGTAACAAGTAGGAGTATATATACTAGAGAGTGTGGCAGGCAGAGAAGTATGTGAGGGATCATATATGTCTGGTGAATATATATATATATATATATATATATATATATATATATATATATATATATATATATATATATATATATATATATATATATATATATATATATATATATATATATATATATATATATATATATATATATATATATATATATATATATATATATATATATATATATATATATATATATATATATATATATATATATGGTGCTCGAGATATTTGACCAAAACGTTGTGGTTCAATCGGCACAAAATCAGGTGGAGGTTCATCATTGGAAATGGGTATGAGAACCTGCTCCTGCACAAGATAACCAGCGCGGGAAAAATTAAAATTATCATCTTTACTCACCAATTGACCAACTGACAATAAATTGGAAGCAAGACCAAGTGATACAAATACATCCTAAAAATTAGAGATTATGTCTCCAACATTAGTGATAAATAGGTTACTACCATCAACAATTTGAATATTCTGATTACCATATTAAGACTTTGAATTGTGCAAGTATTCAGAGGAACCCGTCATGTGATTAGATGCATCTAAATCAAGAAACCATGGATGTGGAACATTAGAGGACTTACCTTGGATTCCCAAGGTTGCAAGAGCGGAAAATACCATTTGTTGAACCATTTCAGGTTGTATAATTCCACCATTAGATGCACTAGTAATGGAAGGACTAGCCGTAGAATTTGTAGTTGTGTGAAATGCCTGCATCAAACATTGTATTGGTTGTGGAGGACGTGTAAGACAATAAGATATAATATGGTGTTACTGCTTGCAAACATTACAGAACTTTTTCATGCAATTACGAGAAATATGTCCAAATTTTTTGCAAGAGAAATATTGAACTTGTCTCATATCACAATTTTTACCTCTACTCTGAGCAGCATATGCAACCACCATAGGCTCAAAAATAACAGCTTCATTAGACATGTCTCCTTCACTAATGAAACGTTGTTCCTCCCTAAGAAGTTCTCCAACATATGTATCCAAATAAGGAATGGGATTTCTATTAAGAAAAGCGCCATAGACAACTTAAAATTCTAGGCGAAGTTTCATGAGAAACTGATCTCGACTACTAGTATTGTAGACCTCTTGGACAACCATGAGAGAAGTCTTTAGAACATTAGCATGAATAAGAGCAGAGTGTTTTGTTTGCAGATTCAAAACACCAGAATAATATTCTTGAATAGATAAATTACCTTTTATGTAATTTCTATCTCTAACTCAAACTGAAAATGCTTAACTGCATTATCCTTGTTGTAAATACGCTTCAAATAGTTTCACATTTCTTGAGCAGTTGAAATTAAGTGCAAATTATTAATCATTTGGGGATCAATAGTACTAAGAAAAGTAATTATTTGAGCATCTTTGATTTCCCACTCATCTAATGCAACTTTATCTATTGATGCCTTGGAGACGACATTTAGGTGACTCCATAATCCTTTTTCTTTGACATAATTTTTGAATTGAAATTCCCAATTTGAATAATTCTTACCGGTAAAACGGACAGAGAAACAACTTTTCTCATCTTCTGGAATCATATTTCAAGTTCCACTTTTTTTATATTAGACCTTTTGTTACACATGCACCAAAACCGATTAAATCACGGCCAAACAAACGATAATCAGCGATCACCGACCGAACCAGAATCGATCGCAATCAAACGAATAAGAATTGATTGCGATAAACACAAAATCAAGATGAAAGTGCATCAATGATTTTGCAAAGAAGAAATCATGAGATGGCAACTGCGATTTTGCAAAGAAGAAATCGCGAGATGGCAACCGAAAATCAGAATCGCAAACAATTACAAGGTTTTGTTTTTCAAAGAAATTGTTTCTAAACAAACACAAACCAAGAATACGATTACGAGAGCGAACCAGAGGGTGTTGCTATTCAACCAAGATAACAAGATTTCACAGGTTTTATCGAACCTTATGATACCAGGTCAGAAAAATTGATTTGTTGTCTTTCTCTATTGTATTTCATACTATCTATATAACAATATCAATAATTACAAGTAGTTAGAAAATATTCTAATGTTCTATTTAAAAATATAAATATTTATCATAAAGACAAAGATTAATTCCTTATTAACACATTCTTCACTTCCATTAACACATTCCTGACTTCCATGATCTGAGTTAAATAAAGAAAGAATCTCTTCATCATGATCATTCATATTATCAAGAATATGAAACTTTTAAATTAAAAAACTTATTTCGATATGCATTCTTCAAAATTGACTCACTTTCCATCTCGAATCGAATCCTTAAGTTAAAAAACTTATTTCTATATGCATTCTTCAGAATTGACCCACTTTCCATGTCCAATCGAATCCAAAACCGTAGTTATCTAGTTTTCAAGTTAGTTTTTGCCAAAAATATATATCAAATCAAAAAGACTGTTAAAGTGATTAACAAGAAAGAATAGAATATATAGATATTACATATCACTTGTTAAATAGTTACACATAGAAATGCACATAATTTAATTAGTATGCGTAGAATAACCAAGTCTACTGGCAAACATTGAATTAAAATAATGCACATCTCACTTAAAATAAATAGATTTAGGTTTATGGGTAGGGGAAAATTGTAAATGATATCAAAGAGTTATTTTGGAACTCGTTTGTAACCAAGTATGCAAGTTTAAAGCTTCAAATAGTTTATTTAAGTACCCAGCACTCCATTAATGCATTAGTTCTTTACTTATCAAACAAAGACGGTTGAATATTTTTTTGTTGGTAATATTTTTTTATTGGTGACAATTTTGATAAAATTTTATAAAATTAAGATACAGTAGTTAAAACCTTTTATCTAACATAGAGAACCGGTTTTTTTGCAATAATATGACTGCAACCAAAAGTAATTATAATATGTACAGGGATAAGAATACATGCAACCAAAAGTAATTATAATATGTACAGGGATAAGAATACATATAAACGTACTATATTTTAAAGATTAAAGTGTACAAAAATGTAATTTTGAAATAAATATTATAAACCATAATAGAAACAAATCATGCCACAAAACCATGAAGCAAATATTTTAAGAGTGTATTGGAATGAAATATTTTAATGAGAAAAAGATAATATTTAAAAAAATTTTAAAATAATTCAACTAATATTTATTGTTTAGATAAAAAAAATATAAAATATATAAAAAATTATTAAAATAATGTAAATTTATGAAGTATTTTATTTAAATTAAATTAAAAAAATTTCAAATGAAATCAAAAAATTTAAAAATTTAAAAATGCTTTTTCATTTTATATAATAAGAATGTTAAATGATTTATTATTGATTTTTTTAAATTTTACAAAACAACTTATAAAAATATCAAATTCACTCTCAAAATTTTCAAAAATTACAAATAAAATTTCAATAATTTTCATATTTTTCATATTAGTTCTTTAAATTTTTAAAAATTGCAAATTAATCTATTTTTTATATTTTAAATTTAGTTCAAAAAATTAAAATTTTATGAAAAAGACTTCAAAGGTTTAACGATAAATCATTCTAATACTTCATTCAAACAAAATAAATTTAAAAGAAATGAACTATTTAAATTACTTAAATTTTTGTGTAACCTATCGAGAGTTAATGTTATTTCACACATGCAAAGGAGAAATACTCCATCAATGCACTATATTTCATAGAGGGCAAATTGCACTAGCAAAATCTCATATTAACAAGAGTTATAAATTTTAGATATTAGAGCGGAGTAAAAAAATGAGTCTAACACTATTCTTTAAACTAATTATATGAATAACCTATAAATATATAAATTATTAGTACTTCAAAAAAAATAATTACTTTAAAATACATAAAAATATAGATATGAAGAGTTATTAAGAAATTCAAAATCTAGATCCAAAAAGTTATTACAAAAATCAAGGAATAGAAATATGAAAGAAAGTAAAGATAGAAGAAAAAATTATTATTATGAACAAACGCGGGAGGAGATGAGAAGTGAAAAACGCGGGAGGAAATGAGAAATCGATGATAAGTGAAAAACACATGAGAAGTTTTCTAAGTTAGGGCAAACTTGGCAAATTTTCAGTTTTCCCAAGCCATAACAGATTGCGGGTTGTAACCCACTCCGGGCTAGGAAGCGCTCCGCTCCAACAACCCGCTCCAAGCCAAAACGCGGCTGCAATCTCAAACTGAGAGGCAAATTGCCACGTCATAGCAGCCAGCCTCCGCGCGCTCTCCTGGGATAGCGCCGCTATCAGTAACTCTGCCATTAACTAAGAACTAAAGATACTCATGAAAATAAAACAATGCACAACATCATCCTGCTAAATGCGTATCGAAAAAACATCAGAACTGCAACCATTTTAAACCTCTTATTCCATGTCCAAAATGTTTCTCATTTTATTATGTTGTTGTTAACATGAACATGTAGAATATCATATATTGCTCCATCTTTGCACATGAAATGAAACTAAAAAAACATTTGATCTATTAATGTCAATCCAATACTACAAACCCTTAAAAATATCCTCCTGGAAGCACAAAACCTAAATTTCAAATCACTCTTCTTGAATCTCGAGCAGAGGCAAGATGGTCCTACAAGCATGAAACGAAGTGATCATGTCATGTTAATCCACCTAACAGCTAAACAACTACAATCAATATAATGAAGCAAGGCAAAAACCAAAGTGCCGTCAACATATCAACTTCAGCTCTACCCAAAGTACACTATATTCAAATCTTTTTAATTGTTATAACAGCCAACAACGTAGACTGCATGTATCAAATCAAATGGCATCATAATATCCTATCTTACACATGTCCGGTGACATATTTAAATCCAAAGTCTTTTATAATTTGGTTTTAACTTGATATTTATGAATTTCAATCAAGTCGCAAATAATAACACAAAAGAGATTAGTATAAGTAGTTCACAAAGCAGTAAACACAAACCGGACCATTAACAAAAACTAAACCAATGGAAGGTACGCATAAAAGCATTTAGATTTGGACTTACCGAGATAAAATCAAATGCTTTAGTATTATCTTCTTTCTTTGAATTATTGATCATTGAGCTGGGAGTTTGAGATGCAAAATTTGGTTGAAATATGTCTGGCAAAGGGGTATTTCCATTAGGTCCAACCATTTGGGCAATGCCATCATCTCGCATATTGACATTATTAAGGTGTTGGAAATTCGCCATTGTTGCCAGTAATTGCTGCTGAGCTAAGAGAGTCCCCATGGCACCATAATTAAGAGGCTGAGAAGGATATTGTTGGTTCAGCATAACTCCAGGCTGCATATTATAAGGCAGATGCCCAGTGGGAAACATCGGGTTTACATTGAATCCAACTGGTTGAGAGCCCAACATACCACCTAGAGTATTGTCAGGGGTATGGTTGTTTAAACCTGAAAATAAAGATTCAGATTGCACTGCAGAAGAAGTTCCCTTGTGCTTCATAGTTGAGGTATTTTCATCTATTGACAAACCACCTATTAAATCACTAACAGACCCGTTATGATTTCCTTGCTTGGAACTGGAACCAAAAATGTCAAAAAGTTGAGGATCACTTTGAATTCCCTGCTTGTGACTCTCATGATCACCCTGTTTATCTTCACCAACTGTCATCCCTGAAAATAAATCATCTGCCTGTTCTTTTCGCTCACCTGTGTGAAATGATACATCCGCAAATGGGTCGTCATCATTTTTCAGTTCATGACTAGCTCCAATAGAGTCGCTTATATCTCCAAATAAATCATCTACCAGAGGTGCAGATGATGTCAAATTCCCTATACTTTGTTCACCTGTAGTATTGGTTGTGTTGTCATTTGAATAACCCGTGTCTATCAAGTCAGGCAATTCGGCACGCTCTGTCTTCACAACTTTCTCTGAATTAATAGCAGAACTGTTTGGCTGCCCCCCACCTAGAAGACCAAGAACCTGTCCATCAAAGGGGCCAAGTGTTAAGTTATATTACAAATATTGCTCTTAGACTTTTGCTGGCACTAACAAAGCAGTCTAAACTATTTTTGTTAAAATGTTAAAAATTTTACAAATTGCATTTAAATATTCGTTAATGTATAATTGACCCAGAAAAAGAACTGCACAGTTACAAAGGTTTGAGATAATGAATAAATTCCTCACCGGCATCTATACTTTTATATTAATCACGAAAGATGTTTTGTAGTCATAGTGTATCAAAGTATCTTTGTATCCAATATCTGATAGGGGTTGCAAAACCACAGGTTGCATAATAATGTAAAAGATAAATAGTTCAGTTGGCCTTTGCCAGAGATGGAGACACAGAAGCATAGGTAGATAATATCTATTGACACGAAGTTCAATCCAAACTAGTGACAGTATATCACCAACCAGATTTTAAATATTCAAAATTTCACTTCATAGTTATAATCAGATTTTTCATTACTGCCTAGAGGCAACTTATTTGCTAAAAGAGGAATTGATATGTGCGTAAAATGTGAAAATGAATAAGGAGGTAATATTTTCAAGTGGTAATTATTCACTGAAATTGATTTTAAGGTTACCTTTGTAGCCTTTTCCCTCAAAGAGGCTTGGGGAGATTCGGAACATTTCAGCACGACATCATTATTTTCAGCAAAGTAAGATGCCACATATAAAAAATGTTCATCATCCTTCTTTCTGACGATGGACTCAAGAACACAAACAGCTTTCATGCGCACCTGAAAATATTACTCTTATAAGAAAATATTTTCATTAGAAGCTTAAAAAAATTCTGCAGCAAGAACTTCTGATATTCTTGGTTTGCATAAGCACTAACATTTCATGCAAAATTACAAAATTTAACAAAAGATGATAACTAAAATATCCATTATACATGGTATTCACTTGTATATTTGCACAGGCCCAATTAAGATTGCAAGGTCTAATAATATAAAGGAAAAAAAGATGTTGACGCTTTAAATATACACCAATCGCATTTGTAGTGAAACTGTTTTTATACCAGAAAAGGGTAATGTAAGTTCCAGCATATTAAGTTCCAGAATACTTGAAAAAGAAGTTTAATCTGCAAACTTTAAATACTCATTTAAATAAATAAGTACATGTTAATTTTCATGTATGGATTTATATTTTTGTAGAAATTTTAACATAGAAGACATGCCTGCCAAATAGGAGATTGGAGCTTTAGTTCAAGGGCATGACCTAAAGCCAGGGCATCCAACTTTGCAGCCTCTGTTAGAAAAGCTTGAATGGCATCTCGAGAGGGTTGTAGGCGAACACCTCCCAAAGTTACAATTGTTTCCACCAACCTATCCTCTCTAGTCTTAATCTCTGAAGAATTTCCACTGGATTCACTATTTGAAATTTCCATCTTAGTTACTCTTGAATCCTGATTCCAAGAACCACTAGATTGATTCTTTGGAATTCCAAAACTACTCTGATTTTCACTACGATACGCAACTGGTTCATATCTGTCACCATGTTCTGATTCGAAGGTTAACGACCTTTGAAGATTTGGACTCTTGTAGCTTCCACTTCCAGTTTCATTCTTCATTAGTGAATGTCCCTGTGTTAAGCTATGAAGCCCTTGCTTAATTGATGCACTTCCAATACCAACTACCTCACTAATAAAAGACTTCTTATCTTCAGATGGCACTTCATAGTTTGTATTCCCAAACCCTTGTATCCGCCGGTTAAGATCATGAGAAGGTGTGGCAGCCTTATGCTGATGATTACTATTGTTACTATTATTATTATTATTATCTTCTGAAAACATAGCAGACACAGCCTCATTTGCAGTGTCCCGCACAGCTTTATTTAGTGCATCACCTTTCAAAGGATCCGGCTGTCCCTTGTAGTGCAATAATTGACGAATTGCCACTGAATGTCTCTGCATTTCCCTTCTGAACTCAGCACCAGACTTTCCAACCGCATATTTTATCAACCTTAATGCCTGCCAACAATAATTTTACCCAAAAAGAAAGAAATAGCAAAACGAGTTTAGAGAAACAATGCAAAAGATATATGAATCGGTAGTACAATTTTCAACAATAAAATCCTTTTTCATATCACCGCCTCCAAACTTTACAGCTTGATAAAAAATAAGAGTATGGTCACTGGTTAGAGTTACAACCACTGCAATAAACTATGCAAGTTTAAAGACAAGTGCAACAATTTAATTCAAACTTCAAGAGGGTTCTTAAAGGATAACTTCATTACATTCCAAAATATCAAAGAGACCTATCACCTGACAAAGGGAAACAAAAGCATGCAATTTCACATTCATGAACAAAAGTATAATGCATTCCCCATAAAGTTGATTCCAAAACATTCAAAACCACAACTAGTATGTTTGGTTCTGCGGTGGAAAAAAAATGATTTTGAGTGAACTTTTTCCATAAAATTGATTACGGTTAAAAATGAGTCGAATGTAAAGTGATTTATGTTTGAATAACTTCATGCAAAATTGAGTTGAACAGTAAATGTAAAAGTCACCTTTAAACTCAAAATTTATAGATTCTAACTTCAAGTAAAATCAATTATGAAGGCAAAATCAATTATACTTTAAAAGAACAAAACACCTCAAAATCATTCCAAAATCAATTCTCCACCTCTAAAATTGCTTTTGGCTCTTCCAAAATCTAAACCAATCATGCACTACATTTCTTTCATTCACTTATGCATGCAATTAGCTAATTCAATATCTTCAAACAGTAATAGTAATAATTTCAGATAAGATCTACCTCAATCAAATTTGATGAAGTAAAAAACAGAAACTAAAAATCAAAAACAAAAAAAAATCTATCAAAATTCTTATACCTTTTGTTTTACAATGGGACTCTTATGTTCCAAACGTTTCAAAACAAAATCTGAAAGCTCCTTGACAATACTAACATGCGAAGAGCGCAAAAGGTCGCAGATTTCCTCCAATTTGTAAACCGGCGCAACTTTATCTTCATCCGATGTAGCTGAATCAATTAACCGCGATCTCCAGTACGATTCCACCGCTCTTCGACTTGTTTCCATTCTTCCTCACAATTCGATCCAAAAAATTGAAACCCTACTTAGCAGAAACGATTCCGATAAGAAATGCGGAAATTGAATTTATCAACCTAAGATGATGCTATAATCGAAATCGATCGGGGTGTGGTGAGAAGCAGTGAAACCTAGATGGAAAAATCGGAAATGGAAAATCGAAAATTCGCGAATTTTTGTGGGAATTGAATCGAATGGAATGAAAGGAGGGTGGAAAAGATCTGAGAGGGTGAGAATTGGGTATTTTGAGATTTGGGATATTTGGGGAAGAAAGGAATTGAAACGGAGAAGGAAATTAGAACGATTTCGTGGCAGAATATCACGAACAAGGACGAGCAGACATGCCACGTCAGTCGTTGGAGTTGAAACACAATTAGGTTCTCACTATTCGTGTCTAACTAATTTAGTTAAAGAAAACAACCACCATTTCGATTTATGAAATGGTAAGTATAATGCAATGTTTTAAAAACTGCATTGAATCGGATGAATTGTCAATTTGAATTCAATTCAGTTGGATCAATTTTTTAAATAAAATCAAAAAAATCATATTCCACCATCCAAAATCGTTTAAATTAGTGTTTTAAAAATCGGGAACCGGCCTAGTAATCAGTTTGGTTTATTAGTTCAATCGTCTTTGTCATCGAACCGGTGAAAATCGGGAAAAATCGGGTTGGACTGGAAAAAACCAGATTTAGGATTGGACCGGTTCTAATGCATTTTTTTATTTTTTTAATTAAAATTTAAATGCAAAAGTTATAAAAAATTTTAAAAAAAATTTGTTTTGATTGTTTTGAAATAATTTTACCTCCTTGAAACTAAACTTAAGTAGACATAGGAGTTATTTTGTTATAAATTATTCAATTATATTATGTTGCAATTAGATTTTGTAATTTTGTATTATTTTGTTATGTGTAATACATTTTTTTTAAATTTAAATTTAAATTATGAACTTGTAAATTTATGATATGATATTTTCAAAAAATTTAAGTATTAGTTATATTTTTTTAGAAACTGAATTATCCGGTTCGACCGGTTTTATATCTATATAATGACAGGTCTATTCAACCGAGTTATCTGGTTTAATCCGGTTTAGTCATGCGGTTCGACCAGTAACCCAGTGGTTCGACCGATAAACCAGTGATCCAATATCCTCACCGGTTTGATGACCGGTCCAGTTTTTAAAACACTGGTTTAAACTAAAGAATCAGAGTTGATTTTATAAATAAGCTCGATTCAAAGAAATGTATTAGATTGATTTGTTTTAAGCTTAATATGTCAATATCAACATTTAAAACATTTCTCAATCACAAAAAGAAATCTCTTTTTTCTAAGATCATAAAAACTTGTTAGTTTTGTCATTCTTTTATAGTTTTCTTTCAACTAGACTTCATCATAGTTATTATTAAATGAATGTTGAAATTAAGTGTACAAATAGGTTGTGTTATTATATGTATTGTTGATGTTGAATGTAATTCAAGTTAGTTTAGTTTTGAGTTTCATTTGTATTTAAGTTTGCATTTGCATTTAATGTACATTTAAGTTTGGGTGAATCTTTATAAGGCAAAGTAAGATGACTTTGTAATAGAAATTATCGGAATTTCAAATTGAGAAAGTTTTCAAGTTAGTTACAATTTTCTCTCTCTCATTTTCATCTTCATCTTCTCCAATTCTTGTGCATGTGAAAGTTCATTCTTAAACTCCAACAATTTGTATCCAGAGTTTGTTAAATATGTAATTTATTGTTTTAGAAAGATTAGATTTGATTTAGAAATATCATATTTGATTTAGAAAGATTATATTATATATTTTTGGGTTTTTATAGTTTGTGATTTGACTTGGGGTGCAAGTTAACCTAAATCTATAAATAGAGAGAAACCTTATTTTGTAAACATCGTATCTCATCATATTTTGTAATTCACAGTTTGTAGTTGCAAATGAAATAACAGATTTTTCACAAGTTGTGGGCAGAGAGTTCTCTGCAGTTCTCTATTGTTTACTTTCTTCTAAATTTTTCTTTCATTTTCATTGTCATTACGTGAGTTGAAACAATTTTGAGATCAAGATTGATTGATTGAAATTCTCCATAGGCTGTGGTTGAATTTCTAACATCGGGTATCTAGAGCTCTGGTTACGATTCAAGGAAGGAAAATCGTGATGGCGATGAATAATTCAAACGGTCATTTTTCGGAAAACCTTCCAATTCTCAAGAAAGATAATTATGAGAATTTGTGCAACCAGATTAAGGTGGTTTTCTGTTATCAAGATCTTTGGGATCTTGCGAAGGGAGGAGTAGCACCGCTTGCAAAAAATATGACGGATCAAGAAAATACTGCATTCAAAGAATTGAAGAAGAAAGACAATAAAGCTCTATTTATAATTCATCAATGTGTAAATCCAGGTGATTTTGAAAAGGTTAGTGATGTAGATTCAGCGAAGGAAGCATGGGAGATTCTTGAAAAGTCGTTTGGAGGCGCAAAAAAGGTGAAAGAGGTGAGGTTACAAACTCACAAGAAAATTTATGAATTGCTTCAGATGGAAGAAAGTGAAAGTATGGCAGATTTTTCCACTAGAGTTACAAAACTGGTGAGTCAAATCAAGGTATGTGGAGAAGTGTTGACATCAAGACTAATTGTTACAAAGATCTTGAGGTCGTTGGCTCCAAAGTTCAACCACGTGGTAATAGCCATAGAAGAGTCGAAAGACTTGTCAACATTGACGGAGGAAAAGCTTCAAGGGACGTTTGAGTCTCATGAACAAAGAATGGCTAAGAGAGCTGCAGGAAAGTCGAAGAGTGATATGACTTTGTAAGCGCGGTCAGAAAAGAAAAGGAAAGGAAAAGGAAGCTAGAATGGCAACAAAGGAGAGGAGGATACAACAATTCGACATATTAAAATCAGCAGGAAGGAAACTAGTCGAATCAAACAAAACCATGGAACCAAGGCAACCAAAGAGGTAGTGATGCAGGTAGAGGAAGAGGTGGTTGACGAAAGTCTGACAAAAGTCACATTTAGTGTTTCAATTATCAGAAGTATGGTCATTATTTTAGTGAATGTAGAGAAAAGAAAAAGAATTAAGAAACTGATGCCAAGATGGCGAAACATGAAGAATAAGAGATGTGTTAATGGTCACAACAAGAGACGAAGAGAGATTCCAAAACCAGTGGTACTTGGACTCGGGATGCTCATCTCACATGACTAGAAGGTTTATCAACATAAAGCTCTCGTAGAAGAACATGGTGAAATTTGAAAATGACAATACTCTAGCAGCTGAAGGTATTGGCAATGTTTTGATTATGAGGAAAGATGGTAAGAGGTCAAAAAAATTTAATGTGTTGTACACACCAAGCATGAGGAGTAATTTTCAGTATAGGACAGCTAGTGGAAAAGAACTACAGGGTGTCGATCAAAGATAAGATGATGAAAGTTCTCAATGCAAGTGGTAGGTTGATCTTGAAGGCTCCAATGTCTCTGAATAGGACCTTCAAGATTGAACTCAATGGGATGGAACACAATTGTCTAGCAGTTGCAGCCAACAGAGATGAATGGTTATGACATTTTTTACTAGACCGTCTCAACTTCAATGACATCGGAGAGCTAAAAAGGAGAAATATGGCTTCAAAATTATTTGAAATCGACATTCCAAGTGAAGTTTCTGAAAAGTGTGTTCAGTCGAAACAACACAAGAATAGCTTCAGCAAGGATGCAGGAAGGAAGTCGAAAGTGATTCTAGAAGTCATATACACTGTTTTATGTGGTCCAATCCAGGTGGATTCGATTGTAGGAAGCAGATACTTTGTCACGTTCATAGATGATTACAGTAGAAAGTTATGGACTTACCTAATCAAGAAGAAAAGTGATGTGATCGGAGTATTTTCCAGATTCAAATCTATGGTCGAAAGACAGAGTGGTCGAAAGCTGAAAATTCTGAGGAGTGATGGTGGTGGAGATTATGTGTCGAAAGAGTTCGATGTATTATGTGAAAAATAAGGGATTATGCATGAGGTGGTGCCACCCTACACTCCACAACAAAATGGAATTGCAGAAAGAAAGAACAGAACCATCATGAACATGGTGAGAAGTATGTTGAATGGAAAACATCTACCCAAAAAATTATGAGGAGAAGTAATTTCGACAGAAACATACATATTAAACAGATGTTTGATGAAGAAGTTTGAAGGAATCACACCAAAAGAATGTTGGTCTGGTGTAAAGCCTAGCCTCATTCACTTGAAGGTGTTTGGATCTATAGCACATAGACATGTGCCATATTAGTTGAGAAGGAAGCTTGATGATAAGTCGAATCAGATGATCTTGATAAGATATCATTCGACAGGAGGTTACAAGTTATTCAACCTAGTGAATAAGCAGGTAGTGATAAGCAGGGACGTGATCATAAATGAGCTTAAAGAATGGGATTGAACTGAGAATGTCAAGAAGGATTCAGTGAGAATCTCTTGCGAAAAACCAGCCACTGAAGTTGAAAGTGAAGTTTGACAGGAACAAGTCAGAGATGAAGTTGGCCCAAGCAGACCTCGACGAACAAGACACATGCCTGCAAGGTTGCAAGAATGTGTGATTACATCAGATGATGTGGTCGATGAAGAAGGTGAGTTGGTACATTGTGCTTTCTACACAGATGTCGAACCAGTCAATGCAGTTGAGGCATTGAAAGATTCGAAGTGGGTGAAAGCAATGAATGAGGAGTTAGACTCCATCGAAGTCAACAACACCTGGTCACTTGTCGATTTGCCTCAAGGCAAGAAGACAATTTATGTGAAGTGGGCTTACAATGTGAAGATGAATCCTAAAGAAGAAGTGACTCGACATAAGGCAAGACTTGTGGGGAAATCATTTCTTCAGAAGGAAGAAATTAACTTCGATGAAGTTTTTTCATTTGTTGCTAGGATCAAAACAATCAGATTGGTTATTGGTCTAGCAAATATGAACAATTGACACACATGTCAGATGGATGTGAAGTATGCATTCCTAAATGACCCCTTAGACGAAGAAGTTTATGTTGCACAACCAGTTGGGTTTGTGAAACAAGGTAAAGAAAGAAAGGTGTACAAGTTGCATAAAGCCCTATATGGACTTAAGCAAGCTCTAAGAGCCTGGAATAAGAAAATTGACAACTTCTTAAGGGAAGATGAATTTAAAACACTTCAGGGCTGAGAATTAGATTGCAGACATCATGACGAAGGGAGTGTCAGTCGAAGTGTTCAAGAAGCTAAGGTTTATGATGAATCTAGATAATTTAGACACAATGAATTAGGGGGTGTATTAAATACGCAATTCATTATTTTAGAAAGATTAGATTTGTTTAGAAAGATCATATTTGA
The DNA here is from genome assembly GCA_963859935.3 of Lathyrus sativus. Classification (NCBI taxonomy): domain Eukaryota; kingdom Viridiplantae; phylum Streptophyta; class Magnoliopsida; order Fabales; family Fabaceae; genus Lathyrus; species Lathyrus sativus. The sequence continues at coordinate 11,103,340 of OZ012738.1, read as the reverse complement.
TTTAGAAAGATTATATTATATATTTTTGGGCTTTTATAGTTTGGGTTTTGGCTTGGGGTGTGTTGCGGTGAAATTTGGATGTCAAGCTATTGATTAACTTGAATCTTAATTCATTTACAACTGGTCTTTGATTTATCCGAAGGAAAGGTTAAAGAAAGGAAAAACCTAAAAGGGAGAGATCTAAGGTTCGGGGGTTGGTTAAATTTAGGGAAGGTATTAGCGTCCTAAACTTCCGTAGTACTCTACGGGAACCTTTTGTTTATTTTTTTTATTTATTTCATTAATTATTTTGCTTTAGGGTATATACAAAGGATTGAAAATTAAAAAAGACCTAGGGGTTAATTCTAAGTTTACTCGGCAAGACATCGCATCTTGTGCCTACATATCCTTACGGGAATGGAATCAGAGTAACTATAGTTCCCCTCAAAAGGGAGGTTAGAGACTTCTTGACTGTGGTCAAGGTCTCAAGGGGAATAAACGCATCTTAAGGACACGCTTACATGGAGTCTTAAACTCTGATCTCTATGTTATAAATTGTTAAGTGCATTAGGGTTAGGTTAGGGATTCCGCGGCGGGAAACCCTAAAATGAGTGCGACGACTCTTTGACCTAAAGCTAGGGGTAAAATTGTAATTTGGCCTGCGGCGAGGCATTTGTGAAAATTAGGGTTTGTAGTTCGTAGTTTTGAGGATTTGAAATTGAATGTGTGAAGTTTTACGGACTATTGGCGCGGCGGCCAAACAGTTAGACCTAACCTTCGGATGTGTGCAATGTGACAGAAATAATGGTAAACGCGTGAGATAATTGAATCATGCAAACAGAGAGATAATGTCATAATTTAAACCATGCAAGCAGAAATTTAAAGGCAGAATTTAAAGAGCGATTGTTAAGTTCGTGAGGTTACATGAGAGGAGCAGATACAATATGATAATGAAATTTGAATTGAACAATAATAAAATAAAATAAATAACGGTTCTAGTTATTATTTTAAAAAAAAGATTTTAGTTATTATTTTAAATTTATCTAAAAAAAAAAGTTTTTCTTAAAAATAATAGGTTTTCATATTAATTTGGAAAAGATGTTAATGTTATTGATTTTAAAAAACAGATTTTTATATTATAACAAGTTTTAATAAATTAATGATAACAATAATAATAATAATGGTAATAATAATGATAATAATGATAATAATAATAAATAATGATAATAATAATGCTAATAAAATAATAATAATAATAATAATAATAATAAAGCAATAATGAATTTTAAATGTGCCAAATAACCCAACAATGTTGCTAACGCAGAAATGCGCTCATCGCAACCAGATCTAAATCGGACGAAACAAAATTTATCGCAAAGAAAAAGAAATTAAGCAAAAAATAGTATTATTGCTCACACAAAAATGCGATCATCGCAATCAGATCGAACTAACACAAATGTCACGCGTCAGACACACAAATGTGCAAACATCGTATCGACATAATTCGATCAAAAATTAATCTTATATATATATATATATATATATATATATATATATATATATATATATATATATATATATATATATATATATATATATATATATATATATATATATATATATATATATATATATATATATATATATATATATATATATATATATATATATATATATATATATATATATATATATATATAAACTCTAACAATTTAAAAATTATATATATAAACGTAACAGTAATAGATGAAGAAAAAGAAATAACGGTAATAGATGAAGAAAAAGAAATAACGGTAAAGATGAAGAAAAAGAAACAACAGTAATAGATGAAGGAAAAGAAATAACGGTAAACGATGAAGAAAAAGAAACAACAGTAATAGATGAAGAAATAGAAATAACGGTAAACGGCACTCACTCCTCTTAGGTTTTTTTTCATTCTCCTCTTTTTCAACAAAGCAACACATGTATATATAGGGAACAAATTAGGGTTAACACCAAATTGTCAATAATGTCCCTAAAGCCCATTTTAAAGCCCAAACTAAATAATTAGTTAAGGAAAAAAATAAAATTTAAATAATTTAAAATAATTAAAATAAACTTAAAATAAAAACTAATAATCCTATTGATTCCTAAAATCAAAAATATTATAAAAAGAACAAAATTGTTTTCAATATTTTTTATTTTATGATTTTTTGGATATTTTTATGAATAATTTAGAAAAAAGTGAAAAAAGTAATATTTTAAAAAATGATTTAATTAAAATACGAAAATAATAACTAAATAATAATAAAAAACTATTTTTGTTATTTTTTAATGAAAGATAGAAAAATTTAGAGTAAAAATAATAAAAAACAAAAAAAGTGACAAAGGTGAGATTCGAACTCTCAACCTCTCACACTCACAACTCGTTACACATGTCCTCTTGCCAATTGTGTCATTTTTACTTTTTAGAAAAAAAATGCATGCCATATGATATTTACCTGCAAAAAGTCAAACGACTACACAAATTTGTTAGTAATTGATTAAATGCAAGAAAAATGCAATGAAATGCGACGACAAATCTTAGGGCAAAATTTGGGGTATTACAGTTGCCCCTATTTAAATAACTTCACCGGGTGATTTGAGCAACGGAGACTCGAGAAATCATGGTGGAGGGATTTAAATACAGATAACCGAAAATTTTGCCTTTAGACGCAGTGCTATGCAATGATATGGACAAAACAAAACGAACTATAATGCTAAATATGATATGAATCTGATATGATGCGTATGATGAAAATGACAAATGCACGGATACAGACGAAACAACGTCACAGGGGACGACCCATCGAGGAATTGCACTAGGGAAGAAGACATGTCATATCTGGTAAACGTCGGGTAGACACGACACAGAATTGTTGATAGGTGCCAAGTAAATTAGAAATTGTCCGCAAGGTAAGACGCGGGTAAAACACGAGCTCAGGAGAAAAACGCAAATGGGGATAAAACACCCATGATGCCAAGTAAATAAATTTTGCCCACAAGGTAAGACGCGAGTAAAACACGACCTCAGGGAGGAAAAAAAAGTAAATGGGGGTAAAACACCATGATGTTAGGTAAACCCAGGAATATCTGGTAAATGGGGAATAAAACACCCGGGATAAAAGGTACATGGGGGATAAAACACCCAAGGATAGAAGGTAAATGGGGAGTAAAGCACCCAAGATAGAAATGTAAATGGGGAGTAAAACACCCAAGATAGAAATGTAAATGGGGAGTAAAGCACCCAAGATAAAAATGTAAATGGGGAGTAAAGCACCCAAGATAAAAATGTAAATGGGGAGTAAAGCACCCAAGATAAAAATGTAAATGGGGAGTAAAGCACCCAAGATAGAAATGTAAATGGGGAGTAAAGCACCCAAGCTAGAAATGTAAATGGGGAATAAAGCACCCAAGATAGAAATGTAAATGGGGAGTAAAGCACCCAAGATAGAAATGTAAATGGGGAATAAAGCACCCAAGATGTGCACATGTATAGGAATTATGCTATGACATATGATCAAATGCAAATGCAGACGTCGACGACAAGACTCGACTCTTTCTGTGAGATGACAAAACTGGAGGACTGATTCCTCAACACGGAGATCACTGTCATTCTGTTAAACTGTATCAAGTTGATAGTCACTGTAGGAATGATGAATAACTGCTTAGGGATTATGCGAGTAAACTGCCCCAGGTCAAATGAACTGATAGTTGCTTCAGCTGTCTGATTCGTGGAATCGACTGTTTTGCTGTATCCTCGGAGGGCTTGCCCCAGTCTGAGTCTTGAACAATTCTCTGGATAAACCAAATCTGAGAAGATATTTCCTTGAACAAATCTTGAACTGATTCTTTGACAGGATGTAAAAGGAACTTGCGACCGATAAGATCACTTGACCAAGTTTCTCATTGTTTGAAAATTCCTTAGAGGAAAGCCAGTTTGCAAACAAAAATATTCATACAAACATGGTAATGCAAAGTTCATGCGACTTTTGAAATCAAAATTATTTTTGAAAGATGGAAAATACATGAGTCGTTAGTCAGAACACAACGGTTCAAGACGCTCAAAGTTTAAAACAAAGGTGTACTGCCAAAATAAATGATTCACAAAGATCTTTAGGAGTCAGGTTACGCAACCTTGTTGTAGTATACTTTCAAAATAACCTTGCTTCAATTAGGTCTTTTGAGGGTTGTAATGTGGCCTGGTTCACGGTTTATGAAACAAAAGATAAAGGCTCAAAATTTATTTGTACCCACCCAATCTACGTGATGATCTTCAGTCCTATGCTCAGTTAACTCATACTATGCATTCAGGTTCCCATAAGTTAGGGATTTCATTGATCGTAGCAATGATGACTCAGAAGTCAAAGGGACCTATGAAAAGGCAGCCACTACTCCCCTATAACATTTGATTGTTTTGACATTGAGGATTTTCAAGATAAGGATTTAAAAATCTCTTTGTATTATCCCTAAATTTTGCCTGAACTATTTATTTTAGAGTTTACAGTCAGCGGGATGCCCCAGTTTTGCCTAAGTCTCCTTCATAGGTTTTGACTTAGCGGGCTTCTTTTGATTTTTTTATATTATTTTTTTGTGTGAAGGAAAGTGACTGTTTGATTTTAATGATTACGGTGAACCATCATCGACCTTTTGATTAGAAAACATCTTCGACACTTGTTTGACGTGTGCGAAGGAAAATTTGTTAATGAAAGGTGTATCGTATAAACACACAACCAAGTTAACTGAGAACTACCCATCCCAAGGTTAAAATTGTGGGTTTTTTGTAACGAAAGAAACTCCAACTTCTAGGCTCGAAGGGGGTAACGAGGGATTAACTTCCTTATTTCTCCAGTGTTTGGGAATTGAAACAATGCCTTACATCGTCAACAAGGTTTGATTGAAAGCATACTGACAGCAATTATGGGTATAACGTTTTCGTCATCCTCCCTCCAATCTTAGCATATCAAAATTTTGGACAAGAAGTAAACATTTGAAAAATAAAGCATAAAGATGCAAATAAATGGACGGAAATGAATTGAATCAAAAGTCGCAATGCTTATTTCATTAATGAAAGTACAAACATAATTAAAAGCAAACAACTTAAACAAAATAAGGAAAGTGCAAACAACGAGAAACAAAAGGCCTAGTGACAAAACTTCATTTCTGATGTACTGGCAAGGGATTTTTCTGAACATCCGGATGACTGTCTGTAAAATCAAGTATTCCAGTTCTAACCAATTCACATACTCTAGCCTTCAATGCAAAACAATGCTCCAAGTCATGGCCTGGGGCACCCTCATGGGAAGCACAATGGAGATCAGCCCTAAATCCAGCCGGAGGATTAAGAGGAGGTGGTAAAGCCTTTGTAGTAATCAGTCCTTGCCGGACTAAGTCAGGATATAGCTCTGTGTAAGTCATGAGAATAGGATCAAAGTGACTCCTGTTCCGTTTCTGGTCTGATATCTGTGTCGAGGAATCAGCTTGATGACTCGAAGGTACACTGGAAGACGAGAGAACCGAGAATGAGAAACCGGGGGAAAAATGCAATGCAAAAATGTGATGTTAATGCCATGTAAGGGTTCCAAGAATTTCAACGGTCGATTGCAAATATTCCCTTTTAGGAAAGTTGGAAAAAAAAATTTTGACTCTAAAATGTAGGACCTTTTTGAGTTTGCAAAGGACTGTTGAATTCCTTGAAACTGGAAATGATATGATGCTTTATGGATGCGAAGCACAAATACACATAAGCAAACAAAAGGTCCTAAGTTAGAGGAACAATGAATGGAGTCAAGGTCTACCCTTCCCAAAGAGGTATGTACTATAGGTTGATTGTACCTGCAGAACAAGGGTTCTAAAAAAGTGCCCAAAGTTATCAGCCCATCTTTCGGATATTATCAACTTCTCGACTGACTCAAGGGTCGATAATATTCTCAAGAGAACCTCGTTCGAGCGTAGTATCGCGTAGCAACCATTGTAGGACTACTCCCACATAGTTCCCGCACTACGTCCTATATAAGGTCAAGATGGTGTAAAGGTACTACGGTTCCCAGTATCACAGACTCCAATCGATAACGGTAAAAGTTTTCACGACTACACTCGATCAACCGAACCATTTTCGAAAGTGTCTCAACTGAGCGGTGATTCTCGATTTACCTTAGTCGGGACTCACTCCCTATAAGCCTCGTCGAATATATCAGCCATCCTATCATAAGGTCGCTCAAGTCCGGGTGTAGGACTTATCTCACCACAAAGTAAATCCCGAGAAGGTACCCTGAACAACATATACAAATGAGCAAAATATTAATAAAACAAATATATAAAGAAAAATAAACAAGATAGGGATAACCCTCAAAAATTAAGACTCCCCAGTGAAGTCGCCATTTTCTGTTGCGGTGAAATTTGGATGTCAAGCTATTGATTAACTTGAATCTTAATTCATTTACAACCGGTCTTTGATTTATCCGAAGGAAAGGTTAAAGAAAGGAAAAACCTAAAAGGGAGAGATCTAAGGTTCGGGGGTTGGTTAAATTTAGGGAAAGTATTAGCATTCTAAACTTCCGTAGTACTCTACGGGAACCTTTTGTTTATTTTTTTTATTTATTTCATTAATTATTTTGCTTTAGGGTATATACAAAGGATTGAAAATTAAAAAAGACCTAGGGGTTAATTCTAAGTTTACTCGGCAAGACATCGCATCTTGTGCCTACATATCCTTACGGGAATGGAATCAGAGTAACTGTAGTTCCCCTCAAAAGGGAGGTTAGAGACTTCTTGACTGTGGTCAAGGTCTCAAGGGGAATAAACGCATCTTAAGGACACGCTTACATGGAGTCTTAAACTCCGATCTCTATGTTATAAATTGTTAAGTGCATTAGGGTTAGGTTAGGGATTCCGCGGCGGGAAACCCTAAAATGAGTGCGGCGACTCTTTGACCTAAAGCTAGGGGTAAAATTGTAATTTGGCCTGCGGCGAGGCATTTGTGAAAATTAGGGTTTGTAGTTCGTAGTTTTGAGGATTTGAAATTGAATGTGTGAAGTTTTACGGACTATTGGCGCGGCGGCCAAACAGTTAGACCTAACCTTCAGATGTGTGCAATGTGACAGAAATAATGGTAAACGCGTGAGATAATTGAATCATGCAAACAGAGAGATAATGTCATAATTTAAACCATGCAAGCAGAAATTTAAAGGCAGAATTTAAAGAGCGATTGTTAAGTTCGTGAGGTTACATGAGAGGAGCAGATACAATATGATAATGAAATTTGAATTGAACAATAATAAAATAAAATAAATAACGGTTCTAGTTATTATTTTAAAAAAAAGATTTTAGTTATTATTTTAAATTTATCTAAAAAAAAAAGTTTTTCTTAAAAATAATAGGTTTTCATATTAATTTGGAAAAGATGTTAATGTTATTGATTTTAAAAAACAGATTTTTATATTATAACAAGTTTTAATAAATTAATGATAACAATAATAATAATAATGGTAATAATAATGATAATAATGATAATAATAATAAATAATGATAATAATAATGCTAATAATAATAATAATAATAATAATAATAATAATAATAATAATAATAATAATAAAGCAATAATGAATTTTAAATGTGCCAAATAACCCAACAATGTTGCTAACGCAGAAATGCGCTCATCGCAACCAGATCTAAATCGGACGAAACAAAATTTATCGCAAAGAAAAAGAAATTAAGCAAAAAATAGTATTATTGCTCACAAAAATGCGATCATCGCAATCAGATCGAACTAACACAAATGTCACGCGTCAGACACACAAATGTGCAAACATCGTATCGACATAATTCGATCAAAAATTAATCTTATATATATATATATATATATATATATATATATATATATATATATAAACTCTAACAATTTAAAAATTATATATATAAACGTAACAGTAATAGATGAAGAAAAAGAAATAACGGTAATAGATGAAGAAAAAGAAATAATGGTAAAGATGAAGAAAAAGAAACAACAGTAATAGATGAAGGAAAAGAAATAACGGTAAACGATGAAGAAAAAGAAACAATAGTAATAGATGAAGAAATAGAAATAACGGTAAACGACACTCACTCCTCTTAGGTTTTTTTTCATTCTCCCCTTTTTCAACAAAGCAACACATGTATATATAGGGAACAAATTAGGGTTAACACCAAATTGTCAATAATGTCCCTAAAGCCCATTTTAAAGCCCAAACTAAATAATTAGTTAAGGAAAAAAATAAAATTTAAATAATTTAAAATAATTAAAATAAACTTAAAATAAAAACTAATAATCCTATTGATTCCTAAAATCAAAAATATTATAAAAAGAACAAAATTTTTTTCAATATTTTTTATTTTATGATTTTTTGGATATTTTTATGAATAATTTAGAAAAAAGTGAAAAAAATAATATTTTAAAAAATGATTTAATTAAAATACGAAAATAATAACTAAATAATAATAAAAAACTATTTTTGTTATTTTTTAATGAAAGATAGAAAAATTTAGAGTAAAAATAATAAAAAACAAAAAAAGTGACAAAGGTGAGATTCGAACTCTCAACCTCTCACACTCACAACTCCTTACACATGTCCTCTTGCCAATTGTGTCATTTTTACTTTTTAGAAAAAAAATGCATGCCATATGATATTTACCTGCAAAAAGTCAAACGACTACACAAATTTGTTAGTAATTGATTAAATGCAAGAAAAATGCAATGAAATGCGACGACAAATCTTAGGGCAAAATTTGGGGTATTACAGGGTGCAAGCTAACCTAAATCTATAAATAGGGATAAACCCTTATTTTGTAAACATCTCATCTCATCTCATCATATTTTATAATTCACAGTTTGTAGTTGCAAGTGAAATAACAAATTTTCCACAGGTTGTGGGCAGAGAGTTCTCTACATAAAATTGTTCATCTTCTTCTTCTCCAACGTTTACTTTCTTTCTTTCTTTCTAACATTTTATTTTATTATCATTACGTGAGTTGAAACAATCTTGAGATCAAGATTGATCGATTGAAATTCTCCATAGGTTGTGGTTCAATTTCTAACAGAGCTCTGGTTCGAATCACAGGGAAATACGAGTGTACTGAAATATGTGATTGATTTCATTTCTGAAATTTGCATTGAAGTTCAAAATAGAAGAGAATCTTAAGACTTAATTCTCAGGGTTTGGGAAACACAAGTGTTGGTGAGAACTAAGTGATTTGTGTAATAACGAATGAGAGTAATGGTAGCTTTAACACAAAGCTTCTAGTATTCGATGAAAATAATTGGAATCGGCGGTCGACACTAGCCCCATGAGAATTAAAGAGCTTTAGAGTAGTTTAAAGGCACATGAGTTGCATCTTACTGAAAGAAACTCTGAAATAGAGTTATAACATGCTCTAAAAGCTCAGACTCTGAAAGCTTATTCTAGAAAGAAGAATCAGAAGTAAGCATGGCTAGAGAACAAGAGAAAGTATGGTGGTGGTATTCATAAGTTAGAACTCTCCAATTCTGATAAGAAACATCACAATATTGAGAAGGAAAAGGATAGTTTGACAAGAGAAAAGTTCAGTGTTACAGTTGCAACAAGTTTGGTCATTTTGCTGCTGATTGCTGGTCAAACAAGGTTAGCAAGGGTGAAGAAGCCAACATAACAAAAGTAGATTTTGATGATGAATCTGTGTTATTGATGGCATCTAAGAATGTAGGTGAATCAATGATAGACTGGTGGCATTTGGACATTGGCTACTCAAATTACCTAACTGGAAATAAACAATGGCTGGTTGATTTTGACTCTGGTAAAAGGACCAAGATCAGATGTGCTGATGATGAGTATCAATATGCTAAAGGAAAGGGAAATGTAAGAGTGAAAATGAACAATGGCAAAACTGTACTGATCAAGGATGTATGGTATGTTCGAAGCATGAATACCAATCTGATTAGTGTAGGTCAGCTGATTAGAAAAGGTTTTTCAGTAACCATGAAGGACAATATCTTGAAGTTGTATGACTATAATCATAAATTGATTATGCAATTTGAATTAGGAAGAAATGAAACATTCAAAGTAAATGTCACAATAGAAGACACTGAATGTCTCAATGCAAGAAGTGTTTAAGGGGAAAATGAGTTATGACACAAGATATTGGGGCATCTGAACTACATAAACTCAGGGTATATGAGTTCAAAGAATATGTTACATGGAATTTCTAAGATTGTGGCACCATAGAAATCATGTGATATATACATGAGAGGCAATCAACCAAGATTTTCATTTATATCACAAATGCCTCCAAGAGCAACTCATGCTTTGGATGTGGTGCATTATGATGTATGTGAGCCTTTTGAGGTACCTTCACTTGGAGCGGACAAGTATTTTTTGGCATTTGTTGATGAGTTCATAAGAATGACATGGGTAGCACTCATTAAGTTCAAACATGAGGTGTTAGCTGAGTTTAAGAAGTTCAAAGTAAAGGCTGAAAATTAAAGTGGAGAAAAGTTGAAAATCCTCTGAGTTGATGGTGGAGGTGAGTTCAACTCAACAAAGTTCAAGAAGTTCTGTGAAGATCATGGTATTGAGTATGCGGTGACTGCTTCATACACTCTAGAACATAATAGCCTTGCTGAAAGGAGAAATAGAACTATGTTTGACATAATAAGGAGCATGTTGAAGGAGAAGAATATTCCAAAGTAATTATGAGGTGAAGCAATTTCTACTTTAGTATATGTGCTCAACAGATGTCCAACAAAGAAATTAAATGAAGTAGTTCCTATTGAGAAGTGGAATAGAAGAAAGCAAAGTGTCATCCATTTCAAGTTGTTTGGTTTTGTATGTTATAAACATATACCAGATACTACTATAAGGAAATTTGAAGCCAGAAGCAGAGTCATGTTGCTTATAATTTATAATAGCACAAGTTCTTATAAGCGCTATTGTCTAGTCACCAACAAAGTTGAAGTTAGTATAGATGTCATAGTGAAAGAATCAGAACCATGTGATTGGATCAAGTCTCAATCTAAATCTAGTGAAGTGTCAACACTAGAGTCTGATTCTGCCTCTAGAGGAGATTTTACATATGAAGGAGATTTGGCCTATGAAGAAGATTCTGCCTCTGAAGGTAATTTTAACTCTGAATGAGAGTCTGAAGATGAAGATGACTCTGACTCTGAAGGTGACTTTGACTATAAAGGTGAATCTGAATGTGATTATGGATCTGGCTCTGAAGGTAACCCAATTTTTGAAGGTGATCTAGCCTCTAAAGGTGGAACATCTGAAGGTAGAGCTTTTGAAGGTGAACTTGCACAGTTCCATAGTCCACAGAGAATTAGAGAGATACCAAGGAGGCTGGCAGACTTTGAGCTACTGCAAGATAGTGAAATTGATTTTTGAGGGGAAGTCATACAGAGTGTCATGATGGTGGACTATGAACCTTTTAGCATCAATGAGCCTCTCAAGAAGAAGGTGTGGGTGAACTCCATGAAGGAAGAGCTTCAGGCCATTGAAAGAAACAAGTATGAGAATTGATTGTTCTACCTCAGAACAAGAAAGACATCAGTGTGAGATGGGTTTTTAAGGTAAAGTTGAAGCCAGTTGGTTCAGTTTCCAAGCATAAGTCAAGGTTAGTAGCTATAGAATTGCTATAAAAGTATGGTTTTTACTACTTTGAAGTTTTTGCACCTATAACTAGACATGAAAACATAAGTTTGGTTATTGCTATAGCTGCAAACAGGAACTGGCCTCTGATACATTTAGATGTAAAGTTAGCTTTTCTGAATGGTCCATTACAAGAAGAAATTTATGTGTTACAACCTCCTAAATTCGTGAAAAAGAACAAGGAAGGGATGGTGTACAAGTTGCATAAAGACTTGTACGAGTTGAAACAAGTTCCAAATACTTGGAATTTGAAAATTGATTCATTTTTCAAGCATCTGGGATTCAAGAAATGTGAATTAGAGTATGGTGTGTATGTGTAGCATACTTTTGAAGGCAATGTGATTCTGATGTGTCTTTATATAAATGACATACTTCTGACAAGGAATTGCACTTCTGAAATAAACAAGTTTAAGAAGGTGCTGATGAATCCTTGTATATAACTGACCTTGGAAATATGGTATATTTTATAGGGATGAAGGTTTTGCATTTTGAGAAGGGAATTATTGTGCATATACTGAAGTATGAACTTGAGTTGCTGATAAGATTTGAGTCAATGAATTGTAAGTCAACTGACACACTTGCTGAGATAAATCATAAGTTGGACTCCGATGATAATGGTGAAGATATAAATGCTATAACCTTCAAATAGTTGGTTGGTTGTCCTAGTTATATGTGTAACACTAGGCTTGGCATATGTTATGTAATTGGGATGTTGAGTAGGTTTATGAATGAACCAGAGTGTTCACATTACCCAGTTGTAGTCAGAATTTTGTTTCCATATAGAGTGTTAGATGATGTTGAGTTGATATCCTACTCAGGCACTGACACATATGGAGACAGAGTAGGCAGAAGAAGCACTAATGGATACGTGTTTATGCATCTAGGAGCCCCATTTCTTGGTGTTTCGAGAAGCAAATGAAAGTGCAAGAAACAAAAGAACGGGTGGGTTTAAATTGTATTTCAAGTATGATAACTTTTTCCCCCCAAAACAAGAGGAGGAATAATAACAACAATAATAACGACAATGATAAAGGACACAAGTATTTTTATCCTGGTTCAATGTTAACAAAGTTACATCCATTCCACCCATCTGAGTGATTTTGCCTTAGATAAGGACTTAATCTAATAATCAATCTTATTAAAAAACAATGACAGTCTGTTAGTGATATCTTAAGAATTATGACCAACTTGGTCCCCTAAGAAATATGATGGTCATTGACTCCTTAAGATCCTTACCAACCTAGTCGCTTAAGGATATTTATCCTCTTTAACTACCTGTCAAAGCCCTCTCAAGAACCTGACCAACATGTTCGCTTGAGGAATATAAACTCAATTACAAACTGTCATTACACTCTCAAGAACCTAGCTAAACTGGTCACTTGAGAAATATAACCAAAGTTGGTTATAAATTTTTTTTATTTACAGACCTTGCTTCTTGATAAGCTGATAACACACAAAATAAAAATCAAAGAATACACTTTAGAAGATATGCAATGAAATCTCCAAATGTTTCTCTCTTTGTTGGTTGTAGTTTCATTGTTTATGAAGATTCACACACACAAGCATCCACATGCACGCTCACTCACTCGCATTCCATACTCTTTTTCTTCAAAATATATAGGAGATAAATAGGCAAAGTCATGTGTCTAAGAGGGATAGTCAAGTGTCAAAGATGTAATGTCAAGTGTCAAGGAGGGAAAATCAAGTGCCAAGGAGGGAAAATCAACTGCCAAAGATGCAAAGTCAAGTGTCAAAGAGGCAAAGTCATGTGTCAAAGAGGGAAAGTCAAGTGCCAAAGATGCAATGTCAACTATCAAGGAGGGAAAGTCAAGTTCCAAGGAGGGAAAGTCATCTATCAAAAAGGCAAAGTCAAGTGTCAAAGAGGAAAAGTCATGTGTCAAAGAAGGAAAATCAAGTGTTAAAGATGCAATGTCAACTGTCAAGGAGGGAAAGTCAAGTGCCAAGGAGGGAAAGTCAAGTGCCAAGGAGGCAAAGTCATGTGCCAAGGAGGGAAAGTCAAGTGCCAATGAAGGAATTAGTTCAGTCAATGAAGGAAAGTCAAGTAAGGCTAATGAGGAAAAGGCTAATACTGATCCAACTAATGATATGGCAACTGATTCAACTGTCACTGAACCATGTGAGCCAATTGATCCAACTGAGCCAACTGATCCAACTGATGAAATGATAATTGAACCATGTGAGCCAACTGACCAAGCTACACGTGCTTCATTGGATGAAACTCTGGTTGCATTATTAGGAGGTGATAAGGTCTTGGATATTCAACCTTTAATAGTTGATAAATCACCTCTCAAAGAAACTGCGCCAAAGCAAAGTGGTGTCAAGGTTTTCTTTGGTAATCAACCCAAAGTGTGCAAGAATAAGCCTTTCAACCACCTGGTATTAGAAAAAATCTTTCAAGGTCAAGTTCAAGTGAACCACCTAGGTTTAAAACCCATAGCAGGTACAAGATACAGACCAATGTTGTAGCAGAAAAAATTCATAGTGAAAGATTGAGGACATTGAAAACAAAGAACATTCCTAGCCCTGGAAACAAACTCAACGACCCTTTGGATCTAACTGAAAAAGACAGCGCCACTGGCAAAGGTCAAACCCAATGAAGCATTAGTTTTTGGCAGATGGATTTGTTTAGGAACAAATATTTTGATGTAATGTACTGATGTACTTTTTTGCTCAATGTGATGTACTGATGTAGCCTTTTGAACAAATTATGTTCTTTTGATGTAATGGTATTTATGTGTTGTATTGATTAGTTTATTATACTGATGTACTCTTATGAACCTGTTATGGTATGTTAAGTTAATGAAATCTGTTGAGAATAAATCTGTCTTGTGAACATGTTATGGTATGCTCAATGTGAACCTGTGAACATTATGTTTTGATCAGTTTCTCCTACTCATGTTCCTTGACTGTTAAGTCCATATAGTTTCAATTTTATACAATTAATTTTAAAGCCACCTAATAAGTCAATTTTATACAATTAATTATATGCTAGTTAGACATACATAACAATACTAATTAGTTGAAACTATGTCCAGTTTTGTATAGTCAATTTTATACACTCATATTATGTCCAATTTATAGGTCAGGTTGTGTCGGAACTATGTTCTGCGACTAAAACTACAAACTGAACATACCAATTGAACAATACTAAATGAATTACATAAAATTCCAATTTGTATTTAAACAAATTCAAGATTATAAAACCAGTTCATGTTACATTTCACATCATACCACTTATACAAGATTAACACTTACACAACATTACAGATGATTACACCTAATCAATAATTACACCTAATTAACAAATACAAATTGACCAAGACTGAAACTACGACACATAATATCTTCAGCTTCACCCAAAATGTTTATGCCTTAATCTTCATCTTTAACCTCTTGCTCTTCTTCATGGATGATTCGTAGATCTCCTTCAGAGTTTCTAAAGCTTGGATTTCCCTCACATTATTATCGTCCTTCCTCCATTATGAATCTACGCATTCCTCATCATCCTTGACTTTTGCAATTTCATCATCCCAAATAAATAAATTGCAGGTTCCCTCATTTTTCTAATACGGACACCTCCAAAATAATCGACCTTTGTTATTTCCATTCTTGCACATGTATGAAATCATAACACCATTACATCCACACATTTTCACTCCACGGTTTGTCAGACTCGTCGAATAGTAAGGAACTACTTTTCTTAACCTAGATGATGATGACATATTTCTGAGATGGGTGAGGGAGACGAATAATAAGAAGAAGAATGATGTGAAGAAATAAGAAGAAGAAGATGAAGACGGTGAACAAAGGGATTAAAGTTCACAATATATTCCTCTACTATTTATGATAACAAAACAATTATTCCAACTCAAACTGACATAGTCATGATAAGGATTTCAGTAACATGCCACATCACCCTCCGTTAGAAAAAATTAACAAAAACAATTATTTTTTAAGACGAAAAACTTTATAGGAACTATTATTTATAAGAACCTCATATACATTCAACCATATTAATTTTCTAAGGTCTTCTCTCATATCATGAGATGCAAACAAAATATAATATCTTGTTCATCTATTAAAAGCCGAATATAGAGCTTTAACTTCTACCACATGTTATATTCAATGACTTCTCAATAAAGTGTTTTTTGTGTTTATATTCTTTATTAGGACAACTAAAGTAAATTACACATGCCAACTAATTCATTATTCCACGAGCATAATAAGTTCTTAGAAATAGATTGTCACATTATTTGTGAAGAAGTATAAGCTAGAGTGTTAGTTAATATCTTTACTAAGTCGCTATATTTAAAACATTTCAGAGTTTCAGCATCTAAGATAGACATGATAATATGATTTCACTCTATATTATATCCCTTTGATACGTCTTTAATATACATTGACAAAATTAACATAACTTCGGAATAACAGATTATTTTCCTATATATAAGTATAAGAATAACAACACTTATGTTTTGTCCTTTACTTCTTGAACTTAGTGAAACCTATACTAAAAAATAAGGAAATAAAGTGAAATATTATTGTAATGTAATCCATCTGCTACAGATAACAGACTTGAAATATATCGTTGTCATTTTGTTTTCCACTTTTATCCATGTTTTGTTGTCTCCTACTACGTACGATCCATTATTGCATTGCCAATTCTACCTACTCCCAAAAAGCATCCAAAGATGTTTTTGATCAGTTCAGAATTCTAAAAAAAAAATAATCTCAATTGTTCATTAATGTTTTAACTGGTACGCATCTTTTAATTTTTCAATGACACTATGCTGAAATTGAAAATTTTACCAGCATTGCCCAAAAAAAAAAAGTTTATGCAATTTGAAATGGAAATTTCTTAACATTTTTTTTCTTCTGTTTTTGAAGTTATATCTTCAGACGCATCTTTTTTTATTTAATTTTTTTTTTTTACGTTGGATGCTTTCGGAGAAACATATATAAAAAAAGTTTCGTTGATGCATCTTCGAAATTTTATCAGAACAATTTTTTTTTATTTATTTAAAAAATTCAGTTTTGTTGGTCGCAGATAGAAATTAATTGTTGCAGATGAATATAAAATAACATATATTTGTAAATAAAATAATATGATATATATATATATATATATATATATATATATATATATATATATATATATATATATATATATATATATATATATATATATATATATATATATATATATATATATATATATATATATATATATATATATATATATATATATATATATATATATATATATATATATATATATATATATATATATATATATATATATATATATATATATATATATATATATATATATATATATATATATATATATATATATATATATATATATATATATATATATATATATATATATATATATCATATTATTTTATTTACAAATATATGTTATTTTATATTCATAAACATCATAAAAAAATAGCACATCAATATCATCAAAATATAGTACATAAAAAAGAACACCACAATCACTATTGTGTGTGCTTGACAACATCTCTATCCTCTTCTCTATCTATGCCTTTGCTTCCTCCTCGACCGCCCGATCAGCGTCCTCAGCCATCGATCCCACCCGTCCTGGTGCAATGTCTGTGATACATAAGTGTCCTCGTGCTACCACAATCATCTCATCCAATACATGCATGTGGTCAGACCCCTCAGGGAAGAAACCGACGTCAATGCATGCCTGCCCCATCTACAATATCTAACGAGGGCGAGGCAGAACATCTTGAGTGTGGTCATACCCCTCAGGGAAGAAACCGACTTCAATGCATGCCTGCCCTATCTACAATATCTAACGAGGGCGAGGCAGAACATCTTGAGTGTGGTCCAACTGAGATTGCTGCTCCTCTAAAATCTCCTAATGAGCTAGTCTGGACGGTGATCCTTCGACTGTGGGCACCATGTAGGGGTGTGAGATGGTGAAGAACCACATAATGTAGCCATCAATGCAACTCCCAGTATCTCGACACTCTGGTCGCCCGAATCTCGTTCGGTACCATGTGCCTCTGGTAGTCAGCATATATCTCCTCTATCTGCATACATGTCAAGCCGAGAGGACCGAGACAATTAGGTGTCTGGGTATCGTCTTTGTGTACCCGAACTGTCGTATGACGCGCTCGGGCAAATATGGAACAATGATAGTCGAACTGTATACCAATCACCCTGAGAATAAGGAGATATCATCAAACAGGTGCGACACACGGTGATTAGCATAGACGTCGTAAGGAATGTCCTCAGCAGCTAGGAAAGGGTCGATCACCTGATTCCCCCTTGTTGCACCCCAAAATATTCCCACTCGTTTTCTACCTTAACTGACTTTTGTTTCGCATTCATCTGCATGTTCTGTTAGGTTATAGTTCATATAGTGCATTGGTTTTCTAAGACATGTGATCGAAGGTTTGTATTGTTATTGGTGTTTGCCCTATTCAAAGGAGTTCTCAAGAGCATCATGCGTTGTGGGTTAGGGTTTTGATTCCTTTGAACATCTCAAGTCATTTCTGCATCAGTGTGCATTCAAGGAAGATCATGGTTTTCTCATTCAAGGTGGAGTTTATGGACAATCATCAATTAAAGGTCATATGATTAAGGTTTCATGTTAAGAAGATCAGTGGTCATCAGGACAAAGTGTTTGCGGATTGATTTGAAGGGCCTTGGATCATGGTCAATTGAGCTTATTGATTGAATTTGGGGTCCATAAAGAATTAAAGATTGATTTAAATGAGAAGTTTGGTTTGAATTAAGCGTATTAAGAATGGTCCATGGGGATTACTTGGAATTCAAGATACGAGTCCATTGAACCATATCCAAATTTCTATCCGTATCCATTTTTATGTCATTATCCATATTATCCATTTTTTTTATCTGTTTCAACTTTATTTCAATAAGTCCATTTAAACCATTTTTTTCTTACCATCTTTTCAAATTATAACCCATTCAAAATCAATTATCCAATTCATATTTCCAAACCAATTTTCCATTTTCACACCATGTTGTTCATTAACCATAAATCCATATCTTTCTTATTTTGTTCAAAAAGTTATTTTTTCTTTAAACCACATTTTTCTTATTTAATCTTGTTCAACCCCAATATTTAATTTGTATTCTATGTTAACCAAATCATTCACCAATTGCACAGATAGAGGTATCTTAATATTAAAAATAAACATTGTCACTTCCCTTAAAATATCAACAAGGGTCAGTCCTTTCTTTGTTTTCATATCATTAATTCTTTTAAAGCTATTTAAATATTGTTCATATAGAAGCCAATAATATGTTTTCTCAATGTCTTTGGGCAATGGATTTCCAGTGCAAAGGTAAACAACTTCTTCTGTTATCTGCTGAGAGACCATGTGTGTTGACTGAAGAATATTCAACGCCTCGATTGCAATGCTGGGATAATCTTGTTTACATGATTACAAAAGGCTTGATGCCAAATGACAAGCTCAACAGAATTTTCATAGCAAAATTGAGATCCATAACAGAAAAATAATAGCAGTAAAATAAACATTCATAATAGAAAAATTCAACGTCAAAAGAGGTAGCACAAGGAGCAGGAAAGTTACAATGTAGAAGTATAATAACCTCGTCAGCCCATCAAATTTTATGACAGGGAAAAGTACAATACAACTTCAAAACCAATATTTACAGCAACATTACACAAAATCAGCCTGCAACAAACAAACTTGCCACTAAACCTGCAGACACCAACTTGTACGACCTTCTTTTTCACCAAACCAACTGTTGTGAATCGAATACCTTAAAACTAAGTATAAACAGTTTCTGAATGATCAAGAAACACACAAGGGTTAGGGTTAATAAAGAAGAAAACAAAAAGGATTGGTTATTAAACTGCTATTCTTTCCTTTCTCTTAGAACAAGATTACAAGTATACAAGAACAAAAAAATTAGGGTTAATAAAGAAGAAAACAACAAGGATTGGTTATTAAACTGCTATTCTTTCCTTTCTCTTAGAACAATATTACAAGTATACAAGAATAACAAAATTACCTCTCTCTCTTGAAATTAGGATTTTATCTTCCTATTTTTCCTTATGTCAAGATTGAGAAACTAGTATCCTATTTATAAGAAAAATAGCACACTAACCTAATGGGCTTTTTAACAATTATCCATTACAAGCTAACTTAAACAATTGGACTTACAAGTAAGGCCCAATTCAACATGCTAACAACCCTAACAATATTGACTAATACATGTTAGAACAAACTTCGACTATAGCACGCATTACTCACGAACAGACTTCGACCATACTAGAGTTCGATCCAACATCTCACAAATCTCCACCTTGGATCTAGCTCTATAACATCAAGAAACTAGATTTCTTCATGCAACTTTATTAACTGCATACAGTGGAAAAACTTGCAACTGGGCAACGTCTTGGTGATCATATCAGCAACATTATGATCTGTCAAAACCTTCAGGACTTGGACTTCTCCATGCTCGATTACCCCTCTGATGAAATGCAGCCTCACATCAATGTGCTTGGTTGGCTCATGATAGGATGAATTCTTCGACAGGTGTATTGCACTTTGACTATCACATTTAACAGTGATAAATCGACCTTGAAGTTTTAGCTCCTTTGCAAAACCTTCAAGCTACAATGCTTCCTTCGCAGCTTCAGTTAGGGCAATATACTCCGCTTCAGTGGTTGATAAGGCAACGACCTTCTGAAGTGTTGCTTTCCAACTAATTACTGTCCCAAACATAGTGAACACATATTCGGAGATAGATTTTCTAGAATCCATATAACCTGCATAATCAGAGTCGACATATCCTTCGATTGCTGCTTTACTATCTTCACCCAAGGCTCCACCATAAATTAGGACTCTATCTAGAGACCCATTTATGTACCTTAAAATCCACTTCAATGCTTTCCAGTAAGCCTTTCTAGGATTCTCCATGTACCTGCTTACAAGACTTACTGCATATACTATGTCGAGTCTAGTACAAACCATAACATATATCAAAGAACCTACTATGTTAGCATATGGAATTCTGTTCATATAAGTCCTTTCAGCATCAGTGTTGGGACCCTGATCTATACTCAGCTTGAATTAAGAGTTTTTCGGAGTCACAACAGGCTTTGAATTCGACATACCAAACTTTTCGAGAACTTTCTGTAGGTATGCCTCTTGAGATAAGTATAATTTCGACTGCTTTCTATCTCTCCGGATGTTAATCCCAAGAATCCTGGACGCAGCTCCCAGATCCTTCATGTCGAACTCTTTATTGAGTTCACCCTTCACCCTCATTACCTCTTCGACATTGTTGCTTGCTATTAGAATATCATCCACATAGAGTAACAAGATAACAAATGAATTACCCGATCAAAATCTGAAGTAAACACAGTGGTCGAACTGACTTCTGATGAAACTTATGTGTGCCATGAACTTGTCGAATCTCCTATTCCACTGTCAAGAAGATTGTTTCAGTCCATATAAAGATCTATTCAATTTGTACATATAATCTTCCTTCCCCCTTTTGATATACCCTTCAGGTTGCCTCATCAGGATTGTTTCATCTAGATCACCATACAAGAACGCAGTCTTCACATCCATCTGTTCCAGTTCAAGGTCGAACTGGACCACCATGGCAAGCAACATTTGAATAGATATGTGCTTCACAACAGGATAAAACACATCATTGAAGTCGATACCTTCTTTCTGAGTGAACCCCCTAGCAACCAATCTTGCCTTGTATCTCTTCGACGCCACTCCTTCGATTCCTTCCTTAACTTTGAAAATCCATTTACAGCTGACTAACTTGGCTCCAGTAGGTTTCTTGATCAGTTCCCAGGTGTTGTTATCATGAAGATATTTCATCTCATCATCCATGGCTTTCAGCCATTCAGTATTCTTTTGATTCCTCATAACTTCCTTATAGTCTCTAGGTTCTTCGTCTAGAACCTCACTTGTAGAGATTAAGGCATAAGCTATAAGATCTGCATACCCAAGTTTCTGAGGTGGCTTGATGACTCTCCTCGACCTGTCTCTTGATAGCAGGTAGTCATTATCAGTCTCCTCATCTTCGACAACATCTTCTACGTCTTCTTCAACTTCATCTGGGGTAAGTAATTCAACATCAACATGCTCCACCTCAATATGGATCTCTCCCTATTCCAACTCTTCATCAGCATCATCAGTTTTCTTGAAAGCCATTTCTGTTTCATTGAAAACTACATCTCGACTGGTGATGCACCTCCTGTGACCTGACTCTAGGCACCATAACCTATAAGCTTTTACTCATTCAGGGTATTCCATGAACATGCATTTCAGAGCTCTAGGTTTGACCTTGTCTTGCCTAATATGAGCATAGGCCACACATCCAAATACTCTTATTCTGTCGAGACTAGGTGGATGTCTCGACCAAACTTCTTTAGGTGTCTTCATTCCCAAGGAAGTCGAGGGACATCTATTTATCAGGTAAGCTGTTGTCGAAACAGCTTCCGCCCAAAACACCTTCTTCAATCCAGCACTAACCAACATGCATCTAACCCTTTCAAGGATTGTTCGATTGAATCTCTCAGCTAAGCCATTTTGTTGAGGAGTACCTGCTACAGTCTTATGCCTTGCAATCCCAGACTCAACACAGTAACTGTTGAACGCTTCATTGCAGAATTCAAGGCCATTGTCGGTTCTCAACCTCTTAACCTTTCTTCCAGTTTGAGTTTCGACCAGAATCTTCCAACTTTTGAAATTCTCAAAAGTTTCATCCTTCGTCTTATGAATGAATACCCATAGCTTTCTGGAATAGTCATCAACGATGGATAAAAAATACCTTGCACCTGAGTGTGAAGGATTCCTTCCAGGTCCCCAAAGATCAGCATGAATGTAATTCAGGGATCCATGTGTTGTTTGCTTACCTTTGTTAAACTTCGCCCTACAGGATTTACCAAATACACAAGATTCACAAAATTCCAACTTTTCGACTTTGTCACCTCCTAGCAGGTTCTGCTTCCCCAATTCGATCAGACCTCTTTCACTGGCATGGCCCAATCTCATGTGCCATAATTCTGTCTTCGACATAGATTTCGTGGATGCAACATTTGTCGAACCACTTACAACCTCATCGTCAAGGGTATATAAGCCTTGTTTCTTCACGCCTCTCAAGACTTCCTTCGACCCCTTCATGACTCTTAGGATACTTTTCTCTCCTTGAAAAACGTATCTTTTTCTGTCGAATTCACCAAGAGAAATTAGATATCTCTTCAAGTCAGGTACGTACCTAACTTCAGTCAATAACCTTATTGACTCATCATGGAGCTTGAATCTCACAGATCCAATACCTGTAATTTTGCAAGATTTGTTGTTTCCCAGCAGCACAGATCCACCATCTTGATCATATAGCTTCTCGAACAATTCTTTATTTGGAGTCATGTGCCAAGTACAACCTGAATCCATAATCCACTCTTTTCTCGAGTCGCCACTTGAAACCACAAGAACATCAGATGAGTCGAAGTCATCTCGAACAATGGCTGCATTGCCATTACCTCCATGATCTTTCAGGAGTTCAGGGCACACCTTTCTTATGTGACCCTCCTTCTTACAGTGATAACGTCGAATACTAGATATTTCACCACTATAAGACTTCTGTTGACTTTTACCTTTCTTCTTGTCGAACTTACCATCCTTTTGCAAGAATTTTCCCTTAACGGCCAAACCTTCGCCCACCGTCGAAGGTTTATGCTCCTTTCGTTAGTTCAAGTCCTTAGAATATAAAGCTGATTGAACTTCTTCAGAGGTCAGGGACTCCCTTCCATACAAGAGAGTTTCTTTAAAGTGAGCATGTGTTCTGGGAAAAGCACACAGCAGCAACAATGTTTGATCTTCATCATTGATCTTCACATCAATATTTTCAAGATCAAGAATCATCTTGTTGAACATATCCAACTACTCAGCCAACACTTTATCTTCACTCATCTTGAATGAATATAAAGCTTGCTTCAGGTAGAGTCGATTCACCAGAGATTTGATCATGTACAAACTTTCAAGTTTCACACATAATCCCGATGTTGTAGTCTCCTTTGACACCTGTCGAAGAACCTTATCACCAAGGCTCAACAAAATTGCACTGTGGGCTTTCTCGATCATGCCCTTCTTTTATTTTACCGTTAACGCATCGTCCATGGCTGCCTCACCCTTCAACACTTCCAAACAACCCTGCTGAACCAATAGGGCTTTCATCTCCAAGTGTCACAGGCCGAAGTCGTTCACTCCGGTGAACTTTTCAATCTCATACTTTGTTGAAGGCATCTTTTCCACGCTCACCGCACCAATTTTTTGTGAATCGGATACCTTAAAACTAAGTATAAACAGTTTCTTAATGATCAAGAAATACACAAGGGTTAGGGGTTAATAAAGAAGAAAACAACAAGGATTGGTTATTAAACTGCTATTCTTTCCTTTCTCTTAGAACAAGATTACAAGTATACAAGAATAACAAAATTACCTCTCTCTCTTGAAATTAGGATTTTATCTTCCTATTTTTCCTTATGTCAAGATTGAGAAACTAGTATCTTATTTATAAGAAAAATAACACACTAACCTAATGGGATTTTTAACAATTATCCATTATAAGCTAACTTAAACAATTGGACATACAAGTAAGGCCCAATTCAACATGCTAACAACCTTAGCAATATTGACTAATGCATGTTAGAACAAACTTCGACTATAACACGCATTACTCACGAACAGACTTCGACCATACTAGAGTTCGATCCAACATCTCACACATGCACTACACGCAACAACCATCTCGCTACACAATCGAAAAAACCACAACAAATTCAATTGAGAAAGCCTATTCTACCCCTCCCAATTTCTGGCATAAAGCAATTGCAATCAATTTGAAGAACACCTTCTTCCCCTTTGATTTTTCTGCAGACATCCGAATCTCCCTCAATTCCATTTTCATCACCTTGGTATTATTCTCACTAGTCTGCAAATTCACCAATCACCAATTCTCATATTCCACCTTCTTCAAAACCTGCGAGAATCAAGAGTAAAATACAATTCAACAATTTCATAATTCCACATTCATTAGCATCAACCCTCAAAATTCGTCACCACACAACAATAACCACGAGCATAAATCAAAAGAAGTTGAAGAAGAAGAAACGAGGAAGCAGAGTTTCGACAACAACAAAATATTAATCGTACCTGAACCCATCTCGCGTCGCCGCTGAATCGTGTTCGGAGGTATTCAAGTTTCATCTTCTTGGTTTTTTTTTGTCACAATGTAGTTTTTTTTGGTACGAATCCATGGTTTGAGTCCCAGGTTAATGCACCGTAACTTCCATTTGCAAACGTTCGGAGGAGGTTGCGATGCGAGAGTAGGGGGAGAGGTTAAATAGATGACGGTTGAAGCCGAAGTCAGAGCGAAGGTTGAGACCGTTGGTGACGGAAGGTTGAAGGTTGAGGAACATTGAGCTAGAGAGTGCCGCCGACGTTTTGGAAAAGGAAGTGTGGAGAAGAGAACATGAAGAAACATCATTGAAGAGGAAGGTGAGTAAGAATAATGCGGAAAGGGAAAAAAAGAAGGGATTCACCGATTGGTACTTTAGGATTTCTTACATCTAGTTTGTGCCAATGTTGGACCGGGTCGGACTAAGCCCATTGTTTTTTTCTTTTCTTTCACACCGGGATCCTTTGTGCACGCCCTGGTTCATTGTTTCAGTCCTTGGGCCCAAGGACATAGGGCCCATACGCCTGGGGCTGTTATTTACACACCATAAAACCTTTCTTTTTTTGTTTTTGTTTTTAGAATTGGTTTAAGTTTAATTTTGATTTTAATTAGGTTTTAGAATTTAATTAGACAATAATTTTAGGATTTTATTAGTTAGTTTTAGTTTAATTCGCTTAGGTTTAATATTTTAGAATAGGATTTAATTTGTGAATTAATTTAGAATTAACTTTGTTTAGGATTATTAATTAACTTTAGTTTAATTAATTTAGGTTTAATATTTTAATTAGAATTTGATTAACTTTATTTTTAATATTAACTTAGGATTAACTTTTAATTAAATTTAAATCTTGAGTTTTCTAATTAGATTTTAACTTTGAATTTGTTTTAATTTAGATTAATTAGAATTAGATTTTAGAATTAATCTTGACTTTTAACATTAACCTTGATTTTAATTGTTGATTAACTTGAATTTTATTCTTGATTTTAGTTTTAGGTTCTATTAATTCTGGAGTAACATTTGTGAATATTTCTATATCAATACTTGTATATATTTTCCTTTGAATATTTATTTGAGTTTCGATACTTGATGTTGTTTGTGATTGCGATGCTTTGTGTTTACCCGTTGATTACCCATGTATTCATATGATCCTTTAGGATTCCAAGCTCGACTTAATTTCCAATTAAGTTCGAGGTAGGAGAGACATTAGGCTTTCAATCCAAGCATGACAACATTAGGTTAGCTTCCTTTTCATCCTAATCTTAGGGTCACTTTGTATGATAACAATTATGGTTCAGTTTCCCCTAGACCTTGCGTGTGTCTTTCTCTTCTCTCTCTAAACAATAATCAAAACACTTAATGAATACGATGAGTATTGTGCGCCACGAGCTTTAAGTACATGAGAAATTATAAGTGAGGGATTTCTCTTCACTTGTCTAGAGTGTTTAGTGTATGCCCTTTGGGCCATATGTGACACATTCGCTCCTATGTCATAGTCTTTAGTGCAACGTGAATCTCAAACAAATTCAATTCACTTGTCTAAAACTCTTAAACTAAATTCAAACATTTTTATCCTTCGGGATTGATCTTAAAATCATTTTCAGAAAAGAGCACGTTACTTTTCCGTTCTACCGCAAATAGGCATCGACCCTAACTGCTAGAGTGGGAACTTAAGACCGCTCATAAAAAAAAAACTTAACCAACCAATGGTCTAGTTTACTTGAACTACGTTTGCTCTGATTTCTCATACCAGATGAGGATACGTAGGCACAAGACGGTGATGTCTTAGCAAGCAACCTTCCCCCATCACCTGTAGTTTTCTGAACTACGTTGACTCTGACTTTTCCATTGCACGAGGGAATACGTAGGCAAATGACGATAATGTCCTATCGAGTCTCCCTTTTTCTTTTTTCCTCCCTCGTTTAGCAGTAGCTTTTAGATAACTCACCCTTTTGATAGATAACAAGCATGGATCCCGTTAAGTACAACGAACGTGAGGGGTGCTCATACCTTCCTCTTACGTAACCGACTCCCGAACCCAAGATTTGGTTGCAATGACCTTATTTTCTCCTGTTCTTTTAGGTTTTATTTGATCATTTTCTTTCCCTCTCTTTGGGATATATAACTTCCGGTGGCGACTCTTCTGTTTGTTTCCGCCGACCCTTTTTTCGCAGTTGCGACACCCCTGAGCGGGATAAAGGCACGGGCACGCGACATCAGCTCTGTGTAATCAGACACACTCCCCTAGTCGGCGATCATGGGAAATTCCTGGAATATCCAAGCCTAAAATGAAAATAAAAAACATCAGGATCAAGCATTATCACGAATATAGAATGAAAAGAAATGAAAAAAGTCGAAGGATATAAGATTGTTACTACAAGTAGTGACACACTGCCTGCCACAGTAATGGTTTTCCATATGCATCCCTTTTTCAACCTCGAATGCATTTACGCCAGTGTAGCCGACCCCCGTTGTACTCATGGATCCGCATGGAATTAAAAAGTACCTGAGGTAAGCGACATCGGTATATGTGGAGCTCGTGTCCACAAACAGCTAAGTGCCGACTAAAAATAGTAAATAACACCTTAGCGCATGCTGCCTATGTATCTTAACCTTAGCTGGATCACCATCTTCCAAGCATGCAGCAACGAGCACCTCACCAAAACAGCGTGTCAGAAAGGAGAACCTCACACGAACATGGAGTCATCCTCTAAAGAACATGGAGTGGAGTGCAGCTTTTAAACAAACATATTTTCTAACAATATCTTGTAGACGCAATAACACAAATAAACATAACTGTTTTTAAATGATAATACCTTATTTTAACATTATTTTTGAAGTTTTTGTTCATTTTTTTACCGAATTCATGTTCCACAGTTCAAATGCTACCTACCTATGAAGTTCTACTTGGAAACAATAAGCCTTTTCCCCAACCTATTCCTTTAAGAGTATGATCATTTTCTAAACATGATTCTTTAATTATTGAAATTTGATATTCTTGTAAGATAAAATGTGGCAACATATTAATGATTGATTATGGTATTTTTTGATACAGGAAATGATTAACTTTCTTGTTGATATTTGGGAGCAAGAGGGCTTATATGATTGATTGATCAAGCAAAATATGCTACTTGTTTTTATTTTCTATTACTAAGGATTCTTTTTCTTTTCTTTTTTAATTTTAAATGAATTTGATTAGATTATTAATTGTATAATCAAGGTTTAATTTTTATTGTTGCAACTAGTGACACAATAAATTGTAATTTATTGATATACTTGTGTAAAGATATTGGGTTTATGCTATTGTACTTATGTTTATAACAATAATAGTTTTGTTATGATCCACATGAAATAGAAGTGGTTGTTGAAAAAAGTGATTAGTTTTTATTAAAGAAAATCGGGTGATTAGATGAAAAGTTGGATTAATAATTTTGCATAAAAAGTATAAACAAGTATTTTCAAACTAATTTTAATATTTTTAGTAATAAACATGATTATCTTTTATCCCTATTTGTTAGATTATGTATGCATTAGTTTATGCATGTATTAGTTTATAACATTATAACAATATTTTCAACAATATTTAGATTATTTAATGTTTGGTATGTTGTCTTGTAATTGTTTAAGGTTCAAAATAGTGTAAAACAACATATCAATTATTGTTTAAGATTCAAATTAGTGTAAAACAACGTATCAGTTATATATTAATTTATAACACTCACGTCCCTTTTTTTTTTTAAATGTAACAATCAGGTCCTTCCAGTTAAACAAAATAAAAAATAAAAATAAAATTAAAATCCACTTGGAATTAATAAATAAATGAAAAGTAAAATAAAATGACACATCATCATTGTTAAATGCCACATGTGCTCCGTTTGTACCACATAAGTTTTTTTGAAACACAGATTTTTAAAAAGGTCAAGGACATAAGATTTTAAATGTGCTCCGTTTGCTCCATAAGTTTGCACCAAAGCGTTACAAAAAAACTTAAATGACTAATTTTATATTTTAAAATAACTTAAAGGACTTAGACAATATTTTTTCCTAAGAATAAATGTTAATAAGAAAAAAATGATAAAAAATTTAAATTTCCAATGAAAAAAAAAGAAAAAATCTGAGTAAGGTTACCTCTTCATCCCAGACATGTCTGACAGTATGGTCAGCATACCTGTCAGCAGGGACATATCTGAGAGACCCCCTGGGAAACCCTCAGATTCATCATCGTCTTCGTAACCAGCATCCTCCGATGGTGGGTCATCACCCTCTAGAGGTGGAACCAAATCAATATCATCGGCAAGAGGAGGAACAAGAGTATCCCAACGAGGCCTGTGGGAGGACGGGGTCTGTGGTGAACCCTCAGCTGAATCCTGACGTCTCTGGGATGAAGAAGTTGGGTATGGGGTAGGATACGAGGTCGAGGGAGTGTCTTGGGCATGTGATGAAGAAGGTTGTGCAGTAGGTTGTGCCTCATCTGTATCGAACTCGGTAACAGTGGCCTAACTCCGCTCACGTCTGACAGATGCATGCTATGAAACTCGTCCAAGTCGTAATCTATCATCTCTGTCTGCCGTAATTCCTGCAAGGAGTAACCAAGAAAAAAAAATTAGACACAAATAAATTAAAAAACAAAAAAGAAAAAAATTAACATTTTTTTACTTTCGGATATGTACACACGAAAACCTTCCATAAATGTATCTATGGAAGTACCCAGAATTCACAATGTTTGATTTATTCCAGAGCTACATCTACAGAATTTCCCTAACGTTAATTTGTTCTGTAGATGGAGCTCCGAAAATTTCTGCAACTCCAACAACCACGACCCATGAAAATTGATTTTTTGAAGCCCTAATAGCCCGCTTTAGTCAACAAATAATACCTACATTATCTCTAAACTATGTTTCTAAAACTATCTAACGATTTATACCCGTAAAACTATATTCTAACTCGTTTACGGGAAATACTCAAAAATACCTTAGAAGCTTGAAAACTTACCGATTATATCGAGCTTTAAATAATTTGGAGTGTCTTGATCGTTGATATGAATGCTCCTTGTCGAACTTGATTGAAAAAAAATAAGTTTGGTAAAAAAAGATTTTTTGAGGATTGAGAGAGTTTGGAGAGATTGAGAGTAAAGAAGATGAAAAATGAAGAACGAGGGAGGAGAAGGGACTCTGTCGCAAGTGTATTCTTATATGTTCCGGAGCTATATAAATGAAAATATTTCATAGATGTAGCTCCAGGAAAAACCAATGCTGAGTAAAAAAAGTGCGCCTGGAGATACATCTCTGGAAGCAGGGGGTATTTTTGGAAGTGCACATGGTGCCTAAGAACACCAAAAGGTGAGGTAAGAAATTCTCTTTGAAATACGTTCATAAGTCATAACAAAACAGCCAAAGGGACGTGAATGGACCATTGAATTTCCACTTAACCCTTAACTTTTGGCCCATATCAAAAGGATCACATGGTGAGATTTTATCCTCCAACCCCCTACTTTGACTTGATACCCCGTATGAGAGTTGTAATTACACTTACGCATTTACTAAATATTTTTAGATCTTTCAAAAGTATATGTAATACCAGATATTTTATTGAATTACCAGATTTATTTTACCATGTTTTCGTTTGGGTGTAGAAATACCAGCTTCTTTTGAAAAAATATCGAATACTTTGCAAAATTATAAAGAATTATCGAACATTTCAGAAATTATCGGTAAAAGTTCATCAAATTCTACAAAATTGTTGAAGAAATACTGGTCATTTGAAAAATCAAGTGCATATATACCAATTTTTTTAGAAATTCGGTGCAATTATACCAAATATTTTGAAGAATCTGGTTAACTATGAAACCTATCGAACATTTTGAAATATCCGATACAAACCAAAATTTCCAAAAATTTTGAAAAATCTAGTAAATAGTAGAGAGACTTGGAAAAAAAATAATTTTTTTTGACATTTTTAACAAACTATACCTGATCAAATACATACATATAATGCAAAAAGGGATAAAATACCAATACAAAACAAATTATGTCAACTTCCTAGTTTCTTCTTCCAAGTGCCTAATATGCCTTGCATATGCTGATTCTCATTCTCTTTCAACTTCACTACATTTCTGTCTCCATCGATTTGCTAGAAGAAATTATGCATTATATGTGGAAGCATTCTTCTCCCGCATCATATGGTATTTAGAGTTTGTCACTAAGTGATAATCTTTGTTTTTAATTTCTATTTTAAGTGATTTGTGTTTTTGATAAATTTAAAATTTTATGTTTATTTAGTGTGCTTTAATCTAAATCTTTGTGAAATATTGTGCTTTTAGTAGATTATAAGTGTTATAGTATGTGCGAGAAAGGTTAGTTTGGTGATTAATTGGTCGTTTTGATTGAAATTTCATGGTCTTAGTTGTAGTTTTTGCACAAAAATTTTGAGTTTTTATCTTCACTGATAATATTTTGATCCATAATTTTATATGTAAACTTATTTTTGAAGTTACTTCGTAAATGCATGTCCGATTCTGGAAATTCATAAGCCTATTTTTATTAGAAAAATGAGAGGAATTCAAATACGCATAAAAAAATCTGGAAAAAAAATTGTTGCAAAAAAATTGATTTTGCAAAAGAAAATATAAAAAATATCATTTAAAAAAATAATTAACTTCTAGAATTGTTCATTTTAATACATCAATTTTGTTTGTCTCTATTATACATTGCAAGTTTGATATTAATATATTTCTTTCCTTATATTTGTGTCGGGTCCACATTCTTAAATCACTTTATTATTTTCAACTTTTTTTGAGTTGTTTCGTTCATAATCCTTTTGAGTGTGTCGTCTTGTGCCTTATTTTTTGTTTGTCTTTGAAAATTTCTTTGTCTTGTCTTATACTACTTTCTATTTGAACTCTCTTGTTGAAATCTTTTGTGGATTTGTTGCATTGTGTTTGAAATTTTTTGATTGTGATTATTACTTGGATTCCTTTTTAAGTGCTTGAAAAGGGGACTTTGGGTGAAAAAGTTTAAGAGCCCATATTTTTTTAGAAGTTATAAATTGAGTGAAACACAAGTGACTAATTCAAGAGAATAAATACTTAGTCAAGTGGAAAGGTTATTTTATTTTTTTATATTATTGTTACTTGCTTTTATTTTATTTTATATTACAATGAAGTTTGGTTCTACAGATTATGATGAGAAAAGAAATGTGGTATGAAAGAGGAGATAGAAAAGAAGAAAGAAGAAGAAGACTTAGAGATAGAAGATAAGAGATACGTAATAGAGAAAAGACAAAAAAAAACATGAGAAAGTATTAAAGAAAAGAAGATATTAGATATGTAATATGAGGGTTACATTCAAGATTTTGTATTGCACCCGATATATATATATAAAATATCTATATCGAATTTAATTAATATAATTAACTTGTGTATAATATACATATGATGTATGGTGATGTGATCAGGAGGTTCGTGTGCACTGAGTGTGCTTGAGTTGGTTGTTGTGCATTTGGTGTCTTGCATATCATGGTGTTTTGGTGGGATGAATCATTGCTCAGGAGGAGTGTATGTGATTCATCCGTACTCCCTTGTGGAGAATGGGGGGGATAGATAATTACCAAGGAGGGGCGTATGTAATCTATTCGGGGTTCGATTGAATGAACCAATGAGTCGGTACCGCAAGCATGGTGTTGAGTCACATATTAGCATGGTTGTATGTTGTGTTGATGTTGGACAGTAGGTCGTGGTTGATGTCTGTTGGGTGATGATTGAGATAATTATTGCCTTTTATTCATGTATCTTATTACCGATAATTTTGATCATGTTTTCTCACCCCTTTGTTGTTGTTGTGGTCTGTGCTTCTTCGGAAGTACAGATAATCCAAGTACTTAGCTAGCTTGGATAGTGGTGTGCATGTCGAGTCTTAGGATGCTCTGATACGTAGCACGGGACTTGGGTATTTTATTTTTATTTAGTTGAACTTGTTTTATTCCTGTGACGTATCTTACTTTGAGGAACCTTAGTAATGAATTATTTTATGAAATTTGGCGGATGGCCGAGAATGATGAACTAATGAATATTTCCGTTGTTTTATTTTGAAAACTATATAATAAAGAGTTATGTTGAATCATTTGAAGTGATATCCCACTTTTGTGGAGAAAATCTGATGTTTATTTGAAATGATTGTATTTTATTTTATTTTTAGGAAGTGGGGTGTTACAGTATTCACCATAATCACATTGTATTATGGTATAATAGATGTAAAAAATTTCTATGTTTTTCTTTTTCTCCATCACCAAAATTTTGGTTTCTTCACTTCTAAGAAACTAAGTTAAGAGACTATAAATGAATGGTCCATAATTTATACGTATGCATAACAATTAAAATAAAATAGCCAAGCTCAATATTGTTCATATTCATCGTATTCACATTGACTTATTGTATACTACACAAAAAAATATTCAATATATTTTTTTCACCATCTCAAAGTTTTAAGTTTTTTTATCGCCAATCAAAAATCATAATAGACTATAGATGATGTAAAAAAATAATTATATTTTATTTTTCTACTCCATCAAAATATTTTAGGTTATTCCCCGCTAAAAAAAAAGTTAAAAGACTATAATTCATGACATATATATTTTATAAAATTGATATTAATTAAATTAAATAATCAAGCTCTAATTTTTTATATTTACCTTTTTCACATTGAATTAAGGTAAATTAGATGTAAATATATTCAATAAGTTTCTTCTACATCACGAAATTTCATGCTTCTTCGTCAATAAGCCACCGAGTTAAAAGACTATAAATGAATGACAAACAGATTATATCTAAATGGGTAATCACTAAAATTAGATATTGAATCTCAATGTTAACTGTATTCACCATAATCACATTGTATTATGGTATAATAGATGTAAACAATTTCTATGTTTTTCGTCTTCTCCATCACCAAAATTTTGGTTTCTTCACCTCTAAGAAACTAAGTTAAGAGACTACAAATAAATGGTCCATAATATATACGTATGCATAACAATTAAAATAAAATAACTAAGCTCAATATTGTTCATATTCACATTGACTTATTGTATATTACACCAATAAATATTCAATATATTTTTTCACCATCTCAAACTTTTAGGTTTTTTTATCGCTAAGCAAAAAACATAATAGACTATAGCAGATGTAAAAAATTAAATATATCTTATTTTTCTACTCCATCAAAATTTGTTAGGGTTTTCCCCGTTAAAAAACAAAGTCAAAAGACTATAATCCATGACATATATATTTTATAAAATTGATATTAATTAAATTAAATAATCAAGCTCTAGTTTGTTTATATTTACCTTTTTTCACATTGAATTAAGGTAAATTGGATGTAAATATATTCAACAAGTTTCTTCTCCATCACGAAATTTTATGTTTCTTCGTCTGTAAGCCACAGAGTTAAAAGACTATAAATCAATGACAAATAGATTATATATAAATGGGTAATCACTAAAATTAGATATTCAATCTCAAAGTTAATTGTATTCACCTTAATCACATTGTATTATGGTATAATACATGTAAACAACTTCTATGTTTTTCTTCTTCTCCATCACAAAAATTTGGTTTCTTCACTTCTAAGAAACTAAGTTAAGAGACTACAAATGAATGATCCATAATTTCTACGTATGCATAATAATTAAAATAGAATAACCAAGCTCAATATTGTTCATATTCATCGTATTCACGTTGACTTATTGTATATTACACCAAAAAATATTCAATATTTTTTTACACCATCCCAAAGTTTTAGGTTTTTTTTATCGCTAAGCAAAACACATAATAGACTATTGCAGATGTAAAAAACTAATTATATTTTATTTTTCTACTCCATCAAAATTTGTTAGGTTTTTCCCTGTTAAAAAACAAAGTTAAAAGACTATAATCCATGACATATATATTTTATAAAATTGATATTAATTAAATTAAATAATCAAGCTCTAGTTTATTTATATTTACCTTTTTTCACATTGAATTAAGGTAAATTGGATGTAAATATATTCAATAAGTTTCTTCTCCATCACGGAATTTTATCTTTCTTCGTCAGTAAGCCATAGGGTTAAAAGACTATAAATGAATGACAAATAGATTATATCTAAATGGATAATCACTAAAATTAGATATTCAATCACAATGTTAATTGTATTCACCATAATCACATTGTATTATGGTATAATAGATGTAAACAATTTCTATGTTTTTCTTCTTCTCCATGACCAAAAATTTGGTTTTTTCACCTCTAAGAAACTAAGTTAAGAGACTACAAATGAATGGTTCATAATTTATAAATATGCACAACAATTAAAATTAAATAACCAAGTACAATATTGTTTATATTCATCATATTCACATTGATTTATTGAATATTACATCTAAAAATATTCAATCTTTTTTCACCATCCCAAAGATTTAGGTTTTTTTATCGCTAAGCAAAAAACATAGTAGACAATAGCATATGTAAGAAATTAATTATATTTTACTTTTCTACTCCATCAATTTTTTTAAGGTTTTTCCCCGCTAAGAAACAAAGTTAAAAGACTATAATCCATGACATATATATTTTATAAAAATTGATATTAATTAAATTAAATAGTCAAGCTCTAATTTGTTTATATTTACCTTTTTCACATTGAATTAAGGTATATTATATGTAAATATATTCAATATGTTTCTTCTCTATCGCGAAATTTAGTGTTTCTTCGTCAGTAAACCATAGAGTTAAAAGACTATAAATGAATGACAAATAGATTATATCTAAATGGGTAATTACTAAAGTTAGATATTTAATCTCAATGTTAATTGTATTCACCATAATCACATTGTATTATGGTATAATAGATGTAAATAATTTCTATGTTTTTCTTCTTCTCCATCACAAAAATTTTGGTTTCTTCACCTCTAAGAAACTAAGTTAAGAGACTACAAATGAATAATCCATAATTTATACGTATGCATAACAATTAAAATAAAATAACCAAGCTAAATATTGTTCATATTCATCGTATTCACATTGACTTATTGTATATTACACCAAAAAATATTGAATATTTTTTTACAACATCCCAAAGTTTTATGTTTTTTTATCTCCAAGCAAAAATAATAATAAACTATAGGAGATGTAAAAGATTAATTATATTTTATTTTTCTATTATATCAATTTTTTTTAGGTTTTTCCTCCCTAAAAAACAAAGTTAAAAGACTATAATCCATGACATATATATTTTATAAAATCGATATTAATTAAATTAAATAATCAAGCTCTAATTTGTTTATATTTAGTTTTTTCACATTGAATTAAGGTAAATTAGATGTAAATATATTTAATAAGTTTCTTCTCCATCACGAAATTTCACGTTTCTTTGTCAGTAAGCCACAAAGTTAAAAGACTGAAACTGAATGACAAATAGATTATATATACATGGGTATTCAATAAACTTAAATATTAAATATCAATGTTAATTGCATTCACCATAATCACATTGTATTATGGTATAATAGATGTAAATAATTTCTATGTTTTTCTTCTTCTCCATCACCAAAATTTTGGTTTCTTTACCTCGAAGAAACTAAGTTAAGAGACTACAAATGAATGGTCCATAATTTATACGTATGAATAACAATTAAAATAAAATATCCAAAATCAATATTGTTTATATTCATCGTATTCACATTGAATTATTATATATTACACCTAAAAATATTCAATATTTGTTTTCACCATCCCAAAGTTTTAGGTTTTTTTATCGCTAAGCAAAAAACATAATAGACTATAGCAGATGTAAAAATTAATTATATTCAATTTTTTTAAGTTTTTCCCCGCTAAAAAACAAAGTTAAAAGACTATAATCCATGACATATATATTTTATAAAATAGATATTAATTAAATTAAATAATCAAGCTCTAATTTGTTTATATTTACCTTTTTCACATTGAATTAAGGTAAATTAGATGTAAATATATTCAATAAGTTTCTTCTCCATCACGAAATTTCATGTTTCTTCGTCAATAAGCCACAAAGTTAAAAGACTATAACTGAATGACAAATAGATTATATCTACATGGGTAATCAATAAAATTAAATAGTGAATATCAATGTTAATTGCATTCACCATAATCACATTGTATTATGGTATAATAGATGTAAAAATTTCTATGTTTTTCTTCTTCTCCATCACAAAATTTTTGGTTTCTTCATCTCTAAGAAACTAAGTTAAGAGACTACAAATGAATGATCCATAATTTATACGCATGCATAACAATTAAAATAAAATAACCAAGCTCAATATTATTCATATTCATCGTATTCACATTGACTTATTGTATATTACACCAAAAAATATTCAATATTTTTTTTCACCATCTCAAAGTTTTAAGTTTTTTTTATCGCTAAGCAAAAAACATAATAGACTATAGGAGATGTAAAAAATTAATTATATTTTATTTTTCTTTGCCATCAAAAAGTTTTAGGTTTTTCACCGCTAAAAAACAAAGTTAAAAAACTATAATCCATGACATATATATTTAATAAAATTGATATTAATTAAATTAAATTATCAAGCCCTAATTTGTTTATATTTACCTTTTTCACATTGAATTAAGCTAAATCGGATGTAAATATATTCTATATGTTTCTTCTCCATCACGAAATTTCATGTATCTTCGTCAGTAAGCCACATAGTTAAAAGACTATAACTTAATGACAAATAGATTATATCTACATGGGTAATATATAAAATTAAATATTCAATATCAATGTTAATTGTATTCACCATAATCACATTGTATTATGGTATAGTAGATGCAATTAATTTCTATGTTTTTCTTCTTCTCCATCACCAAAATTTTGGTTTCTTCATCTCTAAGAAACTAAGTTAAGAGACTAAAAATGAATGGTCCATAATTTATACGTATGCATATCAATTAAAATAGAATAACCAAGCTCAATATTATTCATATTCATCGTATTCACATTGACTTATTGTATATAACACCAAAAAATATTCAATATTTGTTTACACCATCCCAAAGTTTTAGGTTTTTTTATCGCTAAGCAAAAAACATAAAAGACTATAGCAGATATAAAAAATTAATTATATTTTATTTTTCTACTCCATCAAAATTTGTTAGGTTTTTCCCCGCTAAAAAACAAAGTTAAAAGACTATAATCCATGACATATATATTTTATAAAATTTATATTAATTAAATTAAATAATCAAGCTCTAATTTGTTTATATTTACCTTTTTCACATTGAATTAAGGTAAATTAGATATAAATATATTCGATATGTTTCTTCTCCATCACGAAATTTCATGTTTCTTCGTCAGTAAGCCACAAAGTTAAAAGACTATAAATGAATGACAAATAGATTATATCTAAATGAGTAATCACTAAAATTATTTATTCAATATCAATGTTAATTGTATTAACCATAATCACATTGTATTATGGTATAATAGATGTAATTAATTTCTATGTTTTTCTTCTTCTCCGTTACCAAAATTTTGGTTTCTTCATCTCTAAGAAACTATGTTAAGAGACTACAAATGAATGGTCCATAATTTATACGTATGCATAATAATTAAAATAGAATATCCAAGCTAAATATTATTCATATTCATCGTATTCAGATTGACTTATTGTATATTACACCAAAAAATATTCAATATTTTTTTACACCATCCCGAAGACTTAGGTTTTTTTATCGCTAAACAAAAAACATAATAGACTATAGCAGATGTAAAAAATTAATTATATTTTATTTTTCTACTCCATCAAAATTTGTTAGGTTTTTCCCCGCTAAAAAACAAAATTAAAAGACTATAATCCATGACATATATATTTTATAAAATTGATATTAGTTAAATTAAATAATCAAGCTCTAATTTGTGTATATTTACCTTTTTCACATTGAATTAAGGTAAATTAGATTTAAGTGTATTCAATAAGTTTCTTCTACATCATGAAATTTCATGTTTCTTCGTCAGTAAGCCACAGAGTTAAAAGACTATAAATGAATGATAAATAAATTATATCTAAATGGGTAATCACTAAAATTATTTTTTCAATATCAATGTTAATTGTATTCACCATAATCACATTGTATTATGGTATAATAAATGCAATTAATTTCTATGTTTTTCTTCTTCTCCATCACCAAAATTTTGATTTCTTCATCTCTAAGAAACTAAGTTAAGAGACTACAAATGAATGGTCCATAATTTATACGTATGCATATCAATTAAAATAGAATAACCAAGCTCAATATTATTCATATTCATCGTATTCACATTGACTTATTGTATATTACACCAAAAAATATTCAATATTTGTTTACACCATCCCAAAGTTTTAGGTTTTTTTATCGCTAAGCAAAAAACATAAAAGACTATAACACATATAAAAAATTAATTATATTTTATTTTTCTACTCCATCAAAATTTGTTAGGTTTTTCCCCGCTAAAAAACAAAGTTAAAAGACTATAATCCATGACATATATATTTTATAAAATTGATATTAATTAAATTAAATAATCAAGCTTTAATTTGTTTATATTTACCTTTTTCACATTGAATTAAGGTAAATTAGATTTAAATGTATTCAATAAGTTTATTCTCCATCACGAAATTTCATGTTTCTTCGTCAGTAAGCCACAGAGTTAAAAGACCATAAATCAATGACAAATAGATTATATCTAAATGGGTAATCACTAAAATTATTTATTCAATATCAATGTTAATTGTATTCACCATAATCACATTGTATTATGGTATAATAGATGTAATTAATTTCTATGTTTTTCTTCTTCTCCATCACCAAAATTTTGGTTTCTTCATCTCTAAGAAATTAAGTTAAGAGACTACAAATGAATGGTCCATAATTTATACGTATGCATATCAATTAAAATAGAATAATCAAGCTCAATATTATTCATATTCATCGTATTGACATTGACTTATTGTATATTACACCAAAAAATATTCAATATTTGTTTACACCATCCCAAAGTTTTAGGTTTTTTTATCGCTAAGCAAAAAACATAAAAGACTATAACAGGTATAAAAAGTTATTTATAATTTATTTTTCTATCCATCAAAATTTGTTAGGTTTTCCCCCGATAAAAAACAAAGTTAAAAGACTATAATCCATGACGTATATATTTTATAAAATTGATATTAATTAAATGAAATAGTCAAGCTCTAATTTGTTTATAATTACCTTTTTCACATTGAATTAAGGTAAATTAGATTTAAATATATTCAATAAGTTTCTTCTCCATCACGAAATTTCATGTTTCTTCGTCAGTAAGCCACAAAGTTAAAGGACTATAAATGAATGACAAATAGATTATATCTAAATGGGTAATCACTAAAATAAGATATTCAATCTCAATGTTAATTATATTCACCTTATCACATTGTATTCTTGTATAATAGATGTAAACAATTTCTATGTTTTTCTTTTTCTCCATCACCAAAAATTTGGTTTCTTCACCTCTAAGAAACTAAGTTAAGAGACTACACATGAATGGTCCATAATTTCTACGTATGCATAATAATTAAAATAAAGTAACCAAGCTCAATATTGTATATATTCATCATATTCACATTGAATTATTGTATATTACACCTAAAAATATTCAATATTTTTTTCACCATCCCAAAGTTTTAGGTTTTTTTTATCGCCAAGCAAAAATCATAATAGACTATAGCAGATGTAAAAAATTAATTATATTTTATTTTTCTACTCCATCAAATTTTTTTAGGTTTTTCCCCGCTAAAAAACAAAGTTAAAAGACTATAATCCATAACATATATAGTTTATAAAATTGATATTATTTACATTAAATAATGAAGCTCTAATTTGTTTATATTTATCTTTTTCAAATTGAATTAAGGTAAAGTAGATGTAAATATATTCAATATGGTTCTTCTCCATCACGAAATTTCATGTTTCTTCGTCAGTAAGCCACAGAGTTAAAAGACTATAAATGAATGACAAATAGATTATATCTAAATGGGTAATCACTAAAATTATTTATTCAATATCAATGTTAATTGTATTCACCATAATCACATTGTATTATGGTATAATAGATGTAAATAATTTCTATGTTTTTCTTCTTGTCCATCACCAAAATTTTGGTTTCTTCATCTCTAAGAAACTAAGTTAAGAAACTACAAATGAATGGTCCATAATTTATACGTATGCATATCAATTAAAATAGAATAACCAACTCAATATTATTCATATTCATCGTATTCACATTGACTTATTGTATATTACACCAAAAAAATTCAATATTTATTTACACCATCCCAAAGTTTTAGGTTTTTTTTATCGCCAAGCAAAAAATCATAATAGACTATATCATATGTAAAAAAATAATTAGATTTTATTTTTCTACTCCATCAAAATTTGTTAGGTTTTTCCCCGCTAAAAAAAAAGTTAAAAGACTATAATCCATGACTTACATATTTTATAAAAATTGATATTAATAAAATTAAATAGTGAAGCTCTAATTTGTTTATATTTACCTTTTTCACATTGAATTAAGGTAAATTAGATGTAAATATATTCAATATGTTTCTTCTCTATCACGAAATTTAGTGTTTCTTCGTCAGTAAACCATGGAGTTTAAAGACTATAAATGAATGACAAATAGATTATATCTCAATGGGTAATTACTAAAATTAGATATTTAATCTCAATGTTAATTGTATTCACCATAATCACATTGTAGTATGGTATAATAGATCTAAATAATTTCTATGTTTTTCTTCTTCTCCATCACCAAAATTTTGGTTTCTTCACCTCTAAGAAATTAAGTTAAGAGACTACAAATGAATGGTACATAATTCATACGTATGCATATCAATTAAAATAAAATAACCAAGCTCAATATTATTTATATTCATCATATTTACATTGACTTATTGTATATTACACCAAAAAATAATCAATATTTTTTTACACCATCCAAAAGTTTTAGGTTTTTGTATCGCTAAAAAATTAATTATATTTTATTTTTTTACTTTATCAATTTTTTTTAGGTTTTTCACCGCTAA
This sequence comes from Lathyrus sativus, assembly GCA_963859935.3. Lineage (NCBI taxonomy): Eukaryota > Viridiplantae > Streptophyta > Magnoliopsida > Fabales > Fabaceae > Lathyrus > Lathyrus sativus. Next base: position 11,061,318 of record OZ012738.1, on the reverse strand, counting down.
AAAACAAAGTTAAAAGACTATAATCCATGACATATATATTTTATAAAATTGATATTAATTAAATTAAATAATCAAGCTCTAATTTGTTTATATTTACCTTTTTCACATTGAATTAAGGTAAATTAGATGTAAATATATTCAATATGTTTCTTCTCCATCACGAAATTTCATGTTTCTTAGTCAGTAAGCCACATAGTTAAAAGACTATAATTGAATGACAATTAGATTATATCTGCATGGGTAATCACTAAAATTAAATATTCAATCTCAATGTTAATTGTATTCACCATAATCTCATTGAATTATGGTATAATAGATGTAAAAAATTTCTATATTTTTATTCTTCTCCATCACCAAAATTTTGGTTTCTTCACCTCTAAGAAACTAAGTTAAGAGACTGCAAATAAATGGTCCAAAATTTATACGTATGCATAACAATTGAAACAAAATAACTAAGCTCAATATTGTTCATATTCATCGTATTCACATTGACTTATTGTATATTACACCTAAAAATATACAATACTTTTTTCACCATCCCAAAGTTTTAGGTTTTTTTATCGCCAAGCAAAAATAATAATATACTATAACATATGTAAAAAATTAATTATATTTTATTTTTCTACTCCATCGAATTTTTTTAGGTTTTTCCCCGCTAAAAAACAAAGTTAAAAGACTATAATCCGTGACATATATATTTTATAAAATTGATATTAATTAAATAAAATAATCAAGCTCTAATTTGTTTATATTTACCTTTTTCACATTGAATTAAGGTAAATTAGATGTAAATATATTCAATATGTTTCTTCTCCATCACGAAATTTCATGTTTCTTAGTCAGTAAGCCACATAGTTAAAAGACTATAATTGAATGACAATTAGATTATACTTGCATGGGTAATCACTAAAATTATATATTCAATCTCAATGTTATTTGTATTCACCATAATCAAATTGTATTATGGTATAATAGATGTAAATAATTTCTATGTTTTTCTTCTTCTCCATCACCAAAATTTTGGTTTCTTCACCTATAAGTAACTAAGTTAAGAGACTGCAAATAAATGGTCCAAAATTTATACGTATGCATCACAATTAGAATAAAATAACTAAGCTCAATATTGTTCATATTCATCGTATTCACATTGACTTATCTATAACAATATATAAAGGGAAAACATCTCTTTGGTGTAGCCTATTTTCTTTCCTCTTTTACCCTTTAAAACTACTTAGAAGTTACACAAATAAAAATTAACTACTCCCTCCATTTTATATTTGAATATTATACATAATAATTAGTTATTTGAAAACAAAACTCACTTTAACTTCTAATGAAAAACTATATTTAAATAGCTTCTTCTTATAATTTATTTCTTTCATTTCTAACTCATTAGGTTCATAGAAGTAAAAAATAGAGAAGAAGGGAGACTGCCTGAGAAAAATTGAAATCCAAACAATGTTCATGATGCTGGTAGAAAAGAGAAATCTACAATTTGCATATGACATAATATGTATTGTGAATCATACAATGATTTCTATTACAGTTGATTATTGGGGTATTTAGATTCTTCAATCTAATTATTTGATTTGGTTTTTCTATTTATTTTCATTTATTGTTTTGTTCTTCTTACAGAAAAAAAATTTATATGTGAAATTGGGGTTTGAAAATTGAGATTTTTAGATTTTTTTTAAATATCTAATACTTTAATTTTTCTATCCATCGTAGAAGAAAAATGAATCATTATTTCTTAGGAAATAAAAAAATGTTGTGCCCTAATTTCTATGATCAAATAAGAATGAGTATTTTTATTATTTTTTTAAATTTCGTTTTCTCTGTTGAATCTTTATCTATTATTGTTTAAATTTTACCTTTGTAATTTGCAAAATTTTTAGAATATAAACACTGTCTCAATTTTTAAATTCTATAATTTCTATAATGTGATGTAAACATTAAACTATACCTATCTATACATATAGATAAAGACGATATAGTATTTTGGACTAACATATATTTGTTACATATTTATCATTTAACTGTTATTTTAAAATCAAGCACATATACAAAATAAATTTAGTAAATGATAACAGTTTCATTCTCAATTTAAAACTTCCACAATTTTTTATCATCCTTATCTTTAACTTCCTAAACAATTATCTCTCTTTCACTTGCAAATTATTTTTCTCTCTTACGAATTGTTAATTTTAACTAAATTCTCTTTCACATGTAATTTTGTCTTTCTTTCCATTATTATTGAATCTTTGAATTGTGTATACTGCCAATGTGTGTTTGTGATTATCTGTAGTATAAACATAAAAAACGTTTTGTAGAAAGTTGGAATTGTTACAAACCATTGTATATCAGTGTATATTTTACCAATTATCAATATAAGATATATATATATATATATATATATATATATATATATATATATATATATATATATATATATATATATATATATATATATATATATATATATATATATATATATATATATATATATATATATATATATATATATATATATATATATATATATATATATATATATATATATATATATATATATATATATATATATATATATATATATATATATATATATATATATATATATATATATATATATATATATATATATATATATATATATATATATATATATATATATATATCGTTAAACATGTATTCTTTTTATTATTAACTTATTGCAACTATTTAATTTTCTACCATTCTAAGCACATTCATCTTCTGTTTCCAACTTCTGACGGTATGACAACCTGCATTTTATTTGTAATCTCGATAGACATCCATGGCTGCATTAACTTCCTGTCCCACACACCATTCTCATCAGTCAAGTCACTTACTATAACACCGTTCAACTCCTCAGGAATACAAACTTGAATTTTATATATATATATATATATATATATATATATATATATATATATATATATATATATATATATATATATATATATATATATATATATATATATATATATATATATATATATATATATATATATATATATATATATATATATATATATATATATATATATATATATATATATATATATATATATATATATATATATATATATATATATATATATATATATATATATATATATATATATATATATATATATATATATATATATATATATATATATATATATATATATATATATATATATAATACATCAGAAAATAATTGACCATTTTGAAAATATCCAAAAAAAAATATGATACTTAATTATATTGTGTAGGTTGTTATTGAGATTAATCTCTAACTTTTTTTTGGTATAATTTGAAGTCTAAGGCTATGAATGATATTAAGGGTTGAATATCGTTTAAGGATTAAAGGTATATGTGTTTATGTTTTCATCATGATTTTTCGTTTAATGATAATCAGTTATTAACTACTTAACAAAGCAAAGAAAGATGAACAAATGAATGCCATGTGCAAAGGAGATTGAGATATATAGAGAGGTAGAGACACTGATGAGTGATATAAAAAAAGTTAGAGAGAGACGAAGAGAAAGTGAGAAAAAGAAAGAGAGAGAACACGTATTGGTGACAACATCCACAGATAAGTTATAAGAAATGGCTAAGTTACAAAATCAAATACCAACTACCAAATTATTTTCTTTTCTAAATATGCCTTTTTTTTATTGAATACAACATCGAGCATTAAAAATAATAGTAACATTATTAAAGTATTTTATCGTAAAATATGTGAATATTAATTTTTTGTTATTTTATATCCATTTATAATTTGTATGATTTTTACATTTTGATATTATTAAAATTTTAAGCCATTAAACAACATACTTTTATTTTATGTAACATTTAATTTACTGATAAGTTTTAATTTTCACATTCTACTCTTTAGATTGTTAAGTTAATTTTAAGTTGACATTTGCATTGTTAAATTGGTCTGAAGATATTTTTTTTAGTGCTAAATTTTTCTGAAGACATTACTAAAACATATTGAAAGTTAATATATATATATATATATATATATATATATATATATATATATATATATATATATATATATATATATATATATATATATATATATATATATATATATATATATATATATATATATATATATATATATATATATATATATATATATATATATATATATATATATATATATATATATATTATAATTGTTTCAAAGTAATATTAGTTTTAATGGAAATATATGTCATAAACACTAAAAAAAATTGTACGCGTTAGCGCAATAAAAAAAGCGGACAAACGGGCACAGAGTGCCCGTTTGGACGCTAGTTGTATATTACACCAATAAATATTCAATATTTTATTTCACCATCTCAAACTTTTAGGCTTTGTTTATCGCTAAGCAAAAAACATAAAAGACTATAGTAGATATAAAAAATTAATTATATTTTATTTTTCTACTCCTTCAAAATTTGTTAGGTTTTTCCCCGCTAAAAAACAAAGTTAAAAGACTATAATCCATGACATATATATTTTATAAAATTGATATTAATTAAATTAAATAATCAAGCTCTAATTTGTTTATAATTACCTTTTTCACATTGAATTAAGGTAAATTAGATTTAAATATATTCAATAAGTTTCTTCTCCATCACGAAGTTTTATGTTTCTTCGTCAGTAAGCCACAGAGTGAAATGACTATAAATGAATGACAAATAGATTATATCTAAATGGGTAATCACTAATATAAGATATTCAATCTCAATCTTAATTGTATTCACCTTAATCACATTGTATTCTGGTATAATAGATGTAAACAAATTCTATGTTTTTCTTCATCTCCATCACCAAAAATTTGGTTTCTTCACCTCTAAGAAACTAAGTTAAGAGACTACAAATGAATGGTCCATAATTTCTACGTATGCATAAAAATTAAAATAAAACAACCAAGCTCAATATTGTTTATATTCATTGTATTCACATTGACTTATTGTATATTACACCTAAAAATATTCAATATTTTTTTCACCATCCCGAAGTTTTAGGTTTTTTTTATCGCCAAGCAAAAATCATAATAGACTATAGCATATGTAAAAAATTAATTATATTTTATTTTTCTACTCCATCAATTTTTTTAAAGGTAATTCCCCGCTAAAAAACAAAGTTAAAAGACTATAATCCATGACATATATATTTTATAAAATTGATATTAATTAAATTAAATAATCAAGCTCTAATTTGTTTATATTTACCTTTTTCACATTGAATTAAGGTAAATTAGATGTAAATATATTCAATATGTTTCTTCTCCATCAGGAAATTTCATGTTTTTTAGTCAGTAAGCCACATAGTTAAAAGACTATAATTGAATGACAATTAGATTATATCTGCATGGGTAATCACTAAAATTAAATATTCAATCTCAATGTTAATTGTATTCACCATAATAACATTGTATTATGGTATAATAGATGTAAAAAATTTCTATGTTTTTCTTCTTCTCCATCACCAAAATTTTGGTTTCTTCACCTCTAAGAAACTAAGTTAAGAGACTACAAATGAATGGTCCATAATTTATACGTATGCATATCAATTAAAATAAAATAACCAAGCTCAATATTATTTATATTCATCATATTTACATTGACTTATTGTATATTACACCAAAATATAATCAATATCTTTTACACCATCCCAAAGTTTTAGGTTTTTGTATCGCTAAGCAAAAAACATAATAGACTATATCAGATGTAAAAAATTAATTATATTTTATTTTTCTACTCCATCAAAATTTGTTAGGTTTTTCCCCGCTAAAAAACAAAGTTAAAAGACTATAATCCATAACATATATATATTATAAAATTGATATTAATTAAATTAAATAATCAAGCTCTAATTTGTTTATATTTACCTTTTTCACATTGAATTAAGGTAAATTAGATTTAAATATATTCAATAAGTTTCTTCTCCATCACGAAATTTCATGTTTCTTCGTCAGTAAGCCACAGAGTTAAAGGAGTATAAATGAATGACAAATAGATTATATCTAAATGGGTAATCACTAATATATGATATTCAATCTCAATCTTAATTGTATTCACCTTAATCACATTGTATTCTGGTATAAGAAGATGTAAATAATTTCTATGTTTTTCTTCTTTGCCATCACCAAAAATTTGGTTTCTTCACCTCTAAGAAATTAAGTTAAGAGACTACAAATGAATGGTCCATAATTTATACGTATGCATAACGATTAAAATAAAATAGCCAAGCTCAATATTATTTATATTCATCGTATTCACATTGACTTATTGTATATTACACCTAAAAATATTCCATATTTTTTTTCACCATCCTAAAGTTTTAGGTTTTTTTATCGTTAAGCAAAAAACATAATATACAATAGCAGATGTAAAAAATTAATTATATTTTATTTTTTTACTCCATCAATTTTTTTTAGGTTTTTCACCGCTAAAAAACAAAGTTAAAAGACTATAATCCATGAAATATATATTTTATAAAAATTGATATAATTAATTTAAATAATCAAGCTCTAATTTGTTTATACTTACCTTTTTAAAGTTGAATTAAGATAAAATAGATGTAAATATATTCAATATGTTTCTTCTCCATCCAGAAATTTCATGTTTCTTCATCAGTAAACCACAAAGTAAAAAGACTATAAATGAATGACAAATAGATTATATCTAAATGGGTAATCACTAAAATTATATATTCAATATCAATGTTAACTGTATTCACCATAATCATATTGTATTATGGTATAATAGATGTAAATAATTTCTATGTTTTTCTTCTTCTCCATTACCAAAAATTTGGTTTCTTCATCTCTAAGAAACTAAGTTAAGAGACTACAAATGAATGGTGCATAATTTATACGTATGCATATCAATTAAAATAGAATAACCAAGCTCAATATTATTCATATTCATCGTATTCACATTGACTTATTGTATATTACACCAAAAAATATTCAATATTTTTTTACACCATCCCAAAGTTTTAGGTTTTTTTATCGCTAAGCAAAAAACATAAAAGACTATAGCAGATATAAAAAATTAATTATATTTTATTTTTCTACTCCATCAAAATTTGTTAGGTTTTCCCCCGCAAAAAAACAAAGTTAAAAAACTATAATCCATAACATATATATTTTATAAAATTGATATTAATTAAATTAAATAATCAAGCTCTAATTTGTTTATAATTACCTATTTCACATTGAATTAAGGTAAATTAGATTTAAATATATTCAATAAGTTTCTTCTCCATCACGAAATTTCATGTTTCTTCGTCAGTAAGCCATAGAGTTAAAGGACTATAAATGAATGACAAATAGATTATATCTAAATGGGTAATCACTAATATATGATATTCAATCTCAATCTTAATTGTATTCACCTTAAAAACATTGTATTCTGGTATAATAGATGTAAACAATTTCTATGTTTTTCTTCTTCTCCATCACCAAAAATTTGGTTTCTTCACCTCTAAGAAACTAAGTTAAGAGACTACAAAAGAATGGTCCATAGATTCTACGTATGCATAATAATTAAAATAAAATAACCAAGCTCAATATTGTTTATATTCATCGTATTCACATTGACTTAATGTATATTACACCTAAAAATATTCAATATTTTTTTCACCATCCCAAAGTTTTAGGTTTTTTTATCGCCAAGCAAAAGTCATAATAGACTATAGCATATGTAAAAAATTAATTATATTTTATTTTTCTACTCCATCAAATTTTTTTAGGTTTTTCCCCGCTAAAAAACAAAGTAAAAAGACTATAATCCATGACATATATATTTTATAAAATTGATATTAATTAAATTAAATAATCAAGCACTATATTGTTTATAATTACCTTTTTCACATTGAATTATGGTAAATTAGATTTAAATATATTCAATTAGTTTCTTCTCCATCACGAAATTTCATGTTTCTTCGTCAGTAAGCCACAGAGTTAAAAGACTATAAATGAATGACAAATAGATTATATCTAAATGCGTAATCACTAATATAAGATATTCAATCTCAATCTTAATTGTATTCACCTTAATCACATTGTATTCTGGTATAATAGATGTAAACAATTTCTATGTTTTTCTTCTTCGCCATCACCAAAAATTTGGTTTCTTCACCTCTAAGAAACTAAGTTAAGAGACTACAAATGAATGGTCCATAATTTATACGTATGCATAACAATTAAAATAAAATAGCCAAGCTCAATATTATTTATATTCATCGTATTCACATTGACTTATTGTATATTACACCTAAAAATATTACATATTTTTTTTCACCATCCTAAAGTTTTAGGTTTTTTTATCGTTAAGCAAAAAACATAATATACAATAGCAGATGTAAAAAATTAATTATATTTTATTTTTTTACTCCATCAATTTTTTTAAGGTTTTTCACCGCTAAAAAACAAAGTTAAAAGACTATAATCCATGACATATATATTTTATAAAAATTGATATTAATTAATTTAAATAATCAAGCTCTAATTTGTTTATACTTACCTTTTTAAAGTTGAATTAAGATAAAATAGATGTAAATATATTCAATATGTTTCTTCTCCATCCAGAAATTTCATGTTTCTTCGTCAGTAAACCACAAAGTAAAAAGACTATAAATGAATGACAAATAGATTATATCTAAATGGGTAATCACTAAAATTATATATTCAATATCAATGTTAACTGTATTCACCATAATCATATTGTATTATGGTATAATAGATGTAAATAATTTCTATGTTTTTCTTCTTCTCCATTACCAAAAATTTGGTTTCTTCATCTCTAAGAAACTAAGTTAAGAGACTACAAATGAATGGTGCATAATTTATACGTATGCATATCAATTAAAATAGAATAACCAAGCTCAATATTATTCATATTCATCGTATTCACATTGACTTATTGTATATTACACCAAAAAATATTCAATATTTTTTTACACCATCCCAAAGTTTTAGGTTTTTTTATCGCTAAGCAAAAAACATAAAAGACTATAGCAGATATAAAAAATTAATTATATTTTATTTTTCTACTCCCTCAAAATTTGTTAGGTTTTCCCCCGCTAAAAAACAAAGTTAAAAAACTATAATCCATAACATATATATTTTATAAAATTGATATTAATTAAATAAAATAATCAAGCTCTAATTTGTTTATAATTACCTATTTCACATTGAATTAAGGTAAATTAGATTTAAATATATTCAATAAGTTTCTTCTCCATCACGAAATTTCATGTTTCTTCGTCAGTAAGCCATAGAGTTAAAGGACTATAAATGAATGACACATAGATTATATCTAAATGGGTAATCACTAATATATGATATTCAATCTCAATCTTAATTGTATTCACCTTAAAAACATTGTATTATGGTATAATAAATGTAAACAATTTCTATGTTTTTCTTCTTCTCCATCACCAAAAATTTGGTTTCTTCACCTCTAAGAAACTAAGTTAAGAGACTACAAATGAATGGTCCATAATTTATATGTATGCATAACAATTAAAATAAAATAGCCAAGCTCAATATTATTTATATTCATCGTATTCACATTGACTTATTGTATATTACACCTAAAAATATTCCATATTTTTTTTCACCATCCTAAAGTTTTAGGTTTTTTTATCGTTAAGCAAAAAACATAATATACAATAGCAGATGTAAAAAATTAATTATATTTTATTTTTCTACTCCATCAAATATTTTTAGGTTTTTCCCCGCTAAAAAGCAAGGTTAAAAGACTATAATCCATGACATATATATTTTATAAAATTGATATTAATTAAATTAAATAATCAAGCACTATATTGTTTATAATTACCTTTTTCACATTGAATTATGGTAAATTAGATTTAAATATATTCAATTAGTTTCTTCTCCATCACGAAATTTCATGTTTCTTCGTCAGTAAGCCACAGAGTTAAAGGACTATAAATGAATGACCAATAGATTATATCTAAATGCGTAATCACTAATATAAGATATTCAATCTCAATCCTAATTGTATTCACCTTAATCACATTGTATTCTGGTATAATAGATGTAAACAATTTCTATGTTTTTCTTCTTCTCCATCACCAAAAATTTGGTTTCTTCACCTCTAAGAAACTAAGTTAAGAGACTACAAATGAATGGTCCATAATTTATACGTATGCATAACAATTAAAATAAAATAGCCAAGCTCAATATTATTTATATTCATCGTATTCACATTGACTTATTGTATATTACACCTAAAAATATTCCATATTTTTTTTCACCATCCTAGAGTTTTAGGTTTTTTTATCGTTAAGCAAAAAACATAATATACAATAGCAGATGTAAAAAATTAATTATATTTTATTTTTTTACTCCATCACTTTTTTTTAGGTTTTTCACCGCTAAAAAACAAAGTTAAAAGACTATAATCCATGACATATATATTTTATAAAAATTGATATTAATTAATTTAAATAATCAAGCTCTAATTTGTTTATACTTACCTTTTTAAAGTTGAATTAAGATAAAATAGATGTAAATATATTCAATATGTTTCTTCTCCATCCAGAAATTTCATGTTTCTTCGTCAGTAAACCACAAAGTAAAAAGACTATAAATGAATACAAATAGATTATATCTAAATGGGTAATCACTAAAATTATATATTCAATATCAATGTTAACTGTATTCACCATAATCATATTGTATTATGGTATAATAGATGTTAATAATTTCTATGTTTTTCTTCTTCTCCATTACCAAAAATTTGGTTTCTTCATCTCTAAGAAACTAAGTTAAGAGACTACAAATGAATGGTGCATAATTTATACGTATGCATATCAATTAAAATAGAATAACCAAGCTCAATATTATTCATATTCATCATATTCACATTGACTTATTGTATATTACACCAAAAAAATATTCAATATTTTTTTACACCATCCCAAAGTTTTAGGTTTTTTTATCGCTAAGCAAAAAACATAAAAGACTATAGCAGATATAAAAAATTAATTATATTTTATTTTTCTACTCCATCAAAATTTGTTAGGTTTCCCCCCGCTAAAAAACAAAGTTAAAAACCATAATCCATAACATATATATTTTATAAAATTGATATTAATTAAATAAAATAATCAAGCTCTAATTTGTTTATAATTACCTATTTCACATTGAATTAAGGTAAATTAGATTTAAATATATTCAATAAGTTTCTTCTCCATCACGAAATTTCATGTTTCTTCGTCAGTAAGCCATAGAGTTAAAGGACTATAAATGAATGACACATAGATTATATCTAAATGGGTAATCACTAATATATGATATTCAATCTCAATCTTAATTGTATTCACCTTAAAAACATTGTATTATGGTATAATAAATGTAAACAATTTCTATGTTTTTCTTCTTCTCCATCACCAAAAATTTGGTTTCTTCACCTCTAAGAAACTAAGTTAAGAGACTACAAATGAATGGTCCATAGATTCTACGTATGCATAATAATTAAAATAAAATAACCAAGCTCAATATTGTTTATATTCATTGTATTCACATTGACTTAATGTATATTACACCTAAAAATATTTAATATTTTTTTCACCATCCCAAAGTTTTAGGTTTTTTTATCGCCAAGCAAAAATCATAATAGACTATAGCATATGTAAAAAATTAATTATATTCTATTTTTCTACTCCATCAATTTTTTTTAGGTTTTTCCCCGCTAAAAAACAAAGTTAAAAGACTATAATCCATGACATATATATTTTATAAAATTGATATTAATTAAATTAAATAATCAAGCACTATATTGTTTATAATTACCTTTTTCACATTGAATTATGGTAAATTAGATTTAAATATATTCAATTAGTTTCTTCTCCATCACGAAATTTCATGTTTCTTCGTCAGTAAGCCACAGAGTTAAAGGACTATAAATGAATGACAAATAGATTATATCTAAATGGGTAATCACTAATATAAGATATTCAATCTCAATCATAATTGTATTCACCTTAATCACATTGTATTCTGGTATAATAGATGTCAACAATTTCTATGTTTTTCTTCTTCGCCATCACCAAAAATTTGGTTTCTTCACCTCTAAGAAACTAAGTTAAGAGACTACAAATGAATGGTCCATAATTTATACGTATGCATAACAATTAAAATAAAATAGCCAAGCTCAATATTATTTATATTCATCGTATTCACATTGACTTATTGTATATTACACCTAAAAATATTCCATATTTTTTTCACCATCCTAAAGTTTTAGGTTTTTTTATAGTTAAGGAAAAAACATAATATACAATAGCAGATGTAAAAAATTAATTATATTTTATTTTTTTACTCCATCAATTTTTTTTAGGTTTTTCACCGCTAAAAAACAAAGTTAAAAGACTATAATCCATGACATATATATTTTATAAAAATTGATATTAATTAATTTAAATAATCAAGCTCTAATTTGTTTATACTTACCTTTTTAAAGTTGAATTAAGATAAAATAGATGTAAATATATTCAATATGTTTATTCTCCATCCAGAAATTTCATGTTTCTTCGTCAGTAAACCACAAAGTAAAAAGACTATAAATGAATGACAAATAGATTATATCTAAATGGGTAATCACTAAAAATATATATTCAATATCAATGTTAACTGTATTCACCATAATCATATTGTATTATGGTATAATAGATGTAAATAATTTCTATGTTTTTCTTCTTCTTCATTACCAAAAATTTGGTTTCTTCATCTCTAAGAAACTAAGTTAAGAGACTACAAATGAATGGTGTATAATTTATACGTATGCATGTAAATTAAAATAGAATAACCAAGCTCAATATTATTCATATTCATCGTATTCACATTGACTTATTGTATATTACACCAAAAAAATATTCAATATTTTTTTACACCATTTAAAGTTTTAGGTTTTTTTATCGCTAAGCAAAAAACATAAAAGACTATAGCAGATATAAAAAATTAATTATATTTTATTTTTCTACTCCATCAAAATTTGTTAGGTTTTTCCCCGCTAAAAAACAAAGTTAAAAAACTATAATCCATGACATATATATTTTATAAAATTAATTATAATTAAATTAAATAATCAAGCTCTAATTTGTTTATAATTACCTATTTCACATCGAAATAAGGTAAATTAGATTTAAATATATTCAATAAGTTTCTTCTCCATCACGAAATTTCATGTTTCTTCGTCAGTAAGCCACAGAGTTAAAGGACTATAAATGAATGACAAATAGATAATATCTAAATGGGTAATCACTAATATATGATATTCAATCTCAATATTAATTGTATTCACCTTAATCACATTGTATTCTGGTATAATAGATGTAAACAATATCTATGTTTTTCTTCTTCTCCATCACCAAAAATTTGGTTTCTTCACCTCTAAGAAACTAAGTTAAGAGACTACAAATGAATGGTCCATAGATTCTACGTATGCATAATAATTAAAATAAAATAACCAAGCTCAATATTGTTTATATTCATCATATTCACATTGACTTATTGTATATTACACCTAAAAATATTCAATATTTTTGTCACCATCCCAAAGTTTTAGGTTTTTTTATCGCCAAGCAAAAAATCATAATAGACTATAGCATATGTAAAAAAATAATTATATTTTATTTTTCTACTCCATCAAATTTTTTTAGGTTTTCCCCCACTAAAAAACAAAGTTAAAAGACTATAATCCATGACATATATATTTTATAAAAATGATATTAATTAAATTAAATAATCAAGCTCTGTATTGTTTATAATTACCTTTTTCACATTGAATTAAGGTAAATTAGATTTAAATATATTCAATAAGTTTCTTCTCCATCACGAAATTTCATGTTTCTTCGTCAGTAAGCCACAGAGTTAAAGGACTATAAATGAATAACAAATAGATTATATCTAAATGGGTAATCACTAATATAAGATATTCAATCTCAATCTTAATTGTATTCACCTTAATCACATTGTATTCTGGTATAATAGACGTAAACAATTTCTATGTTTTTCTTCTTCTCCATCACCAAAAATTTGGTTTCTTCACCTCTAAGTAACTAAGTTAAGAGACTACAAATGAATGGTCCATAGATTCTACGTATGCATAATAATTAAAATAAAATAACCAAGCTCAATATTGTTTATATTCATCATATTCACATTGACTTATTGTATATTACACCTAAAAATATTCAATATTTTTTTCACCATCCCAAAGTTTTAGGTTTTTTTATCGCCAAGCAAAAATCATAATAGACTATAGCATATGTAAAAAATTAATTATATTTTATTTTTCTACTCCATCAAATTTTTTTAGGTTTTTCCCCGCTAAAAAACAAAGTTAAAAGACTATAATCCATGACATATATATTTTATAAAAATGATATTAATTAAATTAAATAATCAAGCTCTGTATTGTTTATAATTACCTTTTGCACATTGAATTAGGGTAAATTAGATTTAAATATATTCAATAAGTTTCTTCTCCATCACGAAATTTCATGTTTCTTCGTCAGTAAGCCACAGAGTTAAAGGACTATAAATGAATAACAAATAGATTATATCTAAATGGGTAATCACTAATATAAGATATTCAATTTCAATCTTAATTGTATTCACCTTAATCACATTGTATTCTGGTATAATAGATGTAAACAATTTCTATGTTTTTCTTCTTCTCCATCACCAAAATTTTGGTTTCTTCACCTCTAAGAAACTAAGTTAAGAGACTACAAATGAATGGTCCATAATTTCTACGTATGCATAATAATTAAAATAAAATAACCAAGCTCAATATTGTTTATATTCATCGTATTCAAATTGACTTATAGTATATTACACCTAAAAATATTCAATATTTTTTTCACCATCCCAAAGTTTTAGTTTTTTTATCGCCAAGCAAAAATAAAAATAGACTATAGCATGTGAAAAATTAATTATATTTTATTTTCTACTCCATCAAATTTTCTTAGGTTTTTCCCCGCTAAAAAACAAAGTTAAAAGACTATAATCCATGACATACATATTTTATAAAATTGATATTAATTAAATTAAATAATAAGGCTCTAATTTGTTTATATTTACCTTTTTCACATTGAATTAAGGTAAATTAGATGTAAATATATTCAATATGTTTCTTCTCCATCACGGAATTTCATGTTTCTTAGTTAGTAAGCCACATAGTTAAAAGACTATAATTGAATGACAATTAGATTATATCTACATGGGTAATCACTAAAATTAAATATTGAATCTCAATGTTAATTGTATTCACCATAATCACATTGTATTATGGTATAATAGATGTAAAAAATTTCTCTGTTTTTCTTCTTCTCCATCACCAAAATTTTGGTTTCTTCACCTCTAAGAAACTAAGTTAAGAGACTGCAAATAAATGGTCCAAAATTTATACGTATGCATAACAATTGAAATAAAATAACTAAGCTCAATATTGTTCATATTCATCGTATTCACATTGACTTATTGTGAATTACACCTAAAAATATCCAATACTTTTTTCACCATCCCAAAGTTTTAGGTTTTTTTATCGCCAAGCAAAAATAATAATAGACTATAACATATCTAAACAATTAATTATTTTTTATTTTTCTACTCCATCAAATTCTTTTAGGTTTTTCCCAGCAAAAAAACAAAGTTAAAAGACTATAATCCGTGACATATATATTTTATAAAATTGATATTAATTAAATAAAATAATCAAGCTCTAATTTGTTTATATTTACCTTTTTCACATTGAATTAAGGCAAATTAGATGTAAATATATTCAATATGTTTCTTCTCCATCACGAAATTTCATGTTTCTTAGTCAGTAAGCCACATAGTTAAAAGACTATAATTGAATGACAATTAGATTATACCTGCATGGGTAATCACTAAAATTAAATATTCAATATCAATGTTAATTGTATTCACCATAATCACATTGTATTATGGCATAATAGATGTAAATAATTTCTATGTTTTTCTTCTTCTCCATCACCAAAATTTCGGTTTCTTCACCTATAAGCAACTAAGTTAAGAGACTGCAAATAAATGGTCCAAAATTTATACGTACGCATAACAATTAAAATAAAATAGCTAAGCTCAATATTGTTCATATTCATCGTTTTCACATTGACTTATTATATATTACACCAATAAATATTCAATCATTTTTTTCACCATCTCAAACTTTTAGGTTTTTTTTATCGCTAAGCAAAAAACATAATAGACTATAGTAGATGTAACAAATTAATTATATTTTATTTTTCTACTTAATCAAAATTTGTTAGGTTTTTTCCCGTTTAAAAACAAAGTTAAAAGACTACAATCCATGACATATATATTTTATAAAATTGTTATTAATTAAATTAAATAATCAAGCTCTAGTTTGTTTATATTTACCTTTCTTCACATTGAATTTAGGTAAATTGGATGTAAATATATTCAATAAGTTTCTTCTCCATCACGAAATTTCATGTTTCTTCGTCAATAAGCCACATAGTTAATAGACTATAAATGAATGAAAAATAGATTATATCTAAATGGATAATAACTAAAATTAGATATTCAATCTAAATGCTAATTGTATTCACCTTAATCACATTGTATTATGGTATAATAGATGTAAATTATTTCTATGTTTTTCTTCTTCTCCATCACCAAAATTTTGGTTTCTTCATCTTTAACAAACTAAGTTAAGAGACTACAAATGAATGGTGCATAATTTATACGTATGCATATCAATTAAAATAGAATAACCAAGCTCAATATTATTCATACTCATCGTATTCACATTGACTAATTGTATATTACACCAAAAAATATTCAATATTTTTTTACACCATCCCAAAGTTTAAGGTTTTTGTATCGCTAAGCAAAAAACATAAAAGACTATAGCAGATATAAAAAATTAATTATATTTTATTTTTCTACTCCATCAAAATTTGTTAGGTTTTTCCCCTCTAAAAAACAAAGTTAAAAGACTATAATCCATGACATATATATTTTATAAAATTGATATTAATTAAATTAAATAATCAAGCTCTAGTTTGTTTATAATTACCTTTTTCACATTGAATTAAGGTAAATTAGATTTAAATATATTCAATAAGTTTCTTCTCCATCACCAAATTTCATGTTTCTTCGTCAGTAAGCCACTGAGTTAAAGGACTACAAATGAATGACAAATAGACTATATCTAAATGGGTAATCACTAAAAAAAGATATTCAATCTCAATGTTAATTGTATTCACCTTAATCACATTGTATTCTGGTATAATAGATGTAAACAATTTCTATGTTTTTCTTCTTCTCCATCACCAAAAATTTGGTTTCTTCACCTCTAAGAAACTAAGTTAAGAGACTACAAATGAATGGTCCATAATTTCTACGTATGCATAATAATTAAAATAAAATAACCAAGCTCAATATTGATCATATTCATCGTATTCACATTGACTTATTGTATATTACACCAATAAATATTCAATCATTTTTTTCACCATCTCAAACTTTTAGGTTTTTTTTATCGCTAAGCAAAAACCATAATAGACTATAGTAGATGTAAAAAATTAATTATATTTTATTTTTCTACTCAATCAAAATTTGTTAGGTTTTTCCCCGTTTAAAAACAAAGTTAAAAGACAATAATCCATGACATATATATTTTATAAAATTGATATTAATTAAACTAAATAATCAAGCTCTAGTTTGTTTATATTTACCTTTCTTCACATTGAATTAAGGTAAATTGGATGTAAATATATTCAATAAGTTTCTTCTCCATCACGAAATTTCATGTTTCTATGTCAATAAGCCACATAGTTAAAAGACTATAAATGAATGACAAATAGATTATATATAAATGGATAATCACTAAAATTAGATATTCAATCTCAATGCTAATTGCATTCACCTTAATCACATTGTATTATGGTATAATAGATGTAAACAATTTCTATGTTTTTCTTCTTCTCCATCACCAAAAATTTGGTCTGTTCACCTCTAAGAAACTAAGTTAAGAGACTACAAATGAATGGTCCATAATTTATACGTAGACATAAAAATTAAATTAAAATAGCCAAGCTCAATATTGTTTATATTCATCATATTCACATTGACCTATTGTATATTACACCTAAAAATATTCCATATTTTTTATCGCTAAGCTAAAAACATAATATACAATAGCAGATGTAAAAAATTAATTATATTTTATTTTTCTACTCCATCAATTTCTTTTAGGTTTTTCACCGCTAAAAAACAAAGTTAAAAGACTATAATCCATGACATATATATTTTATAAAAATTGAAATTAATTAATTAAAATAATCAAGCTCTAATTTGTTTATACTTACCTTTTTAAAATTGAATTAAGGTAAATTAGATGTAAATATATTCAATATGTTTCTTCTCCATCCAGAAATTTCATGTATCTTTGTCAGTAAACCACAGAGTTAAAAGACTATAAATGAATAACAAATAGATTATATCTAAATGGGTAATCACTAAAATTATATATTCAATATCAATGTTAATTGTATTCACCATAATAACATTGTATTATGATATAATAGATGTAAATAATTTCTATGTTTTTCTTCATCTCCATCACCAAAATTTTGGTTTCTTCATCTCTAAGAAACTAAGTTAAGAGTCTACAAATGAATGGTGCATAATTTATACGTATGCATATCAATAAAAATTGAATAACCAAGCTCAATATTATTCATACTCATCGTATTCACAGTGACTTATTGTATATTACACCAAAAAATATTTAATATTTTTTTACGCCATCCCAAAGTTTAAGGTTTTTTTATCGCAAAGAAAAAAACATAAAAGACTATAGCAGATATAAAATATTAATTATATTTTATATTTCTACTCCATCAAAATTTGTTAGGTTTTTCCCCGTAAAAAAACAAAGTTAAAAGACTATAATCCATGACATATATATTTTATAAAATTGATATTAATTAAATTAAATAATCAAGCTCTAATTTTTTTATAATTACCTTTTTCACATTGAATTAAGGTAAATTAGATTTAAATAAATTCAATCAGTTTCTTCTCCATCATGAAATTTCATGTTTCTTCGTCAGTAAGCCACAGAGTTAAAGGACTATAAATGAATGACAAATATACTATATCTAAATAGGTAATCACTAAAATAAGATATTCAATCTCAATGTTAATTGTATTCACCTTAATCACATTGTATTCTGGTATAATAGATGTAAACAATTTCTATATTTTTCTTCTTCTCCATCACCAAAATTTTGGTTTCTTAACCTCTAAGAAACTAAGTTAAGAGACTACAAATGAATGGTCCATAATTTCTACGTATGCATAATAATTAAAATAAAATAACCAAGCTCAAGATTGTTTATATTCATCGTATTCACATTGACTTATGGTATATTACACCTAAAAATATTCAATATTTTTTTCACCATCCCAAAGTTTTAGGTTTTTTTATCGCCAAGCAAAAATCATAATACACTATAGCATATGTAAAAAATTAATTATATTTTATTTTTCTACTCCATCAAAATTTTTTAGGTTTTTCCCCGCTAAAAAACAAAGTTAAAGGACTATAATCCATGACATATATATTTTATAAAATTGATATTAATTAAATTAAATAATAAAGCTATAATTTGTTTATATTTACCTTTTTCACATTGAAGATAGGTAAATTAGATGTAAATATATTCAACATGTTTCTTCTCCATCACGAAATTTCATGTTTCTTAGTCAGTAAGGCACATAGTTAAAAGACTATAAATAAATGACAAATAGATTATATCTACATGGGTAATCACTCAAATTAAATATTCAATCTTAATGTTAATTTCATTCACCATAATCATATTGTATTGGTGTATAACAGATGTAAACAATTTTTATGTTTTTCTTCTTCTCCATCACCAAAATTTTGGTTTCTTCACCTCTAACAAACTAAGTTAAGAGACTACAAATGAATGGTCCATAAATAATACGTATGCATAACAATTAAAATTAAATAACCAAGCACAATATTGTTCATATTCATCGTATTAACATTGACTTATTGTATAGTACACCAAAAAATATTCAATATTTTTTTTCACCATCTCAAAGTTTTAGTTTTTTGTTCGCTAAGCAAAAAACATAATAGACTATAGCAGATATAAAAAATTAATTATATTTTATTTTTCTACTCCATCAAAATTTGTTAGGTTTTTCCCCGCTAAAAAAAAAAGTTAAAAGACTATAATCCATGACATATATATTTTATAAAATTGATATTAATTAAATTAAATAATCAAGCTCTAATTTGTTTATAATTACCTTTTTCACATTGAATTAAGGTAAATTAGATTTAAATATATTCAATAAGTTTTTTCTCCATCACGAAATTCTATGTTTCTTCGTCAGTAAGCCACAGAGTTAAAGGACTATAAATGAATGACAAATAGATGATATCTAAATGGGTATTCATTAAAAAATATATATACAATCTCAATGTTAATTGTATTCACCTTAATCACATTGTATTCTGGTATAATAGATGTAAACAATTTCTATGTTTTTCTTCTTCTCCATCACCAAAATTTAGGTTTCTTCAGCTCTAAGAAACTAAGTTAAGAGACTACAAATGAATGGTCCATAATTTCTACGTATGCATAATAATTAAAATAAAATAACCAAGCTCAATATTGTTTATATTCATCGTATTCACATTGACTTATTGTATATTCCACCTAAAAATATTTAATATTTTTTTTTAACCATCCCAAAGTTTTAGGTTTTTTTATCGCCAAGCAAAAATCATAATAGACTATAGCATATGTAAAAATATAATTATATTTTATTTTTCTAATCCATCAAATTTTTTTTAGGTTTTTCCTCGCTAAAAAACAAAGTTAAAAGACTACAATCCATGACATATATATTTTATAAAATTGATATTTATTAAATTAAATAATCAAGCTCTAATTTGTTTATATTTACCTTTTTCACATTGAATTAAGGTAAATTAGATGTAAATATATTCAATATGTTTCTTCTCCATCAGGAAATTTCATGTTTCTTAGTCAGTAAGCCACATAGTTAAAAGACTATAACTGAATGACAATTAGATTATATCTGCATGGGTAATCACTAAAATTAAATATTCATACTCAATGTTTATTGTATTCACCATAATCACATTGTATTATGGTATAATAGATGTAAAAAATTTCTATGTTTTTCTTCTTCTCCATCACAAAAATTTTGGTTTCTTCACCTCTAAGAAACTAAGTTAAGAGACTGCAAATAAATGGTCCAAAATTTATACGTACGCATAACAATTAAAATAAAATAACTAAGCTCAATATTGTTCATATTCATCGTATTCAGATTGACTTATTGTATATTACACCAATAAATATTCAGTCATTTTTTTCACCATCTCAAACTTTTAGGTTTTTTAATCGCTAAGCAAAAAACATAATAGACTATAGCAGATGTAAAAAATTAATTATATTTTATTTTTCTACTCAATCAAAATTTGTTAGGTTTTTCCACGTTTAAAAACAAAGTTAAAAGACTATAATCCATGACATATATAATTTATAAAATTGATATTAATTAAATTAAATAATCAAGCTCTAGTTTGTTTATATTTACCTTTATTCACATTGAATTAAGGTAAATTGGATGTAAATATATTCAATAAGTTTCTTCTCCATCACGAAATTTCATGTTTCTTCGTCAATAAGCCACATAGTTAAAAGACTATAAATGAATGACAAATAGATTATATCTAAATGGATAATCACTAAAATTATATATTCAATCTCAATGCTAATTGCATTCACCTTAATCACATTGTATTATGGTATAATAGATGTAAACAATTTCTATGTTTTTATTCTTTTCCATCACCAAAAATTTGGTTTCTTCATCTTTAACAAACTGAGTTAAGAGACTACAAATGAATGGTGCATAATTTATACGTATGCATATCAATTAAAATAGAATAACCAAGCTCAATATTATTCATACTCATCGTATTCACATTGACTTATTGTATATTACACCAAAAAATATTCAATATTTTTTTACACCATCCCAAAGTTTAAGGTTTTTGTATCTCTAAGCAAAAAACATAAAAGACTATAGCAGATATAAAAAATTAATTATATTTTATTTTTCTACTCCATCAAAACTTGTTAGGTTTTTCCCCTCTAAATAACAAAGTTAAAAGACTATAATCCATGACATATATATTTTATAAAATTGATATTAATTATATTAAATAATCAAGCTCTAATTTGTTTATAATTACCTTTTTCACATTGAATTAAGGTAAATTAGAATTAAATATATTCAATAAGTTTCTTCTCCATCACCAAATTTCATGTTTCTTCTTCAGTAAGCCACTGAGTTAAAGGACTATAAATGAATGACAAGTAGACTATATCTAAATGGGTAATCACTAAAAAAAGATATTCAATCTCAATGTTAATTGTATTCACCTTAATCACATTGTATTCTGGTATAATAGATGTAAACAATTTCTATGTTTTTCTTCTTCTCCATCACCAAAAATTTGGTTTCTTCACCTCTAAGAAACTAAGTTAAGATACTACAAATGAATGATCCATAATTTCTACGTATGCATAATAATTAAAATAAAATAACCAAGCTCAATATTGATCATATTCATCGTATTCACATTGACTTATTGTATATTACACCAATAAATATTCAATCATTTTTTTCACCATCTTAAACTTTTAGGTTTTTTTTATCGCTAAGCAAAAACCATAATAGACTATAGCAGATGTAAAAAATTAATTATATTTTATTTTTCTACTCAATCAAAATTTGTTAGGTTTTTCCCCGTTTAAAAACAAAGTTAAAAGACAATAATCCATGAGATATATATTTTATAAAATTGATATTAATTAAATTAAATAATCAAGCTCTAGTTTGTTTATATTTACCTTTCTTCACATTGAATTAAGGTAAATTGGATGTAAATATATTCAATAAGTTTCTTCTCCATCACGAAATTTCATGTTTCTTCGTCAATAAGCCACATAGTTAAAAGACTATAAATGAATGACAAATATATTATATATATATATGGATAATCACTAAAATTATATATTCAATCTCAATGCTAATTGCATTCACCTTAATCACATTGTATTATGGTATAATAGATGTAAACAATTTCGATGTTTTTATTCTTTTCCATCACCAAAAATTTGGTTTCTTCATCTTTAACAAACTGAGTTAAGAGACTACAAATGAATGGTGCATAATTATACGTATGCATATCAATTAAAATAGAATAACCAAGCTCAATATTATTCATACTCATCGTATTCACATTGACTTATTGTATATTACACCAAAAAATATTCAATATTTTTTTACACCGTCCCAAAGTTTAAGGTTTTTGTATCTCTAAGCAAAAAACATAAAAGACTATAGCAGATATAAAAAATTAATTATATTTTATTTTTCTACTCCATCAATTTTTTTTTTAGGTTTTTCACCGTTAAAAAACAAAGTTAAAAGACTATAATCCATGACATATATATTTTATAAAAATTGAAATTAATTAATTTAAATAATCAAGCTCTAATTTGTTTATACTTACCTTTTTAAAATTGAATTAAGGTAAATTAGATGTAAATATATTCAATATGTTTCTTCTCCATCCAGAAATTTCATGTTTCTTTGTCAGTAAATCACAGAGTTAAAAGACTATAAATGAATGACAAATAGATTATATCTAAATGGGTAATCACTAAAATTATATATTCAATATCAATGTTAATTGTATTCACCATAATAACATTGTATTAGGATATAATAGATATAAATAATTTCCATGTTTTTCTTCTTCTCCATCAACAAAATTTTGGTTTCTTCATCTCTAAGAAACTAAGTTAAGAGTCTACAAATAAATGGTGCATAATTTATACGTATGCATATCAATAAAAATAGAATAACCAAGCTCAATATTATTCATACTCATCGTATTCACATTGACTTATTGTATATTACACCAAAAAATATTCAATATTTTTTTACACCATCCCAAAGTTTAAGGTTTTTGTATCGCAAAGAAAAAAACATAAAAGACTATAGCAGATATAAAAAATTAATTATATTTTATTTTTCTACTCCATCAAAATTTGTTAGGTTTTTCCCTGCAAAAAAATAAAGTTAAAAGACTATAATCCATGAAATATATATTTTATAAAATTAATATTAATTAAATTAAATAATGAAGCTCTAATTTGTTTATAATTACCTTTTTCACATTGAATTAAGGTAAATTAGATTTAAATATATTTAATAAGTTTCTTCTCCATCACGAAATTTCATGTTTCTTCGTCAGTAAGCCACATAGTTAAAGGACTATAAATGAATAACAAATAGACTATATCTAAATGGGTAATCACTAAAATAAGATATTCAATCTCAATGTTAATTGTATTCACCTTAATCACATTGTATTCTGGTATAATAGATGTAAACAATTTCTATGTTTTTCTTCTTCTCCATTACCAAAATTTTGGTATCTTCACCTCTAAAAAACTAAGTTAAGAGACAACAAATGAATGGTCCATAATTTCTACGTATGCATAATAATTAAAATAAAATAACCAAGCTCAAGATTGTTTATATTCATCCTATTCACATTGACTTATTGTATATTACACCTAAAAATATTCAATATATTTTTCACCATCCCAAAGTTTTAGGTTTTTTTATCGCCAAGCAAAAATCATAATACAATATATCATATGTAAAAAATTAATTATATTTTATTTTTCTACTCCATTAAATTTTTTTAGGTTTTTCCCCGCTAAAAAACAAAGTTAAAAGACTATAATCCATGACATATATATTTTATAAAATTGATATTAATTAAATTAAATAATCAAGCTATAATTTGTTTATATTTACCTTTTTCACATTGAAGTTAGGTAAATTATATGTAAATATATTCAATATTATTCTTCTCCATCACGAAATTTCATGTTTCTTTGTCAGTAAGCCACATAGTTAAGAGACTATAAATAAATGACAAATAGATTATATCTACATGGGTAATCACTCAAATTAAATATTCAATCTTAATGTTAATTGCATTCACCATAATCACATTGTATTATGGTATAACAGATGTAAACAATTTTTATGTTTTTCTTCTTCTCCATCACCAAAATTTTGGTTTCTTCACCTCTAAGAAACTAAGTTAAGAGACTACAAATGAATGGTCCATAAATTATACGTATGCATAACAATTAAAATTAAATAACCAAGCACAATATTGTTCATATTCATCGTATTCACATTGACTTATTGTATAGTACACCAAAAAATATTCAATATTTTTTTTCACCATCTCAAAGTTTTAGTTTTTTTATCGCTAAGCAAAAAACATAATAGACTATAGCAGATTTAAAAAATTAATTATATTTTATTTTTCTACTCCATCAAAGTTTGTTAGGTTTTTCCCCGCTAAAAAACAAAGTTAAAAGACTATAATCCATGACATATATATTTTATAAAATTGATATTATTTACATTAAATAATCAAGCTCTAATTTGTTTATATTAACCTTTTTCAAGTTGAATTAAGGTAAATTAGATGTAAATATATTCAATATGTTTCTTCTCCATCACAAAATTTCATGTTTCTTCGTCAGTAAGCCACAAAGTTAAAAGACTATAAATGAATGACAAATAGATTATATCTAAATGGGTAATCACTAAAATTAGATATTCAATCTCAATTCTAATTGTATTCACCTTAATCACATTGTATTATGGTATAATAGATGTAAACAATTTCTATGTTTTTCTTCTTCTCCATCACCAAAAATTTGGTTTCTTCACCTCTAAGAAACTAAGTTAAGAGACTACAAATGAATGGTCCATAATTTCTACGTATGCATAATAATTAAAATAAAATAACCAAGCTCAATATTGATCATATTCATCGTATTCACATTGACTTATTGTATATTACACCAATAAATATTCAATCATTTTTTTCACCATCTCAAACTTTTAGGTTTTTTTTATCGCTAAGCAAAAACCATAATAGACTATAGCAGATGTAAAAAATTAATTATATTTTATTTTTCTACTCAATTAAAATTTGTTAGGTTTTTCCCCGTTTAAAAACAAAGTTAAAAGACAATAATCCATGATATATATATTTTATAAAATTGATATTAATTAAACTAAATAATCAAGCTCTAGTTTGTTTATATTTACCTTTCTTCACATTGAATTAAGGTAAATTGGATGTAAATATATTCAATAAGTTTCTTCTCCATCACGAAATTTCATGTTTCTTTGTCAATAAGCCACATAGTTAAAAGACTATAAATGAATGACAAATAGATTATATATAAATGGATAATCACTAAAATTAGATATTCAATCTCAATGCTAATTGCATTCACCTTAATCACATTGTATTATGGTATAATAGATGTAAACAATTTCTATGTTTTTCTTCTTCTCCATCACCAAAAATTTGGTCTGTTCACCTCTAAGAAACTAAGTTAAGAGACTACAAATGAATGGTCCATAATTTATACGTAGGCATAAAAATTAAATTAAAATAGCCAAGCTCAATATTGTTTATATTCATCATATTCACATTGACCTATTGTATATTACACCTAAAAATATTCCATATTTTTTATCGCTAAGCTAAAAACATAATATACAATAGCAGATGTAAAAAATTAATTATATTTTATTTTTCTACTCCATCAATTTCTTTTAGGTTTTTCACCGCTAAAAAACAAAGTTAAAAGACTATAATCCATGACTTATATATTTTATAAAAATTGAAATTAATTAATTAAAATAATCAAGCTCTAATTTGTTTATACTTACCTTTTTAAAATTGAATTAAGGTAAATTAGATGTAAATATATTCAATATGTTTCTTCTCCATCCAAAAATTTCATGTATCTTTGTCAGTAAACCACAGAGTTAAAAGACTATAAATGAATGAGAAATAGATTATATCTAAATGGGTAATCACTAAAATTATATATTCAATATCAATGTTAATTGTATTCACCATAATAACATTGTATTATCATATAATAGATGTAAATAATTTCTATGTTTTTCTTCATCTCCATCACCAAAATTTTGGTTTCTTCATCTCTAAGAAACTAAGTTAAGAGTCTACAAATGAATGGTGCATAATTTATACGTATGCATATCAATAAAAATTGAATAACCAAGCTCAATATTATTCATACTTATCGTATTCACAGTGACTTATTGTATATTACACCAAAAAATATTTAATATTTTTTTACACCATCCCAAAGTTTAAGGTTTTTTTATCGCAAAGAAAAAAACATAAAAGACTATAGCAGATATAAAAAATTAATTATATTTTATATTTCTACTCCATCAAAATTTGTTAGGTTTTTCCCCGTAAAAAAACAAAGTTAAAAGACTATAATCCATGACATATATATTTTATAAAATTGATATTAATTAAATTAAATAATCAAGCTCTAATTTTTTTATAATTACCTTTTTCACATTGAATTAAGGTAAATTAGATTTAAATAAATTCAATCAGTTTCTTCTCCATCATGAAATTTCATGTTTCTTCGTCAGTAAGCCACAGAGTTAAAGGACTATAAATGAATGACAAATATACTATATCTAAATGGGTAATCACTAAAATAAGATATTCAATCTCAATGTTAATTGTATTCACCTTAATCACATTGTATTCTGGTATAATAGATGTAAACAATTTCTATATTTTTCTTCTTCTCCATCACCAAAATTTTGGTTTCTTAACCTCTAAGAAACTAAGTTAAGAGACTACAAATGAATGGTCCATAATTTCTACGTATGCATAATAATTAAAATAAAATAACCAAGCTCAAGATTGTTTATATTCATCGTATTCACATTGACTTATGGTATATTACACCTAAAAATATTCAATATTTTTTTCACCATCCCAAAGTTTTAGGTTTTTTTATCGCCAAGCAAAAATCATAATACACTATAGCATATGTAAAAAATTAATTATATTTTATTTTTCTACTCCATCAAAATTTTTTAGGTTTTTCCCCGCTAAAAAACAAAGTTAAAAGACTATAATCCATGACATATATATTTTATAAAATTGATATTAATTAAATTAAATAATAAAGCTATAATTTGTTTATATTTACCTTTTTCACATTGAAGATAGGTAAATTAGATGTAAATATATTCAACATGTTTCTTCTCCATCACGAAATTTCATGTTTCTTAGTCAGTAAGCCACATAGTTAAAAGACTATAAATAAATGACAAATAGATTATATCTACATGGGTAATCACTCAAATTAAATATTCAATCTTAATGTTAATTTCATTCACCATAATCATATTGTATTGGTGTATAACAGATGTAAACAATTTTTATGTTTTTCTTCTTCTCCATCACCAAAATTTTGGTTTCTTCACCTCTAACAAACTAAGTTATGAGACTACAAATGAATGGTCCATAAATAATACGTATGCATAACAATTAAAATTAAATAACCAAGCACAATATTGTTCATATTCATCGTATTCACATTGACTTATTGTATAGTACACCAAAAAATATTCAATATTTTTTTTCACCATCTCAAAGTTTTAGTTTTTTGTTCGCTAAGCAAAAAACATAATAGACTATAGCAGATATAAAAAATTAATTATATTTTATTTTTCTACTCCATCAAAATTTGTTAGGTTTTTCCCCGCTAAAAAAAAAAGTTAAAAGACTATAATCCATGACATATATATTTTATAAAATTGATATTAATTAAATTAAATAATCAAGCTCTAATTTGTTTATAATTACCTTTTTCACATTGAATTAAGGTAAATTAGATTTAAATATATTCAATAAGTTTTTTCTCCATCACGAAATTCTATGTTTCTTCGTCAGTAAGCCACAGAGTTAAAGGACTATAAATGAATGACAAATAGATGATATCTAAATGGGTATTCATTAAAAAAATATATATACAATCTCAATGTTAATTGTATTCACCTTAATCACATTGTATTCTGGTATAATAGATGTAAACAATTTCTATGTTTTTCTTCTTCTCCATCACCAAAATTTAGGTTTCTTCATCTCTAAGAAACTAAGTTAAGAGACTACAAATGAATGGTCCATAATTTCTACGTATGCATAATAATTAAAATAAAATAACCAAGCTCAATATTGTTTATATTCATCGTATTCACATTGACTTATTGTATATTACACCTAAAAATATTTAATATTTTTTTTTAACCATCCCAAAGTTTTAGGTTTTTTTATCGCCAAGCAAAAATCATAATAGACTATAGCATATGTAAAAATATAATTATATTTTATTTTTCTACTCCATCAAATTTTTTTTAGGTTTTTCCTCGCTAAAAAACAAAGTTAAAAGACTACAATCCATGACATATATATTTTATAAAATTGATATTTATTAAATTAAATAATCAAGCTCTAATTTGTTTATATTTACCTTTTTCACATTGAATTAAGGTAAATTAGATGTAAATATATTCAATATGTTTCTTCTCCATCAGGAAATTTCATGTTTCTTAGTCAGTAAGCCACATAGTTAAAAGACTATAACTGAATGACAATTAGATTATATCTGCATGGGTAATCACTAAAATTAAATATTCATACTCAATGTTTATTGTATTCACCATAATCACATTGTATTATGGTATAATAGATGTAAAAAAATTCTATGTTTTTCTTCTTCTCCATCACCAAAATTTTGGTTTCTTCACCTCTAAGAAACTAAGTTAAGAGACTGCAAATAAATGGTCCAAAATTTATACGTACGCATAACAATTAAAATAAAATAACTAAGCTCAATATTGTTCATATTCATCGTATTCAGATTGACTTATTGTATATTACACCAATAAATATTCAGTCATTTTTTTCACCATCTCAAACTTTTAGGTTTTTTAATCGCTAAGCAAAAAACATAATAGACTATAGCAGATGTAAAAAATTAATTATATTTTATTTTTCTACTCAATCAAAATTTGTTAGGTTTTTCCACGTTTAAAAACAAAGTTAAAAGACTATAATCCATGACATATATAATTTATAAAATTGATATTAATTAAATTAAATAATCAAGCTCTAGTTTGTTTATATTTACCTTTATTCACATTGAATTAAGGTAAATTGGATGTAAATATATTCAATAAGTTTCTTCTCCATCACGAAATTTCATGTTTCTTCGTCAATAAGCCACATAGTTAAAAGACAATAAATGAATGACAAATAGATTATATCTAAATGGATAATCACTAAAATTATATATTCAATCTCAATGCTAATTGCATTCACCTTAATCACATTGTATTATGGTATAATAGATGTAAACAATTTCTATGTTTTTATTCTTTTCCATCACCAAAAATTTGGTTTCTTCATCTTTAACAAACTGAGTTAAGAGACTACAAATGAATGGTGCATAATTTATACGTATGCATATCAATTAAAATAGAATAACCAAGCTCAATATTATTCATACTCATCGTATTCACATTGACTTATTGTATATTACACCAAAAAATATTCAATATTTTTTTACACCATCCCAGAGTTTAAGGTTTTTGTATCTCTAAGCAAAAAACATAAAAGACTATAGCAGATATAAAAAATTAATTATATTTTATTTTTCTACTCCATCAAAACTTGTTAGGTTTTTCCCCTCTAAATAACAAAGTTAAAAGACTATAATCCATGACATATATATTTTATAAAATTGATATTAATTATATTAAATAATCAAGCTCTAATTTGTTTATAATTACCTTTTTCACATTGAATTAAGGTAAATTAGAATTAAATATATTCAATAAGTTTCTTCTCCATCACCAAATTTCATGTTTCTTCGTCAGTAAGCCACTGAGTTAAAGGACTATAAATGAATGACAAGTAGACTATATCTAAATGGGTAATCACTAAAAAAAGATATTCAATCTCAATGTTAATTGTATTCACCTTAATCACATTGTATTCTGGTATAATAGATGTAAACAATTTCTATGTTTTTCTTCTTCTCCATCACCAAAAATTTGGTTTCTTCACCTCTAAGAAACTAAGTTAAGATACTACAAATGAATGGTCCATAATTTCTACGTATGCATAATAATTAAAATAAAATAACCAAGCTCAATATTGATCATATTCATCGTATTCACATTGACTTATTGTATATTACACCAATAAATATTCAATCATTTTTTTCACCATCTCAAACTTTTAGGTTTTTTTTATCGCTAAGCAAAAACCATAATAGACTATAGCAGATGTAAAAAATTAATTATATTTTATTTTTCTACTCAATCAAAATTTGTTAGGTTTTTCCCCGTTTAAAAACAAAGTTAAAAGACAATAATCCATGAGATATATATTTTATAAAATTGATATTAATTAAATTAAATAATCAAGCTCTAGTTTGTTTATATTTACCTTTCTTCACATTGAATTAAGGTAAATTGGATGTAAATATATTCAATAAGTTTCTTCTCCATCACGAAATTTCATGTTTCTTCGTCAATAAGCCACATAGTTAAAAGACTATAAATGAATGACAAATATATTATATATATATGGATAATCACTAAAATTATATATTCAATCTCAATGCTAATTGCATTCACCTTAATCACATTGTATTATGGTATAATAGATGTAAACAATTTCTATGTTTTTATTCTTTTCCATCACCAAAAATTTGGTTTCTTCATCTTTAACAAACTGAGTTAAGAGACTACAAATGAATGGTGCATAATTATACGTATGCATATCAATTAAAATAGAATAACCAAGCTCAATATTATTCATACTCATCGTATTCACATTGACTTATTGTATATTACACCAAAAAATATTCAATATTTTTTTACACCGTCCCAAAGTTTAAGGTTTTTGTATCTCTAAGCAAAAAACATAAAAGACTATAGCAGATATAAAAAATTAATTATATTTTATTTTTCTACTCCATCAATTTTTTTTTTTAGGTTTTTCACCGTTAAAAAACAAAGTTAAAAGACTATAATCCATGACATATATATTTTATAAAAATTGAAATTAATTAATTTAAATAATCAAGCTCTAATTTGTTTATACTTACCTTTTTAAAATTGAATTAAGGTAAATTAGATGTAAATATATTCAATATGTTTCTTCTCCATCCAGAAATTTCATGTTTCTTTGTCAGTAAATCACAGAGTTAAAAGACTATAAATGAATGACAAATAGATTATATCTAAATGGGTAATCACTAAAATTATATATTCAATATCAATGTTAATTGTATTCACCATAATAACATTGTATTAGGATATAATAGATATAAATAATTTCCATGTTTTTCTTCTTCTCCATCACCAAAATTTTGGTTTCTTCATCTCTAAGAAACTAAGTTAAGAGTCTACAAATAAATGGTGCATAATTTATACGTATGCATATCAATAAAAATAGAATAACCAAGCTCAATATTATTCATACTCATCGTATTCACATTGACTTATTGTATATTACACCAAAAAATATTCAATATTTTTTTACACCATCCCAAAGTTTAAGGTTTTTGTATCGCAAAGAAAAAAACATAAAAGACTATAGCAGATATAAAAAATTAATTATATTTTATTTTTCTACTCCATCAAAACTTGTTAGGTTTTTCCCTGCAAAAAAATAAAGTTAAAAGACTATAATCCATGAAATATATATTTTATAAAATTAATATTAATTAAATTAAATAATGAAGCTCTAATTTGTTTATAATTACC
Organism: Lathyrus sativus; assembly: GCA_963859935.3. Taxonomy (NCBI): domain Eukaryota; kingdom Viridiplantae; phylum Streptophyta; class Magnoliopsida; order Fabales; family Fabaceae; genus Lathyrus; species Lathyrus sativus. The sequence goes on along the minus strand of OZ012738.1, from coordinate 11,028,404 downwards.
TTTTTCACATTGAATTAAGGTAAATTAGATTTAAATATATTTAATAAGTTTCTTCTCCATCACGAAATTTCATGTTTCTTTGTCAGTAAGCCACATAGTTAAAGGACTATAAATGAATAACAAATAGACTATATCTAAATGGGTAATCACTAAAATAAGATATTCAATCTCAATGTTAATTGTATTCACCTTAATCACATTGTATTCTGGTATAATAGATGTAAACAATTTCTATGTTTTTCTTCTTCTCCATTACCAAAATTTTGGTATCTTCACCTCTAAAAAACTAAGTTAAGAGACAACAAATGAATGGTCCATAATTTCTACGTATGCATAATAATTAAAATAAAATAACCAAGCTCAAGATTGTTTATATTCATCCTATTCACATTGACTTATTGTATATTACACCTAAAAATATTCAATATATTTTTCACCATCCCAAAGTTTTAGGTTTTTTTATCGCCAAGCAAAAATCATAATACAATATATCATATGTAAAAAATTAATTATATTTTATTTTTCTACTCCATTAAATTTTTTTAGGTTTTTCCCCGCTAAAAAACAAAGTTAAAAGACTATAATCCATGACATATATATTTTATAAAATTGATATTAATTAAATTAAATAATCAAGCTATAATTTGTTTATATTTACCTTTTTCACATTGAAGTTAGGTAAATTATATGTAAATATATTCAATATTATTCTTCTCCATCACGAAATTTCATGTTTCTTAGTCAGTAAGCCACATAGTTAAGAGACTATAAATAAATGACAAATAGATTATATCTACATGGGTAATCACTCAAATTAAATATTCAATCTTAATGTTAATTGCATTCACCATAATCACATTGTATTATGGTATAACAGATGTAAACAATTTTTATGTTTTTCTTCTTCTCCATCACCAAAATTTTGGTTTCTTCACCTCTAAGAAACTAAGTTAAGAGACTAAAAATGAATGGTCCATAAATTATACGTATGCATAACAATTAAAATTAAATAACCAAGCACAATATTGTTCATATTCATCGTATTCACATTGACTTATTGTATAGTACACCAAAAAATATTCAATATTTTTTTTCACCATCTCAAAGTTTTAGTTTTTTTATCGCTAAGCAAAAAACATAATAGACTATAGCAGATTTAAAAAATTAATTATATTTTATTTTTCTACTTCATCAAAGTTTGTTAGGTTTTTCCCCGCTAAAAAACAAAGTTAAAAGACTATAATCCATGACATATATATTTTATAAAATTGATATTATTTACATTAAATAATCAAGCTCTAATTTGTTTATATTAACCTTTTTCAAGTTGAATTAAGGTAAATTAGATGTAAATATATTCAATATGTTTCTTCTCCATCACAAAATTTCATGTTTCTTCGTCAGTAAGCCACAAAGTTAAAAGACTATAAATGAATGACAAATAGATTATATCTAAATGGGTAATCACTAAAATTAGATATTCAATCTCAATTCTAATTGTATTCACCTTAATCACATTGTATTATGGTATAATAGATGTAAACAATTTCTATGTTTTTCTTCTTCTTCTCCATCACCAAAAATTTGGTTTCTTCAGCTCTAAGAAACTAAGTTAAGAGAGTACAAATGAATGGTCCATAATTTATACGTATGCATAAAAATTAAATTAAAAGAGCCAAGCTCAATATTGTCTATATTCATCGTATTCATATTGAGTTATTGTATATTACACCTAAAAATATTCCATATTTTTTTTCACCATCCCAAAGTTTTAAGTTTTTTTATCGCTAAGCAAAAAACATAATATACAATAGCAGATGTAAAAAATTAATTATATTTTATTTTTCTACTCCATCAATTTTTTTAGGTTTTTCACCGCTAAAAAACAAAGTTAAAAGACTATAATCCATGACATATATATTTTATAAAAATTGAATTTAATTAATTTAAATAATCAAGGTCTAATTTGTTTATACTTACCTTTTTAAAATTGAATTAAGGTAAATTAGATGTAAATATATTCAATATGTTTCTTCTCCATCAAGAAATTTCATATTTCTTTGTCAGTAAACCACAGAGTTAAAAGATTATAAATGAATGACAAATAAATTATATCTAAATGGGTAATCACTAAAATTATATTCAATATCAATGTTAACTGTATTCACCATAATCACATTGTATTATGGTATAATAGATGTAAATAATTTCTATGTTTTTCTTCTTCTTCATCACCAAAATTTTGGTTTCTTCATCTCTAAGAAACTAAGTTAAGAGACTACAAATGAATGGTCCATAATTTATACGTATGCATATCAATTAAAATAAAATAACCAAGCTCAATGTTATTCATATTCATCGTATTCACATTGACTTATTGTATATGACACCAAAAGATATTCAATATTTTTTTACACCATCCCAAAGTTTTAGGTTTTTTTATCGCTAAGCAAAAAACATAATAGACTATAGCAGATGTAAAAAATAAATTATATTTTATTTTTCTACACCATCAAATTTTTTTAGGTTATTCCCTGCTAAAAAACAAAGTTAAAAGACTATAATCCATGACATATATATTTTTTACAATTGATATTAATTAAATTTAATAATCAAGCTCTAACTTTTGATATTTACCCTTTTCACATTGAATTAAGGTAAATTAGATGTAAATATATTCAATAAGTTTCTTCTCCATCACGAAATTTCATGTTTCTTCGTCAGTAAGCCACAGAGTTAAAAGACTATAAATGAATGACAAATAGATTATATCTAAATGGATAATTACTAAAATCAGATATTCAATCTCAAATGTTAATTGTATTCACCTTAATCACATTGTATTATGGTATAATAAATGTAAACAATTTCTATGTTTTTCTTCTTCTCAATCACCAAAAATTTGGTTTCTTCACCTCTAAGAGACAAAGTTAAGAGACTACAAATGATTGGTCCATAATTTCTACATATGCATAAAAACTAAAATAAAATAACCAAGCATAATATTGTTTATAATCATCGTATTCACATTGACTTATTGTATATTACACCTAAAAATATTTAATATTTTTTCTTAAGCATCCCAAAGTTTTAGGTTTTTTTATCGCCAAGCAAAAATCATAATAGACTATAGCATATGTAAAAATATAATTATATTTTATTTTTCTAATCCATCAAATTTTTTTTAGGTTTTTCCTCGCTAAAAAACAAAGTTAAAAGACTACAATCCATGACATATATATTTTATAAAATTGATATTAATTAAATTAAATAATCAAGCTCTAATTTGTTTATATTTACCTTTTTCACATTGAATTAAGGTAAATTAGATGTAAATATATTCAATATGTTTCTTCTCCATCAGGAAATTTCATGTTTCTTAGTCAGTAAGCCACATAGTTAAAAGACTATAACTGAATGACAATTAGATTATATCTGCATGGGTAATCACTAAAATTAAATATTCATACTCACTGTTTATTTTATTCACCATAATCACATTGTATTATGGTATAATAGATGTAAAAAATTTCTATGTTTTTCTTCTTCTCCATCACCAAAATTTTGGTTTCTTCACCTCTAAGAAACTAAGTTAAGAGACTGCAAATAAATGGTCCAAAATTTATACGTACGCATAACAATTAAAATAAAATAACTAAGCTCAATATTGTTCATATTCATCGTGTTCAGATTGACTTATTGTATATTACACCAATAAATATTCAATCATTTTTTTCACCATCTCAAACTTTTAGGTTTTTTAATCGCTAAGCAAAAAACATAATAGACTATAGCAGATGTAAAAAATTAATTATATTTTATTTTTCTACTCAATCAAAAGTTGTTAGGTTTTTCCACGTTTAAAAACAAAGTTAAAAGACTATAATCCATGACATATATAATTTATAAAATTGATATTAATTAAATTAAATAATCAAGCTCTAGTTTGTTTATATTTACCTTTATTCACATTGAATTAAGGTAAATTGGATGTAAATATATTCAATAAGTTTCTTCTCCATCACGAAATTTCATGTTTCTTCGTCAATAAGCCACATAGTTAAAAGACTATAAATGAATGACAAATAGATTATATCTAAATGGATAATCACTAAAATTAGATATTCAATCTAAATGCTAATTGTATTCACCTTAATCACATTGTATTATGGTATAATAGATGTAAATTATTTCTATATTTTTCTTCTTCTCCATCACCAAAAGTTTGGTTTCTTCATCTTTAACAAACTGAGTTAAGAGACTACAAATGAATGGTGCATAATTTATACGTATGCATATCAATTAAAATAGAATAACCAAGCTCAATATTATTCATACTCATCGTATTCACATTGACTTATTGTATATTACACCAAAAAATATTCAACATTTTTTTACACCATCCCAAAGTTTAAGGTTTTTGTATCTCTAAGAAAAAAACATAAAAGACTATAGCAGATATAAAAAATTAATTATATTTTATTTTTCTACTCCATCAAAATTTGTTAGGTTTATCCCCTCCAAATAACAAAGTTAAAAGACTATAATCCATGACATATATATTTTATAAAATTGATATTAATTATATTAAATAATCAAGCTCTAATTTGTTTATAATTACCTTTTTCACATTGAATTAAGGTAAATTAGATTTAAATATATTCAATAAGTTTCTTCTCCATAACCAAATTTCATGTTTCTTCGTCAGTAAGCCACTGAGTTAAAGGACTATAAATGAATGACAAATAGACTATATCTAAATGGGTAATCACTAAAAATAGATATTCAATCTCAATGTTAATTGTATTCACCTTAATCACATTGTATTCTGGTATAATAGATGTAAACAATTTCTATGTTTTTCTTCTTCTCCATCACCAAAAATTTGGTTTCTTCACCTCTAAGAAACTAAGTTAAGAGACTACAAATGAATGGTCCATAATTTCTACGTATGCATAATAATTAAAATAAAATAACCAAGCTCAATATTGATCATATTCATCGTATTCACATTGACTTATTGTATATTACACCAATAAATATTCAATCATTTTTTTCACCATCTCAAACTTTTAGGTTTTTTTTATCGCTAAGCAAAAACCATAATAGAATATAGCAGATGTAAAAAATTAATTATATTTTATTTTTCTACTCAATCAAAATTTGTTAGGTTTTTCCCCGTTTAAAAACAAAGTTAAAAGACAATAATCCATGACATATATATTTTATAAAATTGATATTAATTAAATAAAATAATCAAGCTCTAGTTTGTTTATATTTACCTTTCTTCACATTGAATTAAGGTAAATTGGATGTAAATATATTCAATAAGTTTCTTCTCTATCACGAAATTTCATGTTTCTTCGTCAATAAGCCACATAGTTAAAAGACTATAAATGAATGACAAATAGATTATATCTAAATGGATAATCACTAAAATTAGATATTCAATCTAAATGCTAATTGTATTCCCCTTAATCACATTGTATTATGGTATAATAGATGTAAATTATTTCTATATTTTTCTTCTTCTCCATCACCAAAATTTTGGTTTCTTCATCTTTAACAAACTGAGTTAAGAGACTACAAATGAATGGTGCATAATTTATACGTATGCATATCAATTAAAATAGAATAACCAAGCTCAATATTATTCATACTCATCGTATTCACATTGACTTATTGTATATTACACCAAAAAATATTCAACATTTTTTTACACCATCCCAAAGTTTAAGGTTTTTGTATCTCTAAGCAAAAAACATAAAAGACTATAGCAGATATAAAAAATTAATTATATTTTATTTTTCTACTCCATCAAAATTTGTTAGGTTTTTCCCCTCTAAATAACAAAGTTAAAAGAATATAATCCATGACATATATATTTTATAAAATTGATATTAATTATATTAAATAATCAAGCTCTAATTTGTTTATAATTACCTTTTTCACATTGAATTAAGGTAAATTAGATTTAAATATATTCAATAAGTTTCTTCTCCATCACCAAATTTCATGTTTCTTCGTCAGTAAGCCACTGAGTTAAAGGACTATAAATGAATGACAAATAGACTATATCTAAATGGGTAATCACTAAAAAAAGATATTCAATCTCAATGTTAATTGTATTCACCTTAATCAGACTGTATTCTGGTATAATAGATGTAAACAATTTCTATGTTTTTCTTCTTCTCCATCACCAAAAATTTGGTTTCTTCACCTCTAAGAAACTAAGTTAAGAGACTACAAATGAATGGTCCATAATTTCTACGTATGCATAATAATTAAAATAAAATAACCAAGCTCAATATTGATCATATTCATCGTATTCACATTGAATTATTGTATATTACACCAATAAATATTAAATCATTTTTTTCACCATCTCAAACTTTTAGGTTTTTTTATCGCTAAGCAAAAACCATAATAGACTATAGCAGATGTAAAAAATTAATTATATTTTATTTTTCTACTCAATCAAAATTTGTTAGGTTTTTCCCCGTTTAAAAACAAAGTTAAAAGACAATAATCCATGACATATATATTTTATAAAATTGATATTAATTAAATTAAATAATCAAGCTCTAGTTTGTTTATATTTACCTTTCTTCACATTGAATTAAGGTAAATTGGATGTAAATATATTCAATAAGTTTCTTCTCCATCACGAAATTTCATGTTTCTTCGTCAATAAGCCACATAGTTAAAAGACTATAAATGAATGACAAATAGATTATATCTAAATGGATAATCACTAAAATTAGATATTCAATCTAAATGCTAATTGTATTCACCTTAATCACATTGTATTATGGTATAATAGATGTAAATTATTTCTATATTTTTCTTCTTCTCCATCACCAAAATTTTGGTTTCTTCATCTTTAACAAACATAGTTAAGAGACTACAAATGAATGGTGCATAATTTATACGTATGCATATCAATTAAAATAGAATAACCAAGCTCAATATTGTTCATACTCATCGTATTCACATTGACTTATTGTATATTACACCAAAAAATATTCAATATTTTTTTACACCATCCCAAAGTTTAAGGTTTTTGTATCTCTAAGCAAAAAACATAAAAGACTATAGCAGATATAAAAAATTAATTATATTTTATTTTTCTACTCCATCAAAATTTGTTAGGTTTTTCCCCTCTAAATAACAAAGTTAAAAGACTATAATCCATGACATATATATTTTATAAAATTGATATTAATTATATTAAATAATCAAGCTCTAATTTGTTTATAATTACCTTTTTCACATTGAATTAAGGTAAATTAGATTTAAATATATTCAATAAGTTTCTTCTCCATCACCAAATTTCATGTTTCTTCGTCAGTAAGCCACTGAGTTAAAGGACAATAAATGAATGACAAATAGACTATATCTAAATTGGTAATCACTAAAAAAAGATATTCAATCTCAATTTTAATTGTATTCACCTTAATCACATTGTATTCTGGTATAATAGATGTAAACAATTTCTATGTTTTTCTTCTTCTCCATCACCAAAAATTTGGTTTCTTCACCTCTAAGAAACTAAGTTAAGAGACTACAAATGAATGGTCCATAATTTCTACGTATGCATAATAATTAAAATAAAATAACCAAGCTCAATATTGATCATATTCATCGTATTCACATTGACTTATTGTATATTACACCTATAAATATTCAATCATTTCTTTCACCATCTCAAACTTTTAGGTTTTTTTTATCGCTAAGCAAAAACCATAATAGACTATAGCAGATGTAAAAAATTAATTATATTTTATTTTTCTACTCAATCAAAATTTGTTAGGTTTTTCCCCGTTTAAAAACAAAGTTAAAAGACAATAATCCATGACATATATATTTTATAAAATTGATATTAATTAAATTAAATAATCAAGCTCTAGTTTGTTTATATTTACCTTTCTTCACATTGAATTAAGGTAAATTGGATGTAAATATATTCAATAAGTTTCTTCTCCATCACGAAATTTCATGTTTCTTCGTCAATAAGCCACATAGTTAAAAGACTATAAATGAATGACAAATAGATTATATCTAAATGGATAATCACTAAAATTAGATATTCAATCTAAATGCTAATTGTATTCACCTTAATCACATTGTATTATGGTATAATAGATGTAAATTATTTCTATATTTTTCTTCTTCTCCATCACTAAAATTTTGGTTTCTTCATCTTTAACAAACTGAGTTAAGAGACTACAAATGAATGGTGCATAATTTATACGTATGCATATCAATTAAAATAGAATAACCAAGCTCAATATTATTCATACTCGTCGTATTCACATTGACTTATTGTATATTACACCAAAAAATATTCAACATTTTTTTACACCATCCCAAAGTTTAAGGTTTTTGTATCTCTAAGCAAAAAACATAAAAGACTATAGCAGATATAAAAAATTAATTATATTTTATTTTTCTACTCCATCAAAATTTGTTAGGTTTTCCCCCTCTAAATAACAAAGTTAAAAGACTATAATCCATGACATATATATTTTATAAAATTGATATTAATTATATTAAATAATCAAGCTCTAATTTGTTTATAATTACCTTTTTCACATTGAATTAAGGTAAATTAGATTTAAATATATTCAATAAGTTTCTTCTCCATCACCAAATTTCATGTTTCTTCGTCAGTAAGCCACTGAGTTAAAGGACTATAAATGAATGACAAATAGACTATATCTAAATGGGTAATCACTAAAAAAAGATATTCAATCTCAATGTTAATTGTATTCACCTTAATCACACTGTATTCTGGTATAATAGATGTAAACAATTTCTATGTTTTTCTTCTTCTCCATCACCAAAAATTTGGTTTCTTCACCTCTAAGAAACTAAGTTAAGAGACTACAAATGAATGGTCCATAATTTCTACGTATGCATAATAATTAAAATAAAATAACCAAGCTCAATATTGATCATATTCATCGTATTCACATTGAATTATTGTATATTACACCAATAAATATTAAATCATTTTTTTCACCATCTCAAACTTTTAGGTTTTTTTTATCGTTAAGCAAAAACCATAATAGACTATAGCAGATGTAAAAAATTAATTATATTTTATTTTTCTACTCAATCAAAATTTGTTAGGTTTTTCCCTGTTTAAAAACAAAGTTAAAAGACAATAATCCATGACATATATATTTTATAAAATTGATATTAATTAAATTAAATAATCAAGCTCTAGTTTGTTTATATTTACCTTTCTTCACATTGAATTAAGGTAAATTGGATGTAAATATATTCAATAAGTTTCTTCTCCATCACGAAATTTTATGTTTCTTCGTCAATAAGCCACATAGTTAAAAGACTATAAATGAATGACAAATAGATTATATCTAAATGGATAATCACTAAAATTAGATATTCAATCTAAATGCTAATTGTATTCACCTTAATCACATTTTATTATGGTATAATAGATGTAAATTATTTCTATATTTTTCTTCTTCTCCATCACCAAAATTTTGGTTTCTTCATCTTTAACAAACATAGTTAAGAGACTACAAATGAATGGTGCATAATTTATACGTATGCATATCAACTAAAATAGAATAACCAAGCTCAATATTGTTCATACTCATCGTATTCACATTGACTTATTGTATATTACACCAAAAAATATTCAATATTTTTTTACACCATCCCAAAGTTTAAGGTTTTTGTATCTCTAAGCAAAAAACATAAAAGACTATAGCAGATATAAAAAATTAATTATATTTTATTTTTCTACTCCATCAAAATTTGTTAGGTTTTTCCCCTCTAAATAACAAAGTTAAAAGACTATAATCCATGACATATATATTTTATAAAATTGATATTAATTATATTAAATAATCAAGCTCTAATTTGTTTATAATTACCTTTTTCACATTGAATTAAGGTAAATTAGATTTAAATATATTCAATAAGTTTCTTCTCCATCACCAAATTTCATGTTTCTTCGTCAGTAAGCCACTGAGTTAAAGGACTATAAATGAATGACAAATAGACTATATCTAAATGGGTAATCACTAAAAAAAGATATTCAATCTCAATGTTAATTGTATTCACCTTAATCACATTGTATTCTGGTATAATAGATGTAAACAATTTCTATGTTTTTCTTCTTCTCCATCACCAAAAATTTGGTTTCTTCACCTCTAAGAAACTAAGTTAAGAGACTACAAATGAATGGTCCATAATTTCTACGTATGCATAATAATTAAAATAAAATAACCAAGCTCAATATTGATCATATTCATCGTATTCACATTGACTTATTGTATATTACACCTATAAATATTCAATCATTTTTTTCACCATCTCAAACTTTTAGGTTTTTTTATCGCTAAGCAAAAACCATAATAGACTATAGCAGATGTAAAAAATTAATTATATTTTATTTTTCTACTCAATCAAAATTTGTTAGGTTTTTCCCCGTTTAAAAACAAAGTTAAAAGACAATAATCCATGACATATATATTTTATAAAATTGATATTAATTAAATTAAATAATCAAGCTCTAGTTTGTTTATATTTACCTTTCTTCACATTGAATTAAGGTAAATTGGATGTAAATATATTCAATAAGTTTCTTCTCCATCACGAAATTTCATGTTTCTTCGTCAATAAGCCACATAGTTAAAAGACTATAAATGAATGACAAATAGATTATATCTAAATGGATAATCACTAAAATTAGATATTCAATCTAAATGCTAATTGTATTCACCTTAATCACATTGTATTATGGTATAATAGATGTAAATTATTTCTATATTTTTCTTCTTCTCCATCACCAAAATTTTGGTTTCTTCATCTTTAACAAACTGAGTTAAGAGACTACAAATGAATGGTGCATAATTTATACGTATGCATATCAATTAAAATAGAATAACCAAGCTCAATATTGTTCATACTCATCGTATTCACATTGACTTATTGTATATTACACCAAAAAATATTCAATATTTTTTTACACCATCCCAAAGTTTAAGGTTTTTGTATCTCTAAGCAAAAAACATAAAAGACTATAGCAGATATAAAAAATTAATTATATTTTATTTTTCTACTCCATCAAAATTTGTTAGGTTTTTCCCCTCTAAATAACAAAGTTAAAAGACTATAATCCATGACATATATATTTTATAAAAATGATATTAATTATATTAAATAATCAAGCTCTAATTTGTTTATAATTACCTTTTTCACATCGAATTAAGGTAAATTAGATTTAAATATATTCAATAAGTTTCTTCTCCATCACCAAATTTCATGTTTCTTCGTCAGTAAGCCACTGAGTTAAAGGACTATAAATGAATGACAAATAGACTATATCTAAATGGGTAATCACTAAAAAAATATATTCAATCTCAATGTTAATTGTATTCACCTTAATCACATTGTATTCTGGTATAATAGATGTAAACAATTTCTATGTTTTTCTTCTTCTCCATCACCAAAAATTTGGTTTCTTCACCTCTAAGAAACTAAGTTAAGAGACTACAAATGAATGGTCCATAATTTCTACGTATGCATAATAATTAAAATAAAATAACCAAGCTCAATATTGATCATATTCATCGTATTCACATTGACTTATTGTATATTACACCTATAAATATTCAATCATTTTTTTCACCATCTCAAACTTTTAGGTTTTTTTATCGCTAAGCAAAAACCATAATAGACTATAGCAGATGTAAAAAATTAATTATATTTTATTTTTCTACTCAATCAAAATTTGTTAGGTTTTTCCCCGTTTAAAAACAAAGTTAAAAGACAATAATCCATGACATATATATTTTATAAAATTGATATTAATTAAATTAAATAATCAAGCTCTAGTTTGTTTATATTTACCTTTCTTCACATTGAATTAAGGTAAATTGGATGTAAATATATTCAATAAGTTTCTTCTCCATCACGAAATTTCATGTTTCTTCGTCAATAAGCCACATAGTTAAAATACTATAAATGAATGACAAATAGATTATATCTAAATGGATAATCACTAAAATTAGATATTCAATCTAAATTCTAATTGTATTCACCTTAATCACATTGTATTATGGTATAATAGATGTAAATTATTTCTATATTTTTCTTCTTCTCCATCACTAAAATTTTGGTTTCTTCATCTTTAACAAACTGAGTTAAGAGACTACAAATGAATGGTGCATAATTTATACGTATGCATATCAATTAAAATAGAATAACCAAGCTCAATATTATTCATACTCGTCGTATTCACATTGACTTATTGTATATTACACCAAAAAATATTCAATATTTTTTTACACCATCCCAAAGTTTAAGGTTTTTGTATCTCTAAGCAAAAAACATAAAAGACTATAGCAGATATAAAAAATTAATTATATTTTATTTTTCTACTCCATCAAAATTTGTTAGGTTTTCCCCCTCTAAATAACAAAGTTAAAAGACTATAATCCATGACATATATATTTTATAAAATTGATATTAATTATATTAAATAATCAAGCTCTAATTTGTTTATAATTACCTTTTTCACATTGAATTAAGGTAAATTAGATTTAAATATATTCAATAAGTTTCTTCTCCATCACCAAATTTCATGTTTCTTCGTCAGTAAGCCACTGAGTTAAAGGACTATAAATGAATGACAAATAGACTATATCTAAATGGGTAATCACTAAAAAAAGATATTCAATCTCAATGTTAATTGTATTCACCTTAATCACATTGTATTCTGGTATAATAGATGTAAACAATTTCTATGTTTTTCTTCTTCTCCATCACCAAAAATTTGGTTTCTTCACCTCTAAGAAACTAAGTTAAGAGACTACAAATGAATGGTCCATAATTTCTACGTATGCATAATAATTAAAATAAAATAACCAAGCTCAATATTGATCATATTCATCGTATTCACATTGACTTATTGTATATTACACCAATAAATATTCAATCATTTTTTTCACCATCTCAAACTTTTAGGTTTTTTTTATCGCTAAGCAAAAACCATAATAGACTATAGCAGATGTAAAAAATTAATTATATTTTATTTTTCTACTCAATCAAAATTTGTTAGGTTTTTCCCCGTTTAAAAACAAAGTTAAAAGACAATAATCCATGACATATATATTTTATAAAATTGATATTAATTAAATTAAATAATCAAGCTCTAGTTTGTTTATATTTACCTTTCTTCACATTGAATTAAGGCAAATTGGATGTAAATATATTCAATAAGTTTCTTCTCCATCACGAAATTTCATGTTTCTTCGTCAATAAGCCACATAGTTAAAAGACTATAAATGAATGACAAATAGATTATATCTAAATGGATAATCACTAAAATTAGATATTCAATCTAAATGCTAATTGTATTCACCTTAATCACATTGTATTATGGTATAATAGATGTAAATTATTTCTATATTTTTCTTCTTCTCCATCACCAAAATTTTGGTTTCTTCATCTTTAACAAACATAGTTAAGAGACTATAAATGAATGGTGCATAATTTATACGTATGCATATCAATTAAAATAGAATAACCAAGCTCAATATTGTTCATACTCATCGTATTCACATTGACTTATTGTATATTACACCAAAAAATATTCAATATTTTTTTACACCATCCCAAAGTTTAAGGTTTTTGTATCTCTAAGCAAAAAACATAAAAGACTATAGCAGATATAAAAAATTAATTATATTTTATTTTTCTACTCCATCAAAATTTGTTAGGTTTTTCCCCTCTAAATAACAAAGTTAAAAGACTATAATCCATGACATATATATTTTATAAAAATGATATTAATTATATTAAATAATCAAGCTCTAATTTGTTTATAATTACCTTTTTCACATTGAATTAAGGTAAATTAGATTTAAATATATTCAATAAGTTTCTTCTCCATCACCAAATTTCATGTTTCTTCGTCAGTAAGCCACTGAGTTAAAGGACTATAAATGAATGACAAATAGACTATATCTAAATGGGTAATCACTAAAAAAAGATATTCAATCTCAATGTTAATTGTATTCACCTTAATCACATTGTATTATGGTATAATAGATGTAAACAATTTCTATGTTTTTCTTCTTCTCCATCACCAAAAATTTGGTTTCTTCACCTCTAAGAAACTAAGTTAAGAGACTACAAATGAATGGTCCATAATTTCTACGTATGCATAATAATTAAAATAAAATAACCAAGCTCAATATTGATCATATTCATCGTATTCACATTGACTTATTGTATATTACACCTATAAATATTCAATCATTTTTTTCACCATCTCAAACTTTTAGGTTTTTTTTATCGCTAAGCAAAAACCATAATAGACTATAGCAGATGTAAAAAATTAATTATATTTTATTTTTCTACTCAATCAAAATTTGTTAGGTTTTTCCCCGTTTAAAAACAAAGTTAAAAGATAATAATCCATGACATATATATTTTATAAAATTGATATTAATTAAATTAAATAATCAAGCTCTAGTTTGTTTATATTTACCTTTCTTCACATTGAATTAAGGTAAATTGGATGTAAATATATTCAATAAGTTTCTTCTCCATCACGAAATTTCATGTTTCTTCGTCAATAAGCCACATAGTTAAAAGACTATAAATGAATGACAAATAGATTATATCTAAATGGATAATCACTAAAATTAGATATTCAATCTAAATGCTAATTGTATTCACCTTAATCACATTGTATTATGGTATAATAGATGTAAATTATTTCTATATTTTTCTTCTTCTCCATCACTAAAATTTTGGTTTCTTCATCTTTAACAAACTGAGTTAAGAGACTACAAATGAATGGTGCATAATTTATACGTATGCATATCAATTAAAATAGAATAACCAAGCTCAATATTATTCATACTCGTCGTATTCACATTGACTTATTGTATATTACACCAAAAAATATTCAATATTTTTTTACACCATCCCAAAGTTTAAGGTTTTTGTATCTCTAAGCAAAAAACATAAAAGACTATAGCAGATATAAAAAATTAATTATATTTTATTTTTCTACTCCATCAAAATTTGTTAGGTTTTCCCCCTCTAAATAACAAAGTTAAAAGACTATAATCCATGACATATATATTTTATAAAATTGATATTAATTATATTAAATAATCAAGCTCTAATTTGTTTATAATTACCTTTTTCACATTGAATTAAGGTAAATTAGATTTAAATATATTCAATAAGTTTCTTCTCCATCACCAAATTTCATGTTTCTTTGTCAGTAAGCCACTGAGTTAAAGGACTATAAATGAATGACAAATAGACTATATCTAAATGGGTAATCACTAAAAAAAGATATTCAATCTCAATGTTAATTGTATTCACCTTAATCACATTGTATTCTGGTATAATATATGTAAACAATTTCTATGTTTTTCTTCTTCTCCATCACCAAAAATTTGGTTTCTTCACCTCTAAGAAACTAAGTTAAGAGACTACAAATGAATGGTCCATAATTTCTACGTATGCATAATAATTAAAATAAAATAACCAAGCTCAATATTGATCATATTCATCGTATTCACATTGACTTATTGTATATTACACCAATAAATATTCAATCATTTTTTTCACCATCTCAAACTTTTAGGTTTTTTTTATCGCTAAGCAAAAACCATAATAGACTATAGCAAATGTAAAAAATTAATTATATTTTATTTTTCTACTCAATCAAAATTTGTTAGGTTTTTCCCCGTTTAAAAACAAAGTTAAAAGACAATAATCCATGACATATATATTTTATAAAATTGATATTAATTAAATTAAATAATCAAGCTCTAGTTTGTTTATATTTACCTTTCTTCACATTGAATTAAGGTAAATTGGATGTAAATATATTCAATAAGTTTCTTCTCCATCACGAAATTTCATGTTTCTTCGTCAATAAGCCACATAGTTAAAAGACTATAAATGAATGACAAATAGATTATATCTAAATGGATAATCACTAAAATTAGATATTCAATCTAAATGCTAATTGTATTCACCTTAATCACATTGTATTATGGTATAATAGATGTAAATTATTTCTATATTTTTCTTCTTCTCCATCACCAAAATTTTGGTTTCTTCATCTTTAACAAACTGAGTTAAGAGACTACAAATGAATGGTGCATAATTTATACGTATGCATATCAATTAAAATAGAATAACCAAGCTCAATATTGTTCATACTCATCGTATTCACATTGACTTATTGTATATTACACCAAAAAATATTCAATATTTTTTTTCACCATCCCAAAGTTTTAAGTTTTTTTATCGCTAAGCTAAAAACATAATATACAATAGCAGATGTAAAAAATTAATTATCTTTTATTTTTCTACTCCATCAAAATTTGTTAGGTTTTCCCCCTCTAAATAACAAAGTTAAAAGACTATAATCCATGACATATATATTTTATAAAATTGATATTAATTATATTAAATAATCAAGCTCTAATTTGTTTATAATTACCTTTTTCACATTGAATTAAGGTAAATTAGATTTAAATATATTCAATAAGTTTCTTCTCCATCACCAAATTTCATGTTTCTTCGTCAGTAAGCCACTGAGTTAAAGGACTATAAATGAATGATAAATAGACTATATCTAAATGGGTAATCACTAAAAAAAGATATTCAATCTCAATGTTAATTGTATTCACCTTAATCACATTGTATTCTGGTATAATAGATGTAAACAATTTCTATGTTTTTCTTCTTCTCCATCACCAAAAATTTGGTTTCTTCACCTCTAAGAAACTAAGTTAAGAGACTACAAATGAATGGTCCATAATTTCTACGTATGCATAATAATTAAAATAAAATAACCAAGCTCAATATTGATCATATTCATCGTATTCACATTGACTTATTGTATATTACACCAATAAATATTCAATCATTTTTTTCACCATCTCAAACTTTTAGGTTTTTTTTATCGCTAAGCAAAAACCATAATAGACTATAGCAGATGTAAAAAATTAATTATATTTTATTTTTCTACTCAATCAAAATTTGTTAGGTTTTTCCCCGTTTAAAAACAAAGTTAAAAGACAATAATCCATGACATATATATTTTATAAAATTGATATTAATTAAATTAAATAATCAAGCTCTAGTTTGTTTATATTTACCTTTCTTCACATTGAATTAAGGCAAATTGGATGTAAATATATTCAATAAGTTTCTTCTCCATCACGAAATTTCATGTTTCTTCGTCAATAAGCCACATAGTTAAAAGACTATAAATGAATGACAAATAGATTATATCTAAATGGATAATCACTAAAATTAGATATTCAATCTAAATGCTAATTGTATTCACCTTAATCACATTGTATTATGGTATAATAGATGTAAATTATTTCTATATTTTTCTTCTTCTCCATCACCAAAATTTTGGTTTCTTCATCTTTAACAAACATAGTTAAGAGACTATAAATGAATGGTGCATAATTTATACGTATGCATATCAATTAAAATAGAATAACCAAGCTCAATATTGTTCATACTCATCGTATTCACATTGACTTATTGTATATTACACCAAAAAATATTCAATATTTTTTTACACCATCCCAAAGTTTAAGGTTTTTGTATCTCTAAGCAAAAAACATAAAAGACTATAGCAGATATAAAAAATTAATTATATTTTATTTTTCTACTCCATCAAAATTTGTTAGGTTTTTCCCCTCTAAATAACAAAGTTAAAAGACTATAATCCATGACATATATATTTTATAAAAATGATATTAATTATATTAAATAATCAAGCTCTAATTTGTTTATAATTACCTTTTTCACATTGAATTAAGGTAAATTAGATTTAAATATATTCAATAAGTTTCTTCTCCATCACCAAATTTCATGTTTCTTCGTCAGTAAGCCACTGAGTTAAAGGACTATAAATGAATGACAAATAGACTATATCTAAATGGGTAATCACTAAAAAAAGATATTCAATCTCAATGTTAATTGTATTCACCTTAATCACATTGTATTATGGTATAATAGATGTAAACAATTTCTATGTTTTTCTTCTTCTCCATCACCAAAAATTTGGTTTCTTCACCTCTAAGAAACTAAGTTAAGAGACTACAAATGAATGGTCCATAATTTCTACGTATGCATAATAATTAAAATAAAATAACCAAGCTCAATATTGATCATATTCATCGTATTCACATTGACTTATTGTATATATAACCTATAAATATTCAATCATTTTTTTCACCATCTCAAACTTTTAGGTTTTTTTTATCGCTAAGCAAAAACCATAATAGACTATAGCAGATGTAAAAAATTAATTATATTTTATTTTTCTACTCAATCAAAATTTGTTAGGTTTTTCCCCGTTTAAAAACAAAGTTAAAAGATAATAATCCATGACATATATATTTTATAAAATTGATATTAATTAAATTAAATAATCAAGCTCTAGTTTGTTTATATTTACCTTTCTTCACATTGAATTAAGGTAAATTGGATGTAAATATATTCAATAAGTTTCTTCTCCATCACGAAATTTCATGTTTCTTCGTCAATAAGCCACATAGTTAAAAGACTATAAATGAATGACAAATAGATTATATCTAAATGGATAATCACTAAAATTAGATATTCAATCTAAATGCTAATTGTATTCACCTTAATCACATTGTATTATGGTATAATAGATGTAAATTATTTCTATATTTTTCTTCTTCTCCATCACTAAAATTTTGGTTTCTTCATCTTTAACAAACTGAGTTAAGAGACTACAAATGAATGGTGCATAATTTATACGTATGCATATCAATTAAAATAGAATAACCAAGCTCAATATTATTCATACTCGTCGTATTCACATTGACTTATTGTATATTACACCAAAAAATATTCAATATTTTTTTACACCATCCCAAAGTTTAAGGTTTTTGTATCTCTAAGCAAAAAACATAAAAGACTATAGCAGATATAAAAAATTAATTATATTTTATTTTTCTACTCCATCAAAATTTGTTAGGTTTTCCCCCTCTAAATAACAAAGTTAAAAGACTATAATCCATGACATATATATTTTATAAAATTGATATTAATTATATTAAATAATCAAGCTCTAATTTGTTTATAATTACCTTTTTCACATTGAATTAAGGTAAATTAGATTTAAATATATTCAATAAGTTTCTTCTCCATCACCAAATTTCATGTTTCTTTGTCAATAAGCCACTGAGTTAAAGGACTATAAATGAATGACAAATAGACTATATCTAAATGGGTAATCACTAAAAAAAGATATTCAATCTCAATGTTAATTGTATTCACCTTAATCACATTGTATTCTGGTATAATATATGTAAACAATTTCTATGTTTTTCTTCTTCTCCATCACCAAAAATTTGGTTTCTTCACCTCTAAGAAACTAAGTTAAGAGACTACAAATGAATGGTCCATAATTTCTACGTATGCATAATAATTAAAATAAAATAACCAAGCTCAATATTGATCATATTCATCGTATTCACATTGACTTATTGTATATTACACCAATAAATATTCAATCATTTTTTTCACCATCTCAAACTTTTAGGTTTTTTTTATCGCTAAGCAAAAACCATAATAGACTATAGCAAATGTAAAAAATTAATTATATTTTATTTTTCTACTCAATCAAAATTTGTTAGGTTTTTCCCCGTTTAAAAACAAAGTTAAAAGACAATAATCCATGACATATATATTTTATAAAATTGATATTAATTAAATTAAATAATCAAGCTCTAGTTTGTTTATATTTACCTTTCTTCACATTGAATTAAGGTAAATTGGATGTAAATATATTCAATAAGTTTCTTCTCCATCACGAAATTTCATGTTTCTTCGTCAATAAGCCACATAGTTAAAAGACTATAAATGAATGACAAATAGATTATATCTAAATGGATAATCACTAAAATTAGATATTCAATCTAAATGCTAATTGTATTCACCTTAATCACATTGTATTATGGTATAATAGATGTAAATTATTTCTATATTTTTCTTCTTCTCCATCACCAAAATTTTGGTTTCTTCATCTTTAACAAACTGAGTTAAGAGACTACAAATGAATGGTGCATAATTTATACGTATGCATATCAATTAAAATAGAATAACCAAGCTCAATATTGTTCATACTCATCGTATTCACATTGACTTATTGTATATTACACCAAAAAATATTCAATATTTTTTTTCACCATCCCAAAGTTTTAAGTTTTTTTATCGCTAAGCTAAAAACATAATATACAATAGCAGATGTAAAAAATTAATTATCTTTTATTTTTCTACTCCATCAATTTTTTTTTAGGTTTTCACCGTTAAAAAACAAAGTTAAAAGACTATAATCCATGACATATATATTTTATAAAAATTGAAATTAATTAATTAAAATAATCAAGCTCTAATTTGTTTATACTTACCTTTTTAAAATTGAATTAAGGTAAATTAGATGTAAATATATTCAATATGTTTCTTCTCCATCACGAAATTTCATGTTTCTTTGTCAGTAAATCACAGAGTTAAAAGACTATAAATGAATGACAAATAGATTATATCTAAATGGGTAATCACTAAAATTATATATTCAATATCAATGTTAATTGTATTCACCATAATAACATTGTATTATGATATAAAAGATATAAATAATTTCTATGTTTTTCTTCTTCTCCATCACCAAAATTTTGGTTTCTTCATCTCTAAGAAACTAAGTTAAGAGTCTACAAATGAATGGTGCATAATTTATACGTATGCATATCAATTAAAATAGAATAACCAAGCTCAATATTATTCATACTCATCGTATTCACATTGACTTATTGTATATTACACCAAAAAATATTCAATATTTTTTTACACCATCCCAAAGTTTAAGGTTTTTTTATCGCAAAGAAAAAAACATAAAAGACTATAGCAGATATAAAAAATTAATTATATTTTATTTTTCTACTCCATCAAAATTTGTTAGGTTTTTCCCTGCAAAAAAATAAAGTTAAAAGACTATAATCCATGAAATATATATTTTATAAAATTGATATTAATTAAATTAAATAATGAAGCTGTAATTTGTTTATAATTACCTTTTTCACATTGAATTAAGGTAAATTAGATTTAAATATATTCAATCAGTTTCTTCTCCATCACGAAATTTCATGTTTCTTCGTCAGTAAGCCACATAGTTAAAGGACTATAAATGAATGACAAATAGACTATATCTAAATGGGTAATCACTAAAATAAGATATTCAATCTCAATGTTAATTGTATTCACCTTAATCACATTGTATTCTGGTATAATAGATGTAAATAATTTCTATGTTTTTCTTCTTCTCCATTACCAAAATTTTGGTATCTTCACCTCTAAAAAACTAAGTTAAAAGACTACAAATGAATGGTCCATAATTTCTACGTATGCATAATAATTAAAATAAAATAACCAAACTCAAGATTGTTTATATTCATCCTATTCACATTGACTTATTGTATATTACACCTAAAAATATTCAATATTTTTTTCACCATCCCAAAGTTTTAGGTTTTTTTATCGCCAAGCAAAAATCATAATACAATATATCATCCTATTCACATTGACTTATTGTATATTTTATTTTTCTACAAGATTGTTTATATTCATCCTATTCACATTGACTTATTGTATATTTTATTTTTCTACTCCATCAAATATTTTTAGGTTTTTTCCCGCTAAAAAACAAAGTTAAAAGACTATAATCCGTGACATATATTTTTTATAAAATTGATATTAATTAAATTAAATAATCAAGCTATAATTTGTTTATATTTACCTTTTTCACATTGAAGTTAGGTAAATTATATGTAAATATATTCAATATTATTCTTCTCCATCACGAAATTTCATGTTTCTTAGTCAGTAAGCCACATAGTTAAGAGACTATAAATAAATGACAAATAGATTATATCTACATGGGTAATCACTGAAATTAAATATTCAATCTTAATGTTAATTGCATTCACCATAATCACATTGTATTATGGTATAACAGATGTAAACAATTTTTATGTTTTTCTTTTTCTCCATCACCAAAATTTTGGTTTCTTCACCTCTAAGAAACTAAGTTAAGAGACTACAAATGAATGGTCCATAAATTATACGTATGCATAACAATTAAAATTAAATAACCAAGGACAATATTGTTCATATTCATCGTATTCACATTGACTTATTGTATAGTACACCAAAAAATATTCAATATTTTTTTTCACCATCTCAAAGTTTTAGTTTTTTTATCGCTAAGCAAAAAACATAATAGACTATAGCAGATTTAAAAAATTAATTATATTTTATTTTTCTACTCCATCAAAGTTTGTTAGGTTTTTCCCCGCTAAAAAACAAAGTTAAAAGACTATAATCCATGACATATATATTTTATAAAATTGATATTATTTACATTAAATAATCAAGCTCTAATTTGTTTATATTAACCTTTTTCAAGTTGAATTAAGGTAAATTAGACGTAAATATATTCAATATGTTTCTTCTCCATCACAAAATTTCATGTTTCTTCGTCAGTAAGCCACAAAGTTAAAAGACTATAAATGAATGACAAATAGATTATATCTAAATGGGTAATCACTAAAATTAGATATTCAATCTCAATTCTAATTGTATTCACCTTAATCACATTGTATTATGGTATAATAGATGTAAACAATTTCTATGTTTTTCTTCTTCTCCATCACCAAAAATTTGGTTTCTTCAGCTCTAAGAAACTAAGTTAAGAGAGTACAAATGAATGGTCCATAATTTATACGTATGCATAAAAATTAAATTAAAAGAGCCAAGCTCAATATTGTTTATATTCATCGTATTCACATTGAGTTATTCTATATTACACCTAAAAATATTCCATATTTCTTTTCACCATCCCAAAGTTTTAAGTTTTTTTTATCGCTAAGCAAAAAACATAATATACAATAGCAGATGTAAAAAATTAATTATATTTTATTTTTCTACTCCATCAATTTTTTTTAGGTTTTTCACCGCTAAAAAACAAAGTTAAAAGACTATAATCCATGACATATATATTTTATAAAAATTGAATTTAATTAATTTAAATAATCAAGGTCTAATTTGTTTATACTTACCTTTTTAAAATTGAATTAAGGTAAATTAGATGTAAATATATTCAATATGTTTCTTCTCCATCAGGAAATTTCATATTTCTTTGTCAGTAAACCACAGAGTTAAAAGATTATAAATGAATGACAAATAGATTATATCTAAATGGGTAATCACTAAAATTATATATTCAATATCAATGTTAACTGTATTCACCATAATCACATTGTATTATGGTATAATAGATGTAAATAATTTCTATGTTTGTCTTCTTCTTCATCACCAAAATTTTGGTTTCTTCATCTCTAAGAAACTAAGTTAAGAGACTACAAATGAATGGTCCATAATTTATACGTATGCATATCAATTAAAATAAAATAACCAAGCTCAATGTTATTCATATTCATCGTATTCACATTGACTTATTGTATATGACACCAAAAGATATTCAATATTTTTTTACACCATCCCAAAGTTTTAGGTTTTTTTATCGCTAAGCAAAAAAAAAAATAGACTATAGCAGATGTAAAAAATTAATTATATTTTATTTTTCTACACCATCAAATTTTTTTAGGTTATTCCCTGCTAAAAAACAAAGTTAAAAGACTATAATCCATGACATATATATTTTTTACAATTGATATTAATTAAATTTAATAATCAAGCTCTAACTTTTGATATTTACCCTTTTCACATTGAATTAAGGTAAATTAGATGTAAATATATTCAATAAGTTTCTTCTCCATCACGAAATTTCATGTTTCTTCGTCAGTAAGCCACAGAGTTAAAAGACTATAAATGAATGACAAATAGATTATATCTAAATGGATAATTACTAAAATCAGATATTCAATCTCAAATGTTAATTGTATTCACCTTAATCACATTGTATTATGGTATAATAAATGTAAACAATTTCTATGTTTTTCTTCTTCTCAATCACCAAAAATTTGGTTTCTTCACCTCTAAGAGACTAAGTTAAGAGACTACAAATGATTGGTCCATAATTTCTACATATGCATAAAAATTAAAATAAAATAACCAAGCATAATATTGTTTATAATCATCGTATTCACATTGACTTATTGATATTACACCTAAAAATATTCAATATTTTTTTTCACCATCCCAAAGTTTTAGGTTTTTTTATCGCTAAGCAAAAAACATAATATACAATAACAGATGTAGAAAATTAATTATATTTTAGTTTTCTTCTCCATCAATTTCTTTTAGGTTTTTCACTGCTAAAAAAAAAGTTAAAAGATTATAATCCATGACATATATATTTTATAAAAATTGATATTAATTAAATTAAATAATCAAGCTCTAACTTGTTTATATTTACCTTTTTCACATTGTATTAAGGTAAATTAGATTTAACTATATTCAATAAGTTTCTTCTCCATCACAAAATTTCATGTTTCTTCGTCAGTAACCCACAGAGTTAAAAGACTATAAATGAATGATAAATAGATTATATCTAAATGTGTAATCACTAAAATTAGATATTCAATATCAATGTTAACTGTATTCACCATAATCACATTGTTTTATGGTATAATAGATGTAAATAGTTTCTATGTTTTTCTTCTTCTCCATCACCAAAATTTTGGTTTCTTCACCTCTAAGAAACTAAGTTAAGAGACTACAAATGAATGGTCCATAATTTATACGTATGCATATCAATTAAAATAAAATAACCAAGCTCAATATTGTTCATATTCATCGTATTCACATTGACTTATTTAATATTACACCTAAAAATATTCCATATTTTTTTTCACCATCCCCAAGTTCTAGGTTTTTTTATCGCTAAGCAAAAAACATAATAGAGTATAGCAAATGTAAAAAATTAATTATACTTTATTTTTCTACTACATCAATTTTTTTTAGGTTTTTCCCATCTAAAACACAAAGTTAAAAGACTATAATCCATGACATATATATATATATATATATATATATATATATATATATATATATATATATATATATATATATATATATATATATATATATATATATATATATATATATATATATATATATATATATATATATATATATATATATATATATATATATATATATATATATATATATATATATATATATATATATATATATATATATATATATATATATATATATATATATATATATATATATATATATATATATATATATATATATATATATATATATATATATATATATATATATATATATTATAAAAATTGATATTAATTAAATTAAATAATCAAGCTCTAATTTCTTTATATTTACCTTTATCACATTGAATTAAGGTAAATTAGATGTAAATATATTCAATATTTTTCTTCTCCATCACGAAATTTCATGTTTCTTCGTCAGTAACCCATAAAGTTAAAAGACTATAAATAAATGACAAATAGATTATATCTAAATGGGTAATCACTAAAATTAGATATTCAATCTCAATGTTAATTGTATTCACCCTAATCAAATTATACTATGGTATAATAGATGTAAATTATTTCTATGTTTTTCTTCTTCTCCATCACCAAAATTTTTGTTTCTTCACCTTTAAGGAACTAATTTAAGAGACTACAAATGAATGGTCCATAATTTATACGTATGCATAACAATTAAAATAAAATAACCAAGCTCAATATTGTTCATATTCATCGTATTCACATTGACTTATCTTATATTACACCTAAAAATATTCAATATTTTTTTACACAATCCCAAAGCTTTAGGTTTTTTTATCGCTAAGAAAAAAACATAATAGACTATAGCAGATGTAAAAAATTTAATTATATATTGTTTTCTACTACATCAATTTTTTTTAGGTTTTTCCCAGCTAAAACCAAAGTTAAAAGACTATAATCCATGACATATATATTTTATAAAATTTATATTAATTAAATTAAATAATCAAGCTCTAATTTATTTATATTTACCTTTTTAAAATTGAATTAAGGTAAATTAGATGTAAATATATTCAATATTTTTCTTCTCCATCACAAAATTTTATGTTTCTTCGTCAGTAAGCCACAGAATTAAAAGACTATAAATGAATGACCAATAGATTATATCTAAATGGGTAATCACTAAAATTAGATATTCAATCTCAATGTTAATTGTATTCACCCTAATCACGTTGTACTATGGTATAATAGATGTAAATAATTTCTATGTTTTTCTTCTTCTCCATCACCAAAATTACGGTTTCTTCACCTCTAAGGAACTAATTTAAGAGACTACAAATGAATGGTCCATAATTTATATGTATGCATAACAATTAAAATAAAATAACCAAGCTCAATATTGTTAATATTCATCATATTCACATTGACTTATCTTATATTACACCTAAAATTATTCAATATTATTTTACACCATCCCAAAGCTTTAGGTTTTTTTATCGCTAAGAAAAAAACATAATAGACTATAGCAGATGTAAAAAATTTAATTATATTTTTTTTCTACTCCATCAATTTTTTTTTTGTTTTTCCCCACTAAAAAACAAAGTTAAAAGACTATAATCCATGACATATATATTTCATAAAATTGATATTAATTAAATTAAATAATCAAGCTCTAATTTGTTTATATTAACCTTTTTCACATTGAATTAAGGTAAATTAGATGTAAATATATTCAATATTTTTCTTCTCCATCACGAAATTTCGTGTTTCTTCGTCAGTAAGCCACAGAGTTAAAAGACTATAAATGAATGACAAATAAATTATATCTAAAAGGGTAATCACTAAAATTAGATATTCAATCTCAATGTTAATTGTATTCACCCTAATCACGTTGTATTATGGAATAATAGATGTAAAACATTTCTATGTTTTTCTTCTTCTCCATCACCAAAATTTTGGTTTCTTCACCTCTAAGAATCTAACTTAATAGACTACAAATGAGTGGTCCATCATTTCTACATATGCATAACAATTAAAATAAAATAACCAATCTCAATATTCCTCAGATTCATCGTATTCACGTTGACTTATTGTATATTACACCAAAAAATATTCAATATTTGTTTTCACTATCTCAAAATTTTAGGTTTTTTATATCTCTAAGCAAAAAAAAATAATATACAATAGCAGATGTAAATAATTAATTATATTTTATTTTTATACTCCATCAAAATATTTTAGGTTTTTCCCCGCTAAAAAACAAAGTTAAAAGACTATAATCCATGACATATATATTTTATAAAATTGATATTAACTAAATTAAATAATCAAGCTCTAATTTGTTTATATTTACCTTTTTCATATTGAATTAAGGTAAATTAGATGTAAATATATTCAATAAGTTTCTTCTCAATCACGAAATTTTATGTTTCTTCGTCAGTAAGCCACAGAGTTAAAATACTATCAATGGATAACAAATAGATTATATCTAAATGGATAATCACTAAAATTAGATATTCAATCTCAATGTTAATTGTATTCACCATAATCAAATTGTATCATGGTATAATAGATGTAAATAGTTTCTAAGTTTTTCTTCTTCTCCATCACCAAAATTTTGGTTTCTTCACCTCCAAGAAATTAAGTTAAGAGGTTACAAATGAATGGTCCATAATTTATACGTATGCATATCAATTAAAATAAAATAACCAAGCTCAATATTATTTATATTCATCGTATTCACATTGACTTATTGTATATTACACCCAAAAATATTCAATAATTTTTTACACCATCCCAAAGTTTTATGTTTTTTTATCGCTAAGCAAAAAACATAATAGACTATAGCAGATGTCAAAATATAATTATATTTTATTTTTCTACTCCATCAAAAAATTTTAGGTTTTTCCCCGCTAAAAAACAAAGTTAAAAGACTATAATCCATGACATATATATTTTAGAAAATTGATATTAACTAAATTAAATAATCAAGCTCTAATTTGTTTATATTTACCTTTTTCATATTGAATTAAGGTAAATTAGATTTAAATAAATACAATAAGTTTCTTCTCCATAACAAAGTTTAATGTTTCTTCGTCAGTAAGCTACAGAGTTAAAAGACTATAAATGAATGACAAATAGATTATATCTACATGGGTAATCACTAAAATTAAATATTCAATCTCAATGTTAATTGTATTCACCATAATCACATTGTATTATGGTCTAATAGATGTAAATATTTTGTATGTTTTTCTTCTTCTCCATCACTAAAATTTTGGTTTCTTCACCTCCAAGAAACTAAGTTAAGAGATTACAAATGAATGGTCCATAATTTATACGCATGCCTAACAATAAAAATAAAATAACCAAGCTCAATATTATTCATATTCATCGTATTTACATTGACTTATTTTATATGACACCAAAAAATATTCAATATTTTTTTCACCATATCAAAGTTTTAGGTTTTTTTATCGCCAAGCAAAAATCATAATAGACTATAGAAGATGTAAAAAATTAATTATATTTTCTTTTTCTACTCCATCAAAAAGTTTTAGGTTTTTCCCCGCTAAAAAACAAAGTGAAAAAACTATAATCCATGACATATATATTTTATAAAATTCATATTAATTAAATTAAATAATCAAGCTCTATTTTGTTTATATTTACCTTTTTCACATTGAATTAAGGGAAATTAGATGTAAATATATTCAATACGTTTCTTCTCCATCACGAAATTTCATATTTCTTAGTCAGTAAGCCACATAGTTAAAAGACTATAACTGAATGACAAATATATATCTACATGGGTAATCATTAAAATTAAATATTCGTACTCAATGTTATATGTATTCACCAGAATCACATTGTATTATGGAATAATAGATGTAAAACATTTCTATGTTTTTCTTCTTCTCCATCACTAAAATTTTGGTTTCTTCACCTCTAAGAATCTAAGTTAAGAGACTACAAATGAATGGTCCATAATTTCTACGTATGCATAACAATTAAACTAAAATAACCAATCTCAGTATTCCTCATATTCATCGTATTCACATTGACTTATTGTATATTACACCAAAAAATATTCAATATTTGTTTTCACTATCTTAAAATTTTAGGTTTTTTATATCACTAAGCAAAAAAAAATAATATACTATAGCAGATGTAAAAAATTAATTATATTTTATTTTTATACTCCATCAAAAAATTTTAGGTTTTTCCCCGCTAAAAAACAAAGTTAAAAGACTATAATCCATGACATATATATTTTATAAAATTGATATTAACTAAATTAAATAATCAAGCTCTAATTTGTTTATATTTACCTTTTTCATATTGAATTAAGGGAAATTAGATGTAAATATATTCAATAAGTTTCTTCTCAATCACGAAATTTCATGTTTCTTCGTCAATAAGCCACAGAGTTAAAAGACTATAAATGGATGACAAATAGATTATATCTAAATGGATAATAACAAAAATTAGATATTCAATCTCAATGTCAATTGTATTCACCATAATCACATTGTATCATGGTATAATAGATGTAAATAGTTTCTAAGTTTTTCTTCTTCTCCAACACCAAAATTTTGGTTTCTTCACCTCTAAGAAACTAAGTTAAGAGGTTACAAATGAATGGTCCATAATTTATACGTATGCATATCAATTAAAATAAAATAACCAAGCTCAATATTATTCATATTCATCGTATTCACATTGACTTATTGTATATTACACCCAAAAATATTCAATAATTTTTTACACCTTCCCAAAGTTTTATGTTTTTTTATCGCTAAGCAAAAAACATAATAGACTATAGCAGATGTAAAAAATTAATTATATTTTATTTTTCTACTCCATCAAAATTTTTTTAGGTTTTTCCCCGCTAAAACACAAAGTTAAAAGACTATAATCCATGACATATATATTTTATAAAACTGATATTAACTAAATTAAATAATCAAGCTCTAATTTGTTTATATTTACCTTTTTCACATTGAATTAAGGTAAATTAGATTTAAATAAATACAATAAGTTTCTTCTCCATAACGAAGTTTCATGTTTCTTCGTCAGTAAGCTACAGAGTTAAAAGACTATAAATGAATGACAAATAGATTATATCTACATGGGTAATCACTAAAATTAAATATTCAATCTCAATGTTAATTGTATTCACCATAATCACATTGTATTATGGTATAATAGATATAAATATTTTGTATGTTTTTCTTCTTCTCCATCACTAAAATTTTGGTTTCTTCACCTCCAAGAAACTAAGTTAAGAGATTACAAATGAATGGTCCATAATTTATACGTATGCATGACAATAAAAATAAAATAACCAAGCTCAATATTATTCATATTCATCGTATTCACATTGACTTATTGTATATTACACCAAAAAATATTCAATATTTTTTTCACCATCTCAAAGTTTTAGGTTTTTTTATCGCCAAGCAAAAATCATAATAGACTATAGCAGATGTAAAAAATTAATTATATTTTCTTTTTCTACTCCATCAAAAAGTTTTAGGTTTTTCCCCGCTAAAAAACAAAGTGAAAAGACTATAATCCATGACATATATATTTTATAAAATTCATATTAATTAAATTAAACAATCAAGCTCTAATTTGTTTATATTTACCTTTTTCACATTGAATTAAGGGAAATTCGATGTAAATATATTCAATATGTTTCTTCTCCATCACGAAATTTCGTATTTCTTAGTTAGTAAGCCACATAGTTAAAAGACTATAACTGAATGGCAAATAGACTACATGGGTAATCATTAAAATTAAATATTCATACTCAATGTTATATGTATTCACCAGAATCACATTGTATTATGGAATAATAGATGTAAAACATTTCTATGTTTTTGTTCTTCTCCATCACCAAAATTTTAGTTTCTTCACCTCTAAGAATCTAAGTTAAGAGACTACAAATGAATGGTCCATAATTTCTAGGTATGCATAACAATTAAAATAAAATAACCAATCTCAATATTCCTCATATTCATCGTATTCACGTTGACTTATTGTATATTACACCAAATAATATTCAATATTTGTTTTCACTATCTCAAAATTTTAGGTTTTTTATATCTCTAAGCAAAAAAAAAAAATACTATAGCAGATGTAAAAAATTAATTATATTTTATTTTTATACTCCATCAAAAAAATTTAGGTTTTTCCCCGCTAAAAAACAAAGTTAAAAGACTATAATCCATGACATATATATTTTATAAAATTGATATTAACTAAATTTAATAATCAAGCTATAATTTGTTTATATTTACCTTTTTCATATTGAATTAAGGTAAATTAGATGTAAATATATTCAATAAGTTTCTTCTCAATCACGAAATTTCATGTTTCTTCGTTAGTAAGCCATAGAGTTAAAAGACTATAAATGGATGACAAATAGATTATATCTAAATGGTTAATCACTAAAATTAGATATTCAATCTCAATGTTAATTGTATTCACGATAATCACATTGTATCATGGTATAATAGATGTAAATAGTTTCTAAGTTTTTCTTCTTCTCCATCCCCCAAATTTTGGTTTCTTCACCTCTAAGAAACTAAGTTAAGAGGTTACAAATGAATGGTCCATAATTTATACGTATGCATATCAATTAAAATAAAATAACCAAGCTCAATATTATTCATATTCATCATATTCACATTGACTTATTGTATATTACACCCAAAAATATTCAATAATTTTTTACACCATCCCAAAGTTTTAGGTTTTTTTATCGCTAAGCAAAAAACATAAGAGACTATAGCAGATGTAAAAAATTAATTATATTTTATTTTTCTACTCCATCAAAATTTGTTAGGTTTTTTCCCGCTAAAACACAAAGTTAAAAGACTATAATCCATGACATATATATTTTATAAAATTGATATTAACTAAATTAAGTAATGAAGCTCTAACTTATTTATATATACCTTTTTCACATTGAATTAAGGTAAATTAGATTTAAATAAATACAATAAGTTTCTTCTCCATAACGAAGTTTCATGTTTCTTCGTCAGTAAGCTACAGAGTTAAAAGACTATAAATGAATGACAAATAGATTATATCTACATGGGTAATCACTAAAATTAAATATTCAATCTCAATGTTAATTGTATTCACCATAATCACATTGTATTATGGTATAATAGATTTAAATATTTTGTATGTTTTTCTTCTTCTCCATCACTAAAATTTTGGTTTCTTCACCTCCAAGAAACTAAGTTAAGAGATTACAAATGAATGGTCCATAATTTATCCGTATGCATGACAATAAAAATAAAATAACCAAGCTCAATATTATTCATATTCATCGTATTCACATTGACTTATTGTATATTACACCAAAAAATATTCAATATTTTTTTCACCATCTCAAAGTTTAAGGTTTTTTTATCGCCAAGGAAAAATCATAATAGACTATAGCAGATGTAAAAAATTAATTATATTTTCTTTTTCTACTCCATCAAAAAGTTTTAGGTTTTTCCCCGCTAAAAAACAAAGTGAAAAGACTATAATCCATGACATATATATTTTATAAAATTCATATTAATTAAATTAAATAATCAAGCTCTAATTTGTTTATATTTACCTTTTTCACATTGAATTAAGTGAAATTAGATGTAAATATATTCAATATGTTTCTTCTCCATCACGAAATTTCGTATTTCTTAGTCAGTAAGCCACATAGTTAAAAGACTATAACTGAATGACAAATATATATCTACACGGGTAATCATTAAAATTAAATATTCCTACTCAATGTTATATGTATTCACCAGAATCACATTGTATTATGGAATAATAGATGTAAAACATTTCTATGTTTTTCTTCTTCTCCATCACCAAAATTTTTGTTTCTTCACCTCTAAGAATCTAAGTTAAGAGACTACAAATGAATGGTCCATAATTTCTACGTATGCATAACAATTAAAATAAAATAACCAATCTCAATATTCCTCATATTCATCGTATTCACGTTGACTTATTGTATATTACACAAAAAAATATTCAATATTTGTTTTCACTATCTCAAAATTTTAGGTTTTTTATATCTCTAAGCAAAAAAAAAATATATATGTATATACTATAGCAGATGTAAAAAATTAAATATATTTTATTTTTATACTCCATCTAAAAATTTTAGGTTTTTCCCCGCTAAAAAACAAAGTTAAAAGACTATTATCCATGACATATATATTTTATAAAATTGATATTAACTAAATTAAATAATCAAGCTCTAATTTGTTTATATTTACCTTTTTCATATTGAATTAAGGTAAATTAGATGTAAATATATTCAATAAGTTTCTTCTCAATAACGAAATTTCATGTTTCTTCGTCAGTAAGCCACAGAGTTAAAAGACTATAAATGGATGACAAATAGATTATATCTAAATGGATAATCACTAAAATTAGATATTCAATCTCAATGTTAATTGTATTCACCATAATCACATTGTATCATGGTATAATAGATGTAAATAGTTTCTAAGTTTTTCTTCTTCTCCATCACCAAAATTTTGGTTTCTTCACCTCTAAGAAACTAAGTCAAGAGGTTACAAATGAATGGTCCATAATTTATACGTATGCATATCAATTAAAATAAAATAACCAAGCTCAATATTATTCATATTCATCGTATTCACATTTACTTATTGTATATTACACCCAAAAATATTCAATAATTTTTTACACCATCCCAAATGTTTTATGTTTTTTTATCGCTAAGCAAAAAACATAATAGACTATAGCAGATGTAAAAAATTAATTATATTTTATTTTTCTACTCCATCAAAAAATTTTAGGTTTTTCCCCGCTAAAAAACAAAGTTAAAAGACTATAATCCATGACATATATATTTTATAAAATTGATATTAACTAAATTAAATAATCAAGCTCTAATTTGTTTATATTTACCTTTTTCATATTGATTTTAGGTAAATTAATATTCAATAAGTTTCTTCTCAATCACGAAATTTCATGTTTCTTCGTCAATAAGCCACCGAGTTAAAAGACTATAAATGGATGACAAATAGATTATATCTATATGGATAATCACTAAAATTAGATATTCAATCTCAATGTTAATTGTATTCACCATAATCACACTGTATCATGGTATAATAGATGTAAATAGTATCTATTTTTCTTTTTCTCCATCACCAAAATTTTGGTTTCTTCACCTCTAAGAAACTAAGTTAAGAGACTAAAATGAATGGTCCATAATTTATACGTATGCATATCAATTAAAATAAAATAACCAAGCTCAATATTATTCATATTCATCGTATTCACATTGATATATTGTATATTACACCAAAAAATATTCAACAATTTTTTACACCATCCCAAAGTTTTAGGTTTTTTTATCGCTAAGCAAAAAACATAATAGACTATAGCAGATGTAAAAAATTAATTATATTTTATATTTCTACTCCATCAAAATTTGTTAGATTTTTCCCCGCTAAAAAACAAAGTTAAAAGACTATAAGCCATGACATATATATTTTATAAAATTGATATTAAAATAAATTAAATAATCTAGATCTAATTTGTTTATATTTACCTTTTTCACATTGAATTAAGGTAAATTAGATTTAAATAAATACAATAAATTTCTTCTCCATAACGAAATTTCATGTTTGTTCGTCAGTAAGCTACAGAGTTAAAAGACTATAAATGAATGACAAATAGATTATATCTACATGGGTAATCACTAAAATTAAATATTCAATCTCAATGTTAATTGTATTCACCATAATCACATTGTATTATGGTATAATAGATATACAAATTTTGTATGTTTTTCTTCTTCTCCATCACTAAAATTTTGGTTTCTTCACCTCCAAGAAACTAAGTTTTGAGATTACAACTGAATGGTCCATAATTTTTACGTATGCATAACAATTAAAATAAAATAACCAAGCTCAATATTATTCATATTCATCGTATTCACATTGAATTATTGTATATTACACCAAAAAATATTCAAAATTTTTTTCCACCATCTCAAAGTTTTAGGTTTTTTTATCGCCAAGCAAAAATCATAATAGACTATAGCAGATGTAAAAAATTAATTATATTTTCTTTTTCTGCTCCATCAAAAAGTTTTAGGTTTTTCCCCGCTAAAAAACAAAGTGAAAAGACTATAATCCATGACATACATATTTTATAAAATTCATATTAATTAAATTAAATATTCAAGCTCTAATTTGTTTATATTTACCTTTTTCACATTGAATTAAGGGAAATTAGATGTAAATATATTCAATACGTTTCTTCTCCATCACGAAATTTCATATTTCTTAGTCAGTAAGCCACATAGTTAAAAGACTATAACTGAATGACAAATATATATCTACATGGGTAATCATTAAAATTAAATATTCATACTCAATGTTATATGTATTCACCAGAATCACATTGTATTATGGAATAATAGAAGTAAAACATTTCTATGTTTTTCTTCTTCTCCATCACCAAAATTTTGGTTTCTTTACCTCTAAGAAACTAAGTTAAGAGACTACAAATAAATGGTCCATAATTTATACGTATGCATAACAATTAAAATAAAATAACTAAGCTCAATATTGTTCATTTTCTTCTGATTAACATTGACTTATTGTATATTACACAAAAAAATATTCAATATTTTTTTCACCATCTCAAACTTTTAGGTTTTTTTTATCGCCAAGTAAAAAACATAATAGACTATAGCAGATGTAAAATATTAATTATATTTTATTTTTCTACTCCACCAACAGTTTTTAGGTTTTTCCCCGCTAAAAAACAAACTTAAAAGACTATAATCCATGACATATATATTTTATAAAATTGATATTAACTAAATTAAATAATCAAGCTCTAATTTGTTTATATTTACCTTTTTCATATTGAATAAGGTAAATTAGATGTAAATATATTCAATAAGTTTCTTCGCAATCAAGAAATTTCATGTTTCTTCGTCAGTAAGCCACAGAGTTAAAAGACTATAAATGAATGACAAATAGATTATATCTAAATGGGTATTAACTAAAATTAGATATTCAATCTCAATGTTAATTGTATTCACCTTAATCACATTGTATTATGGTATAATAAATGTAAACAATTTCTATGTTTTTCTTCTTCTACATCACCAAAAATTAGGTTTCTTCACCAGTAAGAAACTAAGTTAAGAGACTACAAATGAATGGTCTATAATTTCTATGTATGCATAACAATGAAAATAAAATAACCAATCTCAATATTCTTCATATTCATCGTATTCACGTTGACTTATTGTATATTATACCAAAAAATATTCAATATTTTTTTTCACTATCTCAAAATTTTAGGTTACTTTTATCTCTAAGAAAAAAAAGTAATATACTATAGCAGATGTAAAAAATTAATTATATTTTATTTTTATACTCCATCAAATTTTTTTAGGTTTTTCCCCGCTAAAAAACAAAGTTAAAAGACTATAATCCATGACATATATATTTTATAAAATTGATATTGACTAAATTAAATAATCAAGCTCTAATTTGTTTATATTTACCTTTTTTATATTGAATTAAGGTAAATTAGATGTAAATATATTCAATAAGTTTCTTCTCAATCATGAAATTTCATGTTTCTTCGTCAGTAAGCCACAGAGTTAAAAGACTATAAATAGATGACAAATAGATTATATCTAAAAGGATAATCACTAAAATTAGATATTCAATCTCAATGTTAATTGTATTCACCATAATCACATTGTATCATGGTATAATAGATGTAAATAGTATCTATGTTTTTCTTCTTCTCCATCACCAAAATTTTGGTTTCTTCACCTCTAAGAAACTAAGTTAAGAGACTAGAAATGAATGGTAAATAATTTATACGTATGCATATCAATTAAAATAAAATAACCAAGCTCAATATTATTCATATTCATCGTATTCACGTTGACTTATTGTATATTACACTAAAAAATATTCAATAATTTTTTACACCATCCCAAAGTTTTTGGTTTTTTTATCGCTAAGCAAAAAACATAATAGACTATAGCAGATGTAAAAAATTAATTATATTTTATTTTTCTACTCCATCAAAAGTTGTTAGGTTTTTCCCCGCTAAAAAACAAAGTTAAAAGACTATAATCCATGACATATATATTTTATAAAATTGATATTAACTAAATTAAATAATCAAGATCTAATTTGTTTATATTTACCCTTTTCACATTGAATTAAGGTAAATTAGATTTAAATATATACAATAAGTCTCTTCTCCATAACAAAATTT
This sequence comes from Lathyrus sativus, assembly GCA_963859935.3. NCBI lineage: Eukaryota > Viridiplantae > Streptophyta > Magnoliopsida > Fabales > Fabaceae > Lathyrus > Lathyrus sativus. Next base: position 10,991,022 of record OZ012738.1, on the reverse strand, counting down.
CATGTTTCTTCGTCAGTAAGCTACAGAGTTAAAAGACTATAAATGAATGACAAATAGATTATATCTACATGGGTAATCACTAAAATTAAATATTCAATCTCAATGTTAATTGTATTCGCCATAATCACATTGTTTTATAGTATAATAGATGTAAAAAATTTGTATGTTTTTCTTCTTCTCCATCACTAAAATTTTGGTTTCTTCACCTCCAAGAAACTAAGTTAAGAGATTCCAAATGAATGGTCCATAATTTATACGTATGCATAACAATTAAAATAAAATAACCAAGCTCAATATTATTCAAATTAATCGTATTCGCGTTGACTTATTGTATATTACACCAAAAAATATTCAATATTTTTTTTCACCATCTCAAAGTTTTAGGTTTTTTTGTCGCCAAGAAAAAATCATAATAGACTATAGCAGATGTAAAAAATTAATTATATTTACTTTTTCTACTCCATCAAAAGATTTTAGGTTTTTCCCCGCTAAAAAACAAAGTTAAAAGACTATAATCCATGACATATATATTTTATAAAATTGATATTAATTAAATTCAATAATCAAGCTCTAATTTGTTTATATTTACCCTTTTCATATTGAATTAAGGGAAGTTAGATGTAAATATATTCAATAAGTTTCTTCTCCATCACGAAATTTCATATTTCTTAGTCAGTAAGCCACATAGTTAAAAGACTATAGCTGAATGACAAATATATATCTACATGGGTAATCATTAAAATTAAATACTCATTCTCAATGTTAATTTTATTCACCATAATCACATTGTATTATGGTATAGTAGATGTAAAAAATTTCTATGTTTTTCTTCTTCTCCATCACCAAAATTTTGGTTTCTTCACCTCTAAGAAACTAAGTTAAGAGACTACAAATAAATGGTCCATAATTTATACGTATGCATAACAATTAAAATAAAATAACTAAGCTCAATATTGTTCATATTCATCGTATTCACATTGACTTATTGTATATTACACCAAAAAATATTCAATATTTTTTTCACCATCTCAAAGTTTTAGGTTTTTTTATCGCCAAGCAAAAAACACAATAGGATATAGCATATGTAAAAAATTAATTATATTTTTCTACTCCACCAAAATTTGTTAGGTTTTTCCCCGCTAAAAAACAAAGTTAAAAGCCTATAATCCATGACATATATATTTTATAAAATTGATATTAACTAAATTAAATAATCAAGCTCTAATTTGTTTATATTTACCTTTTTCATATTGAATTAAGGTAAATTAGATGTAAATATATTGATTAAGTTTCTTCTCAATCACGAAATTTCATGTTTCTTCGTCAGTAAGCCACAGAGTTAAAATACTATAAATGAATGACAAATAGATTATATCTAAATGGGTAATAACTAAAATTAGATATTCAATCTCAATGTTAATTGTATTCACCTTAATCACATTGTATTATGGTATAATAGATGTAAACAATTTCTATGTTTTTCTTCTTTTCCATCACCAAAAATTTGGTTTCTTCACCAGTAAGAAACTAAGTTAAGAGACTACAAATGAATGGTGCATAATTTCTACGTAAGCATAACAATTAAAATAAAATAACCAATCTCAATAATCTTCATATTCATCGTAGTCAGATTGACTTATTGTATATTACACCAAAAAATAATCAACTTTTTTTTGTCACTATCTCAAAATTTTAGGTTTTTTTTATCTCCAAGTAAAAAAAATAATATACTATAGCAGATGTAAAAAGTTAATTATATTTTATTTTTATACTCCATAAAAAAATTTTAGGTTTCTCCCCGCTACAAAACAAAGTTAAAAGACTATAATCCATGACATATATATTTTATAAAATTGATATTAACTAAATTAAATAATCAAGCTCTAATTTGTTTATATTTACCTTTTTCATATTGAATTAAGGTAAATTAGATGTAAATATATTCAATTAATTTCTTCTCAATCACGAAATTTCATGTTTCTTTGTCAGTAAGCCACAAAGTTAAAAGACTATAAATGAATGACAAATTGATTATATCTAAATGGGTAATAACTAAAATTAGATATTCAATCTCAATGTTAATTGTATTCACCTTAATCACATTGTATTATGGTATAATAGATATAAACAATTTCTATGTTTTTCTTCTTCTCCATCAACAAAAATTTGGTTTCTTCACCAGTAAGAAACTAAGTTAAGAGACTACAAATGAATGGTCCATAATTTGTACGTATGCATAACAATTGAAATAAAATAACCATGCTCAATATTGTTCATATTCATCGTATTCACATTGACTTATTGTATATTACACCAAAAAATATTCAATATTTTTTTTCACCATCTCAAAGTTTTAGGATTTTTTATCGCCAAGCAAAAATCATAATAGACAATAGCAGATGTAAAAAATTAATTATATTTTATTTTTATACTCCATCAAAAAATTTTAGGTTTTTCCCCGCTAAAAAACAAAGTTAAAAGACTATAATCCATGACATATATATTTTATAAAATCGATATTAACTAAATTAAATAATCAAGCTCTAATTTGTTTATATTTACCTTTTTCATATTGAATTAAGGTAAATTAGATGTAAATATATTCAATAAGTTTCTTCTCAATCACGAAATTTCATGGTTGTTCGTCAGTAAGCCACAGAGTTAAAAGACTATAAATGGATGACAAATAGATTATATATAAATGGATAATAACTACAATTAGATATTCAATCTCAATGTTAATTGTGTTCACCATAATCACATTGTATCATGGTATAATAGATGTAAATAGTATCTATGTTTTTCTTCTTCTCCATCACCAAAATTTTGGTTTCTTCACCAGTAAGAAACTAAGTTAAGAGACTACAAATAAATGGTCTATAATTTATACGTATGCATATCAATTAAAATAAAATAACCAAGCTCAATATTATTCATATTCATTGTATTCACGTTGACTTATTGTATATTACACCAAAATAATTTTTTACACCATCCCAAAGTTTTTGGTTTTTTTATCGCTAAGCAAAAAACATAATAGACTATAGCAGATGTAAAAAATTAATTATATTTCATTTTTCTACTCCATCAAAAGTTGTTAGGTTTTTCCCCGCTAAAAAACAAAGTTAAAAGACTATAATCCATGACAATATATATTTTTTAAAATTGATATTAACTAAATTAAATAATCAAGATCTAATATGTTTATATTTACCTTTTTCACATTGAATTAAGGTAAATTAGATTTAAATATATACAATAAGTCTCTTCTCCATAACGAAATTTCAGGTTTCTTCGTCAGTAAGCTACAAAGTTAAAAGACTATAAGTGAATGACAAATTGATTATATCTACATGGGTAATCACTAAAATTAAATATTCAATCTCAATGTTAATTGTATTCGCCATAATCACATTGTATTATGGTATAATAGATGTAAAAATTTTGTATGTTTTTCTTCTTCTCCATCACTAAAATTTTGGTTTCTTCACCTCCAAGAAACTAAGTTAAGAGATTACAAATGAATGGTCCATAATTTATAAGTATGCATAACAATTAAAAAAAAATAACCAAGCTCAATATTATTCAAATTTATCGTATTCGCGTTGACTTATTGTATATTACACCAAAAAATATTCAATATTTTTTTTACCATCTCAAAGTTTAAGGTTTTTTTATCGCCAAGGAAAAATCATAATAGACTATAGCAGATGTAAAAAATTAATTATATTTTCTTTTTCTACTCCATCAAAAAGTTTTAGGTTTTTCCCCGCTAAAAAACAAAGTGAAAAGACTATAATCCATGACATATATATTTTATAAAATTCATATTAATTAAATTAAATAATCAAGCTCTAATTTGTTTATATTTACCTTTTTCACATTGAATTAAGTGAAATTAGATGTAAATATATTCAATATGTTTCTTCTCCATCACGAAATTTCGTATTTCTTAGTCAGTAAGCCACATAGTTAAAAGACTATAACTGAATGACAAATATATATCTACACGGGTAATCATTAAAATTAAATATTCCTACTCAATGTTATATGTATTCACCAGAATCACATTGTATTATGGAATAATAGATGTAAAACATTTCTATGTTTTTCTTCTTCTCCATCACCAAAATTTTTGTTTCTTCACCTCTAAGAATCTAAGTTAAGAGACTACAAATGAATGGTCCATAATTTCTACGTATGCATAACAATTAAAATAAAATAACCAATCTCAATATTCCTCATATTCATCGTATTCACGTTGACTTATTGTATATTACACAAAAAAATATTCAATATTTGTTTTCACTATCTCAAAATTTTAGGTTTTTTATATCTCTAAGCAAAAAAAAAATATATATGTATATACTATAGCAGATGTAAAAAATTAAATATATTTTATTTTTATACTCCATCTAAAAATTTTAGGTTTTTCCCCGCTAAAAAACAAAGTTAAAAGACTATTATCCATGACATATATATTTTATAAAATTGATATTAACTAAATTAAATAATCAAGCTCTAATTTGTTTATATTTACCTTTTTCATATTGAATTAAGGTAAATTAGATGTAAATATATTCAATAAGTTTCTTCTCAATAACGAAATTTCATGTTTCTTCGTCAGTAAGCCACAGAGTTAAAAGACTATAAATGGATGACAAATAGATTATATCTAAATGGATAATCACTAAAATTAGATATTCAATCTCAATGTTAATTGTATTCACCATAATCACATTGTATCATGGTATAATAGATGTAAATAGTTTCTAAGTTTTTCTTCTTCTCCATCACCAAAATTTTGGTTTCTTCACCTCTAAGAAACTAAGTCAAGAGGTTACAAATGAATGGTCCATAATTTATACGTATGCATATCAATTAAAATAAAATAACCAAGCTCAATATTATTCATATTCATCGTATTCACATTTACTTATTGTATATTACACCCAAAAATATTCAATAATTTTTTACACCATCCCAAATGTTTTATGTTTTTTTATCGCTAAGCAAAAAACATAATAGACTATAGCAGATGTAAAAAATTAATTATATTTTATTTTTCTACTCCATCAAAAAATTTTAGGTTTTTCCCCGCTAAAAAACAAAGTTAAAAGACTATAATCCATGACATATATATTTTATAAAATTGATATTAACTAAATTAAATAATCAAGCTCTAATTTGTTTATATTTACCTTTTTCATATTGATTTTAGGTAAATTAATATTCAATAAGTTTCTTCTCAATCACGAAATTTCATGTTTCTTCGTCAATAAGCCACCGAGTTAAAAGACTATAAATGGATGACAAATAGATTATATCTATATGGATAATCACTAAAATTAGATATTCAATCTCAATGTTAATTGTATTCACCATAATCACACTGTATCATGGTATAATAGATGTAAATAGTATCTATTTTTCTTTTTCTCCATCACCAAAATTTTGGTTTCTTCACCTCTAAGAAACTAAGTTAAGAGACTAAAATGAATGGTCCATAATTTATACGTATGCATATCAATTAAAATAAAATAACCAAGCTCAATATTATTCATATTCATCGTATTCACATTGATATATTGTATATTACACCAAAAAATATTCAACAATTTTTTACACCATCCCAAAGTTTTAGGTTTTTTTATCGCTAAGCAAAAAACATAATAGACTATAGCAGATGTAAAAAATTAATTATATTTTATATTTCTACTCCATCAAAATTTGTTAGATTTTTCCCCGCTAAAAAACAAAGTTAAAAGACTATAAGCCATGACATATATATTTTATAAAATTGATATTAAAATAAATTAAATAATCTAGATCTAATTTGTTTATATTTACCTTTTTCACATTGAATTAAGGTAAATTAGATTTAAATAAATACAATAAATTTCTTCTCCATAACGAAATTTCATGTTTGTTCGTCAGTAAGCTACAGAGTTAAAAGACTATAAATGAATGACAAATAGATTATATCTACATGGGTAATCACTAAAATTAAATATTCAATCTCAATGTTAATTGTATTCACCATAATCACATTGTATTATGGTATAATAGATATACAAATTTTGTATGTTTTTCTTCTTCTCCATCACTAAAATTTTGGTTTCTTCACCTCCAAGAAACTAAGTTTTGAGATTACAACTGAATGGTCCATAATTTTTACGTATGCATAACAATTAAAATAAAATAACCAAGCTCAATATTATTCATATTCATCGTATTCACATTGAATTATTGTATATTACACCAAAAAATATTCAAAATTTTTTTCCACCATCTCAAAGTTTTAGGTTTTTTTATCGCCAAGCAAAAATCATAATAGACTATAGCAGATGTAAAAAATTAATTATATTTTCTTTTTCTGCTCCATCAAAAAGTTTTAGGTTTTTCCCCGCTAAAAAACAAAGTGAAAAGACTATAATCCATGACATACATATTTTATAAAATTCATATTAATTAAATTAAATATTCAAGCTCTAATTTGTTTATATTTACCTTTTTCACATTGAATTAAGGGAAATTAGATGTAAATATATTCAATACGTTTCTTCTCCATCACGAAATTTCATATTTCTTAGTCAGTAAGCCACATAGTTAAAAGACTATAACTGAATGACAAATATATATCTACATGGGTAATCATTAAAATTAAATATTCATACTCAATGTTATATGTATTCACCAGAATCACATTGTATTATGGAATAATAGAAGTAAAACATTTCTATGTTTTTCTTCTTCTCCATCACCAAAATTTTGGTTTCTTTACCTCTAAGAATCTAAGTTAAGAGACTACAAATAAATGGTCCATAATTTATACGTATGCATAACAATTAAAATAAAATAACTAAGCTCAATATTGTTCATTTTCTTCTGATTAACATTGACTTATTGTATATTACACAAAAAAATATTCAATATTTTTTTCACCATCTCAAACTTTTAGGTTTTTTTTATCGCCAAGTAAAAAACATAATAGACTATAGCAGATGTAAAATATTAATTATATTTTATTTTTCTACTCCACCAACAGTTTTTAGGTTTTTCCCCGCTAAAAAACAAACTTAAAAGACTATAATCCATGACATATATATTTTATAAAATTGATATTAACTAAATTAAATAATCAAGCTCTAATTTGTTTATATTTACCTTTTTCATATTGAATAAGGTAAATTAGATGTAAATATATTCAATAAGTTTCTTCGCAATCAAGAAATTTCATGTTTCTTCGTCAGTAAGCCACAGAGTTAAAAGACTATAAATGAATGACAAATAGATTATATCTAAATGGGTATTAACTAAAATTAGATATTCAATCTCAATGTTAATTGTATTCACCTTAATCACATTGTATTATGGTATAATAAATGTAAACAATTTCTATGTTTTTCTTCTTCTACATCACCAAAAATTAGGTTTCTTCACCAGTAAGAAACTAAGTTAAGAGACTACAAATGAATGGTCTATAATTTCTATGTATGCATAACAATGAAAATAAAATAACCAATCTCAATATTCTTCATATTCATCGTATTCACGTTGACTTATTGTATATTATACCAAAAAATATTCAATATTTTTTTTCACTATCTCAAAATTTTAGGTTACTTTTATCTCTAAGAAAAAAAAGTAATATACTATAGCAGATGTAAAAAATTAATTATATTTTATTTTTATACTCCATCAAATTTTTTTAGGTTTTTCCCCGCTAAAAAACAAAGTTAAAAGACTATAATCCATGACATATATATTTTATAAAATTGATATTGACTAAATTAAATAATCAAGCTCTAATTTGTTTATATTTACCTTTTTTATATTGAATTAAGGTAAATTAGATGTAAATATATTCAATAAGTTTCTTCTCAATCATGAAATTTCATGTTTCTTCGTCAGTAAGCCACAGAGTTAAAAGACTATAAATAGATGACAAATAGATTATATCTAAAAGGATAATCACTAAAATTAGATATTCAATCTCAATGTTAATTGTATTCACCATAATCACATTGTATCATGGTATAATAGATGTAAATAGTATCTATGTTTTTCTTCTTCTCCATCACCAAAATTTTGGTTTCTTCACCTCTAAGAAACTAAGTTAAGAGACTAGAAATGAATGGTAAATAATTTATACGTATGCATATCAATTAAAATAAAATAACCAAGCTCAATATTATTCATATTCATCGTATTCACGTTGACTTATTGTATATTACACTAAAAAATATTCAATAATTTTTTACACCATCCCAAAGTTTTTGGTTTTTTTATCGCTAAGCAAAAAACATAATAGACTATAGCAGATGTAAAAAATTAATTATATTTTATTTTTCTACTCCATCAAAAGTTGTTAGGTTTTTCCCCGCTAAAAAACAAAGTTAAAAGACTATAATCCATGACATATATATTTTATAAAATTGATATTAACTAAATTAAATAATCAAGATCTAATTTGTTTATATTTACCCTTTTCACATTGAATTAAGGTAAATTAGATTTAAATATATACAATAAGTCTCTTCTCCATAACAAAATTTCATGTTTCTTCGTCAGTAAGCTACAGAGTTAAAAGACTATAAATGAATGACAAATAGATTATATCTACATGGGTAATCACTAAAATTAAATATTCAATCTCAATGTTAATTGTATTCGCCATAATCACATTGTTTTATAGTATAATAGATGTAAAAAATTTGTATGTTTTTCTTCTTCTCCATCACTAAAATTTTGGTTTCTTCACCTCCAAGAAACTAAGTTAAGAGATTCCAAATGAATGGTCCATAATTTATACGTATGCATAACAATTAAAATAAAATAACCAAGCTCAATATTATTCAAATTAATCGTATTCGCGTTGACTTATTGTATATTACACCAAAAAATATTCAATATTTTTTTTCACCATCTCAAAGTTTTAGGTTTTTTTGTCGCCAAGAAAAAATCATAATAGACTATAGCAGATGTAAAAAATTAATTATATTTACTTTTTCTACTCCATCAAAAGATTTTAGGTTTTTCCCCGCTAAAAAACAAAGTTAAAAGACTATAATCCATGACATATATATTTTATAAAATTGATATTAATTAAATTCAATAATCAAGCTCTAATTTGTTTATATTTACCCTTTTCATATTGAATTAAGGGAAGTTAGATGTAAATATATTCAATAAGTTTCTTCTCCATCACGAAATTTCATATTTCTTAGTCAGTAAGCCACATAGTTAAAAGACTATAGCTGAATGACAAATATATATCTACATGGGTAATCATTAAAATTAAATACTCATTCTCAATGTTAATTTTATTCACCATAATCACATTGTATTATGGTATAGTAGATGTAAAAAATTTCTATGTTTTTCTTCTTCTCCATCACCAAAATTTTGGTTTCTTCACCTCTAAGAAACTAAGTTAAGAGACTACAAATAAATGGTCCATAATTTATACGTATGCATAACAATTAAAATAAAATAACTAAGCTCAATATTGTTCATATTCATCGTATTCACATTGACTTATTGTATATTACACCAAAAAATATTCAATATTTTTTTCACCATCTCAAAGTTTTAGGTTTTTTTATCGCCAAGCAAAAAACACAATAGGATATAGCATATGTAAAAAATTAATTATATTTTTCTACTCCACCAAAATTTGTTAGGTTTTTCCCCGCTAAAAAACAAAGTTAAAAGCCTATAATCCATGACATATATATTTTATAAAATTGATATTAACTAAATTAAATAATCAAGCTCTAATTTGTTTATATTTACCTTTTTCATATTGAATTAAGGTAAATTAGATGTAAATATATTGATTAAGTTTCTTCTCAATCACGAAATTTCATGTTTCTTCGTCAGTAAGCCACAGAGTTAAAATACTATAAATGAATGACAAATAGATTATATCTAAATGGGTAATAACTAAAATTAGATATTCAATCTCAATGTTAATTGTATTCACCTTAATCACATTGTATTATGGTATAATAGATGTAAACAATTTCTATGTTTTTCTTCTTTTCCATCACCAAAAATTTGGTTTCTTCACCAGTAAGAAACTAAGTTAAGAGACTACAAATGAATGGTGCATAATTTCTACGTAAGCATAACAATTAAAATAAAATAACCAATCTCAATAATCTTCATATTCATCGTAGTCAGATTGACTTATTGTATATTACACCAAAAAATAATCAACTTTTTTTTGTCACTATCTCAAAATTTTAGGTTTTTTTTATCTCCAAGTAAAAAAAATAATATACTATAGCAGATGTAAAAAGTTAATTATATTTTATTTTTATACTCCATAAAAAAATTTTAGGTTTCTCCCCGCTACAAAACAAAGTTAAAAGACTATAATCCATGACATATATATTTTATAAAATTGATATTAACTAAATTAAATAATCAAGCTCTAATTTGTTTATATTTACCTTTTTCATATTGAATTAAGGTAAATTAGATGTAAATATATTCAATTAATTTCTTCTCAATCACGAAATTTCATGTTTCTTTGTCAGTAAGCCACAAAGTTAAAAGACTATAAATGAATGACAAATTGATTATATCTAAATGGGTAATAACTAAAATTAGATATTCAATCTCAATGTTAATTGTATTCACCTTAATCACATTGTATTATGGTATAATAGATATAAACAATTTCTATGTTTTTCTTCTTCTCCATCAACAAAAATTTGGTTTCTTCACCAGTAAGAAACTAAGTTAAGAGACTACAAATGAATGGTCCATAATTTGTACGTATGCATAACAATTGAAATAAAATAACCATGCTCAATATTGTTCATATTCATCGTATTCACATTGACTTATTGTATATTACACCAAAAAATATTCAATATTTTTTTTCACCATCTCAAAGTTTTAGGATTTTTTATCGCCAAGCAAAAATCATAATAGACAATAGCAGATGTAAAAAATTAATTATATTTTATTTTTATACTCCATCAAAAAATTTTAGGTTTTTCCCCGCTAAAAAACAAAGTTAAAAGACTATAATCCATGACATATATATTTTATAAAATCGATATTAACTAAATTAAATAATCAAGCTCTAATTTGTTTATATTTACCTTTTTCATATTGAATTAAGGTAAATTAGATGTAAATATATTCAATAAGTTTCTTCTCAATCACGAAATTTCATGGTTGTTCGTCAGTAAGCCACAGAGTTAAAAGACTATAAATGGATGACAAATAGATTATATATAAATGGATAATAACTACAATTAGATATTCAATCTCAATGTTAATTGTGTTCACCATAATCACATTGTATCATGGTATAATAGATGTAAATAGTATCTATGTTTTTCTTCTTCTCCATCACCAAAATTTTGGTTTCTTCACCAGTAAGAAACTAAGTTAAGAGACTACAAATAAATGGTCTATAATTTATACGTATGCATATCAATTAAAATAAAATAACCAAGCTCAATATTATTCATATTCATTGTATTCACGTTGACTTATTGTATATTACACCAAAATAATTTTTTACACCATCCCAAAGTTTTTGGTTTTTTTATCGCTAAGCAAAAAACATAATAGACTATAGCAGATGTAAAAAATTAATTATATTTCATTTTTCTACTCCATCAAAAGTTGTTAGGTTTTTCCCCGCTAAAAAACAAAGTTAAAAGACTATAATCCATGACAATATATATTTTTTAAAATTGATATTAACTAAATTAAATAATCAAGATCTAATATGTTTATATTTACCTTTTTCACATTGAATTAAGGTAAATTAGATTTAAATATATACAATAAGTCTCTTCTCCATAACGAAATTTCAGGTTTCTTCGTCAGTAAGCTACAAAGTTAAAAGACTATAAGTGAATGACAAATTGATTATATCTACATGGGTAATCACTAAAATTAAATATTCAATCTCAATGTTAATTGTATTCGCCATAATCACATTGTATTATGGTATAATAGATGTAAAAATTTTGTATGTTTTTCTTCTTCTCCATCACTAAAATTTTGGTTTCTTCACCTCCAAGAAACTAAGTTAAGAGATTACAAATGAATGGTCCATAATTTATAAGTATGCATAACAATTAAAAAAAAATAACCAAGCTCAATATTATTCAAATTTATCGTATTCGCGTTGACTTATTGTATATTACACCAAAAAATATTCAATATTTTTTTTCACCATCTCAAAGTTTTAGGTTTTTTTGTCGCCAAGCAAAAATCATAATATACTATAGCAGATGTAAAAAATTAATTATATTTCCTTTTTCTACTCCATCAAAAGTTTTTAGGTTTTTCCCCGCTAAAAAACAAAGTTAAAAGACTATAATCCATGACATATATATTTTATAAAATTGATATTAATTAAATTCAATAATCAAGCTCTAATTGGTTTATATTTACCCTTTTCATATTTAATTAAGGGAAGTTAGATGTAAATATATTCAATATGTTTCTTCTCCATCACGAAATTTCATATTTCTTAGTCAGTAAGCCACATAGTTAAAAGACTATAGCTGAATGACAAATATATGTCTACATGAGTAATCATTAAAATTAAATACTCATTCTCAATGTGAATTGTATTCACCATAATCACATTGTATTATGGTATATTAGATGTAAAAAATTTCTATGTTTTTCTTTTTCTCCATCACCAAACATTTGGTTTCTTCACCTCTAAGAAACTAAGTTAAGAGACTACAAATGAATGGTCCATAATTTGTACGTATGCATAACAATTGAAATAAAATAACCATGCTCAATATTGTTCATATTCATCGTATTCACATTGACTTATTGTATATTACACGAAAAAATATTCAATATTTTTTTTTCACCATCTCAAAGTTTTAGGATTTTTTATCGCCAAGCAAAAATCATAATAGACTATAGCAGATGTAAAAAATTAATTATATTTTATTTTTCTACTCCATCAAAATTTTTTAGGTTATTTCCCGCTAAAAAACAAAGTTAAAAGACTATAATCCATGATATATATATTTTATGAAATTGATATTAATTAAATTAAATAATCAAGCTCTAATTTTTTATATTTACCTTTTTCACATTGAATTAAGGTAAATTAGATGTAAATATATTCAATAAGTTTCTTCTCCATCACGAAATTTCATGTTTCTTCGTGAGTAAGCCACAGAGTTAAAAGATTATAAATGAATGACAAATACATTATATCTAAATGGGTAATCACTAAAATTAGATATTGAATCTCAATGTTAATTGTATTCACCTTAATCACATTGTATTATGGTATAATAGATGTAAACAATTTCTATGTTTTTCTTCTTCTCCATCACCAAACATTTGGTTTCTTCACCTCTAAGAAACTAAGTTAAGAGACTACAAATGAATGGTCCATAATTTGTACGTATGCATAACAATTGAAATAAAATAGCCATGCTCAATATTGTTCATATTCATCGTATTCACATTGACTTATTGTATATTACACCAAAAAATATTCAATATTTTTTTTTCACCATCTCAAAGTTTTAGGATTTTTTATCGCCAAGCAAAAATCATAATAGACTATAGCAGATGTAAAAAATTAATTATATTTTATTTTTCTACTCCATCAAAATTGTTTAGGTTATTCCCCGCTAAAAAACAAAGTTAAAAGACTAGAATCCATGATATATATATATATATATATATATATATATATATATATATATATATATATATATATATATATATATATATATATATATATATATATATATATATATATATATTTTATAAAATTTATATTAATTAAATTAAATAATCAAGCTCTAATTTTTTATATTTACCTTTTTCACATTGAATTAAGGTAAATTAGATGTAAATATATTCAATAAGTTTCTTCTCCATCACGAAATTTCATGTTTCTTCGTCAGTAAGCCACAGAGTTAAAAGATTATAAATGAATGACAAATAGATTATATCTAAATGGGTAATCACTAAAATTAGATATTGAATCTCAATGTTAATTGTATTCACCTTAATCTCATTGTATTATGGTATAATAGATGTAAACAATTTCTATGTTTTTCTTCTTCTCCATCACCAAACATTTGGTTTCTTCACCTCTAAGAAACTAAGTTAAGAGAATACAAATGAATGGTCCATAATTTGTACGTATGCATAACAATTGAAATAAAATAACCATGCTCAATATTGTTTATATTCATCGTATTCACATTGACTTATTGTATATTACACCAAAAAATATTCAATATTTTTTTTCACCATCTCAAAGTTTTAGAATTTTTTATCGCCAAGCAAAAATCATAATAGACAATAGCAGATGTAAAAAATTAATTATATTTTATTTTTCTACTCCATCAAATTTTTTTAGGTTGTTCCCCGCTAAAAAACAAAGTTAAACGACTATAATCCATGATATATATATATATATATATATATATATATATATATATATATATATATATATATATATATATATATATATATATATATATATATATATATATATATATATATATATATATATATATATATATATATATATATATTAAAATTGATATTAATTAAATTAAATAATCAAGCTCTAATTTTT
>OZ012738.1:10901088-10975911 GCA_963859935.3 Lathyrus sativus | reverse complement strand
TGATTCTGAGGTCTCTGACCAACACTTGGGCCTCCATTTCTTGCTCTCCCTATGTTGTTATTGTTTATTAGGCCGCTCCTCTGGCCTGTTGGTTGACTTTGTCCTTGGGGACAATCTTTGAGAAAGTGGCCTTTCTGACCACAGCGAAAACAAGTTCCAATATTTCTATTTGGACAATCTTTGTTAAGATGTGCCCCTCCACAGCTGTAACACTTGAACATTAACCTTCTAGAATCCTGGTTATGATAAGGTGTAGGCCTTTGATATGGCCTACCCCCTCGTTGGATTCTTCCTCCGTGGCCTCGGTTAAAGTGGCCCTTGTGATTGTTGTTTTGGGTTGATCCTCCTGATCCATATTGATTCTTCCTATTGTCAATCCCTTCCAACTCCAGACACCTTTCTACTAGCTCACCAAAGCGCATAATATGCAGAGGTAAAACTGCCCTCTGGATATCATATTTCAATCCATCTTGATACTTTTCACACATCCATTCTTCCCTTGGATGCAAGCGGTAAAACTCAGAATACTTTAGCAAGGATTCAAACTTCCTAGTATATTCTCCCACCGTCATCACACCTTGACGTAGATTCTGAAATTCTCTCTCCTTCTCTTTCCTACATAACTTTGGAAAATACTTCCCCAAAAATTCTTCTTTGAACAAGGTCCAATTGATTTCTCTTCCTTCCTCTTCCAATAATCTATACTTTCCTCTCCACCAAGCTTCAGCATCGCCTGTCAGCATGAATGTTGCATAACCAACCCTTCTATTCTCTCTACAGTGAGTGAAAGAAAATATCTTCTCCATTTCTTGCAACCATTTCTCAGCACCCTCCGGATTAAAGTCACCACCAAACTGTGGTGGTTTTCCTTTCAGAAACGAGTTCAATCCTGTATCCTCATGCACCATTTCCCTTTGTTGTTGCTGAAAGAGTTGATGATCTCGAGTGATTTGCAGGATTTGAGCATTTTGTTGTGTTTGAACTAACACAGCTGCAGCAAGTTCACGAACATCTCGAGTGTCAGCTTGAGAGTTCGTTCCAGTTTGGGAATGATCTTCTCGTCCAATGGGAATGGTAGGTGCTCCTTCAGGAGTAATTTCATCACTCGCATTCCTACGTATACCTCTAGTAGTGCCTCTAGCAGCACTCCTACCACGCCTCGCACCTCTGACGTTCTGAACCATAACTTCCTGAAAAGGAATAGTTATTAGGTTCAATCATTCACAAGACATAAAGAACATAACAATTATGTATATTTATATCCCAATGAATGATTCATCGATAAGGATTTTTATCAAGTCTCCCACAGGCAAGGGATAATTGTGTCTAAAATGTTGAATTAATATCTTAAATATAACTAGAATTCAGGAAAACATAATCAACATTTAATGTATAAACAAAAATGTATCAATTTATTTAATAACAACGATTACAAAAATCGTGACCATGTCTCATTCAAAAACCTCTACTTGTAAACCAAGCTAAGACTAATAGTGGTAAAACTATAATTATCATTATTGCTACGAAATCTTTACCTAATTCTTCATGCTTGATGATACCAATAACAAACAAAATAATGACAAGAAGAGTGATGAATAAAAGAAAGGATTTAGCCATTTGAAAGGTATAGATAAATATTTAGGAATTGATATGAAAATAATGGATGGGTGTGAAGTATTTATAAAGTGAATTTTGTGAAGTGTCCGTTACGTTACCGTTGGGTTTGTGACCGTTGGGGAGGAAAAATAAAGTGTGCTAAATAAGTTTCCTAGACCATTATACTAGAAGGCTCTCAAGATGAAGACTCAATGCACAGAAGAAAAGTTATCATCCAGTTTGGAATCCAACTTGATACAGTCAGTATAATTCTAGACACTTACGGTCCGAGCTGAATCGACCAGCTCTGATACCATTAAATGAGACAGCCTATGTCCCATTAGTGGAATTCTAATGAAACCTTATAAAAATACAGAAAAATTTGAAATTTTTAAAGGACAATACTTAATTATTTAAAAACATACTGTTTCACATACATATGCTTCAAATATATTTTACAGAGTTTGACACCGTTAAGACTAGCGGCCTTGCCACATAGATAAAACATAAAATAAAAGTACAGAAAGGAAACCAAAAAGAAAGCATACCAAAAGGGACCTCCTAAGTCCAACAAGACTGACACTTATACTGACTGTAGTAGTAGGGATGTGATTAGCGTTTGACAAAACACTAACAGCTCCCAATCTAGATGTTATAGTAACACATCTCCACGTCACTTCATATCCTTTCCTTCTGAGTTGTCGGGAAGTACGCAAGATTCGAGCTCATCGTCTGATCGTCATAAAATAATCCAAAATGCAAAACAAAAATGACACAGGGCTAAGATTCATGTACAAGTTTAAAAGTGGGAATGAATGTGTAAAATAATAATATATATGGAAACCATATTTATACAAACAAGCGTATCTTATACCCACAATTACATATACTTTATTTATTCTAATGCATCCCTGAACTATATGCTGACTCAGGCCACTAAACGCTGTCAATGATATCTATCCCATTTACCAAGATCAGATATCACTAGACCACATGCCACCAACGTACTCCCAATTACCAAGAGCTACGCCACCTAACTTCACATGGAGCCTAGGTGTTATAAGTCGATCGTCCCTGAGAATTCAGGCCAAGAACCTTGTCTTGCCTAGCATGCATAGATAATAATCCCCGTCGGGATTGCAGGCGACTGATCAACCTCGTGCGTCCCATACCGCACGGCGGTGGACTTACACATTCCTTAATGCAAGTCTATATGATCACTCACTCATCTTGTGGCAACTCTTAGCCATAAGTATTAAGTTAATAATGGGGAATTATCGTATCAACTTTTCAAGTTATACTTATTATCTAGATACTTAGGTTGAGTACCAAATCCATCCAATGTCTTGCCATATTTGATCTTTGTCCTTACATAATAAGTTCAGTTTGTATAATGGGTAATTGTATGGTTAACTTCCCAGGTAAGAGAGGTGGACTGTAAACGGCATAGTCGACCAAGTCTTTCCTTAGCCAGAACCCAACCAAATATAACTACTCATTGTATCCAACTTTCCTTATGTTAATGGGGATCAATTACTTAATATCTAGCAATGTTTTTCTCTCATTAACCGATTATTTCCTTAATCTATCAATCACAATCATTCAAGTATAAATAAAATAAACAATTATAAAATTAACCGAATAATGCAAGCACAATACAATACCAAATTGTCAAAGATTATTCCTATGATAATTAATTAAGGCCGGCGTAACCTCGCCTAGTGATTTGTGAAAATCATTATTTGAGAATAGGCTCTCCTTAATTATTTATCGCTAGTAGGGCTTAGGTCACCACTACACACATATATATTAAGTTATTTTACGCTAACCGTCCCAATCGTATACGAAATCTTGCCCCCACCTTTTGTTGAGTGTTGTTGAAAGTCCACAAGTGTTGTCTTCGATCTTTGCCAAGAACCGATTACTTATGAAAATGATTTGGGCAGAACTTTGACGTATAAAACTCCCTTGAAACTTTAGAAGAACTTTTACCACAAAATACTCTAAAGGTTACGAACCGATATCGTGGGAACTTCGATAACTAAAACTAATATTGCTATATGAAGAAATTAGAGAAGGAAAGAAGTAAAGAAGTAAGAAAGATGATTTGTGATTGAATGAATGAAAATGGGGTGGAAGAGACCCCTATTTATACTAGTTGTAAAATATTAAAATAACATAATTTATCATCTTTTGCCCATACCTTCCAACTTTTCAACTCTTGCTAGTAAATATGTCTCTATCAAATATTTACTAATCTTTCATCAATAGTGCTTTAGGTGTTCTAGTATGACTTTGTGAAAATAATTTATGACAAAGGTATGGGAGCTTGATTTCATGACATAATATTATGTAGGATATTAATAGAAAATGAGATATATATTTCTTTTATAAAAAGTAAAATGTTAATAATATTAATAATAATAAAAATAGTAAAAAGGATAGTTATTTGATATTTTTATTGTCTTAAGATTATTTTATTTATTAATTGGTTTATAGAGTAAAATGATAATATTCAAATAAAATAAAATCAATTAATAATAACAAAACAAGAACAACAATAATGATAATAATAATATGAATAATTAATTAACTTAAAGTTAAGGGTTTTAAGTACCAATTTAAATTTCAAAGTTTAGTTTATAAAATGAAACGATGATATTCAAATTGAAGAATAAAAGTAATAAATATAAAAAGTAATTAATTAATAAATTAATTATTATAAGTGTTAGTTTCAACATTTAATTTTTAATAACTAGCATTGTTAAAATCTCAAATCTAACTAGATATATTATTTAGTGTATGGAAAAATTAGGATGTTACATGGCTTACTGACGAAGAAACATGGAATTTCTTGATGGAGAAGAAACATATTGAATATATTTACATCTAATTTACCTTAATTCAATGTGAAAAAGGTAAATATAAACAAATTAGAGCTTGATTATTTAATTAAATTAATATCAATTTTATAAAATATATCTGTCATGGGTTATAGTCTTTTAACTTTGTTTTTTAGCGGGGAAAAACCTAAATATTTTTGATGGAGTAGAAATATAAAATAAAATTAATTTTTTACATCTGCTATAGTATATTATGTTTTTTGCTTAGCGATAAAAAAACCTAAAACTTCGGGTTTGTGAAAAAAATATTGAATATTTTTGGTGTAATATACAATAAGTCAATGTGAATACGATGAATATGAACAATATTGAGCTTGGTTATTTTTTTTCAATTATTATGCATACGTATAGATTATTGACTATTCATTTGTAGTCTCTTAACATAGTTTGTTAGAGGTGAAGAAACCAAAATTTTGGTGATGGAGAAGAAGAAGAACATAGAAATCGTTTACATCTATTACACCATAATACAATGTGATTATGGTGAATACAATTAACAATGAGACTGAATATCTAATTTTGGTGATTACCCATTTAGATATAATATATTTGTCATTCATTTATAGTCTTTTAACTGTGTGGCTTACTGACGAAGAAACATGAAATTTCGTGATGGAGAAGAAACATATTGAATATATTTACATCTAATTTACCTTAATTCAATGTGAAAAAGGTAATATAAAATAATTAGAGCTTGATTTTATATTTTAATTAATATCAATTTTATTAAATATATATGTCATGGATTATAGTCTTTTAACTTTGTTTTTTAGCGGGGAAAAACCTAAATATTTTTGATGGAGTAGAAAAACAAAATATAATTAATTTTTTAGATCTGCTATAGTCTATTATTTTTTTTGCTTAGCGATAAAAAAAACCAAAAACATTGGGTTCGTGAAAAAAAATGTTGAATATTTTTTGGTGTAATATACAATAAGTCAATGTGAATACGATGATTATGACCAATATTGAGCTTGATTATTTTATTTTAATTGTTATGCATATGTATAAATTATTGACCATTCATTTGTAGTCTCTGAACATAGTTTCTTAGAGGTGAAGAAACCAAAATTTTGGTGATGGAGAAGAAGAAAAAAATAGAAATAGTTTACATCTATTAGACCATAATACAATGTGATTATGGTGAATACAATTAACAGTGAGACTGAATATCTAATTTTGGTGATTAGCCATTTAGATATAATCTATTTGTCATTCATTTAAAGTCTTTTAACTCCGTGGCTTACTGACGAAGAAACATAGAATTTCTTGATGGAGAAGAAACATATTGAATATATTTACATATAATTTACCTTAATTCAATGTGAAAAAGGTAAATATAAACAAATTAGAGCTTGATTATTTAATTAAATTAATATCAATTTTATAAAATATATCTGTCATGGGTTATAGTCTTTTAACTTTGTTTTTCAGCGGGGAAAAACCTAAATATTTTTGATGGAGTAGAAATATAAAATAAAATTAATTTTTTACATCTGCTATAGTATATTATGTTTTTTGCTTAGCGATAAAAAAACCTAAAACTTCGGGTTTGTGAAAAAAATATTGAATATTTTTGGTGTAATATACAATAAGTCAATGTGAATACGATAAATATGAACAATATTGAGCTTGGTTATTTTATTTCAATTATTATGCATACGTATAGATTATTGACTATTCATTTGTAGTCTCTTAACATAGTTTGTTAGAGGTGAAGAAACCAAAATTTTGGTGATTGAGAAGAAGAAGAACATAGAAATCGTTTACATCTATTACACCATAATACAATGTGATTATGGTGAATACAATTAACAATGAGACTGAATATCTAATTTTGGTGATTACCCATTTAGATATAATATATTTGTCATTCATTTATAGTCTTTTAACTGTGTGGCTTACTGACGAAGAAACATGAAATTTCGTGATGGAGAAGAAACATATTGAATATATTTACATCTAATTTACCTTAATTCAATGTGAAAAAGGTAATATAAAATAATTAGAGCTTGATTTTATATTTTAATTAATATCAATTTTATTAAATATATATGTCATGGATTATAGTCTTTTAACTTTGTTTTTTAGCGGGAAAAACCTAAATATTTTTGATGGAGTAGAAAAACAAAATATAATTAATTTTTTAGATCTGCTATAGTCTATTATTTTTTTTGCTTAGCGATAAAAAAACCAAAAACATTGGGTTCGTGAAAAAAAATGTTGAATATTTTTTGGTGTAATATACAATAAGTCAATGTGAATACGATGATTATGACCAATATTGAGCTTGATTATTTTATTTTAATTGTTATGCATATGTATAAATTATTGACCATTCATTTGTAGTCTCTGAACATAGTTTCTTAGAGGTGAAGAAACCAAAATTTTGGTGATGGAGAAGAAAAAAAAATAGAAATCGTTTACATCTATTAAACCATAATACAATGTGATTATGGTGAATACAATTAACAGTGAGACTGAATATCTAATTTTGGTGATTAGCCATTTAGATATAATCTATTTGTCATTCATTTAAAGTCTTTTAACTCCGTGGCTTACTGACGAAGAAACATGGAATTTCTTGATGGAGAAGAAACATATTGAATATATTTACATATAATTTACCTTAATTCAATGTGAAAAAGGTAAATATAAATAAATTAGAGCTTGATTATTTAATTAAATTAATATCAATTTTATAAAATATATCTGTCATGGGTTATAGTCTTTTAACTTTGTTTTTCAGCGGGGAAAAACCTAAATATTTTTGATGGAGTAGAAATATAAAATAAAATTAATTTTTTACATCTGCTATAGTCTATTATGTTTTTTGCTTAGCGATAAAAAAACCAAAAACTTTGGGTTTGTGAAAAAAATATTGAATATTTTTGGTGTAATATACAATAAGTCAATGTGAATACGATGAATATGAACAATATTGAGCTTGGTTATTTTATTTCAATTATTATGCATACGTATAGATTATTGACTATTCATTTGTAGTCTCTTAACATAGTTTCTTAGAGGTGAAGAAACCAAAATTTTGGTGATGGAGAAGAAGAAAAACATAGAAATGGTTTATATCTATTATACCGTAATACAATGTGATTATGGTGAATACAATTAATATTGAGATTAAATATCTAATTTTAGTGATTACCCATTTAGATATAATCTATTTGTCATTCATTTATAGTCTTTTAACTCTGTGGCTTACTGACGAAGAAACATGAAATTTCATTATGGAGAAGAAACATATTGAATATATTTACATCTAAGTTACCTTAATTCAATGTGAAAAAGGTAAATATAAAATAATTAGAGCTTGATTTTATATTTTAATTAATATCAATTTTATTAAATATATATGTCATGGATTATAGTCTTTTAACTTTGCTTTTTAGTGGGGAAAAAACTAAATATTTTTGATGGAGTAGAAAAACAAAATATAATTAATTTTTTACATCTGCTATAGTCTATTATTTTTTTGCTTAGCGATAAAAAAACCAAAAACATTGGGTTTGTGAAAAAAAATGTTGAATATTTTTTGGTGTAATATACAATAAGTCAATGTGAATACGATGATTATGACCAATATTGAGCTTGATTATTTTATTTTAATTGTTATGCATACGTATAAATTATTGACCATTCATTTGTAGTCTCTTAACATAGTTTCTTAGAGGTGAAGAAACCAAAATTTTGGTGATGGAGAAGA
Organism: Lathyrus sativus; assembly: GCA_963859935.3. NCBI lineage: Eukaryota > Viridiplantae > Streptophyta > Magnoliopsida > Fabales > Fabaceae > Lathyrus > Lathyrus sativus. The sequence goes on along the minus strand of OZ012738.1, from coordinate 10,967,691 downwards.
AGAAAAAAAATAGAAATCGTTAACATCTATTATACCATAATACAATGTGATTATGGTTAATACAATTAACAGTGAGACTGAATATCTAATTTTGGTGATTACCTATTTAGATATAATCTATTTGTCATTCATTTATAGTCTTTTAACTCTGTGGCTTACTGACGAAGAAACATGGAATTTCTTGATGGAGAAGAAACATATTGAATATATTTACATCTAATTTACCTTAATTCAATGTGAAAAAGGTAAATATAAACAAATTAGAGCTTGATTATATAATTAAATTAATATCAATTTTATAAAATATATCTGTCATGGGTTATAGTCTTTTAACTTTGGTTTTTTAGCGGGGAAAAACCTAAATATTTTTGATGGAGTAGAAATATAAAATAAAATTAATTTTTTACATCTGCTATAGTCTATTATTTTTTTTGCTTAGCGATAAAAAAACCAAAAACATTGGGTTTGTGAAAAAAAATGATGAATATTTTTTGGTGTAATATACAATAAGTCAATGTGAATACGATGATTATGACCAATATTGAGCTTGATTATTTTATTTTAATTGTTATGCATACGTATAAATTATTGACCATTCATTTGTAGTCTCTTAACATAGTTTCTTAGAGGTGAAGAAACCAAAATTTTGGTGATGGAGAAGAAGAAAAAAAATAGAAATCGTTAACATCTATTATACCATAATACAATGTGATTATGGTTAATACAATTAACAGTGAGACTGAATATCTAATTTTGGTGATTACCCATTTAGATATAATCTATTTGTCATTCATTTATAGTCTTTTAACTCTGTGGCTTACTGACGAAGAAACATGGAATTTCTTGATGGAGAAGAAACATATTGAATATATTTACATCTAATTTACCTTAATTCAATGTGAAAAAGGTAAATATAAACAAATTAGAGCTTGATTATTTAATTAAATTAATATCAATTTTATAAAATATATCTGTCATGGATTATAGTCTTTTAACTTTGTTTTTTAGCGGGGAAAAACCTAAATATTTTTGATGGAGTAGAAAAATAAAATAAAATAAATTTTTTACATCTGCTATAGTATATTATGTTTTTTGCTTAGCGATAAAAAAACCTAAAACTTCGGGTTTGTGAAAAAAATATTGAATATTTTTGGTGTAATATACAATAAGTCAATGTGAATACGATGAATATGAACAATATTGAGCTTGGTTATTTTATTTCAATTATTATGCATACGTATAGATTATTGACTATTCATTTGTAGTCTCTTAACATAGTTTGTTAGAGGTGAAGAAACCAAAATTTTGGTGATGGAGAAGAAGAAGAACATAGAAATCGTTTACATCTATTACACCATAATACAATGTGATTATGGTGAATACAATTAACAATGAGACTGAATATCTAATTTTGGTGATTACCCATTTAGATATAATATATTTGTCATTCATTTATAGTCTTTTAACTGTGTGGCTTACTGACGAAGAAACATGAAATTTCGTGATGGAGAAGAAACATATTGAATATATTTACATCTAATTTACCTTAATTCAATGTGAAAAAGGTAATATAAAATAATTAGAGCTTAATTTTATATTTTAATTAATATCAATTTTATTAAATATATATGTCATGGATTATAGTCTTTTAACTTTGTTTTTTAGCGGGGAAAAACCTAAATATTTTTGATGGAGTAGAAAAACAAAATATAATTAATTTTTTAGATCTGCTATAGTCTATTATTTTTTTTGCTTAGCGATAAAAAAAACCAAAAACATTGGGTTCGTGAAAAAAAATGTTGAATATTTTTTGGTGTAATATACAATAAGTCAATGTGAATACGATGATTATGACCAATATTGAGCTTGATTATTTTATTTTAATTGTTATGCATATGTATAAATTATTGACCATTCATTTGTAGTCTCTGAACATAGTTTCTTAGAGGTGAAGAAACAAAAATTTTGGTGATGGAGAAGAAGAAAAAAATAGAAATCGTTTACATCTATTAGACCATAATACAATGTGATTATGGTGAATACAATTAACAGTGAGACTGAATATCTAATTTTGGTGATTAGCCATTTAGATATAATCTATTTGTCATTCATTTAAAGTCTTTTAACTCCGTGGCTTACTGACGAAGAAACATGGAATTTCTTGATGGAGAAGAAACATATTGAATATATTTACATATAATTTACCTTAATTCAATGTGAAAAAGGTAAATATAAACAAATTAGAGCTTGATTATTTAATTAAATTAATATCAATTTTATAAAATATATCTGTCATGGGTTATAGTCTTTTAACTTTGTTTTTCAGCGGGGAAAAACCTAAATATTTTTGATGGAGTAGAAATATAAAATAAAATTAATTTTTTACATCTGCTATAGTATATTATGTTTTTTGCTTAGCGATAAAAAAACCTAAAACTTCGGGTTTGTGAAAAAAATATTGAATATTTTTGGTGTAATATACAATAAGTCAATGTGAATACGATAAATATGAACAATATTGAGCTTGGTTATTTTATTTCAATTATTATGCATACGTATATATTATTGACTATTCATTTGTAGTCTCTTAACATAGTTTGTTATAGGTGAAGAAACCAAAATTTTGGTGATGGAGAAGAAGAAGAACATAGAAATCGTTTACATCTATTACACCATAATACAATGTGATTATGGTGAATACAATTAAAAATGAGACTGAATATCTAATTTTGGTGATTACCCATTTAGATATAATATATTTGTCATTCATTTATAGTCTTTTAACTGTGTGGCTTACTGACGAAGAAACATGAAATTTCGTGATGGAGAAGAAACATATTGAATATATTTACATCTAATTTACCTTAATTCAATGTGAAAAAGGTAAATATAAACAAATTAGAGCTTGATTATTTAATTAAATTAATATCAATTTTATTAAATATATATGTCATGGATTATAGTCTTTTAACTTTGTTTTTTAGCGAGAAAAACCTAAATATTTTTGATGGAGTAGAAAAACAAAATATAATTAATTTTTTAGATCTGCTATAGTCTATTATTTTTTTTGCTTAGCGATAAAAAAACCTAAAACTTCGGGTTTGTGAAAAAAATATTGAATATTTTTGGTGTAATATACAATAAGTCAATGTGAATACGATGAATATGAACAATATTGAGCTTGGTTATTTTATTTCAATTATTATGCATACGTATAGATTATTGACTATTCATTTGTAGTCTCTTAACATAGTTTGTTAGAGGTGAAGAAACCAAAATTTTGGTGATGGAGAAGAAGAAGAACATAGAAATCGTTTACATCTATTACACCATAATACAATGTGATTATGGTGAATACAATTAACAATGAGACTGAATATCTAATTTTGGTGATTACCCATTTAGATATAATATATTTGTCATTCATTTATAGTCTTTTAACTGTGTGGCTTACTGACGAAGAAACATGAAATTTCGTGATGGAGAAGAAACATATTGAATATATTTACATCTAATTAACCTTAATTCAATGTGAAAAAGGTAATATAAAATAATTAGAGCTTGATTTTATATTTTAATTAATATCAATTTTATTAAATATATATGTCATGGATTATAGTCTTTTAACTTTGTTTTTTAGCGGGGAAAAACCTAAATATTTTTGATGGAGTAGAAAAACAAAATATAATTAATTTTTTAGATCTGCTATAGTCTATTATTTTTTTTGCTTAGCGATAAAAAAACCAAAAACATTGGGTTCGTGAAAAAAAATGTTGAATATTTTTTGGTGTAATATACAATAAGTCAATGTGAATACGATGATTATGACCAATATTGAGCTTGATTATTTTATTTTAATTGTTATGCATATGTATAAATTATTGACCATTCATTTGTAGTCTCTGAACATAGTTTCTTAGAGGTGAAGAAACCAAAATTTTGGTGATGGAGAAGAAGAAAAAAATAGAAATCGTTTACATCTATTAGACCATAATACAATGTGATTATGGTGAATACAATTAACAGTGAGACTGAATATCTAATTTTGGTGATTAGCCATTTAGATATAATCTATTTGTCATTCATTTAAAGTCTTTTAACTCCGTGGCTTACTGACGAAGAAACATGGAATTTCTTGATGGAGAAGAAACATATTGAATATATTTACATATAATTTACCTTAATTCAATGTGAAAAAGGTAAATATAAACAAATTAGAGCTTGATTATTTAATTAAATTAATATCAATTTTATAAAATATATCTGTCATGGGTTATAGTCTTTTAACTTTGTTTTTCAGCGGGGAAAAACCTAAATATTTTTGATGGAGTAGAAATATAAAATAAAATTAATTTTTTACATCTGCTATAGTATATTATGTTTTTTGCTTAGCGATAAAAAAACCAAAAACTTTGGGTTTGTGAAAAAAATATTGAATATTTTTGGTGTAATATACAATAAGTCAATGTGAATACGATGAATATGAACAATATTGAGCTTGGTTATTTTATTTCAATTATTATGCATACGTATAGATTACTGACTATTCATTTGTAGTCTCTTAACATAGTTTCTTAGAGGTGAAGAAACCAAAATTTTGGTGATGGAGAAGAAGAAAAACATAGAAATGGTTTATATCTATTATACCGTAATACAATGTGATTATGGTGAATACAATTAATATTGAGATTCAATATCTAATTTTAGTGCTTACCCATTTAGATATAATCTATTTGTCATTCATTTATAGTCTTTTAACTGTGTGGCTTACTGACGAAGAAACATGAAATTTCGTGATGGAGAAGAAACATATTGAATATATTTACATCTAATTTACCTTAATTCAATGTGAAAAAGGTAATATAAAATAATTAGAGCTTGATTTTATATTTTAATTAATATCAATTTTATTAAATATATATGTCATGGATTATAGTCTTTTAACTTTGTTTTTTAGCGGGGAAAAACCTAAATATTTTTGATGGAGTAGAAAAACAAAATATAATTAATTTTTTAGATCTGCTATAGTCTATTATTTTTTTTGCTTAGCGATAAAAAAACCAAAAACATTGGGTTCGTGAAAAAAAATGTTGAATATTTTTTGGTGTAATATACAATAAGTCAATGTGAATACGATGATTATGACCAATATTGAGCTTGATTATTTTATTTTAATTGTTATGCATATGTATAAGTTATTGACCATTCATTTGTAGTCTCTGAACATAGTTTCTTAGAGGTGAAGAAACCAAAATTTTGGTGATGGAGAAGAAGAAAAAAATAGAAATCGTTTACATCTATTAGACCATAATACAATGTGATTATGGTGAATACAATTAACAGTGAGACTGAATATCTAATTTTGGTGATTAGCCATTTAGATATAATCTATTTGTCATTCATTTAAAGTCTTTTAACTCCGTGGCTTACTGACGAAGAAACATGGAATTTCTTGATGGAGAAGAAACATATTGAATATATTTACATATAATTTACCTTAATTCAATGTGAAAAAGGTAAATATAAACAAATTAGAGCTTGATTATTTAATTAAATTAATATCAATTTTATAAAATATATCTGTCATGGGTTATAGTCTTTTAACTTTGTTTTTCAGCGGGGAAAAACCTAAATATTTTTGATGGAGTAGAAATATAAAATAAAATTAATTTTTTACATCTGCTATAGTATATTATGTTTTTTGCTTAGCGATAAAAAAACCAAAAACTTTGGGTTTGTGAAAAAAATATTGAATATTTTTGGTGTAATATACAATAAGTCAATGTGAATACGATGAATATGAACAATATTGAGCTTGGTTATTTTATTTCAATTATTATGCATACGTATAGATTATTGACTATTCATTTGTAGTCTCTTAACATAGTTTCTTAGAGGTGAAGAAACCAAAATTTTGGTGATGGAGAAGAAGAAAAACATAGAAATGGTTTATATCTATTATACCGTAATACAATGTGATTATGGTGAATACAATTAATATTGAGATTCAATATCTAATTTTAGTGATTACCCATTTAGATATAATCTATTTGTCATTCATTTATAGTCTTTTAACTGTGTGGCTTACTGACGAAGAAACATGAAATTTCGTGATGGAGAAGAAACATATTGAATATATTTACATCTAATTTACCTTAATTCAATGTGAAAAAGGTAATATAAAATAATTAGAGCTTGATTTTATATTTTAATTAATATCAATTTTATTAAATATATATGTCATGGATTATAGTCTTTTAACTTTGTTTTTTAGCGGGGAAAAACCTAAATATTTTTGATGGAGTAGAAAAACAAAATATAATTAATTTTTTAGATCTGCTATAGTCTATTATTTTTTTTGCTTAGCGATAAAAAAACCAAAAACATTGGGTTCGTGAAAAAAAATGTTGAATATTTTTTGGTGTAATATACAATAAGTCAATGTGAATACGATGATTATGACCAATATTGAGCTTGATTATTTTATTTTAATTGTTATGCATATGTATAAATTATTGACCATTCATTTGTAGTCTCTGAACATAGTTTCTTAGAGGTGAAGAAACCAAAATTTTGGTGATGGAGAAGAAGAAAAAAATAGAAATCGTTTACATCTATTAGACCATAATACAATGTGATTATGGTGAATACAATTAACAGTGAGACTGAATATCTAATTTTGGTGATTAGCCATTTAGATATAATCTATTTGTCATTCATTTAAAGTCTTTTAACTCCGTGGCTTACTGACGAAGAAACATGGAATTTCTTGATGGAGAAGAAACATATTGAATATATTTACATATAATTTACCTTAATTCAATGTGAAAAAGGTAAATATAAACAAATTAGAGCTTGATTATTTAATTAAATTAATATCAATTTTATAAAATATATCTGTCATGGGTTATAGTCTTTTAACTTTGTTTTTCAGCGGGGAAAAACCTAAATATTTTTGATGGAGTAGAAATATAAAATAAAATTAATTTTTTACATCTGCTATAGTATATTATGTTTTTTGCTTAGCGATAAAAAAACCAAAAACTTTGGGTTTGTGAAAAAAATATTGAATATTTTTGGTGTAATATACAATAAGTCAATGTGAATACGATGAATATGAACAATATTGAGCTTGGTTATTTTATTTCAATTATTATGCATACGTATAGATTATTGACTATTCATTTGTAGTCTCTTAACATAGTTTCTTAGAGGTGAAGAAACCAAAATTTTGGTGATGGAGAAGAAGAAAAACATAGAAATGGTTTATATCTATTATACCGTAATACAATGTGATTATGGTGAATACAATTAATATTGAGATTCAATATCTAATTTTAGTGATTACCCATTTAGATATAATCTATTTGTCATTCATTTATAGTCTTTTAACTCTTTGACTTACTGACGAAGAAACATGAAATTTCATTATGGAGAAGAAACATATTGAATATATTTACATCTAAGTTACCTTAATTCAATGTGAAAAAGGTAAATATAAAATAATTAGAGCTTGATTTTATATTTTAATTAATATCAATTTTATTAAATATATATGTCATGGATTATAGTCTTTTAACTTTGCTTTTTAGTGGGGAAAAACCTAAATATTTTTGATGGAGTAGAAAAACAAAATATAATTAATTTTTTACATCTGCTATAGTCTATTATTTTTTTGCTTAGCGATAAAAAAAACCAAAAACATTGGGTTTGTGAAAAAAAATGTTGAATATTTTTTGGTGTAATATACAATAAGTCAATGTGAATACGATGATTATGACCAATATTGAGCTTGATTATTTTATTTTAATTGTTATGCATACGTATAAATTATTGACCATTCATTTGTAGTCTCTTAACATAGTTTCTTAGAGGTGAAGAAACCAAAATTTTGGTGATGGAGAAGAAGAAAAAAAATAGAAATCGTTAACATCTATTATACCATAATACAATGTGATTATGGTTAATACAATTAACAGTGAGACTGAATATCTAATTTTGGTGATTAGCCATTTAGATATAATCTATTTGTCATTCATTTAAAGTCTTTTAACTCCGTGGCTTACTGACGAAGAAACATGGAATTTCTTGATGGAGAAGAAACATATTGAATATATTTACATATAATTTACCTTAATTCAATGTGAAAAAGGTAAATATAAACAAATTAGAGCTTGATTATTTAATTAAATTAATATCAATTTTATAAAATATATCTGTCATGGGTTATAGTCTTTTAACTTTGTTTTTCAGCGGGGAAAAACCTAAATATTTTTGATGGAGTAGAAATATAAAATAAAATTAATTTTTTACATCTGCTATAGTCTATTATGTTTTTTGCTTAGCGATAAAAAAACCAAAAACTTTGGGTTTGTGAAAAAAATATTGAATATTTTTGGTGTAATATACAATAAGTCAATGTGAATACGATGAATATGAACAATATTGAGCTTGGTTATTTTATTTCAATTATTATGCATACGTATAGATTATTGACTATTCATTTGTAGTCTCTTAACATAGTTTGTTAGAGGTGAAGAAACCAAAATTTTGGTGATGGAGAAGAAGAAAAACATAGAAATGGTTTATATCTATTATACCGTAATAGAATGTGATTATGGTGAATACAATTAATATTGAGATTAAATATCTAATTTTAGTGATTACCCATTTAGATATAATCTATTTGTCATTCATTTATAGTCTTTTAACTCTGTGGCTTACTGACGAAGAAACATGAAATTTCATTATGGAGAAGAAACATATTGAATATATTTACATCTAAGTTACCTTAATTCAATGTGAAAAAGGTAAATATAAAATAATTAGAGCTTGATTTTATATTTTAATTAATATCAATTTTATTAAATATATATGTCATGGAGTATAGTCTTTTAACTTTGCTTTTTAGTGGGGAAAAACCTAAATATTTTTGATGGAGTAGAAAAACAAAATATAATTAATTTTTTACATCTGCTATAGTCTATTATTTTTTTGCTTAGCGATAAAAAAACAAAAAACATTGGGTTTGTGAAAAAAAATGTTGAATATTTTTTGGTGTAATATACAATAAGTCAATGTGAATACGATGATTATGACCAATATTGAGCTTGATTATTTTATTTTAATTGTTATGCATACGTATAAATTATTGACCATTCATTTGTAGTCTCTTAACATAGTTTCTTAGAGGTGAAGAAACCAAAATTTTGGTGATGGAGAAGAAGAAAAAAAATAGAAATCGTTTACATCTATTATACCATAATACAATGTGATTATGGTGAATACCATTAACAGTGAGACTGAATATCTAATTTTGGTGATTACCCATTTAGATATAATCTATTTCTCATTCAGTTATAGTCTTTTAACTCCGTGGCTTACTGACGAAGAAACATGGAATTTCTTGATGGAGAGAAACATATTGAATATATTTACATCTAATTTACCTTAATTCAATGTGAAAAAGGTAAATATAAACAAATTAGAGCTTGATTATTTAATTAAATTAATATCAATTTTATAAAATATATATGTCATGGATTATAGACTTTTAACTTTGTTTTTTAGCGGGGAAAAACCTAAATATTTTTGATGGAGTAGAAATATAAAATAAAATTAATTTTTTACATCTGCTATAGTATATTATGTTTTTTGCTTAGCGATAAAAAAACCTAAAACTTCGGGTTTGTGAAAAAAATATTGAATATTTTCTGTGTAATATACAATAAGTCAATGTGAATACGATGAATATGAACAATATTGAGCTTGGTTATTTTATTTCAATTATTATGCATACGTATAGATTATTGACTATTCATTTGTAGTCTCTTAACATAGTTTGTTAGAGGTGAATAAACCAAAATTTTGGTGATGGAGAAGAAGAAGAACATAGAAATCGTTTACATCTATTATACCATAATACAATGTGATTATGGTGAATATAATTAACATTGAGATTGAGTATCTACTTTTAGTGATTACCCATTTAGATATAATCTATTTGTCATTCATTTATAGTCTTTTAACTGTGTGGCTTACTGACGAAGAAACATGAAATTTCGTGATGGAGAAGAAACATATTGAATATATTTACATCTAATTTACCTTAATTCAATGTGAAAAAGGTAAATATAAAATAATTAGAGCTTGATTTTTTATTTTAATTAATATAAATTTTATTAAATATATATGTCATGGATTATAGTCTTTTAACTTTGTTTTTTAGCGGGGAAAAACCTAAATATTTTTGATGGAGTAGAAAAACAAAATATAATTAATTTTTTACATCTGCTTTAGTCTATTATTTTTTTTTGCTTAGCGATAAAAAAACCAAAAACATTGGGTTTGTGAAAAAAATGTTGAATATTTTTAGGTGTAATATACAATAAGTCAATGTGAATACGATGATTATGACCAATATTGAGCTTGATTATTTTATTTTAATTGTTATGCATACGTATAAATTATTGACCATTCATTTGTAGTCTCTTAACATAGTTTCTTAGAGGTGAAGAAACCAAAATTTTGGTGATGGAGAAGAAGAAAAAAAATAGAAATCGTTTACATCTATTATACCATAATACAATGTGATTATGGTGAATACAATTAACAGTGAGACCGAATATCTAATTTTGGTGATTACCCATTTAGATATAATCTATTTCTCATTCAGTTATAGTCTTTTAACTCCGTGGCTTACTGGCGAAGCAACATGGAATTTCTTGATGGAGAGAAACATATTGAATATATTTACATCTAATTTACCTTAATTCAGTGTGAAAAAGGTAAATATAAACAAATTAGAGCTTGATTATTTAATTAAATTAATATCAATTTTATAAAATATATATGTCATGGATTATAGACTTTTAACTTTGTTTTTTAGCGGGGAAAAACCTAAATATTTTTGATGGAGTAGAAATATAAAATAAAATTAATTTTTTACATCTGCTATAGTCTATTATGTTTTTTGCTTAGCGATAAAAAAACCTAAAACTTTGGGTTTGTGAAAAAAAATATTGAATATTTTTGGTGTAATATACAATAAGTCAATGTGAATACGATGAATATGAACAATATTGAGCTTGGTTATTTTATTTTAATTATTATGCATACGTATAGATTATTGACTATTCATTTGTAGTCTCTTAACATAGTTTCTTAGAGGTGAAGAAACCAAAATTTTGGTGATGGAGAAGAAGAAAAACATAGAAATGGTTTATATCTATTATACCGTAATACAATGTGATTATGGTGAATACAATTAACATTGAGACTGAATATCTAATTTTAGTGATTACCCATTTAGATATAATCTATTTGTCATTCATTTATAGTCTTTTAACTCTGTGGCTTACTGACGAAGAAACATGAAATTTCGTGATGGAGAAGAAACATATTGAATATATTTACATCTAACTTACCTTAATTCAACGTGAAAAAGGTAAATATAAAATAATTAGAGCTTGATTTTTTATTTTAATTAATATAAATTTTATTAAATATATATGTCATGGATTATAGTCTTTTAACTTTGTTTTTTAGCGGGGAAAAACCTAAATATTTTTGATGGAGTAGAAAAACAAAATATAATTAATTTTTTACATCTGCTTTAGTCTATTATTTTTCTTTGCTTAGCGATAAAAAAACCAAAAACATTGGGTTTGTGAAAAAAATGTTGAATATTTTTAGGTGTAATATACAATAAGTCAATGTGAATACGATGATTATGACCAATATTGAGCTTGATTATTTTATTTTAATTGTTATGCATACATATAAATTATTGACCATTCATTTGTAGTCTCTTAACATAGTTTCTTAGAGGTGAAGAAACCAAAATTTTGGTGATGGAGAAGAAGAAAAAAAATAGAAATCGTTTACATCTATTATACCATAATACAATGTGATTATGGTGAATACAATTAACAGTGAGACCGAATATCTAATTTTGGTGATTACCCATTTAGATATAATCTATTTCTCATTCAGTTATAGTCTTTTAACTCCGTGGCTTACTGGCGAAGCAACATGGAATTTCTTGATGGAGAGAAACATATTGAATATATTTACATCTAATTTACCTTAATTTAGTGTGAAAAAGGTAAATATAAACAAATTAGAGCTTGATTATTTAATTAAATTAATATCAATTTTATAAAATATATATGTCATGGATTATAGACTTTTAACTTTGTTTTTTAGCGGGGAAAAACCTAAATATTTTTGATGGAGTAGAAATATAAAATAAAATTAATTTTTTACATCTGCTATAGTCTATTATGTTTTTTGCTTAGCGATAAAAAAACCTAAAACTTTGGGTTTGTGAAAAAAAATATTGAATATTTTTGGTGTAATATACAATAAGTCAATGTGAATACGATGAATATGAACAATATTGAGCTTGGTTATTTTATTTTAATTATTATGCATACGTATAGATTATTGACTATTCATTTGTAGTCTCTTAAAATAGTTTCTTAGAGGTGAAGAAACCAAAATTTTGGTGATGGAGAAGAAGAAAAACATAGAAATGGTTTATATCTATTATACCGTAATACAATGTGATTATGGTGAATACAATTAACATTGAGACTGAATATCTAATTTTAGTGATTACCCATTTAGATATAATCTATTTGTCATTCATTTATAGTCTTTTAACTCTGTGGCTTACTGACGAAGAAACATGAAATTTCGTGATGGAGAAGAAACATATTGAATATATTTACATCTAATTTACCTTAATTCAACGTGAAAAAGGTAAATATAAAATAATTAGAGCTTGATTTTTTATTTTAATTAATATAAATTTTATTAAATATATATGTCATGGATTATAGTCTTTTAACTTTGTTTTTTAGCGGGGAAAAACCTTAAAATTTTTGATGGAGTAGAAAACCAAAATATAATTAAATTTTTACATCTGCTTTAGTCGTTTATTTTTCTTTGCTTAGCGATAAAAAAACCAAAAACATTGGGTTTGTGAAAAAAAATGTTGAATATTTTTTGGTGTAATATACAATAAGTCAATGTGAATACGATGATTATGACCAATATTGAGCTTGATTATTTTATTTTAATTGTTATGCATACGTTTAAATTATTGACCATTCATTTGTAGTCTCTTAACATAGTTTCTTAGAGGTGAAGAAACCAAAATTTTGGTGATGGAGAAGAAGAAAAAAATAGAAATCGTTTACATCTATTATACCATAATACAATGTGATTATGGTGAATACAATTACCAGTGAGACTAAATATCTAATTTTGGTGATTACCCATTTAGATATAATCTATTTGTCATTCATTTATAGTCTTTTAACTCTGTGGCTTACTGACGAAGAAACATGGAATTTCTTGATGGAGAAGAAACATATTGAATATATTTACATCTAATTTACCTTAATTCAATGTGAAAAAGGTAAATATAAACAAATTAGAGCTTGATTATTTAATTAAATTAATATCAATTTTATAAAATATATATGTCATGGATTATAGTCTTTTAACTTTGTTTTTTAGCGGGGAAAAACCTAAATATTTTTGATGGAGTAGAAATATAAAATAAAATTAATTTTTTACATCTGCTATAGTCTATTATGTTTTTTGCTTAGCGATAAAAAAAACCTAAAAGTTTGGGTTTGTGAAAAAAATATTGAATATTTTTGGTGTAATATACAATAAGTCAATGTGAATACGATGAATATGAACAATATTGAGCTTGGTTATTTTATTTTAATTATTATGCATACGTATAGATTATTGACAATTCATTTGTAGTCTCTTAACATAGTTTCTTAGAGGTGAAGAAACCAAAATTTTGGTGATTGATAAGAAGAAAAACATAGAAATGGTTTACATTTATTATACCATAATACAATGTGATTATGGTGAATACAATTAACACTGAGATTGAATATCTAATTTTAGTGATTACCCATTTAGATATAATCTATTTGTCATTATTTTATTGTCTTTTAACTCCGTGGCTTACTGACGGAGAAACATGAAATTTCTTGATGGAGAAGAAACATATAGAATATATTTACATTTAATTTACCTTAATTCAATGTGAAAAAGGAAAATATAATAAATTTGGGATTAATTATTTAATTTAATTAATATCAATTTTATAAAATATATATGTCATGGATTATAGTCTTTTCACTTTGTTTTTTAGCGGGGAAAAACCTAAATATTTTTGATGGAGTAGAAAAATAAAATATAATTAATTTTTAACATTTGCTATAGTCTATTATGTTTTTTGCTTAGCGATAAAAAAACCTAAAACTTTGGGTTTGTGAAAAACAATGTTGAATATTTTTTGGTGTAATATACAATAAGTCAATGTGAATACGATGATTATGAACAATATTGAGCTTGATTATTTAATTTTAATTTTTATGCATACGTATAGATTATTGACTATTCATTTGTAGTCTCTTAACATAGTTTCTTAGAGGTGAAGAAACCAAAATTTTGGTGATGGAGAAGAAGAAAAACATAGAAATCGTTTACATATATTATACCATAATACAATGTGATTATGGTGAATACAATTAACATTGAGACTGAATATCTAATTTTAGTGATCACCCATTTAGATATAATCTATTTGTCATTCATTAATAGTCTTTTAACTCCGTGGCTTACTGACGAAGAAACATGAAATTTCGTGATGGAGAAGAAACATATTGAATATATTTACATCTAATTTACCTTAATTCAATGTGAAAAAGGTAAATATAACAAATTAGAGCTTGATTATTTAATTTAATTAATATCAATTTTATAAAATATATATGTCATGGATTATAGTCTTTTAACTTTGTTTTTTAGCGGGGAAAAACCTAAATATTTTTGATGGAGTAGAAAAATAAAATGAAATTAATTTTTTACATCTGCTGTAGTCTATTATGTTTTTTGCTTAGCGATAAAAAAACCTAAAAGTTTGGGTTTGTGAAAAAAAAAATTGAATATTATTGGTGTAATATACAATAAGTCAATTTGAATACGATGAATATGAACAATATTGAGCTTGGTTATTTTATTTTAATTATTATGCATACGTATAGATTATTGACAATTCATTTGTAGTCTCTTAACATAGTTTGTTAGAGGTGAAGAAACCAAAATTTTGGTGATGGAGAAGAAGAAAAACATAGAAATGGTTTACATATATTATACCATAATACAATGTGATTATGGTGAATACAATTAACATTGAGACTGAATATCTAATTTTAGTGATCACCCATTTAGATATAATCTATTTGTCATTCATTTATAGTCTTTTAACTCCGTGGCTTACTGACGAAGAAACATGAAATTTCGTGATGGAGAAGAAACATATTGAATATATTTACATTTAATTTACCTTAATTCAAAGTGAAAAAGGAAAATCTAATAAATTTGGGATTGATTATTTAATTTAATTAATATCAATTTTATAAAATATATATGTCATGGATTATAGTCTTTTCACTTTGTTTTTTAGCGGGGAAAAACCTA
The DNA here is from genome assembly GCA_963859935.3 of Lathyrus sativus. NCBI lineage: Eukaryota > Viridiplantae > Streptophyta > Magnoliopsida > Fabales > Fabaceae > Lathyrus > Lathyrus sativus. The sequence continues at coordinate 10,952,175 of OZ012738.1, read as the reverse complement.
AATATTTTTGATGGAGTAGAAAAATAAAATAAAGTTAATTTTTTACATCTGCTATAGTGTATTATTTTTTTTTGCTTAGCGATAAAAAAACCAAAAACTTTGGGTTTGTGAAAAAAAATGTTGAATATTTTTTGGTGTAATATACAATAAGTCAATGTCAATACGATGAATATGAACAATATTGAGCTTGATTATTTAATTTTAATTGTTATGCATACATATAAATTATTGACCTTTCATTTGTAGTCTCTTAACATAGTTTCTTAGAGGTGAAGAAACCAAAATTTTGGTGATGGAGAAGAAGAAAAACATAGAAATTGTTTACATCTATTATACCATAATACAATGTGATTATGGTGAATACAATTTACATTGTGACTGAATATCTAATTTTGGTGATTACCCATTTAGATATAATATATTTGTCATTCATTTATAATCTTTTAACTCTGTGGCTTACTGACGAAGAAACATGGAGTTTCTTGATGGAGAAGAATCATATTGAATATATTTACATCTAATTTACCTTAATTCAATGTGAAAAAGGTAAATATAAATAAATTAGAGCTTGATTATTTAATTAAATTAATATCAATTTTATAAAATATATATGTCATGGATTATAGTCTTTTGACCTTGTTTTTTAGCGGGGAAAAACCTAAATATTTTTGACGGAGTAGAAAAATAAAATAAAATTAATTTTTTACATCTGCTGTAGTCTATTATGTTTTTTGCTTAGCAATAAAAAAACCTAAAAGTTTGGGTTTGTGAAAAAAAATATTGAATATTTTTGGTGTAATATACAATAAGTCAATGTGAATACGATGAATATGAACAATATTGAGCTTGGTTATTTTATTTTAATTATTATGCATATGTATAGATTATTGACAATTCATTTGTAGTCTCTTAACATAGTTTCTTAGAGGTGAAGAAACCAAAATTTTGGTGATGGATAAGAAGAAAAACATAGAAATGGTTTACATTTATTATACCATAATACAATGTGATTATGGTGAATACAATTAACACTGAGATTGAATATCTAATTTTAGTGATTACCCATTTAGATATAATCTATTTGTCATTCTTTTATTGTCTTTTAACTCCGTGGCTTACTGACGAAGAAACATGGAGTTTCTTGATGGAGAAGAATCATATTGAATATATTAACATCTAATTTACCTTAATTCAATGTGAAAAAGGTAAATATAAATAAATTAGAGCTTGATTATTTAATTAAATTAATATCAATTTTATAAAATATATATGTCATGGATTATAGTCTTTTAACTTTGTTTTTTAGCGGGGAAAAACCTAAATATTTTTGATGGAGTAGAAAAATAAAATAAAATAAATTTTTTACATCTGCTGTAGTCTATTATGTTTTTTGCTTAGCGATAAACAAACCTAAAAATTTGGGTTTGTGAAAAAAAAATATTGAATATTTTTGGTGTAATATACAATAAGTCAATGTGAATACGATGAATATGAACAATATTGAGCTTGGTTATTTTATTTTAATTATTATGCTTACGTATAGATTATTGACCATTCATTTGTAGTCTCTTAACATAGTTTCTTAGAGGTGAAGAAACCAAAATTTTGGTGATGGAGAAGAAGAAAAACATAGAAATGGTTTACATATATTATACCATAATACATTGTGATTATGGTGAATACAATTAACATTGAGATTGAATATCTAATTTTAGTGATTACCCATTTAGATATAATCTATTTGTAGTTATTTTATTGTCTTTTAACTCCGTGGCTTACTGACGAAGAAACACGAAATTTCTTGATGGAGAAGAAACATATAGAATATATTTACATTTAATTTCCCTTAATTCAATGTGAAAAAGGAAAATATAAACAAATTAGAGATTGATTATTTAATTTAATTAATATCAATTTTATAAAATATATATGTCATGGATTATAGTCTTTTCACTTTGTTTTTTAGTTGGGAAAAACCTAAATATTTTTGATGCAGTAGAAAAATAAAATATAATTAATTTTTTACATCTGCTATAGTCTATTATGTTTTTTCCTTAGCGATATAAAAACCTATAAGTTTGGGTTTGTGAAAAAAAATATTGAATATTTTTGGTGTAATATACAATAAGTCAATGTGAATACGATGAATATGAACAATATTGAGCTTGGTTATTTTATTTTAATTATTATGCTTACGTATAGATTATTGACCATTCATTTGTAGTCTCTTAACATAGTTTCTTAGAGGTGAAGAAACCAAAATTTTGGTGATGGAGAAGAAGAAAAACATAGAAATGGTTTACATATATTATACAATAATACAATGTGATTATGGTGAATACAATTAACATTGAGACTGAATATCTAATTTTGGTGATTACCCATTTAGATATAATCTATTTGTCATTATTTTATTGTCTTTTAACTCTGTGGCTTACTGACGAAAAAACATGAAATTTCTTGATGGAGAAGAAACATATAGAATATATTTACATTTAATTTACCTTAATTCAACGTGAAAAAGGAAAATATAAACAAATTAGAGATTGATTATTTAATTTAATTAATATAAATTTTATAAAATATATATGTCATGGATTTTAGTCTTTTTACTTTGTTTTTTAGAGGAGAAAAACCTAAATATTTTTGATGGAGTAGAAAAATAAAATAAAACTAATTTTTTACATCTGCTATAGTCTATTATGTTTTTGCTTAGCATAAAAAAACCTAAAAGTTTGGGTTTGTGAAAAAAAATATTGAATATTTTTGGTGTAATATACAATAAGTCAATGTGAATACGATGAATATGAACAATATTGAGCTTGCTTATTTTATTTTAATTATTATGCATACGTATAGATTATTGACCATTCATTTGTAGTCTCTTAACATAGTTTCTTAGAGGTGAAGAAACCAAAATTTTGGTGATGGGGAAGAAGAAAAACATAGAAATGGTTTACATATATTATACCATAATACAATGTGATTATGGTGAATACAATTAACATTGAGATTGAATATCTAATTTTAGTGATTACCCATTTAGATATAATCTATTTGTCATTATTTTATTGTCTTTTAACTCCGTGGCTTACTGACGAAGAAACATGAAATTTCTTGATGGAGAAGAAACATATAGAATATTTTTACATTTAATTTACCTTAATTCAATGTGAAAAAGGAAAATATAAACAAATTAGAGATTGATTATTTAATTAAATTAATATCAATTTTATAAAATATATATGTCATGGATTATAGTTTTTTCACTTTGTTTTTTAGCGGGGAAAAACCTAAATATTTTTTATGGAGTAGAAAAATAAAATAAAATTAATTTTTTACATCTGCTATAGTCTATTATTTTTTTTGCTTAGCAATAAAAAAACCAAAAACTTTTGGTTTGTGAAAAAAAATGTTGAATATTTTTTGGTGTAATATACAATAAGTCAATGTCAATATGATGAATATGAACAATATTGAGCTTGATTATTTAATTTTAATTGTTATGCATACATATAAATTATTGACCATTCATTTGTAGTCTCTTAACGTAGTTTCTTAGAGGTGAAGAAACCAAAATTTTGGTGATGGAGAAGAAGAAAAACATAGAAATTGTTTACATCTATTATACCATAATACAATGTGATTATGGTGAATACAATTAACATTGAGACTGAATATCTAATTTTGGTGATCACCCATTTAGATATAATATATTTGTCATTCATTTATAGTCTTTTAACTCTGTGGCTTACTGACGAAGAAACATGGAGTTTCTTAATGGAGAAGAATCATATTAAATATATTTACATCTAATTTACCTTAATTCAATGTGAAAAAGGTAAATATAAACAAATTAGAGCTTGATTATTTAATTAAATTAATATCAATTTATAAAATATATATGTCATGGATTATAGTCTTTTAACTTTGTTTTTTAGCGGGGAAAAACCTAAATATTTTTGATGGAGTAGAAAAGTAAAATAAAATTAATTTTTTACATCTGCTATAGTCTATTATGTTTTTTGCTTAGCGATAAAAAAACCTAAAAGTTTGGGTTTGTGAAAAAAATATTGAATATTTTTGGTGTAATATACAATAACTCAATGTGAATACGATGAATATGAACAATATTAAGCTTGGTTATTTTATTTTAATTATTATGCATACGTATAGATTATTGACCATTCATTTGTAGTCTCTTAACATAGTTTCTTAGAGGTGAAGAAACCAAAATTTTGGTGATGGAGAAGAAGAAAAACATAGAAATGGTTTACATATATTAGACCATAATACAATGTGATTATGGTGAATACAATTAACATTGAGATTGACTATCTAATTTTGGTGATTACCCATTTAGATATAATATATTTGTCATTCATTTATAATCTTTTAACTCTGTGGCTTACTGACGAAGAAACATGGAGTTTCTTGATGGAGAAGAATCATATTGAATATATTAACATCTAATTTACCTTAATTCAATGTGAAAAAGGTAAATATAAATAAATTAGAGCTTGATTATTTAATTAAATTAATATCAATTTTATAAAATATATATGTCCTGGATTATAGTCTTTTAACTTTGTTTTTTAGCGGGGAAAAACCTAAATATTTTTGATGGAGTAGAAAAATAAAATAAAATTAATTTTTTACATCTGATGTAGTCTATTATGTTTTTTGCTTAGCGATAAAAAAACCTAAAAGTTTGGGTTTGTGAAAAAAAAATATTGAATATATTTGGTGTAATATACAATAAGTCAATGTGAATACGATGAATATGAACAATATTGAGCTTGGTTATTTTATTTTAATTATTATGCATACATATAGATTATTGACAATTCATTTGTAGTCTCTTAACATAGTTTCTTAGAGGTGAAGAAACCAAAATTTTGGTGATTGATAAGAAGAAAAACATAGAAATGGTTTACATTTATTATACCATAATACAATGTGATTATGGTGAATACAATTAACACTGAGATTGAATATCTAATTTTAGTGATTACCCATTTAGATATAAGCTATTTGTCATTCTTTTATTGTCTTTTAACTCCATGGCTTACTGACGAAGAAACATGAAATTTCTTGATGGAGAAGAAACATATAGAATATATTTACATTTAATTTACCTTAATTCAATGTGAAAAAGGAAAATATAAACAAATTAGAGATTGATTATTTAATTTAATTAATATCAATTTTATAAAATATATATGTCATGGATTATAGTCTTTTCACTTTGTTTTTTAGCTGGGAAAAACCTAAATATTTTTGATGGAGTAGAAAAATAAAATATAATTAATTTTTTACATCTGCTATAGTCTATTATGTTTTTTGCTTAGCGATAAAAAAACCTAAAAGTTTGGGTTTGTGAAAAAAAATATTGAATATTTTTGGTGTAATATACAATAAGTCAATGTGAATACGATGAATATGAATAATATTGAGCTTGGTTAATTTATTTTAATTATTATGCTTACGTATAGATTATTGACCATTCATTTGTAGTCTCTTAACATAGTTTCTTAGAGGTGAAGAAACCAAAATTTTGGTGATGGAGAAGAAGAAAAACATAGAAATGGTTTACATATATTATACCATAATACAATGTGATTATGGTGAATACAATTAATATTGAGACTGAATATCTAATTTTGGTGATTACCCATTTAGATATAATATATTTCTCATTCATTTATTGTCTTTTAACTCTGTGGCTTACTGACGAAGAAACATGGAGTTTCTTGATGGAGAAGAATCATATTGAATATATTTACATCTAATTTACCTTAATTCAATGTGAAAAAGGTAAATATAAACAAATTAGAGCTTGATTATTTAATTAAATTAATATCAATTTTATAAAATATATATGTCATGGATTATAGTCTTTTAACTTTGTTTTTTAGCGGGGAAAAACCTAAATATTTTTGATGGAGTAGAAAAATAAAATAAAATTAATTTTTTACATCTGCAATAGTCTATTATGTTTTTTGCTTAGCGATAAAAAAACCTAAATGTTTGGGTTTGTGAAAAAAAATATTGAATATTTTTGGTGTAATATACAATAAGTCAATGTGAATATGATGAATATGAACAATATTGAGCTTGGTTATTTTATTTTAATTATTATGCATATGTATAGATTATTGACCATTCATTTGTAGTCTCTTAACATAGTTTCTTAGAGGTGAAGAAACCAAAATTTTGGTGATGGATAAGAAGAAAAACATAGAAATGGTTTACATTTATTATACCATAATGCAATGTGATTATGGTGAATACAATTAACACTGAGATTGAATATCTAATTTTAGTGATTACCCATTTAGATATAATCTATTTGTCATTATTTTATTGTCTTTTAACTCCGTGGCTTACTGACGAAGAAACATGAAATTTATTGATGGAGAAGAAACATATAGAATATATTTACATTTAATTTACCTTAATTCAATGTGAAAAAGGAAAATATAAACAAATTAGAGATTGATTATTTAATTTAATTAATATCAATTTTATAAAATATATATGTCATGGATTATAGCCTTTTCACTTTGTTTTTTAGCGGGGAAAAACCTAAATATTTTTGATGGAGTAGAAAAATAAAATAAAATAAATTTTTTACAGCTGCTATAGTCTATTATTTTTTTGCTTAGCGATAAAAAAACCAAAAACTTTGGGTTTGTGAAAAAAATGTTGAATATTTTTTGGTGTAATATACAATAAGTCAATGTGAATACGATGAATATGAACAATATTGAGCTTGATTATTTAATTTTAATTGTTATGCATACGTATAAATTATTGACCATTCATTTGTAGTCTCTTAACATAGTTTCTTAGAGGTGAAGAAACCAAAATTAGTGGTTAAGTGTCGGGTTTGTATTATCGTCTCCACAGGGAATATAAGATTTTGCCGCCGTTCAACAGTTGTTAAATTTATAGTTTAATGGTATCCAAGGGTTTGTGTTTAAGGTAACAAGTGTTTTGCATGAAAGGAATAAATGCGATAAAAGTTAGGTTTTAACGGTTTGAATAAAGATTGTCAAAGTTAGGTTTCGGTAATCACTTTGCATGTATACTTCCGATCAAGATTTAATAAACTCTTTCAAATGATCAATGCATTCACAATATCCTCTTAATATGATTATCTCTAACTCATATTGTGAAGTTTATCATTTTAATCCATTGTTGTTCTCTCACATAATCTATCAAAATGACAACTTTAAAGTTCAACATTTTAAGTGAACAAAATCATCCAAGACTATTTCTAGCTCAAGAAAAGAGACGGGTGAAAACCTAGGTCAAGAGTTGGTAAATATTTCTCAATCATTAACCAACACAAAAGATTATGAATAAAACAAAGTTTTCACCATACATTAATCATTCAATAGTTTACAAATGAAAATCATCCATACAAATACAAAGTTCAATGATTACCTACATCTATCTTTGACAACAAGATGAACTTAGCTACCCATTCTCATGGTAGCTTGCAAAAGAAGTTTTAAAGTCGGTTGATGAACATCCAATTCGAATGATCCAACTTTGATGATGATCCACCTTGTTGTTGTTTGATTATGTTAAGAGATGAAGAAAAATAAGCCAAAATAGGTTTTTAGGTCACAAAACCCTTTCTTACAGCAAAACAATGTAAAAGTGAAAAAAGAAGATATTCTCCAAAAAGTGGCCCAAGCTACTTATAGTAAGTGACAGTTCTGGGCACGCTCGCTACCCACTCGCTAAGTGCTCGCTTGAGCGAACCAACTTTTGTTTTGCTCTTTGCTTGATTCCTTTGCCATCTTTCTTGTGCCTTCAAATAATGCTCTTTCACACTTAAATCCTGCACAATAACACACAAATCAAAAGGACCAAAAGCATTTGACACAATGATGCACATTAACAAAAGCAAGGCTTAATAAATACGTTTTCGGCATAAAAAGAAGTGAAAGATGTCCATATCTGATAGCTCCAATAAGCATAATTGGGCATCTAACAACTCTCCCCAACTAGAATCATGCTTGCCCTCAAGCAAAGTATTCCTCTCGAGTAACCAAGAAGATTTGCTTAAAGAGTCAGGTTTTTCCGAGATCGGATCATATGGCTCAAATTGCAAGTGACTTGACCAGACACATGTTTCCAACGGTTAAAAATAAAACAATGCTCCAGAACTAAAACTTTTAAGCAATACTAAACATTCATCAAATCACAACAATGATATCATGAACGAATCACCCTAACTCTCCTCTTCGAAAAAGGATTGAAGAAAATGTCGCACATGAAAGCGCGGGGGAATTTTCACTCTCCAATAAACAATGTCAAAATCAACTCTATTCATACAATGTCTAACAATTCTACATGAAACTGTGGAAGCACGAAGATCACTAAGGTCTTTTCCAGTTATAGCTTGGTCGGGTTAACAAACAAGGGACATATCTAAGGCCATTGAACGAAGTTTCCGATGCAAAAGAGACATTCACTATACAATTATTTACACCTCTTCAACTTTGTTCCACCAATTCCTTATTTGAACCCTTCACAACTCCCTTTTGTTTTTCAAACTTTTTCTACCAAGCAAGCATTTGTTTTCTTGTTTTTCTACACCATATTCACAAAAATGAGTGTTTCTCTTCTTCTCTTTTTTTTTTTAGATATATGCTTGCTAGTTTAACAAGAGTTGTGACCAATTACTCTTTACAAATTTGTTCTCCCCAACTTGTCTTTTCTTTTCCCCTAAATGAATGCCCTTTTCTTTTCTATTTGCATCAGAAGAACAATTAATCCAAATTTCCAAGGTTTCAAGAAAAAGATTTTTGACACTCGCTTTATTCCAAGAAAGGATTCAACTGTTTTAGGCTCAAAATTGGGTTACAAATACTCTCTCTACTCACGGGTATCTTTATCTTTGGAAATGGTTATGCTCGAGAGAAACAAGTGCCTTGATCATTTCAACTACTTCCACAATTCATAATAATAAAAGACAACGCATGAATAAAGTGAATCAACACAATTTATCAGAATCCAGCATTTAAGTACATAATGGAGGTTTCCTCACAATTGGTGGTTTAAAAGTCCTAAGTGAATCATTCAATCAATTAAGTTGCAATCGAAAAATATTTATCACAAAAGGAAGTGAAAGTTCCGCAAGCATTATACAGTTCTAACCGAAGGTAACAGTGTACCTTAGCTTTCATCACTTATTTAATTTTATCATCGCCATCCAAGCTCGGATGCACCTTCATTGGATACTTCTTTCAAGAGAGCCACCAATCTAGAAGGTTTGGACAAAAATCAATCACAAAAAATTATTGAACCAAAATAATTGAAAATCAAAAGTACTGAAATTAAAGAAATTAAACAAATAACAATGTGCGTGGGGGACAAAACACCCCAATAGTACAAGTACAAATCAAAACACACTAAAACTGAAAACAGAAACAAATCACATCACTCCTCTCCATCCTCAGACTCATACTCCGAAGTGCCCTCCTCATCAAAATCTTCTTCACCCTCAACCTCTTCATCATCATCATCTGTAGCATCCGCACCTGCCCCCTCAGAGAAAACAGGCCTATCCCCAGGCCAGCTCGCGTGCTGCATGAACTGCTCACGCGTCATAATAGACTGCTCTGAAGCAGGATCCCGGTTATGCATCTGCAAGACCTGCATCGAATCATGTAAGTCCACCATTGCGCGCTGAGTCGCGTCCATCCAATCCCAATTGTAGTTGCATACTGCTCGCTGGAAGGGATCAAACCCTCGAGATGAACCACCAGAACCATCAGTAGTCCTGGCACCATCAGCAGATGAACCACTCCTATCAACTCTTGGCTTACAGTACTTATTCACGTAGCTATCATCAATTGCAGCTAGTATCTTGACCAAACTTCTGGAGGGAAGCTTCAGCCTGGTTTGTGTACATAATGCCATAATGAGGCAAGGAAAAGCCAGGGGGCAATTAGCCCGCACCCCCGACTTAAGCCCGCTTTCAATGACAGACTTCAATTCACCTGCAATAAGACCAGCCACATCAATTTGCACATTAGTTAAAATAGCGTGAACAAGCCGTGCCACTGGGATCAGCACGGTGGACGTGTGCGACTTCGGCTTAATGTTGGACAAAACCAACATCAAAATCAACTGAGCCATAGGTGTCATGTCTTCCCTTTTAAACCTCATAGCTTCACCTGAGTGATTCCTCTCAACAGTTCTGCCTTGCAGTAAGAGAGCAGATGACATCTCATCAATCTTCGGATGCAACCTCAGAGTCCTTGAATACGCATCCAGTTCACTAGGACCCAAGTGGAGGGGTTCTCCAAGAATACGGTTGGTGGCGTTCTTGTCAAAAGCTATCTGACGGCCGAACACCCTTGAAGACCAAGTGAACGGTTCATCATCGTCAGGCAACGCGTTCGCATAAAACTCGCGCACCACCTCCAAACTGTAGCTCTCCACAGGGGGCGTCAACATGCCCCATTTTTTGTATCAATTAACCCTGCAAAGTTGCGGTATTCTCTCTCAGAGTCAATCACGAACCTTCTCTCCGGCAAAATCTTTCGCTTTTTCAGCGCCTAGTAACGGGCAGCTTGCTTTGCCCCCACAAATTTGTCCGTGTCGAACTGGATAGGAACCGTCCTAGAGGTGGATCCCACCTTTCGCTTTTTTCCGAAATTACCTGAGGCCATCTGCATTCATAACATCAAAGAAACAACAGCATAGTAAAATGTTAGCAAGCAGCATAGAATAAACAAAACAGAGTCTGCTACGTTCGCTACGGCTTCGCTTAGCGAGATGCCAGCGAATGCTCGCTGCGAGCTCGCCTAGCGAACTGCTAGCGAAGGCTGCGAAATTTGCAGAACAGCGACTGCTGGTATCAGAAACCACTAACGGAAATTGCAACAATCTAAACACCAGATACCATACGTTTACTATGCTAAGGTTTGTTTTAAATCCACATGCAACTCAAAATCTCTCAAACCCTAACATGCACAATATAACCTAAATCCCTCAATTCAACAAAATAAAAACAGAGAAAGCAAAGAGATGAGGAACAAGTCAAACCTGGTGCAGTAGTGTAGATAATCTGAAGCACAATTAGGTTTTCAAGTGATTAGGAACAAGAGTAGAGCAAAGAATAGAATATGTGAGAGTAAAAGTGAGTGCAAATGAGAGTGAGAGTGAGTAAGGGACGGCGGAAACAAAATAAAAACAAACTAACAAACTTTTGGGCCCAATAAGTGGCCCACCACTTAAACCAGAATTGCCTGGTTCGCGAGGTTCGCCTAGCGAGAAGCTAGCGAACGCTCGCTGCGTGCTCGCCTAGCGAGAAGCTAGCGAGCATGACAGAATTTGGAAAAATACAGCACAACAGGTAGCTCCCAATTCAAGCATAAATCAATATCAGTCCCCACATAACATATTAGAAAACATAAAAAAAAAACTTACTATGTTGAGGTGCCTCTCAACCAGCGCTTGTTTAACGTCGGATAAGCTCGACGGTCCATGATGTTCAAGCTGGAACATCAAGGAGAATCGCACAGCTTCCTCGGTGCACATGCCCGCCGAGGTAAATCTTTAGGCGCTGACCATTCACAGTCCAGTTGTCTTTCCCATCCATGTCCTCAATTACCACAGCTCCGAAAGATTTCACTTCTTTGACGCGGAACGGACCAGACCACTTGGATTTTAATTTTCCAGGGAATAACCTCAACCTGGAGTTAAACAAAAGCACAAGCTGCCCCGGCGTAAATTCTTTCTTGCGGAGCTTTTTGTCGTGGTACTCCTTCACTTTTTCCTTGTACAACCAACTTGAGTGGTATGCGGCATTGCACATTTCTTCCAACTCAAGAAGTTGCACTTTTCTCTTGTCACCGGCTAACTCTTGATCAAAGTTTAAAAATTTTAACGCCCACAAGGCCTTGTGCTCCATCTCAACCGGTAAATGGCAAGTTTTACCAAAAACCAATTGGAATGGAGTTAGCCCAATCGGAGCTTTATAGACCGTGCGATATGCCCATAAAGCTTCGTCTAACTTTTGAGACCAATCCTTCCTCGAGCTAGACACAGTTTTTTCCAAAATCCTTTTGATCTCTCTATTCGAGACCTCGGCTTGACCATTCGCCTGTGGGTGGTACGGAGTGGTCACTTTATGCGTTACACCATAATGTTGCAAAAACGTTTTCAAGCGGCGCATTGCAAAAGTGTGAACCTCCGTCACTAATCAACACTCGAGGGGTTCCAAAACGGGAAAAAATATTTCTTTTTAAAAAGCTTATTACCGTTTTAGCATCCGCTCTTGGTGAGGCAATCACCTCAACCCACTTCGACACATAGTCAACCGCTACCAACAAATACTCATTTCCAAAAGACGGTGGAAATGGTCCGACAAAGTTAATGCCCTAACAATCAAATAATTCTACCTCTTGAATATTTTGAAGAGGCATTTCGTCTCTCTTTCCTATTCCACCACTCCTTTGACAACTGTCACAATTTTGCGCATGGGCATTTGCGTCTTTAAAAATAGAAGGCCAATAAAATCCCGATTGGAGGACTTTATTCGCCGTTCTAGCCCCATTGAAATGACCACCATAAGGCGAGTTGTGACAGTGCCATAAAATACTTTGGGCCTCATCGCCCGTAACACATCTTCTCAATAAATTATCACCGCCCAGCTTAAATAAATAAGGATCATCCCACACATAGTATTTGGCATCCGAGATGAATTTCCTCTTTTGATTAGGAGTTAGGTCGTGCGGCACAAAACCGCTCGCCCTGTGGTTTGCAAAATCCGCAAACCACGACCTCACTTGCACTTTAAAAAGCTTTTCATCAGGAAACTCTTCTGGGATGTGTTTTTCTAAGGCGGTCACCTCATCATTGACAAGGCGAGATAAATGATCTGCTACCACATTTTCGGATCCTTTTTTGTCTTTAATCTCAACATCGAATTCTTGCAACAAAAGGATCCACCGGATAAGCCTTTGCTTAGAATACGGCTTGGTTAGCAAATATTTAATCGCCGCATGGTCAGTGTAGACAATAACTTTTGAGCCAATGAGATATGAACGAAATTTCTCAAGTGCATACACTATTGCGAGCAATTCTTTTTCAGTAGTGGCATAATTAACTTGTGCCTCATTAAGGACTTTGCTCGCATAGTGTATGGTATGAAATTTTTTTTCTTTTTGTTGGCCAAGCACCGCTCCAATTGCATAGTCACTCGCATCACACATTAGCTCAAAATTCAAATTCTAATTTGGAGCGACTATGATAGGAGCGGTGACCAACTTCTCTTTCAATGTCTCAAAAGCTTTTAAACAATCATCAGTTAGGAGAAATACCTGATCTTTGGCAAGCAAATTACTCAAAGGTCTAGCCACCTTTGAGAAGTCTTTGATGAATCGCCGGTAGAAACCGGCATGCCCAAGAAAACTTCTGATTCCCTTTAAGTTCGTCGGAGGAGGCAACTTCTCTATCACCTCAACTTTAGCACGATCCACTTCGAGTCCTTTTGACGAGACCTTGTGGCCGAGAACAATCCCCTCCGTCACCATAAAGTGGCATTTCTCCCAATTCAACACCAAGTTTGTTTTCACACACCTTTCAAGTACCGTCGTCAAATTTTCCAAACATAAACCAAAAGATCCCCCAAACACCGAAAAGTCATCATAAAAACCTCCATTGTTTTCTCTATAAGGTCGAAAAAAATGGCTTGCATACACCTTTGAAAAGTTGCCGGCGCATTACATAACCCAAAGGGCATTTTGCGGTAAGCGAAGATTCCAAATGGACATGTAAAAGCCGTCTTTTCGTGATCGGCCGGGTCAACCGCAATTTGGTTGTACCCGGAATAGCCATCAAGAAAACAATAAAATTCTTGTCCCGAGAGTCTTTCAAGCATTTGATCCATGAATGGAAGTGGGAAATAGTCCTTCCGAGTTGCAGTATTTAACCGCCTATAGTCTATGCACATCCTCCACCCCGTTGCTACCTTAGTAGGAATCAACTCATTGTTCTCATTGCGAATAACGGTAATGCCCCCCTTCTTAGGAACCACATGCACCGGACTTACCCAAGGGCTATCCGAGATAGGGTAGATCATTCCCGCATCCAAAAGTTTTACAACTTCTTTTCTCACAACCTCTTTCATTGTTGGATTCAAATGGCGTTGCGGTTGAGCTACCGACTTGAAATCCTCCTCCATTAAGATCTTGTGCATACAATAAGAAGGACTAATTCCTTTTAGATCGGAAAGAGTCCATCCCATTACTTCTTGATTTTTCTTCAACACATCAATTAAAAGAGATTCTTCATTTTTTGACAAGAGGTTGCTAATGATAACCGGCTTCTCCTCGGCTTCATCCAAAAATGCATATTTCAAATTGTTGGGTAAATCTTTTAATTCAATGCTTGGCTTTTCTTCATTGACCTCTTTTTTAAAGACTTCTTCCTCTACTTCCCACAGTTGCAAATCCTTAAGACTATCAAGCTCTCTCAAGCATTCATCTAGAGCTTCCTCTTCTTCAAGAGTGAAAACTTCAAAGGAGTCATTAAGGGCTAGCTCCATGGGGGTGATGTCGTTAACATGCTTTGCAACTTCAAAGGAAGCTTCCTCAATTACGTCAACTCGGAAACTATCATGCTTGTCCTTTGAATGCTTCATTGCTTCAAAAAGGTCAAAAGTGACCTCTTCGTTTTGAACTCTTACCTTCATCAAACCGTCATCCACATCAATCATTATTCGAGCGGTTTTCATGAAAGGCCTTCCAAGAATCAAAGGCGCATCATCATCTTCCTCCATATCAATCACAATAAAATCCACCGGGAAGAAAAACTTGTCCACTTTAACCAACACGTCTTGAGCTACTCCATGAGGATGAGTAGTAGACTTATCGGCTAATTGTAACGTCATTCGGATGGACTTGATCTCAATGTTGACAAGCTTTTTCACGATAGACAACGGGATAAGATTTATGCTCGACCCCAAATCAATCAATCCTTTTCCAACATAAACGTCACCAATGGTAACCGGCAATGTAACTCTCCCCGGATCAACTTCCTTTCTTGGTAGAGTACGTTGGATGATAGCGCTACAACTTGCGTCGAGTACTATTGTTTCCGGTTCCGTGTACCTCCGCTTCTTTGTAAGTATGTCCTTCATGAATTTGGCATACTTCGGCATTTGTTCCAAAGCTTCGGCGAACAGAATATTAATTTGTAATTGTTTAAAAATGTCCATGAACCGTGCGTAATGCCGTTCATTTTCTCTCCTAGATGGAGCGTGCGGGTAAGGCAAATTTTGAACCGGAGTGGTGCTCACCATCTCCTTGCTTCTAGATGCTCTTGGGTTCCTTTCTCTTTTCTTTTTTACTTCATCCACTTTTTCTTTATCATTTTCATTATTTTCAACTTCACCATTTTTTTTATTTTCAACTCCAACCACTATGTCTTTTTCAACTTCACCATGTTTTTCTTTATTTTCTACTTCCTCCTCATTCCATTCACCAACTTCACCATCAAGTTTATCATCAATTTTTTTCTCTACCTCTTTTTTTTCACTCTCGTCAATCAACTCCCTCCCACTTCTCGTCCTTATAGCCTTACAATGCTCCTTCGGATTTGTTTGCGTATTTGCCGAGAAAGATGGTTCGACTTGTTGTTCCGCTAATTGCTTAGCGAGTTGACCAACTTGAGTCTCAAGATTTTTTATAGCCGCATCATTACTTTTTTGGTTTTCCATAGACATTTGCATGAATTGCGTCAATGTATCTTCTAGCTTAGAAGTTGCAACCGGCGGTTGTTGAGGTACATACAGATTTTGACGGTTAGAGTTTCCTCCCCCATAACCTTGGTTATTGTGGTAGTTACCTCTAGGTTGGTATCCTTGATAGTTTTGTTGTTGTTGTTGTTGTTGAGGATGATGGTATGGTTGTTGTTGTGGTTGCCTTTGTTGGTAATCTCTCTGGTTAGCCATGTAGTTCACTTCTTCGAATCCGGGAGGCAGACAAAATCCAGTATCATGTTCACCTTTACAAAGCTCGCAACAAGCTATTTGTTTAGATTTTGACGGTTCTTTTAGCTCCTTGATTTGTTGAATTAAAAGTTCCACTTGTTGTGAGATGAGCTTGTTTTGCGCAAGTATAGCATCATTTGTTCCTAACTCAAGCACACCCGGATTTCTTTGAGCTACCCCTCAGTTGTGGTTCCCTTGGTGATCATTAAGTGCCATTTTATCAATGATCGCAGTTGCATCTTCGGCGCTTTTTGACATTAAAGAACCTCCCGCCGTAGCATCCAATAAGGTCTTATGAACCGAAAGGAGTCCATTGTGGAAAATATGAATTTGAGTGAGCTCATCGAAACCATGTCCCTTGCATTTTCTCAACATAGATTTGTAACGCTCCCAAGCTTCATTGAGTGATTCACTAGCTCCTTGAGAAAATACCGCAATTGCAGTTTTAGCCTCCATGAACCGGTTATGTGGAAAGAACCGTTCAAGAAACTTTTCTTCTAAAAGATTCCAATCGGTCATGACTGTTGTCGATTGGTCAAGATACCACTCCTTTGCTTTCCCAATTAAGGAATGAGGGAATAGTCTCCTAAACAATGACTCTTCGTCAGCTTCGGTAGCTCCAGTTGCGCCCGCAATCTCATAAAATTTTGTAAGATGAGTAAACGGATCCTCATGGTCTAATCCCGTGAAAGGATTTTGATAGACAAGAGCTAGGATTCCCGTTTTCATCTCCGCTTGTCTTCCATTTTGGAGATTACGTGCAAACTGAGCTGTATGTCTTGGACTGTTTGTGCATGGAGTAGAAACTGGTGGAGGGGGTGGTGGTTCTGCCATGATTGGTGTGAAATGTGGTGGTGATGTGGTAGTCGAAGAAATTTCTCCTTGATTTTGTCTTTGCCTGGCTTGTTTCCTTCTGCGTCTTGCTCTACTGTTCAGTCTCCTTGCGGTTCTTTCGATCTCAGGATCAAAAAGAATTTGGTCCTCAGGAATCTGTCCTCGCATAAACAAGGGCTGCACACTAACCAAACAAATTACAAGCACAAGTAAAAATTTCAAAACTAAAAATTCGGCAACTATTGCGATGCTAGCAATATCAATTTATATTCCCCGGCAACGACGCCATTTTGTTAGAACAGTGGTTAAGTGTCGGGTTTGTATTATCGTCTCTACAGAGAATATAAGATTTTGCCGTCGTTCAACAGTTGTTAAATTTATAGTTTAATGGTATCCAAGGGTTTGTGTTTAAGGTAACAAGTGTTTTGCATGAAAGGAATAAATGCGATAAAAGTTAGGTTTTAACGGTTTGAATAAAGATTGTCAAAGTTAGGTTTCGGTAATCACTTTGCATGTATACTTCCGATCAACATTTAATACACTCTTTCAAATGATCAATGCATTCACAATATCCTCTCAATATGATTATCTCTAACTCATATTGTGAAGTTTATCATTTTAATCCATTGTTGATCTCTCACACAATCTATCAAAATGACAACTTTAAAGTTCAACATTTTAAGTGAACAAAATCATCCAAGACTATTTCTAGCTCAAGAAAAGAGATGGGTGAAAACCTAGGTCAAGAGTTGGTAAATATTTCTCAATCATTAACCAACACAAAAGATTATGAATAAAACAAAGTTTTCACCATACATTAATCATTCAATAGTTTACGAATGAAAATCATCCATACAAATACAAAGTTCAATGATTACCTACATCTATCTTTGACAACAAGATGAACTTAGCTACCCATTCTCATGGTAGCTTGCAAAAGAAGTTTTAAAGTCGGTTGATGAACATCCAAGTCGAATGATCCAACTTTGATGATGATCCACCTTGTTGTTGTTTGATTATGTTAAGAGATGAAGAAAAATAAGCCAAAATAGGTTTTTAGGTCATAAAACCCTTTCTTACAGCAAAACAATGTAAAAGTGAAAAAAGAAGATATTCTCCAAAAAGTGGCCCAAGCTACTTATAGTAAGTGACAGTTCTGGGCACGCTCGCTACTCACTCGCTAACTGCTCGCTTGAGCGAACCAACTTTTGTTTTGCTCTTTGCTTGATTCCTTTGCCATCTTTCTTGTGCCTTCAAATAATGCTCTTTCACACTTAAATCCTGCACAATAACACACAAATCAAAAGGACCAAAAGCATTTGACACAATGATGCACATTAACAAAAGCAAGGCTTAATAAATACATTTTCGGCATAAAAAGAAGTGAAAGATGTCCATATTTGATAGCTCCAATAAGCACAATTGGGCATCTAACAATTACCCATTTAGATATAATATATTTGTCATTCATTTATAGTCTTTTAACTCTGTGGCTTACTGACGAAGAAACATGGAGTTTCTTGATGGAGAAGAATCATATTGAATATATTTACATCTAATTTACCTTAATTCAATGTGAAAAAGGTAAATATAAACAAATTAGAGCTTGATTATTTAATTAAATTAATATCAATTTTATAAAATATATATGTCATGGATTATAGTCTTTTAACTTTGTTTTTTAGCGGGGAAAAACCTAAATATTTTTGATGGAGTAGAAAAATAAAATAAAATTAATTTTTTTACATCTGCTATAGTCTATTATGTTTTTTGCTTAGCGATAAAAAAACCTAAAAGTTTGGGTTTGTGAAAAAAAAATATTGAATATTTTTGGTGTAATATACAATAAGTCAATGTGAATACGATGAATATGAACAATATTGAGCTTGGTTATTTTATTTTAATTATTATGCATACGTATAGATTATTGACCATTCATTTGTAGTCTCTTAACATAGTTTCTTAGAGGTGAAGAAACCAAAATTTTGGTGATGGATAAGAAGAAAAACATAGAAATGGTTTACATTTATTATACCATAATCCAATGTGATTATGGTGAATACAATTAACACTGAGATTGAATATCTAATTTTAGTGATTACCCATTTAGATATAATCTATTTGTCATTCTTTTATTGTCTTTTAACTCCGTGGCTTACTGACGAAGAAACATGAAATTTCTTGATGGAGAAGAAACATATAGAATATATTTACATTTAATTTACCTTAATTCAATGTGAAAAAGGAAAATATAAACAAATTAGAGATTGATTATTTAAATTAATTAATATCAATTTTATAAAATATATATGTCATGGATTATAGTCTTTTCACTTTGTTTTTTAGCTGGGAAAAACCTAAATATTTTTGATGGAGTAGAAAAATAAAATATAATTAATTTTTTACATCTTCTATAGTCTATTATGTTTTTTGCTTAGCGATAAAAAAACCTAAAAGTTTGGGTTTGTGAAAAAAAATATTGAGTATTTTTGGTGTAATATACAATAAGTCAATGTGAATACGATGAATATGAACAATATTGAGCTTGGTTATTTTATTTTAATTATTATGCATACGTATAGATTATTGACCATTCATTTGTAGTCTCTTAACATAGTTTCTAAGAGGTGAAGAAACCAAAATTTTGGTGATGGAGAAGAAGAAAAACATAGAAATTGTTTACATCTATTATACCATATCATAATGCGATTATGGTGAATACAATTAACAGTGAGACTGAATATCTAATTTTGGTGATTACCCATTTAGATATAATATATTTGTCATTCATTTATAGTCTTTCAACTCTGTGGCTTACTGACGAAGAAACATGGAGTTTCTTGATGAAGAAGAATCATATTGAATATATGTACATCTAATTTACCTTAATTCAATGTGAAAAAGGTAAACCTAAACAAATTAGAGCTTTATTATTTAATTAAATTAATATCAATTTTATAAAATATATATGTCATGGATTATAGTCTTTTAACTTTGTTTTTTAGCGGGGAAAAACCTAAATATTTTTGATGGAGTAGAAAAATAAAATAAAATTAATTTTTTACATCTGCTATAGTCTATTATTTTTTTTGCTTAGCGATAAAAAAACCAAAAAGTTTGGGTTTGTGAAAACAAATGTTGAATATTTTTTGGTGTAATATACAACAAGTCAATGTGAATACGATGAATATGAACAATATTGAGCTTGATTATTTAATTTTAATTGTTATGCATACGTATAAATTATTGACCATTCATTTGTAGTCTCGTAACATAGTTTCTTAGAGGTGAAGAAACCAAAATTTTGGTGATGGAGAAGAAGAAAAACATAGAAATTGTTTACATCTATTATACCTTAATACAATGTGATTATGGTGAATACAATTAACATTGAGACTGAATATCTAATTTTGGTGGTTACCCATTTAGATATAATCTATTTGTCATTCTTTTATTGTCTTTTAACTCCGTGGCTTACTGACGAAGAAACATGAAATTTCTTGATGGAGAAGAAACATATAGAATATATTTACATTTAATTTACCTTAATTCAATGTGAAAAAGGAAAATATAAGCAAATTAGAGATTGATTATTTAATTTAATTAATATCAATTTTATAAAATATATATGTCATGGATTATAGTCTTTTCACTTTGTTTTTTAGCGGGGAAAAACATAAATATTTTTGATGGAGTAGAAAAACAAAATATAATTAATTTTTTACATCTGCTATAGTCTATAATTTTTTTTGCTTATCGATAAAAAAACCAAAAACTTTGGGTTTGTGAAAAAAAATGTTGAATATTTTTTGGTGTAATATACAATAAGTCAGTGTGAATATGATGAATATGAACAATATTGAGCTTGATTATTTTATTTTAATTGTTATGCATACGTATAAATTATTGACCATTCATTTGTAGTCTCTTAACATAGTTTCTTAGAGGTGAAGAAACCAAAATTTTGGTGATGGAGAAGAAGAAAAACATAGAAATTGTTTACATCTATTATACCATAATACAATGTGATTATGGTGAATACAATTAACATTGAGACTGAATATCTAATTTTGGTGATTGCCCATTTAGATATAATCTATTTGTCATTCTTTTATTGTCTTTTAACTCCGTGCCTTACTGACGAAGAAACATGAAATTTCTTGATGGAGAAGAAACATATAGAATATATTTACATTTAATTTACCTTAATTCAATGTGAAAAAGGAAAATATAAACAAATTAGAGATTGATTATTTAATTTAATTAATATCAATTTTATAAAATATATATGTCATGGATTATAGTCTTTTAACTTTGTTTTTAAACGGGGAAAAACCTAAAATATTTTGACGGAGTAGAAAAATAAAATATAATTAATTTTTTACATCTGCTATAGTCTATTATGATTTTTGCTTGGCGATAAAAAAACCTAAAAGTTTGGGTTTGTGAAAAAAAATATTGAATATTTTTGGTGTAATATACAATAAGTCAATGTGAATACGATGAATATGAACAATATTGAGCTTGGTTATTTTATATTATTTATTATGCATACGTATAGATTATTGACCATTCATTTGTAGTCTCTTAACATAGTTTCTTAGAGGTGAAGAAACCAAAATTTTGGTGATGGAGAAGAAGAAAAACATAGAAATGGTTTACATTTATTATACCGTAATACAATGTGATTATGGTGAATACAATTAAAATTGAGATTGAATATCTAATTTTAGTGATTACCCATTTATATATAATCTATTTATCATTCATTTATAGTCTTTTAAGTCTGTGCCTTACTGACGAAGAAACATTAAATTTCGTGATGGAGAAGAAACATATTGAATATATTTACATCTAATTTACCTTAATTCAATGTGAAAAAGGTAAATATAAAATAATTAGAGATTGATTTTTTATTTTAATTAATATCAATTTTATTAAATATATATGTCATGGATTATAGTCTTTTAACTTTGTTTTTTAGCGGGGAAAAACCTAAATATTTTTGATGGAGTAGAAAAACAAAATATAATTAATTTTTTACATCTGCTATAGTCTATTATGTGTTTTGCATAGCGATAAAAAAACCAAAAACTTTGGGTTTGTGAAAAAACATGTTGAATATTTTTTGGTGTAATATACAATAAGTCAATGTGAATACGATGAATATGAACAATATTGAGCTTGATTATTTTATTTTAATTGTTATGCATACATATAAACTATTGACCATTCATTTGTAGTCTCTTAACATAGTTTCTTAGAGGTGAAGAAACCAAAATTTTGGTGATGGAGAAGAAGAAAAACATAGAAATCGTTTACATCTATTATACCATAATACAATGTGATTATGGTGAATACAATTAACATTGAGACTGAATATCTAATTTTGTTGATTACCCATTTAGATATAATATATTTGTCATTCATTTATAGTCTTTTAACTCTGTGGCTTACTGATCTAGAAACATGAAATTTCGTGATGGAGAAGAAACATATTGAATATATTTACATCTAATTTACCTTAATTCAATCTGAAAAAGGTAAATATAAACAAATTAGAGCTTGATTATTTAATTAAATTAATATCAATTTTATAAAATATATATGTCATAGATTATAGTCTTTTAACTTTGTTTTTTAGCGGGGAAAAACCTAAATATTTTTGATGGAGTAGAAACATAAAATAAAATTAATTTTTTACATCTGCTATAGTCTATTATGTTTTTTGCTTAGCGATAAAAAAACCAAAAACTTTGGGTTTGTGAAAAACAATATTGAATATTTTTGGTGTAATATACAATAAGTCAATGTGAATATGATGAATATGAACAATATTGAGCTTGGTTATTTTATTTTAATTATTATGCATACGTATAGATTATTGACTATTCATTTGTAGTCTCTGAACATAGTTTCTTAGAGGTGAAGGAACCAAAATTTTGGTGATGGAGAAGAAGAAAAACATAGAAATGGTTTACATCTATTATACCGTAATACAATGTGATTATGGTGAATACAATTAACATTGAGATTGAATATCTAAATTTAGTGATTACCCATTTAGATATAATATATTTGTCATTCATTTATAGTCTTTTAACTTTGTGGCTTACTGATCTAGAAACATGAAATTTCGTGATGGAGAAGAAACATATTGAATATATTTACATCTAATTTACCTTAATTCAATGTGAAAAAGGTAAATATAAAATAATTAGAGCTTGATTTTTTTATTTTAATTAATATCAATTTTATTAAATATATATGTCACGGATTATAGTCTTTTAACTTTGTTTTTTAGTGGGGAAAAACCTAAATATTTTTGATGGAGTAGAAAAACAAAATATAATTAATTTTTTACATCTGCTATAGTCTATTATTTTTTTTGCTTATCGATAAAAAAACAAAAAACTTTGGGTTTGTGAAAAAAAATGTTGAATATTTTTTGGTGTAATATACAATAAGTCAGTGTGAATATGATGAATATGAACAATATTGAGCTTGATTATTTTATTTTAATTGTTATGCATACATATAAACTATTGACCATTCATTTGTAGTCTCTTAACATAGTTTCTTAGAGGTGAAGAAACCAAAATTTTGGTGATGGAGAAGAAGAAAAACATAGAAATTGTTTACATATATTATACCATAATACAATGTGATTATGGTGAATACAATTAACATTGAGACTGAATATCTAATTTTGGTGATTGCCCATTTAGATATAATCTATTTGTCATTCTTTTATTGTCTTTTAACTCCGTGCCTTACTGACGAAGAAACATGAAATTTCTTGACGGAGAAGAAACATATAGAATATATTTACATTTAATTTACCTTAATTCAATGTGAAAAAGGAAAATATAAACAAATTAGAGATTGATTATTTAATTTAATTAATATCAATTTTATAAAATATATATGTCATGGATTATAGTCTTTTAACTTTGTTTTTAAGCGGGGAAAAACCTAAAATATTTTGACGGAGTAGAAAAATAAAATATAATTAATTTTTTACATCTGCTATAGTCTATTATGATTTTTGCTTGGCGATAAAAAAACCTAAAAGTTTGGGTTTGTGAAAAAAAATATTGAATATTTTTGGTGTAATATACAATAAGTCAATGTGAATACGATGAATATGAACAATATTGAGCTTGGTTATTTTATATTATTTATTATGCATACGTATAGATTATTGACCATTCATTTGTAGTCTCTTA
Source organism: Lathyrus sativus (assembly GCA_963859935.3). Taxonomy (NCBI): domain Eukaryota; kingdom Viridiplantae; phylum Streptophyta; class Magnoliopsida; order Fabales; family Fabaceae; genus Lathyrus; species Lathyrus sativus. Next base: position 10,928,088 of record OZ012738.1, on the reverse strand, counting down.
ACATAGTTTCTTAGAGGTGAAGAAACCAAAATTTTGGTGATGGAGAAGAAGAAAAACATAGAAATGGTTTACATTTATTATACCGTAATACAATGTGATTATGGTGAATACAATTAAAATTGAGATTGAATATCTAATTTTAGTGATTACCCATTTATATATAATCTATTTATCATTCATTTATAGTCTTTTAAGTCTGTGCCTTACTGACGAAGAAACATTAAATTTCGTGATGGAGAAGAAACATATTGAATATATTTACATCTAATTTACCTTAATTCAATGTGAAAAAGGTAAATATAAAATAATTAGAGATTGATTTTTTATTTTAATTAATATCAATTTTATTAAATATATATGTCATGGATTATAGTCTTTTAACTTTGTTTTTTAGCGGGGAAAAACCTAAATATTTTTGATGGAGTAGAAAAACAAAATATAATTAATTTTTTACATCTGCTATAGTCTATTATGTGTTTTGCTTAGCGATAAAAAAACCAAAAACTTTGGGTTTGTGAAAAAACATGTTGAATATTTTTTGGTGTAATATACAATAAGTCAATGTGAATACGATGAATATGAACAATATTGAGCTTGATTATTTTATTTTAATTGTTATGCATACATATAAACTATTGACCATTCATTTGTAGTCTCTTAACATAGTTTCTTAGAGGTGAAGAAACCAAAATTTTGGTGATGGAGAAGAAGAAAAACATAGAAATCGTTTACATCTATTATACCATAATACAATGTGATTATGGTGAATACAATTAACATTGAGACTGAATATCTAATTTTGTTGATTACCCATTTAGATATAATATATTTGTCATTCATTTATAGTCTTTTAACTCTGTGGCTTACTGATCTAGAAACATGAAATTTCGTGATGGAGAAGAAACATATTGAATATATTTACATCTAATTTACCTTAATTCAATCTGAAAAAGGTAAATATAAACAAATTAGAGCTTGATTATTTAATTAAATTAATATCAATTTTATAAAATATATATGTCATAGATTATAGTCTTTTAACTTTGTTTTTTAGCGGGGAAAAACCTAAATATTTTTGATGGAGTAGAAACATAAAATAAAATTAATTTTTTACATCTGCTATAGTCTATTATGTTTTTTGCTTAGCGATAAAAAAACCAAAAACTTTGGGTTTGTGAAAAACAATATTGAATATTTTTGGTGTAATATACAATAAGTCAATGTGAATATGATGAATATGAACAATATTGAGCTTGGTTATTTTATTTTAATTATTATGCATACGTATAGATTATTGACTATTCATTTGTAGTCTCTGAACATAGTTTCTTAGAGGTGAAGGAACCAAAATTTTGGTGATGGAGAAGAAGAAAAACATAGAAATGGTTTACATCTATTATACCGTAATACAATGTGATTATGGTGAATACAATTAACATTGAGATTGAATATCTAAATTTAGTGATTACCCATTTAGATATAATATATTTGTCATTCATTTATAGTCTTTTAACTTTGTGGCTTACTGATCTAGAAACATGAAATTTCGTGATGGAGAAGAAACATATTGAATATATTTACATCTAATTTACCTTAATTCAATGTGAAAAAGGTAAATATAAAATAATTAGAGCTTGATTTTTTTATTTTAATTAATATCAATTTTATTAAATATATATGTCACGGATTATAGTCTTTTAACTTTGTTTTTTAGTGGGGAAAAACCTAAATATTTTTGATGGAGTAGAAAAACAAAATATAATTAATTTTTTACATCTGCTATAGTCTATTATTTTTTTTGCTTATCGATAAAAAAACCAAAAACTTTGGGTTTGTGAAAAAAAATGTTGAATATTTTTTGGTGTAATATACAATAAGTCAGTGTGAATATGATGAATATGAACAATATTGAGCTTGATTATTTTATTTTAATTGTTATGCATACGTATAAATTATTGACCATTCATTTGTAGTCTCTTAACATAGTTTCTTAGAGGTGAAGAAACCAAAATTTTGGTGATGGAGAAGAAGAAAAACATAGAAATTGTTTACATCTATTATACCATAATACAATTTGATTATGGTGAATAATTTAACATTGAGACTGAATATCTAATTTTGGTGATTACCCATTTAGATATAATATATTTGTCATTCATTTATAGTCTTTTAACTTTGTGGCTTACTGACGAAGAAACATGGAGTTTCTTGATGGAGAAGAATCATATTGAATATATTTACATCTAATTTACCTTAATTCAATGTGAAAAAGGTAAGTATAAACAAATTAGAGCTTGATTATTTAATTAAATTAATATCAATTTTATAAAATATATATGTCATGGATTATAGTCTTTTAACTTTGTTTTTTAGCGGGGAAAAACCTAAATATTTTTGATGGAGTAGAAAAACAAAATATAATTAATTTTTTACATCTGCTATAGTCTATTATGTGTTTTGCTTAGCGATAAAAAAACCAAAAACTTTGGGTTTGTGAAAAAACATGTTGAATATTTTTGGTGTAATATACAATAAGTCAATGTGAATACGATGAATATGAACAATATTGAGCTTGGTTATTTTATTTTAATTATTATGCATACGTATAGATTATTGACCATTCATTTGTAGTCTCTTAACATAGTTTCTTCGAGGTGAAGAAACCAAAATTTTGGTGATGGATAAGAAGAAAAACATAGAAATGGTTTACATTTATTATACCATAATCCAATGTGATTATGGTGAATACAATTAACATTGAGACTGAATATCTAATTTTGTTGATTACCCATTTAGATATAATATATTTGTCATTCATTTATAGTCTTTTAACTCTGTGGCTTACTGATCTAGAAACATGAAATTTCGTGATGGAGAAGAAACATATTGAATATATTTACATCTAATTTACCTTAATTCAATCTGAAAAAGGTAAATATAAACAAATTAGAGCTTGATTATTTAATTAAATTAATATCAATTTTATAAAATATATATGTCATAGATTATAGTCTTTTAACTTTGTTTTTTAGCGGGGAAAAACCTAAATATTTTTGATGGAGTAGAAACATAAAATAAAATTAATTTTTTACATCTGCTATAGTCTATTATGTTTTTTGCTTAGCGATAAAAAAACCAAAAACTTTGGGTTTGTGAAAAACAATATTGAATATTTTTGGTGTAATATACAATAAGTCAATGTGAATATGATGAATATGAACAATATTGAGCTTGGTTATTTTATTTTAATTATTATGCATACGTATAGATTATTGACTATTCATTTGTAGTCTCTGAACATAGTTTCTTAGAGGTGAAGGAACCAAAATTTTGGTGATGGAGAAGAAGAAAAACATAGAAATGGTTTACATCTATTATACCGTAATACAATGTGATTATGGTGAATACAATTAACATTGAGATTGAATATCTAAATTTAGTGATTACCCATTTAGATATAATATATTTGTCATTCATTTATAGTCTTTTAACTTTGTGGCTTACTGATCTAGAAACATGAAATTTCGTGATGGAGAAGAAACATATTGAATATATTTACATCTAATTTACCTTAATTCAATGTGAAAAAGGTAAATATAAAATAATTAGAGCTTGATTTTTTTATTTTAATTAATATCAATTTTATTAAATATATATGTCACGGATTATAGTCTTTTAACTTTGTTTTTTAGTGGGGAAAAACCTAAATATTTTTGATGGAGTAGAAAAACAAAATATAATTAATTTTTTACATCTGCTATAGTCTATTATTTTTTTTGCTTATCGATAAAAAAACCAAAAACTTTGGGTTTGTGAAAAAAAATGTTGAATATTTTTTGGTGTAATATACAATAAGTCAGTGTGAATATGATGAATATGAACAATATTGAGCTTGATTATTTTATTTTAATTGTTATGCATACGTATAAATTATTGACCATTCATTTGTAGTCTCTTAACATAGTTTCTTAGAGGTGAAGAAACCAAAATTTTGGTGATGGAGAAGAAGAAAAACATAGAAATTGTTTACATCTATTATACCATAATACAATTTGATTATGGTGAATAATTTAACATTGAGACTGAATATCTAATTTTGGTGATTACCCATTTAGATATAATATATTTGTCATTCATTTATAGTCTTTTAACTTTGTGGCTTACTGACGAAGAAACATGGAGTTTCTTGATGGAGAAGAATCATATTGAATATATTTACATCTAATTTACCTTAATTCAATGTGAAAAAGGTAAGTATAAACAAATTAGAGCTTGATTATTTAATTAAATTAATATCAATTTTATAAAATATATATGTCATGGATTATAGTCTTTTAACTTTGTTTTTTAGCGGGGAAAAACCTAAATATTTTTGATGGAGTAGAAAAATAAAATAAAATTAATTTTTTACATCTGCTATAGTTTATTATGTTTTTTGCTTAGCGATAAAAAAACCTAAAAGTTTGGGTTTGTGAAAAAAAAATATTGAATATTTTTGGTGTAATATACAATAAGTCAATGTGAATACGATGAATATGAACAATATTGAGCTTGGTTATTTTATTTTAATTATTATGCATACGTATAGATTATTGACCATTCATTTGTAGTCTCTTAACATAGTTTCTTAGAGGTGAAGAAACCAAAATTTTGGTGATGGATAAGAAGAAAAACATAGAAATGGTTTACATTTATTATACCATAATCCAATGTGATTATGGTGAATACAATTAACACTGAGATTGAATATCTAATTTTAGTGATTACCCATTTAGATATAATCTATTTGTCATTCTTTTATTGTCTTTTAACTCCGTGGCTTACTGACGAAGAAACATGAAATTTCTTGATGGAGAAGAAACATATAGAATATATTTACATTTAATTTACCTTAATTCAATGTGAAAAAGGAAAATATAAACAAATTAGAGATTGATTATTTAAATTAATTAATATCAATTTTATAAAATATATATGTCATGGATTATAGTCTTTTCACTTTGTTTTTTAGATGGGGAAAACCTAAATATTTTTGATGGAGTAGAAAAATAAAATATAATTAATTTTTTACATCTTCTATAGTCTATTATTTTTTTTGCTTAGCGATAAAAAAACCTAAAAGTTTGGGTTTGTGAAAAAAAATATTGAGTATTTTTGGTGTAATATACAATAAGTCAATGTGAATACGATGAATATGAACAATATTGAGCTTGGTTATTTTATTTTAATTATTATGCATACGTATAGATTATTGACCATTCATTTGTAGTCTCTTAACATAGTTTCTAAGAGGTGAAGAAACCAAAATTTTGGTGATGGAGAAGAAGAAAAACATAGAAATTGTTTACATCTATTATACCATATCATAATGCGATTATGGTGAATACAATTAACAGTGAGACTGAATATCTAATTTTGGTGATTACCCATTTAGATATAATATATTTGTCATTCATTTATAGTCTTTCAACTCTGTGGCTTACTGACGAAGAAACATGGAGTTTCTTGATGAAGAAGAATCATATTGAATATATGTACATCTAATTTACCTTAATTCAATGTGAAAAAGGTAAACCTAAACAAATTAGAGCTTTATTATTTAATTAAATTAATATCAATTTTATAAAATATATATGTCATGGATTATAGTCTTTTAACTTTGTTTTTTAGCGGGGAAAAACCTAAATATTTTTGATGGAGTAGAAAAATAAAATAAAATTAATTTTTTACATCTGCTATAGTCTATTATTTTTTTTGCTTAGCGATAAAAAAACCAAAAAGTTTGGGTTTGTGAAAACAAATGTTGAATATTTTTTGGTGTAATATACAACAAGTCAATGTGAATACGATGAATATGAACAATATTGAGCTTGATTATTTAGTTTTAATTGTTATGCATACGTAAAAATTATTGACCATTCATTTGTAGTCTCGTAACATAGTTTCTTAGAGGTGAAGAAACCAAAATTTTGGTGATGGAGAAGAAGAAAAACATAGAAATTGTTTACATCTATTATACCTTAATACAATGTGATTATGGTGAATAGAATTAACATTGAGACTGAATATCTAATTTTGGTGGTTACCCAATTAGATATAATCTATTTGTCATTCTTTTATTGTCTTTTAACTTCGTGGCTTACTGACGAAGAAACATGAAATTTCTTGATGGAGAAGAAACATATAGAATATATTTACATTTAATTTACCTTAATTCAATGTGAAAAAGGAAAATATAAGCAAATTAGAGATTGATTATTTAATTTAATTAATATCAATTTTATAAAATATATATGTCATGGATTATAGTCTTTTCACTTTGTTTTTTAGCGGGGAAAAACATAAATATTTTTGATGGAGTAGAAAAACAAAATATAATTAATTTTTTACATCTGCTATAGTCTATAATTTTTTTTGCTTATCGATAAAAAAACCAAAAACTTTGGGTTTGTGAAAAAAAATGTTGAATATTTTTTGGTGTAATATACAATAAGTCAGTGTGAATATGATGAATATGAACAATATTGAGCTTGATTATTTTATTTTAATTGTTATGCATACGTATAAATTATTGACCATTCATTTGTAGTCTCTTAACATAGTTTCTTAGAGGTGAAGAAACCAAAATTTTGGTGATGGAGAAGAAGAAAAACATAGAAATTGTTTACATCTATTATACCATAATACAATGTGATTATGGTGAATACAATTAACATTGAGACTGAATATCTAATTTTTGTGATTGCCCATTTAGATATAATCTATTTGTCATTCTTTTATTGTCTTTTAACTCCGTGGCTTACTGACGAAGAAACATGAAATTTCTTGATGGAGAAGAAACATATAGAATATATTTACATTTAATTTACCTTAATTCAATGTGAAAAAGGAAAATATAAACAAATTAGAGATTGATTATTTAATTTAATTAATATCAATTTTATAAAATATATATGTCATGGATTATAGTCTTTTAACTTTGTTTTTAAGCGGGGAAAAACCTAAAATATTTTGACGGAGTAGAAAAATAAAATATAATTAATTTTTTACATCTGCTATAGTCTATTATGATTTTTGCTTGGCGATAAAAAAACCTAAAAGTTTGGGTTTGTGAAAAAAAATATTGAATATTTTTGGTGTAATATACAATAAGTCAATGTGAATACGATGAATATGAACAATATTGAGCTTGGTTATTTTATTTTATTTATTATGCATACGTATAGATTATTGACCATTCATTTGTAGTCTCTTAACATAGTTTCTTAGAGGTGAAGAAACCAAAATTTTGGTGATGGAGAAGAAGAAAAACATAGAAATGGTTTACATTTATTATACCGTAATACAATGTGATTATGGTGAATACAATTAAAATTGAGATTGAATATCTAATTTTAGTGATTACCCATTTATATATAATCTATTTATCATTCATTTATAGTCTTTTAACTCTGTGCCTTACTGACGAAGAAACATTAAATTTCGTGATGGAGAAGAAACATATTGAATATATTTACATCTAATTTACCTTAATTCAATGTGAAAAAGGTAAATATAAAATAATTAGAGATTGATTTTTTATTTTAATTAATATCAATTTTATTAAATATATATGTCATGGATTATAGTCTTTTAACTTTGTTTTTTAGCGGGGAAAAACCTAAATATTTTTGATGGAGTAGAAAAACAAAATATAATTAATTTTTTACATCTGCTATAGTCTATTATGTGTTTTGCTTAGCGATAAAAAAACCAAAAACTTTGGGTTTGTGAAAAAAAATGTTGAATATTTTTTGGTGTAATATACAATAAGTCAATGTGAATACGATGAATATGAACAATATTGAGCTTGATTATTTTATTTTAATTGTTATGCATACATATAAACTATTGACCATTCATTTGTAGTCTCTTAACATAGTTTCTTAGAGGTGAAGAAACCAAAATTTTGGTGATGGAGAAGAAGAAAAACATAGAAATCGTTTACATCTATTATACCATAATACAATGTGATTACGGTGAATACAATTAACATTGAGACTGAATATCTAATTTTGTTGATTACCCATTTAGATATAATATATTTGTCATTCATTTATAGTCTTTTAACTCTGTGGCTTACTGATCTAGAAACATGAAATTTCGTGATGGAGAAGAAACATATTGAATATATTTACATCTAATTTACCTTAATTCAATCTGAAAAAGGTAAATATAAACAAATTAGAGCTTGATTATTTAATTAAATTAATATCAATTTTATAAAATATATATGTCATAGATTATAGTCTTTTAACTTTGTTTTTTAGCGGGGAAAAACCTAAATATTTTTGATGGAGTAGAAACATAAAATAAAATTAATTTTTTACATCTGCTATAGTCTATTATGTTTTTTGCTTAGCGATAAAAAAACCAAAAACTTTGGGTTTGTGAAAAACAATATTGAATATTTTTGGTGTAATATACAATAAGTCAATGTGAATATGATGAATATGAACAATATTGAGCTTGGTTATTTTATTTTAATTATTATGCATACGTATAGATTATTGACTATTCATTTGTAGTCTCTGAACATAGTTTCTTAGAGGTGAAGGAACCAAAATTTTGGTGATGGAGAAGAAGAAAAACATAGAAATGGTTTACATCTATTATACCGTAATACAATGTGATTATGGTGAATACAATTAACATTGAGATTGAATATCTAAATTTAGTGATTACCCATTTAGATATAATATATTTGTCATTCATTTATAGTCTTTTAACTCTGTGGCTTACTGATCTAGAAACATGAAATTTCGTGATGGAGAAGAAACATATTGAATATATTTACATCTAATTTACCTTAATTCAATGTGAAAAAGGTAAATATAAAATAATTAGAGCTTGATTTTTTTATTTTAATTAATATCAATTTTATTAAATATATATGTCATGGATTATAGTCTTTTAACTTTGTTTTTTAGCGGGGAAAAACCTAAATATTTTTGATGGAGTAGAAAAACAAAATATAATTAATTTTTTACATCTGCTATAGTCTATTATTTTTTTTGCTTATCGATAAAAAAACCAAAAACTTTGGGTTTGTGAAAAAAAAAGTTGAATATTTTTTGGTGTAATATACAATAAGTCAGTGTGAATATGATGAATATGAACAATATTGAGCTTGATTATTTTATTTTAATTGTTATGCATACGTATAAATTATTGACCATTCATTTGTAGTCTCTTAACATAGTTTCTTAGAGGTGAAGAAACCAAAATTTTGGTGATGGAGAAGAAGAAAAACATAGAAATTGTTTACATCTATTATACCATAATACAATTTGATTATGGTGAATAATTTAACATTGAGACTGAATATCTAATTTTGGTGATTACCCATTTAGATATAATATATTTGTCATTCATTTATAGTCTTTTAACTCTGTGGCTTACTGACGAAGAAACATGGAGTTTCTTGATGGAGAAGAATCATATTGAATATATTTACATCTAATTTACCTTAATTCAATGTGAAAAAGGTAAATATAAACAAATTAGAGCTTGATTATTTAATTAAATTAATATCAATTTTATAAAATATATATGTCATGGATTATAGTCTTTTAACTTTGTTTTTTAGCGGGGAAAAACCTAAATATTTTTGATGGAGTAGAAAAATAAAATAAAATTAATTTTTTACATCTGCTATAGTCTATTATGTTTTTTGCTTAGCGATAAAAAAACCTAAAAGTTTGGGTTTGTGAAAACAAAATATTGAATATTTTTGGTGTAATATACAATAAGTCAATGTGAATACGATGAATATGAACAATATTGAGCTTGGTTATTTTATTTTAATTATTATGCATACGTATAGATTATTGACCATTCATTTGTAGTCTCTTAACATAGTTTCTTAGAGGTGAAGAAACCAAAATTTTGGTGATGGATAAGAAGAAAAACATAGAAATGGTTTACATTTATTATACCATAATCCAATGTGATTATGGTGAATACAATTAACACTGAGATTGAATATCTAATTTTAGTGATTACCCATTTAGATATAATCTATTTGTCATTCTTTTATTGTCTTTTAACTCCGTGGCTTACTGACGAAGAAACATGAAATTTCTTGATGGAGAAGAAACATATAGAATATATTTACATTTAATTTACCTTAATTCAATGTGAAAAAGGAAAATATAAACAAATTAGAGATTGATTATTTAAATTAATTAATATCAATTTTATAAAATATATATGTCATGGATTATAGTCTTTTCACTTTGTTTTTTAGATGGGGAAAACCTAAATATTTTTGATGGAGTAGAAAAATAAAATATAATTAATTTTTTACATCTTCTATAGTCTATTATGTTTTTTGCTTAGCGATAAAAAAACCTAAAAGTTTGGGTTTGTGAAAAAAAATATTGAGTATTTTTGGTGTAATATACAATAAGTCAATGTGAATACGATGAATATGAACAATATTGAGCTTGGTTATTTTATTTTAATTATTATGCATACGTATAGATTATTGACCATTCATTTGTAGTCTCTTAACATAGTTTCTAAGAGGTGAAGAAACCAAAATTTTGGTGATGGAGAAGAAGAAAAACATAGAAATTGTTTACATCTATTATACCATATCATAATGCGATTATGGTGAATACAATTAACAGTGAGACTGAATATCTAATTTTGGTGATTACCCATTTAGATATAATATATTTGTCATTCATTTATAGTCTTTCAACTCTGTGGCTTACTGACGAAGAAACATGGAGTTTCTTGATGAAGAAGAATCATATTGAATATATGTACATCTAATTTACCTTAATTCAATGTGAAAAAGGTAAACCTAAACAAATTAGAGCTTTATTATTTAATTAAATTAATATCAATTTTATAAAATATATATGTCATGGATTATAGTCTTTTAACTTTGTTTTTTAGCAGGGAAAAACCTAAATATTTTTGATGGAGTAGAAAAATAAAATAAAATTAATTTTTTACATCTGCTATAGTCTATTATTTTTTTTGCTTAGCGATAAAAAAACCAAAAAGTTTGGGTTTGTGAAAACAAATGTTGAATATTTTTTGGTGTAATATACAACAAGTCAATGTGAATACGATGAATATGAACAATATTGAGCTTGATTATTTAGTTTTAATTGTTATGCATACGTAAAAATTATTGACCATTCATTTGTAGTCTCGTAACATAGTTTCTTAGAGGTGAAGAAACCAAAATTTTGGTGATGGAGAAGAAGAAAAACATAGAAATTGTTTACATCTATTATACCTTAATACAATGTGATTATGGTGAATACAATTAACATTGAGACTGAATATCTAATTTTGGTGGTTACCCAATTAGATATAATCTATTTGTCATTCTTTTATTGTCTTTTAACTCCGTGGCTTACTGACGAAGAAACATGAAATTTCTTGATGGAGAAGAAACATATAGAATATATTTACATTTAATTTACCTTAATTCAATGTGAAAAAGGAAAATATAAGCAAATTAGAGATTGATTATTTAATTTAGTTAATATCAATTTTATAAAATATATATGTCATGGATTATAGTCTTTTCACTTTGTTTTTTAGCGGGGAAAAACATAAATATTTTTGATGGAGTAGAAAAACAAAATATAATTAATTTTTTACATCTGCTATAGTCTATAATTTTTTTTGCTTATCGATAAAAAAACCAAAAACTTTGGGTTTGTGAAAAAAAATGTTGAATATTTTTTGGTGTAATATACAATAAGTCAGTGTGAATATGATGAATATGAACAATATTGAGCTTGATTATTTTATTTTAATTGTTATGCATACGTATAAATTATTGACCATTCATTTGTAGTCTCTTAACATAGTTTCTTAGAGGTGAAGAAACCAAAATTTTGGTGATGGAGAAGAAGAAAAACATAGAAATTGTTTACATCTATTATACCATAATACAATGTGATTATGGTGAATACAATTAACATTGAGACTGAATATCTAATTTTGGTGATTGCCCATTTAGATATAATCTATTTGTCATTCTTTTATTGTCTTTTAACTCCGTGGCTTACTGACGAAGAAACATGAAATTTCTTGATGGAGAAGAAACATATAGAATATATTTACATTTAATTTACCTTAATTCAATGTGAAAAAGGAAAATATAAACAAATTAGAGATTGATTATTTAATTTAATTAATATCAATTTTATAAAATATATATGTCATGGATTATAGTCTTTTAACTTTGTTTTTAAGCGGGGAAAAACCTAAAATATTTTGACGGAGTAGAAAAATAAAATATAATTAATTTTTTACATCTGTTATAGTCTATTATGATTTTTGCTTGGCGATAAAAAAACCTAAAAGTTTGGGTTTGTGAAAAAAAATATTGAATATTTTTGGTGTAATATACAATAAGTCAATGTGAATACGATGAATATGAACAATATTGAGCTTGGTTATTTTATTTTATTTATTATGCATACGTATAGATTATTGACCATTCATTTGTAGTCTCTTAACATAGTTTCTTAGAGGTGAAGAAACCAAAATTTTGGTGATGGAGAAGAAGAAAAACATAGAAATGGTTTACATTTATTATACCGTAATACAATGTGATTATGGTGAATACAATTAACATTGAGATTGAATATCTAATTTTAGTGATTACCCATATATATATAATCTATTTGTCATTCATTTATAGTCTTTTAACTCTGTGCCTTACTGACGAAGAAACATGAAATTTCGTGATGGAGAAGAAACATATTGAATATATTTACATCTAATTTACCTTAATTCAATGTGAAAAAGGTAAATATAAAATAATTAGAGATTGATTTTTTATTTTAATTAATATCAATTTTATTAAATATATATGTCATGGATTATAGTCTTTTAACTTTGTTTTTTAGCGGGGAAAAACCTAAATATTTTTGATGGAGTAGAAAAACAAAATATAATTAATTTTTTACATCTGCTATAGTCTATTATGTGTTTTGCTTAGCGATAAAAAAACCAAAAACTTTGGGTTTGTGAAAAAAAATGTTGAATATTTTTTGGTGTAATATACAATAAGTCAATGTGAATACGATGAATATGAACAATATTGAGCTTGATTATTTTATTTTAATTGTTATGCATACGTATAAACTATTGACCATTCATTTGTAGTCTCTTAACATAGTTTCTTAGAGGTGAAGAAACCAAAATTTTGGTGATGGAGAAGAAGAAAAACATAGAAATCGTTTACATCTATTATACCATAATACAATGTGATTATGGTGAATACAATTAACATTGAGACTGAATATCTAATTTTGTTGATTACCCATTTAGATATAATATATTTGTCATTCATTTATAGTCTTTTAACTCTGTGGCTTACTGACGAAGAAACATGGAATTTCTTGATGGAGAAGAAACATATTGAATATATTTACATCTAATTTACCTTAATTCAATCTGAAAAAGGTAAATATAAACAAATTAGAGCATGATTATTTAATTAAATTAATATCAATTTTATAAAATATATATGTCATAGATTATAGTCTTTTAACTTTGTTTTTTAGCGGGGAAAAACCTAAATATTTTTGATGGAGTAGAAACATAAAATAAAATTAATTTTTTACATCTGCTATAGTCTATTATGTTTTTTGCTTAGCGATAAAAAAACCTAAAACTTTGGGTTTGTGAAAAACAATATTGAATATTTTTGGTGTAATATACAATAAGTCAATGTGAATATGATGAATATGAACAATATTGAGCTTGGTTATTTTATTTTAATTATTATGCATACGTATAGATTATTGACTATTCATTTGTAGTCTCTGAACATAGTTTCTTAGGGGTGAAGGAACCAAAATTTTGGTGATGGAGAAGAAGAAAAACATAGAAATGGTTTACATCTATTATACCGTAATACAATGTGATTATGGTGAATACAATTAACATTGAGATTGAATATCTAAATTTAGTGATTACCCATTTAGATATAATCTATTTGTCATTCATTTATAGTCTTTTAACTCTGTGGCTTACTGATCTAGAAACATGAAATTTCGTGATGGAGAAGAAACATATTGAATATATTTACATCTAATTTACCTTAATTCAATGTGAAAAAGGTAAATATAAAATAATTAGAGCTTGATTTTTTTATTTTAACTAATATCAATTTTATTAAATATATATGTCATGGATTATAGTCTTTTAACGTTGTTTTATAGCGGGGAAAAACCTAAATATTTTTGATGGAGTAGAAAAACAAAATATAATTAATTTTTTACATCTGCTATAGTCTATAATTTTTTTTGCTTATCGATAAAAAAACCAAAAACTTTGGGTTTGTGAAAAAAATGTTGAATATTTTTTGGTGTAATATAAAATAAGTCATTGTGAATATGATGAATATGAACAATATTGAGCTTGATTATTTTATTTTAATTGTTATGCATACGTATAAATTATTGACCATTCATTTGTAGTCTCTTAACATAGTTTCTTAGAGGTGAAGAAACCAAAATTTTGGTGATGGAGAAGAAGAAAAACATAGAAATTGTTTACATCTATTATACCATAATACAATTTGATTATGGTGAATAATTTAACATTGAGACTGAATATCTAATTTTGGTGATTACCCATTTAGATATAATATATTTGTCATTCATTTATAGTCTTTTAACTCTGTGGCTTACTGACGAAGAAACATGGAGTTTCTTGATGGAGAAGAATCATATTGAATATATTTACATCTAATTTACCTTAATTCAATGTGAAAAAGGTAAATATAAACAAATTAGAGCTTGATTATTTCATTAAATTAATATCAATTTTATAAAATATATATGTCATGGATTATAGTCTTTTAACTTTGTTTTTTAGCTGGGAAAAACCTAAATATTTTTTATGGAGTAGAAAAATAAAATAAAATTAATTTTTTACATCTGCTATAGTCTATTATGTTTTTTGCTTAGCGATAAAAAAACCTAAAAGTTTGGGTTTGTGAAAAACAATATTGAATATTTTTTGTAAAATATACAATAAGTCAATGTGAATACGATGAATATGAACAATATTGAGCTTGGTTATTTTATTTTAATTATTAAGCATACGTATAGATTATTGACTATTCATTTGTAGTCTCTGAACATAGTTTTCTTAGAGGTGAAGAAACCAAAATTTTGGTGATGGAGAAGAAGAAAAACATAGAAATGGTTTACATCTATTATACCGTAATACAATGTGATTATCGTGAATACAATTAACATTGAGATTGAATATCTAATTATAGTGATTACCCATTTAGAGATAATCTATTTGTCATTCATTTATAGTTTTTAACTCTGTGGCTTACTGACGAAGAAACATGAAATTTAGTGATGGAGAAGAAACATATTGAATATATTTAAATCTAATTACATTAATTCAATGTGAAAAAGGTAAATATAAAATAATTAGAGCTTGATTTTTTTATTTTAATTAATATCAATTTTATTAAATATATATGTCATGGATTATAGTCTTTTAACTTTGTTTTTTAGCGGGGAAAAACCTAAATATTTTTGATGGAGTAGAAAAACAAAATATAATTAATTTTTTACATCTGCTATAGTCTATAATTTTTTTTGCTTATCGATAAAAAAACCAAAAACTTTGGGTTTGTGAAAAAAAATGTTGAATATTTTTTGGTGTAATATACAATAAGTCAGTGTGAATATGATGAATATGAACAATATTGAGCTTGATTATTTTATTTTAATTGTTATGCATACGTATAAATTATTGACCATTCATTTGTAGTCTCTTAACATAGTTTCTTAGAGGTGAAGAAACCAAAATTTTGGTGATGGAGAAGAAGAAAAACATAGAGATTGTTTACATCTATTATACCATAATACAATTTGATTATGGTGAATAATTTAACATTGAGACTGAATATCTAATTTTGGTGATTACCCATTTAGATATAATATATTTGTCATTCATTTATAGTCTTTTAACTCTGTGGCTTACTGACGAAGAAACATGGAGTTTCTTGATGGAGAAGAATCATATTGAATATAATTACATCTAATTTACCTTAATTCAATGTGAAAAAGGTAAATATAAACAAATTAGAGCTTGATTATTTAATTAAATTAATATCAATTTTATAAAATATATATGTCATGGATTATAGTCTTTTAACTTTGTTTTTTAGCGGGGAAAAACCTAAATATTTTTGATGGAATAGAAAAATAAAATAAAA
Source organism: Lathyrus sativus (assembly GCA_963859935.3). Classification (NCBI taxonomy): domain Eukaryota; kingdom Viridiplantae; phylum Streptophyta; class Magnoliopsida; order Fabales; family Fabaceae; genus Lathyrus; species Lathyrus sativus. The sequence goes on along the minus strand of OZ012738.1, from coordinate 10,911,818 downwards.
TTAATTTTTTACATCTGCTATAGTCTATTATGTTTTTTGCTTAGCGATAAAAAAACCTAAATATTTGGGTTTGTGAAAAAAAAATATTGAATATTTTTGGTGTAATATACAATAAGTCAATGTGAATACGATGAATATGAACAATATTGAGCTTGGTTATTTTATTTTAATTATTATGCATACGTATAGATTATTGACCATTCATTTGTAGTCTCTTAACATAGTTTCTTAGAGGTGAAGAAACCAAAATTTTGGTGATGGATAAGAAGAAAAACATAGAAATGGTTTACATTTATTATACCATAATCCAATGTGATTATGGTGAATACAATTAACACTGAGATTGAATATCTAATTTTAGTGATTACCCATTTAGATATAATCTATTTGTCATTCTTTTATTGTCTTTTAACTTCGTGGCTTACTGACGAAGAAACATGAAATTTCTTGATGGATAAGAAACATATAGAATATATTTACATTTAATTTACCTTAATTCAATGTGAAAAAGGAAAATATAAACAAATTAGAGATTGATTATTTAAATTAATTAATATCAATTTTATAAAATATATATGTCATGGATTATAGTCTTTTCACTTTGTTTTTTAGCGGGGAAAAACCTAAATATTTTTGATGGAGTAGAAAAACAAAATATAATTAATTTTTTACATCTGCTATAGTCTATAATTTTTTTTGCTTATCGATAAAAAAACCAAAAACTTTGGGTTTGTGAAAAAAAATGTTGAATATTTTTTGGTGTAATATACAATAAGTCAGTGTGAATATGATGAATATGAACAATATTGAGCTTGATTATTTTATTTTAATTGTTATGCATACGTATAAATTATTGACCATTCATTTGTAGTCTCTTAACATAGTTTCTTAGAGGTGAAGAAACCAAAATTTTGGTGATGGAGAAGAAGAAAAACATAGAAATTGTTTACATCTATTATACCATATCATAATGCGATTATGTGGAATACAATTAACAGTGAGACTGAATATCTAATTTTGGTGATTACCCATTTAGATATAATATATTTGTCATTCATTTATAGTCTTTCAACTCTGTGGCTTACTGACGAAGAAACATGGAGTTTCTTGATGAAGAAGAATCATAATGAATATATGTAAATCTAATTTACCTTAATTCAATGTGAAAAAGGTAAACCTAAACAAATTAGAGCTTTATTATTTAATTAAATTAATATCAATTTTATAAAATATATATGTGATGGATTATAGTCTTTTAACTTTGTTTTTTAGCGGGGAAAAACCTAAATATTTTTGATGGAGTAGAAAAATAAAATAAAATTAATTTTTTACATCTGCTATAGTCTATTATTTTTTTTGCTTAGCGATAAAAAAACCAAAAAGTTTGGGTTTGTGAAAACAAATGTTGAATATTTTTTGGTGTAATATACAACAAGTCAATGTGAATACGATGAATATGAACAATATTGAGCTTGATTATTTAATTTTAATTGTTATGCATACGTATAAATTATTGACCATTCATTTGTAGTCTCGTAACATAGTTTCTTAGAGGTGAAGAAACCGAAATTTTGGTGATGGAGAAGAAGAAAAACATAGAAATTGTTTACATCTATTATACCTTAATACAATGTGATTATGGTGAATACAATTAACATTGAGACTGAATATCTAATTTTGGTGGTTACCCAATTAGATATAATCTATTTGTCATTCTTTTATTGTCTTTTAACTCCGTGGCTTACTGACGAAGAAACATGAAATTTCTTGATGGAGAAGAAACATATAGAATATATTTACATTTAATTTACCTTAATTCAATGTGAAAAAGGAAAATATAAGCAAATTAGAGATTGATTATTTAATTTAATTAATATCAATTTTATAAAATATATATGTCATGGATTATAGTCTTTTCACTTTGTTTTTTAGCGGGGAAAAACATAAATATTTTTGATGGAGTAGAAAAACAAAATATAATTAATTTTTTACATCTGCTATGGTCTATAATTTTTTTTGCTTATCGATAAAAAAACCAAAAACTTTGGGTTTGTGAAAAAAAATGTTGAATATTTTTTGGTGTAATATACAATAAGTTAGTGTGAATACGATGAATATGAACAATATTGAGCTTGATTATTTTATTTTAATTGTTATGCATACGTATAGATTATTGACCATTCATTTGTAGTCTCGTAACATAGTTTCTTTGAGGTGAAGAAACCAAAATTTTGGTGATGGATAAGAAGAAAAACATAGAAATGGTTTACATTTATTATACCATAATCCAATGTGATTATTGTGAATACAATTAACACTGAGATTGAATATCTAATTTTAGTGATTACCCATTTAGATATAATCTATTTGTCATTCTTTTATTGTCTTTTAACTCCGTGGCTTACTGACGAAGAAACATGAAATTTCTTGATGGAGAAGAAACATATAGAATATATTTACATTTAATTTACCTTAATTCAATGTGAAAAAGGAAAATATAAACAAATTAGAGATTGATTATTTAAATTAATTAATATCAATTTTATAAAATATATATGTCATGGATTATAGTCTTTTCACTTTGTTTTTTAGCTGGGAAAAACCTAAATATTTTTGATGGATTAGAAAAATAAAATATAATTAATTTTTTACATCTTCTATAGTCTATTATGTTTTTTGCTTAGCGATAAAAAAACCTAAAAGTTTGGGTTTGTGAAAAAAAATATTGAGTATTTTTGGTGTAATATACAATAAGTCAATGTGAATACGATGAATATGAACAATATTGAGCTTGGTTATTTTATTTTAATTATTATGCATACGTATAGATTATTGACCATTCATTTGTAGTCTCTTAACATAGTTTCTAAGAGGTGAAGAAACCAAAATTTTGGTGATGGAGAAGAAGAAAAACATAGAAATTGTTTACATCTATTATACCATATCATAATGCGATTATGTGGAATACAATTAACAGTGAGACTGAATATCTAATTTTGGTGATTACCCATTTAGATATAATATATTTGTCATTCATTTATAGTCTTTCAACTCTGTGGCTTACTGACGAAGAAACATGGAGTTTCTTGATGAAGAAGAATCATATTGAATATATGTACATCTAATTTACCTTAATTCAATGTGAAAAAGGTAAACCTAAACAAATTAGAGCTTTATTATTTAATTAAATTAATATCAATTTTATAAAATATATATGTGATGGATTATAGTCTTTTAACTTTGTTTTTTAGCGGGGAAAAACCTAAATATTTTTGATGGAGTAGAAAAATAAAATAAAATTAATTTTTTACATCTGCTATAGTCTATTATTTTTTTTGCTTAGCGATAAAAAAACCAAAAAGTTTGGGTTTGTGAAAACAAATGTTGAATATTTTTTGGTGTAATATACAACAAGTCAATGTGAATACGATGACTATGAACAATATTGAGCTTGATTATTTAATTTTAATTGTTATGCATACGTATAAATTATTGACCATTCATTTGTAGTCTCGTAACATAGTTCCTTAGAGGTGAAGAAACCGGAATTTTGGTGATGGAGAAGAAGAAAAACATAGAAATTGTTTACATCTATTATACCTTAATACAATGTGATTATGGTGAATACAATTAACATTGAGACTGAATATCTAATTTTGGTGGTTACCCAATAAAATATAATCTATTTGTCATTCTTTTATTGTCTTTTAACTCCGTGGCTTACTGACGAAGAAACATGAAATTTCTTGATGGAGAAGAAACATATAGAATATATTTACATTTAATTTACCTTAATTCAATGTGAAAAAGGAAAATATAAGCAAATTAGAGATTGATTATTTAATTTAATTAATATCAATTTTATAAAATATATATGTCATGGATTATAGTCTTTTCACTTTGTTTTTTAGCGGGGAAAAACATAAATATTTTTGATGGAGTAGAAAAACAAAATATAATTAATTTTTTACATCTGCTATAGTCTATAATTTTTTTTGCTTATCGATAAAAAAACCAAAAACTTTGGGTTTGTGAAAAAAAATGTTGAATATTTTTTGGTGTAATATACAATAAGTTAGTGTGAATACGATGAATATGAACAATATTGAGCTTGATTATTTTATTTTAATTGTTATGCATACGTATAGATTATTGACCATTCATTTGTAGTCTCGTAACATAGTTTCTTAGAGGTGAAGAAACCAAAATTTTGGTGATGGATAAGAAGAAAAACATAGAAATGGTTTACATTTATTATACCATAATCCAATGTGATTATTGTGAATACAATTAACACTGAGATTGAATATCTAATTTTAGTGATTACCCATTTAGATATAATCTATTTGTCATTCTTTTATTGTCTTTTAACTCCGTGGCTTACTGACGAAGAAACATGAAATTTCTTGATGGAGAAGAAACATATAGAATATATTTACATTTAATTTACCTTAATTCAATGTGAAAAAGGAAAATATAAACAAATTAGAGATTGATTATTTAAATTAATTAATATCAATTTTATAAAATATATATGTCATGGATTATAGTCTTTTCACTTTGTTTTTTAGCTAGGAAAAACCTAAATATTTTTGATGGATTAGAAAAATAAAATATAATTAATTTTTTACATCTTCTATAGTCTATTATGTTTTTTGCTTAGCGATAAAAAAACCTAAAAGTTTGGGTTTGTGAAAAAAAATATTGAGTATTTTTGGTGTAATATACAATAAGTCAATGTGAATACGATGAATATGAACAATATTGAGCTTGGTTATTTTTTTTTAATTATTATGCATACGTATAGATTATTGACCATTCATTTGTAGTCTCTTAACATAGTTTCTAAGAGGTGAAGAAACCAAAATTTTGGTGATGGAGAAGAAGAAAAACATAGAAATTGTTTACATCTATTATACCATATCATAATGCGATTATGTGGAATACAATTAACAGTGAGACTGAATATCTAATTTTGGTGATTACCCATTTAGATATAATATATTTGTCATTCATTTATAGTCTTTCAACTCTGTGGCTTACTGACGAAGAAACATGGAGTTTCTTGATGAAGAAGAATCATATTGAATATATGTACATCTAATTTACCTTAATTCAATGTGAAAAAGGTAAACCTAAACAAATTAGAGCTTTATTATTTAATTAAATTAATATCAATTTTATAAAATATATATGTGATGGATTATAGTCTTTTAACTTTGTTTTTTAGCGGGGAAAAACCTAAATATTTTTGATGGAGTAGAAAAATAAAATAAAATTAATTTTTTACATCTGCTATAGTCTATTATTTTTTTTGCTTAGCGATAAAAAAACCAAAAAGTTTGGGTTTGTGAAAACAAATGTTGAATATTTTTTGGTGTAATATACAACAAGTCAATGTGAATACGATGAATATGAACAATATTGAGCTTGATTATTTAATTTTAATTGTTATGCATACGTATAAATTATTGACCATTCATTTGTAGTCTCGTAACATAGTTTCTTAGAGGTGAAGAAACCGAAATTTTGGTGATGGAGAAGAAGAAAAACATAGAAATTGTTTACATCTATTATACCTTAATACAATGTGATTATGGTGAATACAATTAACATTGAGACTGAATATCTAATTTTGGTGGTTACCCAATTAGATATAATCTATTTGTCATTCTTTTATTGTCTTTTAACTCCGTGGCTTACTGACGAAGAAACATGAAATTTCTTGATGGAGAAGAAACATATAGAATATATTTACATTTAATTTACCTTAATTCAATGTGAAAAAGGAAAATATAAGCAAATTAGAGATTGATTATTTAATTTAATTAATATCAATTTTATAAAATATATATGTCATGGATTATAGTCTTTTCACTTTGTTTTTTAGTGGGGAAAAACATAAATATTTTTGATGGAGTAGAAAAACAAAATATAATTAATTTTTTACATCTGCTATAGTCTATAATTTTTTTTGCTTATCGATAAAAAAACCAAAAACTTTGGGTTTGTGAAAAAAAATGTTGAATATTTTTTGGTGTAATATACAATAAGTCAGTGTGAATATGATGAATATGAACAATATTGAGCTTGATTATTTTATTTTAATTGTTATGCATACGTATAAATTATTGACCATTCATTTGTAGTCTCTTAACATAGTTTCTTAGAGGTGAAGAAACCAAAATTTTGGTGATGGAGAAGAAGAAAAACATAGAAATTGTTTACATCTATTATACCATAATACAATGTGATTATGGTGAATACAATTAACATTGAGACTGAATATCTAATTTTGGTGATTGCCCATTTAGATATAATCTATTTGTCATTCTTTTATTGTCTTTTAACTCCGTGGCTTACTGACGAAGAAACATGAAATTTCTTGATGGAGAAGAAACATATAGAATATATTTACATTTAATTTACCTTAATTCAATGTGAAAAAGGAAAATATAAACAAATTAGAGATTAATTATTTAATTTAATTAATATCAATTTTATAAAATATATATGTCATGGATTATAGTCTTTTAACTTTGTTTTTAAGCGGGGAAAAACATAAAATATTTTGACGGAGTAGAAAAATAAAATATAATTAATTTTTTACATCTGCTATAGTCTATTATGATTTTTGCTTGGCGATAAAAAAACCTAAAAGTTTGGGTTTGTGAAAAAAAATATTGAATATTTTTGGTGTAATATACAATAAGTCAATGTGAATACGATGAATATGAACAATATTGAGCTTGGTTATTTTATTTTATTTATTATGCATACGTATAGATTATTGACCATTCATTTGTAGTCTCTTAACATAGTTTCTTAGAGGTGAAGAAACCAAAATTTTGGTGATGGAGAAGAAGAAAAACAAAGAAATGGTTTACATTTATTATACCGTAATACAATGTGATTATGGTGAATACAATTAACATTGAGATTGAATATCTAATTTTAGTGATTACCCATTTATATATAATCTATTTGTCATTCATTTATAGTCTTTTAACTCTGTGCCTTACTGACGAAGAAACATGAAATTTCGTGATGGAGAAGAAACATATTGAATATATTTACATCTAATTTACCTTAATTCAATGTGAAAAAGGTAAATATAAAATAATTAGAGATTGATTTTTTATTTTAATTAATATCAATTTTATTAAATATATATGTCATGGATTATAGTCTTTTAACTTTGTTTTTTAGCGGGGAAAAACCTAAATATTTTTGATGGAGTAGAAAAACAAAATATAATTAATTTTTTACATCTGCTATAGTCTATTATGTGTTTTGCTTAGCGATAAAAAAACCAAAAACTTTGGGTTTGTGAAAAAAAATGTTGAATATTTTTTGGTGTAATATACAATAAGTCAATGTGAATACGATGAATATGAACAATATTGAGCTTGATTATTTTATTTTAATTGTTATGCATACGTATAAACTATTGACCATTCATTTGTAGTCTCTTAACATAGTTTCTTAGAGGTGAAGAAACCAAAATTTTGGTGATGGAGAAGAAGAAAAACATAGAAATCGTTTACATCTATTATACCATAATACAATGTGATTATGGTGAATACAATTAACATTGATACTGAATATCTAATTTTGTTGATTACCCATTTAGATATAATATATTTGTCATTCATTTATAGTCTTTTAACTCTGTGGCTTACTGACGAAGAAACATGGAATTTCTTGATGGAGAAGAAACATATTGAATATATTTACATATAATTTACCTTAATTCAATCTGAAAAAGGTAAGTATAAACAAATTAGAGCATGATTATTTAATTAAATTAATATCAATTTTATAAAATATATATGTCATAGATTATAATCTTTTAACTTTGTTTTTTAGCGGGGAAAAACCTAAATATTTTTGATGGAGTAGAAACATAAAATAAAATTAATTTTTTACATCTGCTATAGTCTATTATGTTTTTTGCTTAGCGATAAAAAAACCTAAAACTTTGGGTTTGTGAAAAACAATATTGAATATTTTTGGTGTAATATACAATAAGTCAATGTGAATATGATGAATATGAACAATATTGAGCTTGGTTATTTTATTTTAATTATTATGCATACGTATAGATTATTGACTATTCATTTGTAGTCTCTGAACATAGTTTCTTAGAGGTGAAGGAACCAAAATTTTGGTGATGGAGAAGAAGAAAAACATAGAAATGGTTTACATCTATTATACCGTAATACAATGTGATTATGGTGAATACAATTAACATTGAGATTGAATATCTAAATTTAGTGATTACCCATTTAGATATAATCTATTTGTCATTCATTTATAGTCTTTTAACTCTGTGGCTTACTGATCTAGAAACATGAAATTTCGTGATGGAGAAGAAACATATTGAATATATTTACATCTAATTTACCTTAATTCAATGTGAAAAAGGTAAATATAAAATAATTAGAGCTTGATTTTTTTATTTTAATTAATATCAATTTTATTAAATATATATGTCATGGATTATAGTCTTTTAACTTTGTTTTTTAGCGGGGAAAAACCTAAATATTTTTGATGGAGTAGAAAAACAAAATATAATTAATTTTTTACATCTGCTATAGTCTATAATTTTTTTTGCTTATCGATAAAAAAACCAAAAACTTTGGGTTTGTGAAAAAAAATGTTGAATATTTTTTGGTGTAATATAAAATAAGTCAGTGTGAATATGATGAATATGAACAATATTGAGCTTGATTATTTTATTTTAATTGTTATGCATACGTATAAATTATTGACCATTCATTTGTAGTCTCTTAACATAGTTTCTTAGAGGTGAAGAAACCAAAATTTTGGTGATGGAGAAGAAGAAAAACATAGAAATTGTTTACATCTATTATACCATAATACAATTTGATTATGGTGAATAATTTAACATTGAGACTGAATATCTAATTTTGGTGATTACCCATTTAGATATAATATATTTGTCATTCATTTATAGTCTTTTAACTCTATGGCTTACTGACGAAGAAACATGGAGTTTCTTGATGGAGAAGAATCATATTGAATATATTTACATCTAATTTACCTTAATTCAATGTGAAAAAGGTAAATATAAACAAATTAGAGCTTGATTATTTCATTAAATTAATATCAATTTTATAAAATATATATGTCATGGATTATAGTCTTTTAACTTTGTTTTTTAGCTGGGAAAAACCTAAATATTTTTTATGGAGTAGAAAAATAAAATAAAATTAATTTTTTACATCTGCTATAGTCTATTATGTTTTTTGCTTAGCGATAAAAAAACCTAAAAGTTTGGGTTTGTGAAAAATAATATTGAATATTTTTTGTAAAATATACAATAAGTCAATGTGAATACGATGAATATGAACAATATTGAGCTTGGTTATTTTATTTTAATTATTAAGCATACGTATAGATTATTGACTATTCATTTGTAGTCTCTTAACATAGTTTTCTTAGAGGTGAAGAAACCAAAATTTTGGTGATGGAGAAGAAGAAAAACATAGAAATGGTTTACATCTATTATACCGTAATACAATGTGATTATCGTGAATACAATTAACATTGAGATTGAATATCTAATTTTAGTGATTACCCATTTAGAGATAATCTATTTGTCATTCATTTATAGTTTTTAACTCTGTGGCTTACTGACGAAGAAACATGAAATTTAGTGATGGAGAAGAAACATATTGAATATATTTAAATCTAATTACATTAATTCAATGTGAAAAAGGTAAATATAAAATAATTAGAGCTTGATTTTTTTATTTTAATTAATATCAATTTTATTAAATATATATGTCATGGATTATAGTCTTTTAACTTTGTTTTTTAGCGGGGAAAAACCTAAATATTTTTGATGGAGTAGAAAAACAAAATATCATTAATTTTTTACATCTGCTATAGTCTATTTTTTTTGCTTATCGATAAAAAAACCAAAAACTTTGGGTTTGTGAAAAAAAATGTTGAATATTTTTTGGTGTAATATACAATAAGTCAATGTGAATACGATGAATATGGACAATATTGAGCTTGATTATTTTATTTTAATTGTTATCCATACGTATAAATTATTGACCATTCATTTGTAGTCTCTTAACATAGTTTCTTAGAGGTGAAGAAACCAAAATTTTGGTGACGGAGAAGAAGAAAAACATAGAAATTGTTTACATCTATTATACCATAATACAATTTAATTATGGTGAATAATTTAACATTGAGACTGAATATCTAATTTTGGTGATTACCCATTTAGATATAATATATTTGTCATTCATTTATAGTCTTTTAACTCTATGGCTTACTAACGAAGAAACATGGAGTTTCTTGATGGAGAAGAATCATATTGAATATATTTACATCTAATTTACCTTAATTCAATGTGAAAAAGGTAAATATAAACAAATTAGAGCTTGATTATTTAATTAAATTAATATCAATTTTATAAAATATATATGTCATGGATTATAGTCTTTTAACTTTGTTTTTTAGCGGGGGAAAACCTAAATATTTTTGATGGAGTAGAAAAATAAAATAAAATTAATTTTTTACATCTGCTATAGTCTATTATGTTTTTTGCTTAGCGATAAAAAAACCTAAAAGTTTGGGTTTGTGAAAAAAAATATTGAATATTTTTGGTGTAATATACAATAAGTCAATGTGAATACGATGAATATGAACAATATTGAGCTTGCTTATTTTACTTTAATTATTATGCA
>OZ012738.1:10651525-10900588 GCA_963859935.3 Lathyrus sativus | reverse complement strand
AGTGGCTCGAGAAGGAGGCTCAGCTCAATGAGCTGTTGGACACCCATGTGGATTCCATTTGTTATTACCAGTCGACTCTAGATATGTGTCGTACTAGGTACAACAATTTGGTGGAGCATTGCAACCTCATGATCCGTGATATCCCATGGAGGTTGGAAAGCGCCATTCAAGACCTGGAAGGAAATGATATCCCCCCTTCTGTTCACCACTTTATCCAGCTCTGCGACCAAATGGTTAGGAGGTTCATGTTTGAGACGAAGAAGCTTGAAGAACGTCTCCGAAAGAGAGAATTTTAGTTATTCAGTTATCTTTTGTAGCACGACTTGTAGTTTCGGCTTATTCAGCTTTTGTCTGTATGAATTTTTCTAAAAAGATTAATGAAAGATTGCTTTTTTGTCCAAATTGTGCACTTCTTTATTATTCAGTCATGATTCTATGATACCAATGATAATCACAAGCCTCGAAAGTCTCTCGAGCATTTTGCATACGTTTGCTCATTTTTCTTTCTGCATTTCCTACAACCCGATCTTACACACCGCTTACCCCTTTCAGAAAGAGTAAAGCAAGCTGACTTCACGGCATCGGTATAACACCAGGAATAGCCAGAAGAGAATCATGGATCAGATAGAACAAGACCAGGCTACGATGAGAAGCGAGATGCAAGGCATGAAAACGCAAATGAATCAGCTCATGGAGGTGATCCAGAATATGGCCAGAAGTCAAGAGGAGATGAGACAAACAGCGGAGAGGAGCGCTAATCAGACTTTGGCTGGTGCAATTCCCAATGCAAGTGGTGCAATTCCAATTCCTGTTGATGCCACCCCAACCCCTGTTGGGGCAATTCCTACTTCTGCCGGCGCCGTACCTATCAACACCGTCCCTCCGCCAGTCGGTACGACTCATCCTCATGGTACTACGATCCCAACACAAGTCCAGTACGATGATCATGAAGGTTTCTATGAGAATTCAGGTGAAGCGTATGGATCACAGACCGCCGAATTAGAGAAGAAGTTTAATGCTTTACAGGAAATGGTGAAAACATTGCAAGGCCCCGATATTCTGGGACTGGATGCCGCTGAAATATGTCTTGTACCCGGAGTTAAGATACCTCCAAAGTTTGTAATTCCAACCTTTGAGAAGTACAAGGGTAACAGTTGCCCTAAGACTCACATAAGGTCTTACTGTAGGAAGATGGCCGCCTATTCTGATGACGAGAAGCTACTAATCCATTTCTTTCAAGATAGCTTAACAGAGGCATCCCTAGAATGGTATATGCACCTTGAACGATCCAACGTAAGAAGCTGGAAAGAGTTGGCAGACGCTTTCGTAAAGCATTATCAGTATAATACTGACATGGCTCCGAATCGTATGCAGCTTCAGAATCTGACTCAGAAGCCGAATGAGTGTTTTAAGGACTTCGCGCAGAGATGGAGGGGAGTGGCTGCAAGGGTACAACCTCCACTGATGGAGAAAGAACTGACAGACCTATTCATGGGCACGCTACAAGGACCGATCTTTGAACGGTTAGCGTCCTCAACATCCACAGTGTTTTCTGAACTCGTTATGGCTGGAGAGAGATTAGAGAGTTTCATGAAGGCGGGAAAAATTCAGAATGCAGGCGGATCTGCAAGCGGGGTCAAGAAGCCTTATCAGGGCTTCGTTAAGAAAAGGGAAGGCGAAGCTAGTGCAGTGTTCACCAATGGAAGGAGAACTCACCAAGGTTATCACCACATTGCTGCCATCGCTCCACAGCAACCACTTTCTATTCCGGCAAATCAGCCTGCGCCTCAGCAAAATCGACAACAACAACCCTATCAACCAAGACAAAATCAGTATCAAGGGCAGAGAAAGCCAGAAAGGAGGCTTGATCCAATTCCGTCCACTTACGCCAAATTGCTTCCGTTCTTGTTGAAAGCAGGTCTCGTTCAACTTAGGGAAATGAAAGATCCCCCGGCTGTTCTCCCCTACGGCTACGATGTAAATGCGAGATGCGAATTCCACTCTGGCGCCCCGGGCCATAGCATCGAGAATTGTAAAGCTTTAAAGTACATTGTGCAAAATCTTATCGACTCCAAAGCGATAAACTTTACCCGAAATACCCCGAACATCAAATCTAACCCAATGCCACCTCACCATTCAACAAACATGATTGAAGGCTCTAAGGGGATCCGATTAATTTCGGATATTGAGAAATTGAGGACCCCACTTTCCACAATTAAGGAGCAACTCTTGTTGAAAAACATTTACCCAGGATGTCCAATTGATTGCCATGTTTGCATGGACGGATCTCAAGGATGCGCTGAGCTGAAGAAGGGCATACAAGGCCTGATTGAGCAGGGTGTATTAGTAGCAGAACAACTATCAAAGATTGAGGAAGTTGCTACTCTTGAAATTCCGTTCGAAACATTGGAGATACCATATGATGATGGATATGAGCTTTGGATCCCAGTTAACAATTCGAACCGCACACCATTGACCATACCGTGCGATGAGGAAGAATGGGACAACGTGTATGGACGTGCTCCGATCCCACTGCAAATCCCGTATGATCCAGTTCAGATACCTATGTCTCCACCGTCAATGAACCAGCTTGTCATTTCGACCCCATCTCCTTTTCCGTACGAAAGCACCAAAGCTGTACCTTGGTTATACGATGAAACTATTTTTCTCAACGGACAGAAGGTGGCAGAGGAAGATGTAATGGAAGAAAAGAAGACTGTAGGGAACATCGTGGGAACCGGAGGCGTCACTAGAAGTGGTCGAATATTCGCTCCGACTGCACCTCCTGTCAACAGCAGTGACAATACAAGGAAAGGTACTGCCGTACCAAGCACCAATGAACAGGGGCAGTCGTCTAAACAGAAGGGCATCCCAAATGATGAAGCGGAGGAGTTTCTAAGAATCATTCAGAAAAGCGACTACAAAGTGATTGATCAGCTCAATCAGACGCCCTCAAAGATATCCATGCTGTCATTGTTAATGTGTTCAAAGGCCCATCAAGAAGCATTGCTAAAATTCTTGAAGGCAGCTCATGTGCCAGAGGAGATATCAGTGGTGCAGTTTGAAGAAGTGGTGGGAAATATTGCATCAGGTCATATTTTGAGCTTTAATGATAGTGAATTACCTCCCGAAGGTAAAAATCATAACAAGGCCCTGCACATTACCATCGAATGTGTGGATGTTGTATTCTCTAGGGTGCTTGTTGACACTGGATCATCGCTGAATGTATTACCCAAAAGCTCGTTGTGCAAGCTGTCAATTGAAGGACTTGTGATGAAGCCAAGTCAAACCATTGTAAAAGCTTTTGATGGAGCTAAGAGAACTGTGGTAGGCGAGGTTGACCTCCCGATCAAGATCGGACCTCATACTTTCATCATTACATTTTACGTAATGGATATATACCCCGCTTACAGTTGCCTTCTTGGTCGTCCGTGGATTCATTCCGCGGGCGCTGTAACTTCAACCTTGCATCAAAAGATCAAGTTTATGATTAACAATCAGATGGTCATCATTGAGGGTGAGGAAGATGTTCTTGTGAGCCATCTTGCCTCTTTCCGCTATGTGGAAGTAGGAAATGAGGTGCATGAGACACCGTTTCAAGCTTTTGAAGTGATCAATGTTGAAATGATTTACGAAAAGCCAGCATCTTCAATAGTGACTTGGAAGGACGCGAGGACGGTGATAGAGGAAGGACATCCGCGAGGATGGGGCAGGGTGTTAGAATTGCCCGTCAACAAAAATGGAGCTGGTCTAGGCTACAAGCAGAAGAATGCAACTGATAAGGGCAAAGAGCTCGCAACTCCGTTGGTTTTTACTAGTGGAGGCCACCTTGTCGATGGTCAAGTCATGTTTTTGGAAACTGAAGCCGAAGATCATGAAGAGCTGTGTATGGTGTATCCTAGGGCGCCTAATCAAGTCTTGAACAATTGGAGAGTCGTCGAAATCCCCGAAGTTACTCTAGTAGACGAGTAATTCCCTTTTATTTTACCTAAAAAAAAATCATATGCTCTGCCCAAGGCATATGGATCATGTTGTAGGGCCTTTTGCTTTTTAAAGCACAACTTATCATCAATAAATAAACTTTCGCATCCAATTACGCTCTCTTTCTTTCATTTTTACTTTTTTGCACATAAAATTATCTTTGAAAGACAATGTTTTGTTTTATTTTCCTTTTTCTGTCAACCTTTTCTAAAAATATAAAAAATAATAATAAAGCGCGAAGTCATTCATCGTGCAGATCTTCCCTTGCTCCTGTCAATAACGACCCCGCTATGGTCCAATATGACTTTGATAACCCGATATACCAAGCCGACGAAGACTGCGAGGAAGATTGTGATCTCCCAGAAGAGCTAGCTAGACTATTGAAACAGGAGTCAAAGGTCATTCAGCCCTACCAAGAAGAGGTCGAAGTCATCAACATGGGAACTGAGGAGGATGCCAAAGAAATCAAGATAGGCGCAGCTTTGGAGTCAGAGATTAAGTCAAAACTGATAATACTGCTTCGAGAGTATGTTGACGTTTTTGCTTGGTCTTACAAAGATATGCCCGGTCTAGATGAAGAGATCGTGATGCACAAACTACCTCTCAAGGAAGGTTGCCCGCCGGTGAAGCAAAAGTTAAGGAGAACAAAGCCAGAGATGTCTTTCAAGATCAAAGAAGAGGTACAAAAACAATTGGACGCTGGTTTCCTGGCAGTATCCAACTATCCGCAATGGATAGCGAATATTGTCCCAGTACCTAAAAAGGATGGGAAGGTGCGAATGTGTGTAGATTATAGAGACCTTAATAGAGCGAGTCTGAAAGATGACTTCCCTTTGCCACACATTGATGTGCTAGTGGACAACACAGCCCAATTTTCTGTATTCTCATTTATGGATGGCTTTTCTGGATATAACCAAATTAAGATGGCGCCCGAAGATATGGAAAAGACGACTTTCATCACTCCATGGGGAACTTTCTGTTACAAGGTTATGCCATTTGGACTCAAGAACGCAGGCGCAACATATCAGCGAGCAATGGTCACTCTTTTCCATGACATGATACATAAAGAGATTGAGTGTTATGTAGACGATATGATTGCAAAATCCCGGACTGAGGAAGAGCACCTTATCCACTTGGGAAAGCTATTCGCCCGGTTAAGGAAATTCCAGCTGAGACTAAATCCCAACAAATGCACTTTTGGTGTAAGATCTGGTAAATTGCTAGGTTTTATTGTGAGCCAGAAAGGGATTGAAGTCGATCCAGATAAGGTCAAAGCTATCCAGGAGATGCCGGCTCCCAAAACTGAAAAAGAGGTCCGAGGATTCCTTGGGAGGTTGAACTATATCGCCAGGTTCATATCCCATCTAACGGCCACTTGTGAGCCCATCTTCAAATTACTTCGGAAGGATCAAGCCGTGGTATGGAACGATAACTGTCAGAAAGCCTTTGAGAAGATAAAGGAATACCTACAAGAACCGCCGATCTTGATGCCTCCGGTGCCCGGACGACCCCTGATCATGTACCTGACTGTGTTAGAGGGATCCATGGGATGCGTATTGGGACAACATGATGAAACCGGCAGGAAAGAACATGCAATCTATTACCTCAGCAAGAAGTTTAATGACTGTGAAACGAGATATTCGATGCTCGAGAAGACATGTTGCGCGTTGGCTTGGGCAGCAAAACGTTTGAGACAATATATGCTCACCCATACGACTTTGTTGATCTCCAAAATGGATCCCGTCAAATATATATTCGAGAAGCCCGCTCTCACTGGACGGGTAGCTCGTTGGCAAATGGTGTTAACAGAGTATGACATCCAATATGTTACGCAGAAAGCCATCAAAGGGAGTGTGCTCTCTGAATACCTTGCCCACCAACCTATGGACAACTACCAGTCTATGCGTTTCGATTTCCCCGACGAAGACGTCATGTTTGCCAGAGATTATGCCACGCCAGACCCAAATGAGGGACCCGAACCAGGATCGCGATGGACGCTCGTGTTCGATGGTGCCGCAAATGCCAAAGGTTGTGGAATTGGGGCAATCATCACTTCTCCAACTGGCTTTCACCTGCCATTCACCGCCAGATTATGCTTTAAATGCACTAACAACATGGCCGAATATGAAGCTTGTATTTTCGGAATTGAAGCTGCCATTGATAATAGAATCAAGATTCTAGAAGTCTATGGAGATTCCGCGCTGGTCATATGCCAGATTAAAGGGGAGTACGAAACACTGGACCTCAAGTTAATTCCTTACAGAGATCATGTCTTGAAGTTAATCCCGTACTTTGATGAGATCACTTTTCATCACATTCCCAGAGGAGAAAATCAGTTGGCTGACGCCCTAGCAACACTAGCATCTATGTTTCAAGTCAAGTGGGAGAATGAGGCGCCATCCATCCGTTTAGAATATTTGGACGAACCCGCTTATTGCCTAGCGGCCGAGGAAGAAGAAGCTGAAACTGATAGTCACCCTTGGTTCTATGATATCAAGCGATATCTAGAGACACAAGAATATCCAGAAGGCGTAACTATCACTGACAAGAAGTATCTCAGAAAGCTCTCCTCAAAATTCTTCCTCAGTGGTGACGTGCTATACAAGCGGAATTACGATTCGGTTCTACTCAGATGCGTGGATAAGCACGAGGCAAAGCGTATCATAAATGAAATGCATGAAGGATCTTTTGGGACACATGCTAGTGGTCATACTATGGTTAAAAAGATTTTGAGGGCAGGATACTATTGGATGACGATGGAAACGGATTGTTGTCTCCATGTCCAGTCATGCCACAAGTGCCAAATTTACGCAGACAAGGTCCATACTTCACCACTCCCTCTGAATGTTTTGACTTCGCCTTGGCCCTTCGCTATGTGGGGTGTAGATGTAATCGGACGCATCGAGCCAACCGCTTCAAATGGGCACCGTTTTATCTTAGTGGCCATCGATTACTTTACCAAATGGGTAGAAGCGGCGTCCTATGCCAACGTCACTAAGCAAGTGGTGACTCGCTTCATCAAAAAAGAGATTATTTGTCGATATGGAATCCCGAACAAGATCATTACAGACAATGGATCAAACCTCAACAATAAGATGATGAAAGAGTTGTGTGAAAATTTCAAAATTGAACACCACAATTCAACACCTTATCGCCCTAAAATGAATGGAGCTGTTGAGGCGGCCAATAAGAACATTAAGAAAATCGTCCAGAAGATGGTGAAGACTTACAAAGACTGGCACGAGATGTTGCCGTTCGCATTGCATGGCTACCGCACCTCAGTGCGCACTTCCACAGGGGCAACCCCGTTTTCTCTCGTATATGGCATGGAAGCAGTATTGCCCATTGAAGTAGAGATTCCCTCCTTAAGGATTTTAGCAGACGTCAAGCTAGATGAGGCCGAATGGATACAAGCCAGACTCGACCAACTCAATCTCATCGACGAGAAACGCATGACGGCCATCTGTCATGGACAATTATACCAAAAACGATTGAAAAGGGCCTTTGATAAGAAGGTTCGCCCACGACACATCCAAACAGGAGATTTGGTGCTAAGGAAAATTCAGCCAACTCACGTCGATCCAAGGGGAAAATGGGCACCAAACTATGAGGGTCCGTATGTAGTAAAGAAGGTTTTCTCCGGAGGGGCCTTGATCCTGTCAACCATGGATGGTGACGATCTCTCATCCCCTGTGAATGCAGATGCAGTTAAAAAATATTATGCCTAAAAGATAGACCCGGTGGACCCAAAAAGAAAATCCACGCAAAAATGGGCGTCCTGGTGGACCATAAAAATGGTTCAGGCAAAATTAGGGACTAAAAAAAAAGGGAGTATCCTGATAGGCTGAAAACCTGAAAAGGCGGCCTAGGCAAAAGTTAGGAATTCAAAGAGGCAGAACTGCATCATGAAAAGACGTGTGAATTATTCCTCGTAACCATCAAGCACTCAACTGAGGAAGATCAATTCGATTCTGGGCTCAGAAGCAAGGCGTGAAGGGTCTTCAGAGACATATGGGCCATAGCGGATTTGAAACTTGGCAGGGACCATGTTTCAACATTGTCTTAGCCTTTATTTTTCTTTTTTAAAAGCAGTTACCTCTTTCAGGAATTGCCTCCCTTTGTAATTTTCCCATTTATGGGTCTTCATCAATAAAATTACTTTCATCAAAACTTTTTCTGTTTTTATTTACCGTTTGGTTGCAAGTTTCATTTATTTGATGATAGGTTTTGCATATAATGACATTATGGTAAACTAGACTAAGGGATAACTTACCCTCTTGAGGTAACTAAAGGGTGACCATGACTCTAAGGAGTACGCAGGAACATCATTCTAAATCTTGTAACAACTTGACTGACAAGGTCGTCTAACCCAGCAGAGCAGACCATGAGCTGAAAATCTCAACGCATCCAAGTCCTTTATACATCATAAATAGATGATGTCGGGAAGTCAGGCTTATCTTTCACTTTCCCACCACCAAAGTCCGCCATGTCGGCACCTGTATTTCCATTGCCCGTCCGCAATCATACGCATCATACGCATCGCATTCGACATCATAAGCATCTTGCTTCATAAGCATCTTGCATCATATACATACCTATGATTACATCATACTTTCCTCAGCTCTTGCATCACCGCGTGTTAGCATTTGCATTTGCATCTCCATTCGTTATGGAACATCATTATCATCAAGCATTTACATATACGAGATCAGATCCAGGATCAATTTCGAAGATTTTCAAGATCCTAATCAGCCTAGTCAGGGGCATCTTTTCAAGACCATGGGTGTATTGCATGATGTATTGCAACCTTGTGGTTAATCAGACCTTCAAAATCAACATTCAGCCCAGACAGGGGCATCTCCAGTAAATCCATGGGTGATCCCCAGTAGATTGTCTCCAGCAGACTTCAGCGATAAGTGGCAATCTCTTGGGAGAAGCTTATCCATCTTCAGCGATAAGTGGCAATCTCTTGGGAGAAGCTTATCCATCTTCAGCGATAAATGGCAATCTCTTCAGAGAAGCTTATCCATCTTCAGTGATAAGTGGCAATCTCTTCAGAGAAGCTTATCCATCTTCAGTGATAAGTGGCAATCTCTTCAGAGAAGCTTATCCATCTTCAGTGATAAGTGGCAATCTCTTCAGAGAAGCTTATCCATCTTCAGCGATAAGTGGCAATCTCTTCAGAGAAGCTTATCCATCTTCAGCGATAAGTGGCAATCTCTTGGGAGAAGCTTATCCATCTTCAGCGATAAGTGGCAATCTCTTCAGAGAAGCTTATCCATCTTCAGCGATAAGTGGCAATCTCTTCAGAGAAGCTTATCCATCTTCAGCGATAAGTGGCAATCTCTTCAGAGAAGCTTATCCGTCTTCAGTGATAAGTGGCAATCTCTTCAGAGAAGCTTATCCATCTTCAGCGATAAGTGGCAATCTCTTCAGAGAAGCTTATCCGTCTTCAGTGATAAGTGGCAATCTCTTCAGAGAAGCTTATCCATCTTCAGCGATAAGTGGCAATCTCTTCAGAGAAGCTTATCCGTCTTCAGTGATAAGTGGCAATCTCTTCAGAGAAGCTTATCCGTCTTCAGTGATAAGTGGCAATCTCTTCAGAGAAGCTTATCCATCTTCAGCGATAAGTGGCAATCTCTTCAGAGAAGCTTATCCGTCTTCAGTGATAAGTGGCAATCTCTTCAGAGAAGCTTATCCGTCTTCAGTGATAAGTGGCAATCTCTTCAGAGAAGCTTATCCGTCTTCAGTGATAAGTGGCAATCTCTTCAGAGAAGCTTATCCGTCTTCAGTGATAAGTGGCAATCTCTTCAGAGAAGCTTATCCGTCTTCAGTGATAAGTGGCAATCTCTTCAGAGAAGCTTATCCATCTTCAGTGATAAGTGGCAATCTCTTCAGAGAAGCTTATCCCTCTTACATCCTTTTGGTGTCGGGTTTGCCTTGTTTCGCTCCATCATCCTTTTGGTGATGGGTCTGGCATCCTTTTGGTGTCATGACTAGCATGTTTTCCATTATCCTTTTGGTAATGGACTCCTATCATCCTTTTGGTGGTAGTAGCCGTGTGTTTTATCCCATCATCCTTTTGGTGATGGCGACCTGTTGCTACTTATAGTTGGCTCAGAGGTATACCTCATCCATCACTTTCAATTCCCAAACTTTCCTTTGCTTTTCGGACAAATCCAGGGTCTTCTTTATATCTAATTGCCTTCTACCTTGAAAGAGTGAGCGCCAGAGCCGTTCATTTTACTCGGTCTAAGCCAATTAGATAGGGGCATCTGTCATACCCTAAATTTATCCCACCTGTATAGTTTTCATTTGTTCATCCATTTATTCAAAAATCCAAAAAAAAATATGTTGTTCCTGCTCTAGGCGTTGCTAGGTTGAACTAAGTTGATCCAAGTTTTCATTTAAGGATTATCAAATTAAGAGAGGTGTGTATTGATTGAAGTTGATTGGTTTGGACCTGAGTTATTGATTAGGCAAAATTTTGTTCCCTGACTGAAGCCAGGGTGTACATAGTTCAAATGATGAGAGGACTGAGGGGTAAATCTGGGTTTATGCAGTCCTAATGCAGTGTTGTGTTACTCATTTGGTTCAGGGCTTGATGCAAGTGGTAGAGTTCGGAGTTGATCCATGACTGATTCGTGGTGGACTTATTACTTAAGAAGTTATTCATGGTTCTAAGCTCAAAGGTCCAAAATCGTTGCATAGAAGATTGTGTTTTTAAAAAAGGTCATTCAACTTCTGAGTAATACACTATTGATTTTCTCTAGTTCATGATAAGGCACACGGAATTATTACAGATATATCCATAAAGATACAAAACAAGAAGAGAGAAATTCCATTTTTGAAATAAAGCCCATCATCATTTTAACATGACCATTTGCACATAATTACCAAATATAATAATTACAAAGAAGAAATTGTCACTGTCCGGCCCATATACTTCAAGTTGCATCGGTGGTCTCTCATGATTCATGATTACACATTGCCTAAAGGTTAGCTCATATCAACATCACATAAGCTGTGAAATTCACATTACAAAGCCATTCATGGTTGTAAAGCAATTGAGAAAAAGAAAGGACAAAAGGAAATGCAGCGTGATTCTCCATAAGAGTCCAACATGGTTTATGCTAACCATTACCTCAAACCAGTACTACAAAGCCTGCAACAACAAAAAAAGAGCAGAAATATCAATTACCATACACAGCCAACAAATCAGGAACAACTTGTACCATAGCATGGCCCCACACAATTTTTAATATTACAAGTTATTAGAAAGGAGAGGAACATGGCTATATCTAAGAGCCACTTCAAGTTTACCTGTCCTACAATTTGGTAATACTTGCTACACAAAAAACAACAGCACAGAACATTGGCGCTCCAATGGGCACTTATTAGATAAGACAGAAGAATTGCAGGCTGTTGTGCACCCAAATCCAGCTACCTTGTGTTTTGATAAGAGACCCCACAATGCCGTACACACCACACCCTATACTACCATCAAACCAAATCCTGCAATGCCTGCGACCTGTACGACTTGCAGCCAGCACCAACGCCGCTCCAACCACAAAACTGTTTCGTACCAGCGACACAGCTCATACGAGACAACACGCCTCTTCATTCTGCAGAGTGTACCGACTGTTTTGGAGCCACAAAATAGTACTTCCACCCATTGCGCAAGGCTGCCAATAACAGCTACAAAACCTGTGAGATAAGAAAAAAAAACAGAATAAAAAATAGGAGAAGAAAGTGAAAATTCTGAGAAAAAAACTCTCCAAGACCGCGCAACCAATTCACACATATCTCATTAAGAACTAAAAAAGGCATATGGTGCTCCTTCGAGGTGTTATGTAATTGACAAGGGGAATATGGAAAAATGATTTTGCCACAAGAAGAATTTCGGGTTACCTAGCCAGTGTATGTAGGAGCAGTGAATTACAAAGCAAATGTTAAATTTTTCATGGTATGCCACCACTATCCGTATAGTACAGCAAACAATACAGACCTGCTAAAGCAAATTTCAATCACCCACCACAGATCTGTTCCCTCCATTTTCAGCTTCATTCAATACAGCTCTTCTACTTCTGATTCTACTTTAGATCTAAACATTCTGGATTAACTTGTAAGGTGGACTGTGATCTAGCTTGGGAGTTTTGATGAAGTAAGGTTAATTTACAAGCTTTTCAGAGTCATATATATGCTCACAGTGGTTGGATATAATCCATCAGAAGTTTGCCGAAGAGATACTTGGGATAATCCTGCAGAATGTCATTCCGTAGCATAGTTTGTGACGTTCGTGATAGTTTTGGGAGCTTATCTAGGCGTAGTTTTGATGTCAAACTTATTGGTCATCATCATAGAGGAAAATCTCATGGTTCGGTACAGGATCTGCATGATCAGCCGCTTGTAATTCAAAATAGTTGCTGGGCGAGCTTACTCCCAGAATTACTCTTTGATGTCATTCGACGGCTAGAGGAGAGTGAGAATACTTGGCCTTCACGGGAGCATGTAGTTGCTTGTGCTTCTGTTTGCCAGTCTTGGAGGAATATGTGCAAGGACATTGTTAAGAGCCCTGAGTTCTGCGGCAAACTTACATTCCCTGTGTCCCTGAAGCAGCCTGGGCCGCGAGATGGAATCATTCAATGCTTTATCAAAAGAGATAAATCTAACTTAACATACCACCTATTCCTTTGTTTGAGCCCCACTTGGCCAAATGGAAAGTACACAAAAGGAGCTAAATATGGGAAGCAGTTTGAGAAATATTTCAACCCTGATATATCCAAAGCTTACAGAAACATCGACATGGATACGCGCACTATAAATCAAATAATTGCCAACCATTTTTATCGCCAGGGTCTTTTTGATGTTGGGGACCATTTTCTAAGTGCAGTTGGAGAACCTGAACCTGCTGCAATTATGAAATCTCCATTCCTGGAAATGTATCAAATACTCCAGGCCATGCAGAATCAGAACCTGGAGCCAGCACTCAACTGGGCTGTGACTAATTCTGACAAACTTGCTCAAAGTGGATCAGACATTGTGTTGAAACTTCACTCGATGCAATTTGTAAAAATACTTCAAAATGGTGGAAGTAGAGATGAAGCCCTTCATTATGCAAGAACTCACCCTTTCTCCTTTTGCTAGCAGTCATATTGCTGATGTCCAGAAGCTTATGACTTGTCTTCTGTGGCCTGGAAAGCTTGATAAGTCTCCATACCCTGCGTTACTTTCCCCATCTAACTGGGATAATTTGGCTGAGGAACTTAAAAGACAGTTTGCAATCTTTTGGGGCAGTCATACAACAGCCCATTGAGCTTATTGTAGCACGCAATGCAAGGTAATGATCAAGATGGATATATGCAGAATGGCCAAGGCTACAATCAGATGTGGCATCATTATTACTACCAGCAGCAGCAGTTGCAACTACAACAATATGCTCAATTGCAACAACAATCACTCCACCATCATGAGCAGCACACTCATAGCAGTTGCAGAACCGCGGAACCGTTACTTTGTACATATGGCCGTGCACTCACCTGTAAAAGAGAAAAGAACATACATGAGTTGTTACGCTAAAGAGTGCACAATTATAGGTCGTAAATATAAATGAAGGTTCTCGTATACATCAAGCAAATTATCCTCACCAGAATCAATAGGTGAACAAAGTTTGACATGCTTCCCGCTGTTATAAAGGATTCCCAGCTGTTAACCTTAAAAACTCTAAGTGGAAAGACTGATACCTGTTGTGCAATAGAGAGCTTATTGTGAGTGTTTATACTAGACAGTAAAATCACATTTTTACTAAGCAGTAAAACTAGGAATGATATGGTTGTGGTAAAATTTCTTTATCTCACTACAGACAAAAGAGGAGATTGAGTAAATTGTACTACTTTACCTCAATCCTCGGCATATATAATGGTGTGAAGTGACAGCAAAGAGGGGGCAGCCTCAAAAACCCTAGCCGCCAGCCTCTTGAGAGACTATCTTCAACTCTCTTAAACCCAAAAAAATACCTTCTACCTCCTTCAACAAATCCCAAAGGAAATCTTCCATTTCCATCTTCAATCATCTACCCCAAAGAAAAACCTCACACAAACCGCAACACACTTTCTTCAACAGCTAGCAACCTTCCATCCTCTATAACATCAATCCTTCTTCATAATACCGTTCCATTTTCTTCAAGAAAACACACTTCTGCAAACTTTCTTCATTTTTTTTTTCTTACCTTCAAACTCACCAAAATCGTAAATCCTTTTAGAACCCTAATCCCCTCTTCATTCTTCTTCAAATCCTCAAACAAAACTTTTCAATAAATCTTCAATCCTCAAAACGCATAAACCGAGCTTCATCCCCAACCACGACTCTCAACCAAATCAAACCTATATACCAATCCCCAACCCAACAGAAGCGCCACCGAATTAGAATGGGAGATAAAGAAGATACAAAATGGAAATGAAAAGATTCACAACCAAGATCAAAACCAAACCTGAATGAACTGGATGATAGGTCGAACACGAGAGAAGGTTGGAAGCGATTCATCACCCTTTTGCTACTCGATGTATTTTGTTGAATTTTCTTGCTGGGAGATTTGTGGTGTACACCGTGGTTTTGTTTCTCTAAACTCATTTTGTTGAACGTGATTGTTAGGTTATTTCACTTCATTTTAAGCTTTGGTGGTCGATAATGAATTTGACTGTGATTTCCATCTCTCGATCCGTTTTTCTTCTTTCTTTTTTTGTTTACATTGGTGCAGGTCTGGGCCGCGTGGAGCCTGTTTGTTTTTAAGTTTTATTTTTGGAGGTGATGGGCCTATAGCCCGTGTGATCCTCTTATGTTTTACACTCTGTTTTAATTCATAAACCCCATGGTTTTGTTTTCATTTTGATGAGTAAATACATTTTTTTTTTTTTATTATTTATTTTTTTCGTAGACATTATATAGTATATCTTCATTGTTATTTCTTTTAGAATTTATATGTGTACAAACTATTTTCTAGGATTTATTTTATGTTCATATTTCTTTAAACATTTCTATCATATTGTTTCTAGGACTTTAGATCCATTTTATATTAAAGTATTGAGATTTTCTTTTAGAAGGTAACTTCATTTCACATTTGTCATTGGGCATGTCGTCTCATTTTCATCTGTTTGGGTCGATGACGAGACCTCCGTAATTCATTACCAGTCAAATTATTGATGAGTAATGTTGGATCTGAGACCACCTATTTTCTCTCTTCGTCACTTGTCCCGACTCGATTCAAAAAAAACATTGTCAAACCATTTTTTAAAATAATTTCTTTGTATTGAATTAAAATGAGGGGATTAAGTGTAGACTTTCTTCCTCTCCGAGTGTTGGGATGCCCACTGTAGTGAGGGTGGTTCCGACACTCGTCTTTCAATACGAAGACGCTTCCCGTCCGTCTTCAAATCTCATCTCCTTAAAATCGATTCTTTGTGTTGAGCTAAAGAGAGGATTGGGTGTAGACCTCTTCTTCTTCGAGCATAGGGATGCCCACTGTAGTGAGGGTGATCTCGACGTTCGTCTGTCAATACAAAGACGCTTCCAACATTTCCTCATAGAAACCTCGGTCTCGTACCAAGTCCGTTTTCAAACCATAATAGTTTGATTTCTCTTTGTATCGAATTAAAAGAGGGGATTAAGTGTAGACTTTCTTCCTCTCCGAGTGTTGGGATGCCCACTGTAGTGAGGGTGGTCTCGATACTCGTCTTTCGATATGAAGACGCGACTTTATCCACCATCTCGCTTTCACAACTTCCTTCCACAATTTTCACACCTAAAACCTCGGTCCTGTACCGAGTGCATTTTCAAATCCTTTCGTAACAAAAGCTTGAATGGTCGTGGAGTGGTTAGGCGTAGGCCTTCTCCTATCCCGAGTGCTGACGTTTGCCGTAGGGTTCTCTGTCGCAAAGTACTTACCATTCAAAACCTAAATCATCATTAATAAAAGAATGAAGTTCTCTTCGCATTGAATTAAAGAGAGAGGATTAAGTGTAGTCTTCTTCCTCTCCGAGTGTTGGGATGCCCACTGTAGTGAGGGTGGTTTCGATGCTCGTCTTTCAATACGAAGACGCCTCGTTCGCCACACCCTTTTATAACAAAAACTTCGAGATAGCGAATTGGGTACTACCCGTAGGGGTTACTATCCGAGGACCTGTCTCGCTCCTTAAAAAACAATCCAATCAATCAAACGTGACTTCTTGCCCCGTGCGGCGAAAACTAATCAATCTTTCAAAAGGATATGTTATGTCCGTTCTACCGCAAACAGGTAACGCATAAGCCTCCTCACATGCGAGCAGCAAAACACCTAAACTGCTAGAATGCGCACGATAGCATCATCCATAAAAACATCAACAAACCGTAGGCCGAACTACGGCTGCTCTGATTCTTTACTTTTTTCAAGTAAAGATACGTAGGCACAAGGGCCACAATCCTTGCCGAGCACAATCCCCCTTATATCTGTAGTTCCCCGAACTACGTCGACTCTGACTTTCTCACATTTATTGAGAATACGTAGGCATAGGACTGCAAAGTCCTACCGAGTCCGTTCTTTCTCTTTTCTTCCCTGTTCTCTCTTCCCTCCTAACTTTCTTGGTTTCTAAACCCTCTTTCTTTACCCGATGGAACACTTCTTATAGCATAATGTTTAAGCAAATAAATTCACACATCGACAAACAAAAGGTTCCCATCGAGTACGATGGATGTGAGGGGTGCTAATACCTTCCCCTCGCATAACCGGCTTCCGAACCCGTTCTTGGTCGCGAGACCATCTTATCCTTTTCTTTTCTTAAGGTTTTCTCGATATTTTCCTTTCCCCTCATGGGATAAATAAAGTTCGGTGGCGACTCTTCTGTCTATCCTTTTCGCCTCCCCGTCGTTGCGCGATGCATTTTTTCGAGTAGCGACAACACTATGATGAAACCTTTTCACCAGTTGTAATGCTTAAATCTATTCAGATTTTACTTGCTATCGCTGCATATCATGATTATGAAATATGGTAGATGGATGTCAAGACTGCTTTCCTTAATGAGAATTTTCTTGAGGATGTGTACATGACACTATCTAAAGGATTTGACATATCAGGAGAAGCCTAAAAGATATGCAAGTTACAACGATCAATCTATGGATTGAAGCAAACATCCAGAAGATGGAATCTTCGTTTTGATGAAACTGTAAAATCATACAGATTCATAAAGAATAAAGATGAGCCTTGTGTCTACAAGAAGCTTAGTGGGAGAATGATCGTGTTCCTGGTATTATATGTAGATGACATATTACTCATTGGAAACGATGTCCCTACCTTGCAACAAGTAAAAATTTGGTTAGGGAAATGCCTTTCGGTGAAGGACCTTGGTGAAGCAGCATATATATTAGGAATTAGGATCTATAGAGACAGACCACAAAAACTTCTTGGCATAAATTGAAGTACATACATAGACATAGTGTTAACACGCTTTAATATGCAAGATTCCAAGAAAGGATTCATACATATGCAACATGACTTATGTCTGTCAAAAATATAACTCCTTTCAACTAAAGAAGAAAGAGTTCACATGAATAAGATTCCATATGCATCTGCAATAGGATCTATCATGTATGTCATGTTATGTACTTGACCAGATGTCTCGTATGCTTTAAGTGCAACCGAGTAGGTACTAATCTAATCTCGGTGATGCTCACTGAGTAGCTGTCAAGAATATTCTTAAGTACTTGAGAAGGACTAAGGGCTTGAGAGGGTCACACACATAAGGACAGATGGATAAGAGGTAGAGTAAATAAGAAACACCGTAACGTACGATACACATAAGTAAATGTAGAACACCGTAAGGTACAATGTATTTAAGTAGAATACAGAATATGGTAAGGTACCAAACACTTAAGTGATATACGGTACACCATAAGATATGGTGCACGTGCACTTAAGTGGGATTTTACCTTGCAACCCACACAAGTGGTTCTATAAATAGAACCCTTGTGCAGAAGCACTCACTCTTGATAAAAATTCAGACTGTGAAACTCTAACCTTAATTTTCTTATCTCTCTCACTCAAAGCCTTCAATCGTAGCACCTAGCACTAAGACTAAAGGAATCTGTTCGTATGGACTGAGTAGAGGCATTGTTCATCATTCAACGCTCGTGATCACTCCTTCGATTCAACATCAAATGTTTTATCGTCACAAGAGGTAATTGTTTGTATCACTGATCATGCCCATTCGTAAGGATCACTAAAGGGAAAAATTTAATTTCCGTTGTGTTTTGGATCATAATTTCCTTCACTGCTCCTCCTGCCTTGTCTCGTAGGCAGATAGAGGAGATGTTTGGTAATTATGAGATTCACTTGGTACCGGAGGAGGCTCGGGCTACCATAGTGCCGAATGACTGGAGCTACGTCGACAAATACATCAAGTGGTTCTTCAGGGTCTCACATCCGTACATGATGAAGAATGCTCTAGGAGATCCACCGAGACCAGCTCATCAGGAGATTCTAGAGGAGCAGCAGGCTCAACTTGATCATACTGAGGATGTCTTGCCTCAGTGTCGTCGCATAGTGGAGATTGCACGAGCAAACATTGACGAGGGTATCTTCCTTGAGGATCTGCTGTTAGACGAGTCCTGGATGACATTGTGGCGGAGGCACAAAGAGCACTGTTGTACCGTAGACATCGCCGGAGGAAGGGGTGGTTGATGGCTGAGGAGGCAGTGGAGGTATATGAGAGGTTGTCAGACACACTTAGTAGTTATCTGTTATTATTTTGATGTTGTATTATAGTTTGTACTTTATTTCTGACATTGTTACTACATTTTGGATCTATTGTATTGCTATATTATTTTCGACACACGTAATATTAGTCTTTTATTAATTTGTACATGTGTATTTTCATAGGAAAACAAATACAAAGCTTGTTATCAAAAAAATATGTTCTGATATACTTCGGAGATGTATCTTCGGAATATTCCCGTAAATGTATCTCCAAAACAATTCAAATGTAAATGGGTTATAGGTGACATGTTTTGAATGTTTAAAGTTTAAAATTGTTCCGAAAATATATCTCCAGAATATGTCAACGTTTACTCAGAAATGAGGTGCATCTAGAAATGTATCTCCAAAAACAGAGAGCATTCGTGAAATTTTGCACGGTGAGGTAGAAACATATAAGGCGCAATAAAAAATTGCCATAGATAAAATCTACCAAGTTTTATTTTTTTTAATATTTTATTTTGTATTGATTTTCATGCAGGAACATGTTGCATTGTTGTTGTTGATATTTGGAAATATATATATAGTGTTAAGAATATTTGTATATAGAATAGTCCCACATCGACTATATCATGTAATTAGTTGTAATCTATCTATATATAATAATGTCTCTGTAGTGTTTTTCAAAACACACGGTTTATTCAAATGTCTCTTAGTCTCTTGTATTTCAACATGGTATCTAGAGTCTGCTAAGAGGCAATTCTTTCTTCGCCGTGCTTTACCCGGTTGACCCACTGTCTTCCGGTGAGAATTTTTTTTGCAAACCGTGTTGTCACTCCGGTTTGCCTCACTTCTTTGGTGATCACCTTGCCGCTGTTACATCGGGTTTCAACATTCTCCAGTATTAACCGCATAGCCGCCATCGCTATTATTCTCGGCGACCTTCCGGCAAACTTTTTCATTGGTAGAAACCTCCACACGCGCCACTTCCGTCTCCGCACGTGTCAGCACGTCCGGCGACCGATCGCGTGATATTTTTTCTCTTCAGATAATCATGGCTACTCCTCAGAACTTTACGCCAAACTATGATGATTTCCTCAGGTGGTATCAGAATTATCATAACTCAGATTCTACTGCTACGGTAACACACACTGGTAATTCATCTGTTTGTCTCTCATCTCCTCTTTGACCTTGGGTCCTTGATTCTGGTGTGTCTGATCATGTTACTGGTAATAAAAATTTATTCTCTTCCCTCTCTACCTCTGGTTTCTTGCCTACTATAACTTCTGCCAATGGTTCTCAAACCCGATCCGAAGGGATTGGTACTGTTCAAATTCTACCTTCTCTATCTGTTACTTCTGTCCTCTATGTACCTAATTGTCCATTTAATTTACTTTCAGTCAGTCGTTTAACTCGTTCTCTTGATTGTAGTATCACCTTCACTAACAATAATGTTACCCTGCAGGATCGGAGTTCGGGAAAGATGATTGGCGTCAGATATGAGTCTCAAGGCCTTTACTACCTCTCATTGTCATCTCAGACATGCTTAACCAAAGATTCTCCACTCACTATCCATGCTCAGTTAGGTCATCCCAGTCTTTCCAAATTACATAAGTTGGTGCCAAATTTATCGAAGGTATCTAATTTACCTTGTGAGTCGTGCCAGTTAGGGAAACACACTCGTAGTCAATTTCCCAATCGAGTCAACAAACGAGCTTCGTCCCTTTTTGCTTTAGTTCACACCGATGTTTGGGGTCCCTCGCGTACTGTCTCTACTCTTGAGTCTAGGTATTTTGTCACCTTTATTGATGATTTTTCACGTTGCACGTGGTTATTTTTAATGAAGAATAGATCTGAATTGTTTTCAATTTTTGAACAATTTTATCGAGAAATAAGAACCCAATTTGGTTTGTCTATTCGTACCTTAAGAAGTGACAATGCACGTGAATATTTATCCCAACAATTTCAAACATTTATGTCATCCAATGGTATTTTGCACCAAACATCTTGTCCTCATACACCCCAACAAAACGGGGTAGCCGAACGCAAAAATCGGCACCTCGTAGAAACCACTCGGACCCCACTTTTCCATGGTAATGTTCCTCTCCGGTTTTGGGGAGATGCGGTGCTCACGGCATGCTACCTCATAAATCGCATGCCCTCATCGATCCTTAATAATAAAATCCCTCATTCAATCTTGTTTCCAAACTCTCCACTCCACCCAATTCCTCCTCGAGTCTTCGGGTCTACGTGTTTTATACACAATCTCTCCCCTGGTCTTGATAAACTGTCAGCTCGATCACTAAAGTGTGTCTTTCTTGGCTATCATTGATCGCAAAAGGGTTATCGTTGCTACTCACATACTCTACAACGATACCTCGTATCGGCCGATGTTACCTTCTTCGAGTCTGTTCCATATTTCGAGTCCAGCCAAGTAACTACGGAACCTCTACAGGAAAGTATTCCGACACCTCTTCTGGAAGTCCCATCTGTCATTATCCCCCATCATTCTAGGGAACCGGACCCATTAGATACCCCTACGGTTGACCCCCCCACTCCTCGCCCACTTCAAACATATCAGCGTCGTCACCCAACGTCTGTCATACCTGTCCCTGTCCCTGAAGTCGTATCTGTCCCTGAAGTCGTACCTGTCCCTGAGGTCACTACGGACTCTCCTCCGACGCTCTCGCCATCACCGGATCCGATCCTGCAACCTGAGTCTGATCTTCCGATTGCCCTTCGAAAAGGTATACGTCAAACACGAAATCCTTCTCCACATTATATTGATTTATGTTATCATCGTCTTTCCCCTTTGCAGTATACTTGCTTGTCTTCTTTGTCTTCTGTTTCTATTCCTAAAACTCCAAGTGAAGCATTATCTCACCCTGAGTGGAGGCAAGCAATGATTGATGAAATGTGTGCTCTTCAAAGCAATGGTACCTGAGAATTGGTTCCTCTACCCCGTGGAAAATATTTAGTAGGTTGTCGTTGGCTTTATACAGTGAAAGTTGGTCCAAATGGTAAGATTGATCGATTTAAAGCTCGCTTGGTTGCCAAAGGATACACTCAGATTTTTGGGTTGGATTATAGTGATACCTTTTCGCCTGTAGCCAAAATGGCATCTATTAGACTTCTTCTAGCCATTGCAGCCATTCGACATTGGTCTCTTCATCAACTTGACATTAAAAATGCATTCTTACATGGTGATCTTGAAGAAGAAGTATATATGGAGCAACCACCTGGGTTTGTTGCTCAGGGGGAGTCATCAAATATGGTGTGTAGGCTACACAGGTCTCTTTATGGTCTTAAGCAATCCCCGAGAGCTTGGTTTGGCAGATTCAGCACTGTAGTACAACAATTTGGTATGATACGTAGTGAAGCTGACCATTCTGTTTTTTATCGTCACTCACCCCAAGGGTGTATTTATCTTATTGTGTATGTAGATGACATTGTCATAACTGGTAGTGATCAACAGGGAATACTCCAGTTGAAACAACATCTCTCGAAACAATTTCAGACAAAAGATCTTGGTAAGCTCCGTTATTTCTTGGGTATTGAAATAGCTCAATTTAAAGATGGTTTAGTGATTTCTCAGCGGAAATATGCTATGGATATTTTGGAAGAAACAAGTTTGTTAAATGCTAAACCAGCCGATACTCCTATGGATCCAAGTGTTAAACTACTACCCAATCAGGGGGAGCCTCTATCTGACTCAGGAAGGTATAGGAGATTGGTTGGAAAGTTGAATTATCTCACAGTCACTCGTCCGGACATTTCTTTTGCAGTCAGTGTGGTAAGTCAATTCTTAAATTCCCCTTGTCAGGAACACATGGATGTTGTTATCCGGATTCTGAGATACATCAAATGTGCTCCAGGAAAAGGTCTTCTGTATGAGGATAAAGGACATAATCAGATAATTGGATACTCCGATGCTGATTGGGCAGGGTTACCCATTGATAGACGCTCTACCTCTGGGTATTGTGTACTTGTTGGAGGAAACCTTATATCTTGGAAAAGTAAGAAACAAAATGTAGTTGCAAGATCAAGCGCCGAGGCAGAGTATAGGGCCATGGCAATGGCAACATGTGAACTCATTTGGTTAAAACAGTTGCTCAAGGAACTTCAAATTGAAGAAGCAAGACCAATGATACTTATTTGTGATAATCAAGCTGCATTGCACATTGCTTCAAATCCAGTCTTCCACGAGAGGACCAAACATATTGAGATAGACTGTCACTTTGTCAGAGAGAAGATCGAGTCAGGCGACATCGTCACAAGCTTTGTCAACTCTAATGATCAATTGGCAGATGTATTTACAAAATCCCTACGAAGTCCTAGAATTAATTATATATGTAACAAGCTTGGTGCATTTGATTTATATGCTCAAGCTTGAGGGGGAGTGTTGATATTTGGAAATATATATAGTGTTAAGAATATTTGTATATAGAATAGTCCCACATCGACTATATCATGTAATTAGTTGTAATCTATCTATATATAATAATGTCTCCGTAGTGCTTTTCAAAACACACGGTTTATTCAAATGTCTCTTAGTCTCTTGTATTTCAACACTTGTTATATACGGTGTATGAGAATGTAGTGGACCAAAATAAAAAAGCTCTAAAACATTGTTGAGCTTGGACTTTACATGCTCTTCATCACTCATCATCAGTATCCCCATTTTCCTCTCTCATAACTACTAATCCATGTCTCATCTTATTTTTGTTGCTCCTCCTTCGTCTCCATGTTTCACATCCAAATGGATCTATGAAGTTTTCATTAATTTCAGAGGAAAAGACACTCATGTCAATTTAGTTTCTCATTATTATGTCGCACTCTCCAACACTAGAATTAACGCTTTTCTTGACGATCACAATCTTCAAAAGGGAAAGAAACTTAGACCAGAATTAGTGCGAGCAATTCAAGGTTCTCAGATATACATCGTTGTTTTCTCCCAAAACTACATTCATTCTAATTGGTGTTTAAATAAGGGAAAAAAATTTAGAGAGATGATAGATTCGGTAAAATTTCATAATGAACAAGTGAGGGATGCTTTTGACCGTGGTGGAAAAAATTGCACAATGACTTGCGGTGACATTCAAAAGGAGCTTGCAACGTGTTGTGCACATAAAGTTACCAAGTTGATTATGGAAGAGCCTGGTGATAGACAATTCTGCGTGCTTATTACGAGTCATGTGATATATCCGTCAAAGAGCAAATGACAGTGATGTTGAGGTTAGTAGTTGTATTTTCAAATTTCCAATTTTTATTACCTATTATTCTCTATGCCGCCAAGTAAACTTGTTGAATTTGTTTTAGATTTTTGAACGACAAAGGAAATGTTGTGGAACGATTTATTGCTCTACATCATGGCAAAGATACTACGTCTGAGTCATTAAAGGATGCTCTTTATAGTATTCTTGATAAGTACACGTTATCGATTTCAAGGGCAAGGATATGATGGAGCTTCAAATATGAGAGGTGAATTTAATTGTTTGCAAAGAAAGATTCTAGATGAAAACCCTTATGTTTTCTATGTCCATTGTTATGCTCAACGTTTGCAATTGGTTGTTGTGTCTTTTGCTAGTAGTTGTTCATATGTTCATGATTTCTTTGAGTACATCTCCTTGATTGTGAACACAACAAGTGCATCTTGTAAGAGGAGGGATGCTTTGACGGATGCACAAAACCAAGATATTTTAAATAAACTTGAGAGTGGTGAGATATCTAGAGGAAGGAGTTTGCACCAATCATCTAGTCTCACTAGACCCGAGGATACTACATGGGATTCATATCATACTACATTGCTTCGTTTGAATCAAATGTGATCCTCCGTTTGCAATTGGTTGTTGTGTCTTTTGCTAGTAGTTGTTCATATGTTCATGATTTCTTTGAGTACATCTCCTTGATTGTGAACACAACAAGTGCATCTTGTAAGAGGAGGGATGCTTTGACGGATGCACAAAACCAAGATATTTTAAATAAACTTGAGAGTGGTGAGATATCTAGAGGAAGGGGTTTGCACCAATCATCTAGTATCACTAGACCCGAGGATACTACATGGGGTTCATATCATACTACATTGCTTCGTTTGAATCAAATGTGATCCTCCGTTTTAAAAGTGCTTAGTAGGGGTGATGAAGATGGACGTGGACCATCTCAAGCAGCGGGTTTGATATAAAAAAATAGAAAGCTTTAAATTTGCTTTCATTTTGAAGTTAATGTTAAAGTTGTTTGGTATCATAAACGAGCTTTCAAATGTCTTGCAAAGAAAAGATCTTAATATTGTGATTGTCATGGAATTAGTTGATGTTGTCAAAATTCGATTGGCCATAACGAGAGAGAGTGGTTGGGATACTTTATTTGCTGATGTTCAAGATTTTTGTGTTGCTAAAGGTATTCTAGTGCCAAATATGGATGGCAAAATACCGGTTCGGGGACGTTCAAGGGTAGAAGAGAGGACTATCACTAATTTTCATCATTACCGTGCAAAAAAAATTTATGTTGCTATTGACAAAATATGCGTGGAGATGGGTCATCGCTTTAGTGAAGGAAGTAACGTTATACTTGATTGCTTCTCACGTTTTGACCACAAGAACTCTTTCTCCAAGTTTGATTGTCTTGCTGATATTTATCATGCAGACTTTTCTAATGATTACCGAGGAAGAATTAGGGATCAACATGACACTTATGTTCTTCAAGTGAGAAGAAATGTTTCATTTTCGAGTTGTGAAGATGTTCAAAGTTTGAAGATGGTTCAAACTGAGAAGCATTTGGTATTTTCATTAGTTTATAAATTTATTGAGTTAGCTTTGATATTGCCGGTGTCGGCAACATCCGTTGAAAGAGCCTTTTCAACAATGAAGATTATCAAGTCTAAATTGCGCAATAAGATCAACGATGTGTGGTTCAATGACTTGATGATATGTTACACCGAGAGGAAGATATTCAAATCACTTGACGATATTGATATTATTCGAACATTCTCCGCAAAGAAGTTTCGGAAAGGACATTTGCCTCGTAATTTTATTTAACCCGTTATTGTAAGATTATATTTATCTCTTTTATTTTAAACTATATTTTTATTGACAAAACAACTGGTCTATTTTATTTTGATTGATGACTATTTATATATTATATAAATATGAATTTGTGGTTTTTCCTCCACCACTGCAATTGTGCATCTTGCCACTGAAATTAATCATAACCATTTCTCACTGTATTTTGTTGAACATAAATTATGTATAAAAAAAGGTGACTGAAAGGAAAAATTGACATTGACAAAGCAAAAATAAAAATCTATCATTAAACAAGAGACATTATTAGTCATCATGACATGATTTTTATACTATATAAACAGTCCAATAAAATTGCATTTGTTTCTTCACTTGCATATATTAGAAATATTAATTTATTATATTATTTATGTTGGTAACTGATTTGTTTGAGTTTGTCCTAGTCTTTAGGGATATTTGATTGAGTAAGTAGTGGGTGCTAAATTTTAGGAATATATTGTTAGTGGCTTACAGCCTTATTAAGCAGTTTATAATTCTTGTTATGTTAACGCATCAATAAATAAAACAGAAGTTTTTTCGGTGCCTCTGCACTCTAAGTTAACAGTGGTATCAAGAGCTGGTTCATTTAGAAAAAAAATCTGAGTGAAACACAGTGAGATTTGAGCGAAAACATCATCGATGGCATCTTCCAATGAGAATTTTGTGCAGGCTGCAATTCCTCGTTTTGATGGTCATTACGACCATTGGAGCATGTTAATGGAGAATTTCTTGAGATCCAAAGAATATTGGCAAGTCGTTGACTCCGGATTTACAGAGCCTGTGAAGGGAGCAGTTCAAACAGATGCGCAGAAGGCAGAATTTGAGGCACTGAAACTCAAGGATCTTAAAGCCAAGAACTACTTGTTTCAGGCCATAGATCGAGCAACTTTGGAGACGATTCTCAGCAAAGAAACCTCCAAACAGATTTGGGACTCAATGAAGAAGAAATTTCAAGGGAACGCTAGGGCAAGACGAGTGCAGCTTCAAGCCCTACGGAGTGAATTTGAGACTTTACGCATGAAGTCGGATGAGTCTGTCACAGATTTCTTTGGAAGAACGATGATCATCGCCAACAAAATGAGAATTCATGGAGACAAGATGGATGATGTGACCATTATTGAGAAGATTCTTAGATCAATGACAACTAAGTTCAATTTTGTTGTTTGCTCCATTGAAGAATCCAAAGATATTGATTCACTCACGATTGATGAATTGCAAAGTTCCTTGTTGGTTCATGAGAATAAAATCAGCAAACAAGACAAATAGGAGCAAGCACTTAAAGCCTCGACTTATTCAAATACCTCTAATTTTAGAGGAAGCCGAGACAGGGGCAGGGGCAGAGGAAGAGGTCGAGGCGGTTACGGTAGAGGCGATAATGGTCGTAGCAGCAACCATAGCAACAATTCCGCCAACCACCAGAATTTAGACAACTCAGGAAGAGGAAGAGGTCGAATGGGCTATCGTGGAGGTAATCATTCAAACAATTGTCGCCCAAAATCTAATGTTGAGTGCTATCGCTGTCATAAATATGGTCATTATCAGAATGAATGTAGAACTTACTTGAATTGCCAAAATGGAGAAAGGACCAACTTTGCAGAAAGAGAAGAAGAGGAATCTCTCTTGATGGTGTGCAATGTAACCGAGGAAATTCCAGATAATCTGTGGTATTTGGATACGGGCTGCAGCAATCACATGTGCGGTGATAAGACAATATTTTCAGATTTGGATGAGTCTTTTCTGAGCACCGTCAAATTCGGCGACAACTCTAAAATTAATGTTGCTGGAAGGGGCAATATTATTTTCAAGGCCAAGGGAAATAAAAGTCACAAGATCTCCGATGTCTTCTTTGTCCCAGAATTGAAGACCAACTTGATTAGTCTAGGACAACTTCAAGAAAAGGGGTACAAGATTCTGATCAAGAATGGTGTTTGTCGGGTTCAAGACGAAAAATTAGGGTTGATTGCTCAAGTTAAAATGACAGATAATCGGTTGTTTCCGTTAAATCTGCATAGATCCACCGGTTCTTGTTTCTCAGCAAAGATTCAAGACTCAACATGGTTATGGCATTTTCGCTATGGTCATCTCAATTTTGGAGGATTGAAAACACTGCAGCAGAAAAATATGGTGACAGGTCTTCCGGAAATCGCACCTCCAACTCAGATTTGTGAAGATTGTGCTGTCAGCAAGCAGCATCGAGACTCTTTTCCATCTGGAAAATCCATCAGAGCCAAGAAAGTGCTAGAGGTGGTTCATTCGGACATTTGTGGCCCTCTAAATCCAATCTCGAATGGAGGTAAACGGTACTTCATTACTTTCATTGACGATTACAGTAGGAAGATATGGGTGTATTTTTTGAAAGAAAAATCTGAAGCATTTGATGTTTTCAAGACATTTAAAGTGTCTGTTGAAAAGGAAAGTGGATGTGTGATTACGGTTCTGCGAACAGATCGTGGTGGAGAGTATACGTCGCATGAATTCGCAAAGTTTTGTGAGAATCATGGAATTCAAAGGCAGCTTACAGCAGCATATTCACCTCAGCAAAATGGTGTTTGTGAGCGGAAAAATCGCACTATTATGAACATGGTTCGAAGTTTGCTAAATAGAAGTGGAATCTCTAAAACTTTTTGGCCCGAAGCAGTGAATTGGAGCGTCCATATTTTGAATAGAAGTCCGACCTTTTCTGTTCAAAACATGACTCCTGAGGAGGCATGGAGTGGAAACAAACCAGCTGTCAATCACCTCAGAATTTTTGGGTGTGTTGCCTACGCTCATGTCCCGGATCAAAGAAGAACAAAACTTGAAGACAAGGGGGTGAAGTGTATTTTTCTTGGTATTAGTAATCAGTCAAAAGCATATAAGCTTTATAATCCTAACACCAAGAAGATTATAATTAGCCGTGATGTGATATTTGATGAACAAAATTTTTGGGCAGCGAATAAGAGTGCTGTTGTGCATCAAGAGAAACTGGTGGATTTTGATGAAATTGAAGATGAGCAGCCTGAAACTTCAAGTGTGCAGCACCGGTCCACACAACAGCAGCCCGCAGAAACAGCAGCTGATAATTCTGTGCAGACTCTTGGCTCACCAGCAACATCAACTTCAGAACCTCGTCCTCGGTGTGATAAAAGAAGTCGCTCACCAACAACATCAACTTCAGAACCTCGTCCTCGGCGTGATAAAAGAAGACCTGGTTGGATGATTGATTATGAGGTGACTGGAGTAAATCAATCAGAATGTCAACTAACACACTTTGCATTTCTTACGGATTGTGATCCCATGGTTTTTGAAGAAGCTATTAAGGAACCAAAGTGGAAAAAAGCAATGGATGAAGAAATTGCTTCTATTGAGAAGAACAACACTTGGGAGTTGGTTGATCTTCCACAAAGGCAAAAGACAATTGGTGTGAAATGGGTGTATAAGACAAAATTCAAGGAAGATGGAGAAGTTGACAAGTACAAGGCATGACTTGTCGCTAAAGGTTACAAGCAAGAGTTTGGGGTGGACTATACTGAAGTATTTGCTCCAGTTGCAAGACATGATACAATTAGAATGGTGGTTGCTGTAGCTGCACAAAATTCATGGCCCATCTTCCAATTGGATGTAAAATCAGCATTTTTACATGGTGATTTGAAGGAGCAGGTGTTCATTGATCAACCTCCTGGATACATGAAGTTTGGATGTGAGCACAAAGTCTACAGACTAAAGAAGGCTTTGTATGGATTAAAACAAGCACCACGCGCTTGGTACAGTAGAATTGAAGCTTACTTCCTGAAGGAAGGGTTTGAGAAATGTCCTTTTGAACACACACTTTTTGTGAAAAGTGGGGAAGGAAGAAAATTGTTGATCGTGTGCTTGTATGTGGATGATTTGATATATACAGGGAACGATTTCAGCATGTTTGAAAGGTTCAAGCAATCTATGATGTTGGAATTTGATATGTCTGATTTAGGGAAGATGCATTATTTTCTCGGCATAGAAGTAGTGCAATCAAAAGCTGGCATTTTTATCTCACAAAAGAAGTATGTGCAAGAGATTCTGAACAGATTTCAGATGTCAAATTGCAATTGTGCTGCTACACCTACTGAAGTAGGCTTGAAACTTGTTCGAAATTCGGATGAAAAGAAGGTTGACAGCCAACTTTACAAGCAAATCGTGGGGAGTCTGATGTATTTAACAAGAACGAGGCCTGATATCATGCATGCTGTAAGTTTGATCAGCAGGTATATGGAAAATCCTAAGGAGAGTCATCTCTTGGCTGCAAAGAGAATTCTCAGGTACTTGCGAGGTACTACTAGTTTTGGAATTTTCTACAAGAAGGGAGAAAATTCGGATCTGATTGGCTATACAGATAGTGATTATGCTGGAGATATTGATGATAGAAAGAGTACTTCTGGCTATGTCTTTATGCTGGGTTCTGGAGCCATCTCATGGTCATCAAAGAAACAAGAGATAGTCACCCTATCAACTACCGAAGCAGAATATGTTGCTGCAACAGCATGTGCTTGTCAAGCAATTTGGCTTAGGAGGATACTTGAAGGGCTGATTTTTGTGCAGGAAAGGGAAGTTAATGCTACTGCAATTTATTGCGACAACAGTTCAGCTATCAAACTGTCCAATAATCCTGTTTTACATGAAAGAAGCAAACACATAGACGTGAAATTTCATTTTATCCGGAATCTCACAAAGGATGGAGTGATTGAACTTCACTACTGTAGAAGTGAAGACCAAATTGCCGATATAATGACCAAGCCATTGAAGCTGGCTGCATTTCAGAAGCTCAGAGCATTGTTGGGAGTGTGTGATAAACTGAATGTTTGAAAACTTTCAGTTTAAGGGAGAATATTAGAAATATTAATTTATTATATTATTTATGTTGGTAACTGATTTGTTTGAGTTTGTCCTAGTCTTTAGGGATATTTGATTGAGTAAGTAGTGGGTGCTAAATTTTAGGAATATATTGTTAGTGGCTTACAGCCTTATTAAGCAGTTTATAATTCTTGTTATGTTAACGCATCAATAAATAAAACAGAAGTTTTTTCGGTGCCTCTGCACTCTAAGTTAACAGCATAAACATTTGCAATTGGGAGACTAGATTTACTTTACCTCTTAAAAGTGACTACAAAAGGTTTAAGAAAAGTCGTCTAATATTATTTTCATGATTTCTTAATTTCTGCCGAGGATATATATATATATATATATATATATATATATATATATATATATATATATATATATATATATATATATATATATATATATATATATATATATATATATATATATATATATATATATATATATATATATATATATATATATATATATATATATATATATATATATATATATATATATATATATATATATATATATATATATATATATATATATATATATATATATATATATATATATATATATATATATATATATATATATATATATATATATATATATATATATATATATATATATATATATATATATATATATATATATATATATATATATATGTGGACAATGGTGATGCAAAATGTACACCCAATGACAACTTGCATTCCCACTATTGGTCAACAAACATACACTAGATATTTTTCAACAAGTTGTTATTTCTGTCCCTTTCTTTGGTCCTTAATATGTGTGTCCAATTTTCCTACCTTCATTCTCACTCTTAAACTCTGCAGAATCATAAGCACTCTGATTAATTGATCCATCTGTTTGCCTTGCTTTTTGAAGGATGGCCGAGCAAATTCCGTATGCTGTTGCTGCAAGTCTCATTAACAGGTGACTTCAATTTTAACGCCTTTTTTACTCCTTCCGTTAAAATTTCACATTATATCATACATGGTTATTATGTTTATTACTATTACTGGAACAGAAGTGTCAACATGAAGTAGTTAGTTAGCGTGCTGAAAATTTTATTTTGTCAGGTTGGCCTCTGCAGCCTTTCGTGAGTTTGGACGGATTTATGGTGTTAAGAATGAATTGGAAAGACTTAAGAACACAGTTGAATCTATTAGAGCTGTGCTCCTTGACGCTGAGGAGAAACAAGAAACACAAAATCATGCTGTACGGAATTGGGTAAGAAGGCTCAATGACGTGCTTTATCCTGCATATGATTTGTTAGATAAATTTGTTATTCAAGATATGAAACAGAAAATGGATGCAGCTCATAAGAACAAAGTATCAAAGGTATTACGTAAGTTGTCTGCAACTCAAATTGGTTTTCGTTTTAAAATGGCTCGAAAAATTGAAAAGATCCAACAAATGTTCAATGATGTGGCGAGAGATATGACTGGGTTGAATCTAAACCCAAATATTGTGGTGGTTGTGCAAAGTAACAATATAAAGAGGGAAACTAGCTCTTATGTGTTAGACTCAGATATCATTGGAAGAGAAGAAGAAAAAAAAGAAATTATAAGCTTGTTGAAGCAACCACATGGAAATCAAAATGTCTCGCTAGTTGCTATTACTGGGATTGGCGGTTTGGGAAAGACGGCTCTTGCTCAATTGGTATACAATGATGCTCAAGTGAAAAATATTTTTGAAAAGTGTATGTGGGTATGTGTCTCTGATAACTTCGATGTCAAAACTATTGTAAAGAAAATGCTGGAATCATTAACCAAGAGCAAAATTGATGATACGTTATCATTGGATAACTTGCAAAATATGCTTCATGACAATTTAACTGGGAAGCGATACTTTTTAGTCCTTGATGACATATGGAACGAAAGTTTTGAAAAATGGACTCAATTGAGGACTTATTTGGTGCGTGGTGCTCAAGGCAGTAAGGTTGTAGTGACAACTCGTACTAAAACTGTAGCGCAGACTATGGGTATAACAGACCCTTATGTTTTGAATGGTTTGACTCCAGAAGAATCATGGGGTTTATTGAAAAACTTCATTACATATGGGGATGACACCAAAGGAGTAGTGAACCAAACTCTTGA
Source organism: Lathyrus sativus (assembly GCA_963859935.3). NCBI lineage: Eukaryota > Viridiplantae > Streptophyta > Magnoliopsida > Fabales > Fabaceae > Lathyrus > Lathyrus sativus. Next base: position 10,867,883 of record OZ012738.1, on the reverse strand, counting down.
ATCAATTGGTAAGAAGATAGCTGAAAAGTGTCGCGGTGTTCCGCTAGCCATCAGAACATTAGGAGGCCTATTGCAGGGTAAAAGTGAAGAAAGGGAATGGAATGATATTTTAGAAGGTGATTTTTGGAAATCATGTGATGATGAAGAAAGCATCATGCCTGTGTTGAAACTGAGTTACCAAAACCTGTCTCCTCAACTACGACAGTGTTTTGTTTACTGTTCTTTATATCCTAAAGATTGGGAAATAAAGAAGGATGAGTTGATTCAACTATGGATGGCACAAGGTTATCTCGAATGTTCAGATGAAAAGCAGCTCATGGAAGACATTGGTAATCAAATCGTGAAGATTTTCTTCATGAATTCTTTTTTCCAAGATGCTGAAACTGATCGTCTTGGTGATATACGTAGTTTCAAAATGCATGATTTAGTACATGATCTTGCAATGCAACTATCCGGAAGTAACTGTTGCTATTTGGATAGTGCAACAAAAATACCTGTACGAAGTCCCATGCATGTAATGTTGAAAAGTGATGCTATTAGTTTGTTGGAGTCATTGGATGCGAGTAGGACACGAACTTTGATTTTGCTGTCTAACTTTTCAGATAGTTGGAACGAGAAGGAATTGTCTGTCATTTCAAAATTCGAAAACTTGCGTGTGTTGAAGCTATCACATTGTTCTTTAAGTAAGTTGTGTGATTTAATCGGAAAATTGAAGCATTTAAGATATCTTCATTTATGGTATTGCGAAGGATTGGGAAGTCTTTTCTATTCCATAAGTAGTATTGTTTTCTTACAAACACTGATATTGGAGGGATGTAAAGAAGTTGAATTTTCTACCCAAGATATCTCAAAATTAATCAATTTGAGACATTTTGATATTGAAAATTTTAAAGCCTCTGAACTGAAGAAGACAACATCTCAATTTGGAAAATTGGCGGTGGGAGGACAATATAATAGTGTCATTTTTTTAAATTGGTTTTCTTCACTCACAAATATTGTTCAAATCTCTCTGTGTCAATGTCCAGATACGAAGTATCTCCCACCAATGGAGCGTCTCCCGTTTCTTAAGTCATTATGTATATATCACCTTCGTGTCTTGGAATTCATATATTATGAAGAGCCTCTTTTATCTGAATCATTTTTCCCATCTTTGGTGAAACTCAAATTTGTTGGATGTGCAAAATTGAGGGGATGGAGGAGGATGAGGGATGATGTAAATGATGTTGATAACTCTTCACAGTTATATAATCTCTCCTTTCCTCGTCTTTCTCAATTAGAAATTTATCGATGTTTTAGTTTGACTCATATGCCTACTTTTCCAAAACTTGACAAGACATTGATTTTAACACATTCCAGAGGGGAAACATTGGAAGCAACGTTAAACATAACCGCTTCAAAATGTTTAATTGAATTCCCTCCTCTTTCCATGCTAAAATACTTATACTTTGGTGGATTTGATCTGAATGTGAAAAGACTCCCAAATGATTGGGTGCAAAATCTGACTTCTCTAGAGCATCTTGTTATTTATGATCTTGGAAATAAAAATTTTCAAGAAATTGAGATTTGGTTTAAGGACGACCTCAACTATCTTCCTGTCCTGCGAAGAATTAAATTTTGGAATTGCTCAAGTCTAAAGACATTGCCAGATTGGATGTGCAACCTCTCTTCACTTCAGCATATCACTATTTTGGAATGTATGCCATTGGCGTCATTGCCTAAAGGAATGCCTCGTCTTACTAAATTACAGACCCTCGAAATCATTGCATGTCCCTTGTTAGTTAAAGAATGTGAGACAGAAACAAGTGCAACATGGCCCAAAATTGCTCACATCCCAAACATAATCTTAAAGAGGTATTAAAGATACCAACATGACATGACGTCTTAGAATCACTGCTAATCTTATTTGGTTTGTTGTTACTTTACTTATGATCTTCATGTCAAATTTCAAAATTATTTTCTCTATTCTTATTGCAGACTTTTGAATCAGTTTATAGCATGTTCTACTTTGTCGCATACTTGCACTCTTGCAGGATTCTTCAAAATTATTTCCTTCATGACTTTTATAGTTACTTACTGTTATGTTTGTGTCATTGTAACTATCTAGCTGATGGCATCACAAGAAGCCGGTTATGAATGCTGATGGAAATGCAACTGCAATTGATCTGATTGTCTCAACTCCCAAAATTTAAGTGAGCGGTGGAATATATTGTGCTGTGAGTGGATGGATGGATTGGTACATACTTGTATCTAAAAGTTGTTCACAATGTGCTGTGGTGAGTGATATTTCTGTATTGTATGACAGAACTGAAGATAGATTTTCCATGAGAATAATGAATGGTACTTGGATCTTCATTGAAGTGTATGTAACAAAAGATTGATAAGTGAAGTTTAGTACATTTTCCTTTGAACAAGAATTTTAAGTAATATACATTACAACTTAAAAGAATATAATATGGTATACATATTCTGCATTTAAACTTTGGCAATATTTTGTAGTTATTTTTGACTTGTTTTGTTTTGCACAATGTTTTCTTGTCATTTTATTTTTATAAACAAAATTCGAAGTGTAAATGTATGATCATGAACGTGCAATGACTTCTCTCTCAAAAGACACGAGAAAACCGAATGCGAGTACACAGAATAAAATAAATGCAATTCTGCCGGCAGCTTCGAAGGTGCCAAGGAACAATATGAAAAGAAGGGAAAGCAAAGACCATCAAAGAAGAGTGTCATTTCAACCAAATACTATGCCAACCTTTAATCCGAGTAATCTCAATAGCTAGCAAAGTGGCAAAAGTCTCAGGAAAAAAAAGCACCACATATGCTAAAATTGTTAGTTGTAGAAAGCTTGATAGTTTGTTAAAGTAGCTAAAAAACAGTTAAGTTGGTTATAAATGATTTTCAATTAGGAGGTTACTTGTTGTGAAAAACCAAGCTCAAGGTAATTGTTTAAGACACTCTAATAATTTTTGTAACTTACAAACAACACCAGGTGATTACTCTATATACTTCACACATAAAAAAAAATCCTATTCTCTATAATATTACAAAATATAAACAGAGAAGTAACATAAAATCAAGCAATGATGAGATTAGTATTAGTGCAAACTCTAATTGCACTTAAACTGAGAGAAAGATATTTGAGAGAGTAGATAATTGAGAGAATATAGAAGTGCAATATTGAATTGAGTAGTAACGATGTTACAATCAATATGCTTTTATACTAAGTGAGATTATTTGAGTAGTAAGTAACTAACTTCACTACAAAATTACATTCTAACTAATTCTGATTCTTATATCACATAATGTTGAATTATCTCACAACATGCATCCTATAATCCAACTTAAGGAATACAACAAACATGTAAACTAAGCCAAACATGCAAACTATTGGAATTGACATTCCTAACTTTTTTTAAGAGCCAAGAATCTATTGATTTCCAATTTCTTTATTAAATATCTACAAACTGGAATTCACTTGAACAATGCTTCATTTTAAGTTTTCCTTATTCATCTGCTCCCTCAAAGTTTTCTTTATTCACCTGTTCCCTTAAAAGAAATGGAATCTAGCTTATTTGTGCTTGCTCCTGCCATGAAGAACTGGATTCTCTGTAAAATTGATAAATTAATGTTTGACATGTTATCCAACCGTAGCCTACAAGTGATTTTCTAACTAGAATAACTCATTCAACATCCATTCAATTCAAATTGCTTGGTATGCTGCATAAGATCCTACAATATATTGTGCTTCATATGAATATTGTAACACCCCAAATTTAATTGGAATATTTTAATTAATTTATTTAATTAAGAATATTCATTTTCGGTGATTTTGTGAAATTTTGAAAAATTATGCATAATTGAATTATTTATTTTGAATAATAGTATATAATATGAAGATGTTAATATTATTATGAATTAAAATAAATTTAAGTGAAAGAAGGGCAAATTGGACATTTAAGAGGAGTTAGTGAGGGTGTTATGAAAAAAGCCCAAATTGTGAGGCCCAAGTCTAGGTTTAACAAAAAGAAAATTATGATTGTGATAGTGGGAAATCTGATGATTGTGGTGTAGTGGTGAGTATTCCTGACGGTTAGAGCATAGATATGAGAAATAGTGATATTTACACTTCCTGGCCTAAACCTGTTAGTGTGAATCTAGTTGTGGGATTCATTGTGAAAAAGGGAAACCTAGGTCTTCGTGGCCAAAACCGAATTGTTATATGTTTAACCCTGAAGGATAATAATATTTGATAATAAGTAACTCTATTGCCTTAGGGTGTAATTGAAGGAAAAATTGTGATTTAAGGCGTGAATATGTTGCGGGATTGGCCTAATGAACCGTAGATTGTGTGTCTTTATCGCCGTAAGACCTTAGGGATGAATTAGGGATGTTTTGGAGGCATTGGGGAAGTGAATCGTAGAGTTTTTTTGAGTGATTTCAGGTTTTGGTGCGTAGCAGAATTTGTTGTCATCGCACAGTTCTCCTAGCGAACCATGTGTTCCCAAACTCGCCTAGCGAACATTCCAGCGAACGTAGCAGAGTTTCGTGAATGTTGATCGTGTGCAACGATACCTTGATGTTTGATTTTGAGATTTCTGCGATGAGTTAACATGAGTATGACAGTGAGGTTTAGGTGATTAATAGGCGATAGTATGAGGATTACCGCGAGTATAATTATGAATTAATGTGTGATAATATGTGATAATATGATGGAATACTATGATGAGTATGACTATGAGCTCTATGTGATTTGTACATGATTATATGACGATTTCTATGATGTATGATAATGATTATTATTATGATGAGCTATGATGACATGATATATGATGATGATTATGATGATGAACTATGATGACATGATATATGATGATGATTATGATAATGAGCTATGATGACATGATATATGATGATGATTATGATGATGAGCTATGATGACATGATGTATGATGATGAGCTATGACGTTTGATGATGATGAATATGATGAATGATGATGCACCTATGATGTTATTATGAGGATGATTTGTGACGTGTGCATCATGCATTCATGTGCATCGGACTTCGGTTCAGGACCTCGATTACTTTGGCTTCAATCCCACTGTGTGGATGTGAAGTATTTTGATGTGCTCCGGTTCTCAAGTAGAATCGATCCTATTGATGGGGATCTATGGAGGGTTGACGGCTCAGTGTCCATCGCGCTGTGATGATTTGTACCACATGCATTGAGTCTTGTCGCATTGCATTTATGAGTCCTTTTGGTATGAATTATGATATTGTGGCCTTTGAGGTCTATTGAAGGATATGAATGTGTTGAATATGAAAATGACGTTGTTTTATATGTTGATTGTTATAAATTGATTATTATGAATTGTTTTACTCACCCTGCCTGTTTGAATGTTACCTCCACGTGGGTAACGTGCAGATGACCAGGTTTAGCCGTGGACGCCGTCGAGAATTATTTTGAAGTCTTTGAGTTGTTAGCCTTTTGGTTAACTTAGAGGGTCTTGCTCTGATATGTAACATCGGGTTGGGGTCTTTGGAGTTAAACTATATACTATTGAGTTATTTTGCTTATTTTCCCGTATGAGGAAAACCTTGATTTATGCCTTTGAGTTCCGCTACTTTGTGCAATTTGATGTATTTTGGAAAAACCCGTTGTTTACGGAGCCTTGACATGTTTGAGTTATTAAGAAAGTGTACGCCCTTTGAAGTGAATTTTATTGAGTTAATTGTTTTACTCTGAAATCTGTGTTATTTTGCCATGATATTTGTGGGGGTAGAAAAGGGTGTTACAAATATAATACAACAACTAGTTATTTCTTAGAACACTGTGAGATAGGTGCACCAAAAATATTGAAAAAGTAACCAGTTATACTCCTTCTATCAGATTTATCTCCACGACAATTTGAATATGAATAACACGTGATCACTACATCATCATCACCTTTGCTGCTAGAGAAAAGAATACCATGATTGACTGTCCATTTAGGTATCTTAAGATTTTTATTGTTGTTTTCATGTGAGGCACTCTAGGATCATTCATGTGTATGCTTATTAGACTAACATAGATATCTCGATGAACCTACTATCTGTTTGAAGAGAGTTGCATCCAACTTATCTTCATTCCCATTCTTCTCAATTTTCAAGTCTGCTTCAGTGGGAGATGCTATAAGGTTAGGTTCAAGCATGTTGAATCTCTTGAGAACTTTTCTAACATATTTCTTTTGATTTTGTATCATACTTTTTCCCGTTTTCAGAAATTTCATACCTAAGAAGTATGATAGATTCCCTAAATCCGTCATCTTAAATTATTTCATCATCAGCTGCTTGAATTTCTCCAAATTGTTGATGTTGTTTCTTGTGACAAAAAAGTCATCAACATATAGGCATATGAGTTCTATTTCATCTCTCATTGACTTCACATACACACCATATTCGGACCTGCACTTGATGAAACCCAATTCCACCAAGTAGTAATCAATTTTCTTGTTTCAAGCTTTTGGTGTTTGTTTAAGGCCATAGAGAGCATTATGCACTATGTACACCATCATTTCCTTCCCCAACTTCAAAAATCTTGGAGGTTGCTTGATATCACTACTACGGAAAAGCCATACGGTTGGAAAAGGAATACCACAACGCCTAACCAACCGTTGTAAGGTAAGGGGTGATTGTATGTATGATGATTTCCACCACGGTCGCGAGACCGTGATAGTAAGGCAGGACGCGCGCTACCTACCACAACGATGATTCTTAAGGTTGAGGAGTCCCTTAGAATCCGAATCCATTTTGTATGTCAAAGTACGTATAAGTATCCATGACATGTGCTGAAAGTCCTAGACATAGGAGAGGACGGGGAAGGATGCCTTGGTATGGTTTCTGAGCTAGTGATTATTTGAGTTGATGAACTCAAAAGACATGTTTTCATATATTGCGAGTTTTGTGAGCTCGAGTCTTTTTTCCCTCGACTTGAGTTAGAATTAGTTTAGAACCTTGTAGAGCCGATTGAACTCATGAGATAGGAGAACTCACTGAGATTAATATCTCACCCCATCATTGTTGTTGTTTTTCAGATATTGTTTGCAGGTTTGGTTTCCAAGTGTAGCTATGCTTGGATGTTATGAAAGAAGATTAAATCATGTTTTCTACTATTTATATTGTACAATGAAGGATATTGTACTAAGATCTTAGATTTTATTATTTTGGCAATTTCGATATTTTGTACTATATGTTGTTTCATTGATATAGAAATGGTCAAGTGTGTAAATATTGTCAATAGGCACTTATGATTGTGCCAATACCAAATAATAACACTTATATGATATTATTCTAGATATATATTATATGGGGTGTTACAAAACATGTGAACCAAGTTGAGAAAATTCTAGATCTAAACTGTGTTAAATGAACCACTAAATGCGTGAATTTTGATCAATTCAGGTCATTTTGCATTGTGTGAGTTGTGTTTCATCACGACAAAGAAGTTTGCACATGTGCTAAGTGGTCCCAAGTAACTTTTAGGTCATTTCTAATTATGGGTCATGTATCAAAAATGCAGAGTCAGGTCACCATGTTCATGCTTAGGCCAAATGAAATTCACTCTTCCGTTTTGTGATTTTCTTCAAGCCAAATGATCCTTTTATGGAGTAGAAAACAATGCAAAAAGTACCAAGTCAAAAGGATTCTTGAGCTGAAAATGACATGCTTGTAAAGTTGAGGTCGTGGCACTGGAAAAGAGGTCCATCATTAGGTCAAACATGTCATGAACCTAATTTTGTGCACATGTGACCTTTGAGAAACTTCAAAAATTGAGAGACTTAGGGGCTTAATTGAGCCTTGACCCTTGAAGAAAAGTTGTAGAGGACATCAAATGTGACATTTGGCTCAAAGAAGATCCCAAAAATATTGAGAAATGAGAGAGTTATGATATTTAGACCAAAAAGCATGCCATACTTGATTTTAGGTCAACCAATTATATACCAATTTAAGTTTTCTTGAGTTTCCTTGTATCTAAAGGCTCAATAATGATCACTTGAACACCAAATGAAGGAAGCTTGCTTGTTTTTTTTTTTTAATATCCTTGATGATTGCTTGAGAATTGGATGGAGATGGCACAAATGAAACATACTTGAATCAACTTTGAAATCATGCACCAAACTTGAACTTCTCTTGATCAAATTACGTTGGATGAAACTTGACATGAAGATGACCTAAGATTATAGATCATGCCTTAAAGAGAAAATTTTTATGGACCACTTGTTGACCAAAACTTTGACTTACGGAACCAAAACCTTAACTTAGAAACCAAACTTGATTCATTGATTGCATGTCTCTACCTTATACAACAAGAAAGAGGAAACACCACATATTTTGTATTTTGAATAAGGTTAGCAATGTTAGCATATAAGCAAGCAAAGAAAACACAAAGGTGGGTTGGTGATCTCTCCCCAAAAGCAAACCCAAAGAGAAAGGGTTAAGAGGATACCATGCTTATGGTGCAAATGATATGATAAGTGGAATCCTAGGGATAAAAGTTAGGGTATGGCACCATAGCCAGTGAATTCGCTTCTCCTCCACATAGCACAATAGTTGGACAGACACACCCTCCCACTTGAAACTACTCTACAAACACTCCATTATTATCGTCCTCGTCTACTATCTCATCACTCTCTTCTTCATTCCCTCATAGACTTATGTTATTGGTATCCTGATCGATAACAAAATCCCAATAGGGTCTCCCTTCTTTCCCCATTGATGTATATTGACTCAGTCTTGCCTCTTTCACATTTTTACTCCCTTGCTCTTTACTGATGTTTACCATGTCATTGTTACTATCTTCGGTAGAGTGCACATACCCCATCTCATCATATATGATCGAACCATATGGCGAGAAGGTGAACACAACATCTCCTTCTTTGACACTTTTTGTACTCCTAACCTTCAGATCCTCCTCTTTAGTGTGGTTCTCGTGATTCATTAGAGAAAATCTTAACGATGACGAATTCATACTTTAGAACCCTAGCAAAGACTACTGGTAGGTTTTTCCGAAAATACTAAAGACTCTCATCTTATTTTAGACATCCTTATATTTAAACAAATATTAGGTAAAATGCAACTAATATAAGCTATCTTAGTTGATAGACGTGACATTACATTAAATCTAAAGATATAAGTTCAAATCTATGACATTCTAATGATAAAATCTCATCCACTAAACTACTTTTAAAAAAAATATAAATAATAAATATTTTATTCTTACTAACAATAATTATAGTTCCTATTCATATTTTATTCTATTCTTTTAAATATTAACACTATAACCCTTTAAATTTTTATAGTTCTATATTTATTAGTGGTTCATATATAGTTTAACTTTCAAACACCTATAGTCGTTCTAAATAAGATTATTATAAAGGTAGGATAATTGTATTTTCGAAAATGATATTCTTCCATTACAAACATACATCTATATATCTATATATATATTTTTTTGTCAACAGGGTGAATAATGAAATATTATAATAATATATTTTTTAATAAAAAATTATAACAATAATTTTTTTAATTAAAAAAAATTAATGTAAAATTTTGTGATTACCAACTTAATGATTTTATTAACTAATATTTTATATTTTATTAATTAACTTTATTTATTATTAAAAATTATTTTTAATATTTCGACGTAACTTTATAACTTTATTAATCAAATTTTTTATTTTTTTATAATCAATTTTAATTTACTAAAAAATTATTTTTAATATTTACACATTTATTAATCAATTTTATCATTTGAAGTCAATGTTCATGGAAAAGACTATTTGGGGTCAAATATGGGTAGCAGTAGCATTCCCGTTGTATTTTGGATATGGATCCTCTAACTTCCACTTCTCTACAGTTTCCAACCTTTTCTCTATCTCTCTTGATTTACTTTCTCTCACTAATTTTTCCCTCGAAAATTATTATCACCATCTCTTTTATCTTATTCCATTGTTATTATTACTCTGTTCTTCATCTGTGATCTTGTGTAGTGGTTGACTTGAGTGAAACCCTTTCAAAACAATGTCTTCTTCCACCCGTCATCCATGGATCTACAACGTGTTCATAAATTTCAGAGGACAAGATACTCGCAGCAGTTTCGTTTCTCATCTCCATGCTGCACTCTCAAACGCAGGAATCAAAACTTTTCTTGACGACAAGGATCTTCCAAAGGGAAAGGAACTTGGACCAGAACTAAAGAGGGCAATAGAGGGCTCTCAGATTTGTATTGTTGTTTTATCAGTCAACTATACAAAGTCTAGCTGGTGTCTTAACGAGCTGCTACATATCATGGATTGCCGCAAAAATTATGGTCAGTTAGTTTTACCAGTATTTTTCGAGATTGACCCATCATTTGTTCGCTGGCAGACTGGTGATTTTGGAGAAGCCTTGAAAGTTAGTGCAAGACGTATCGAATTTTTTAGTCTAAACAAAAAGAAAGGAGATCTGTTGAAAAAGTGGAAGACGGCACTCACCGAAGTTGCTAATCTATCTGGCTGGAATTCCACTAGTTTCGGGTAATAATAAACTAACACTTTTTTGAATTTATAATCACACCCTCATTCTTTGTCTTTATTATTTCTCTTATTACTATTGCAGAACTGAAAGTAATCTAGTGAAGAAAATTGTTGACGACATTTTGAGAAAAATAGATGTCTCATTGTTGTCTATTACTGAATTTCCCATTGGATTGGATTCCCGTCTGCAAAGTAACAATATTAAGAGGGAAACTAGCTCTTATGTGTTAGACTCAGATATCATTGGAAGAGAAGATGATAAAAAAGAAATTATAAGCTTGTTGAAGCAACCACATGGAAATCAAAATGTCTCGCTAGTTGCTATTACTGGGATTGGCGGTTTGGGAAAGACGGCTCTTGCTCAATTGGTATACAATGATGCTCAAGTGAAAAATATTTTTGAAAAGTGTATGTGGGTATGTGTCTCTAATAACTTTGATGTCAAAACTATTGTAAAGAAAATGCTGGAATCATTAACCAAGAGCAAAATTGATGATACGTTATCATTGGATAACTTGCAAAATATGCTTCATGACAATTTAACTGGGAAGCGATACTTTTTAGTCCTTGATGACCTATGGAACGAAAGTTTTGAAAAATGGACTCAATTAAGGACTTATTTGGTGCGTGGTGCTCAAGGCAGTAAGGTTGTAGTGACAACTCGTACTAAAACTGTAGCGCAGACTATGGGTATAACAGACCCTTATGTTTTGAATGGTTTGACTCCAGAAGAATCATGGGGTTTATTGAAAAACTTCATTACATATGGGGATGACACCAAAGGAGTAGTGAACCAAACTCTTGAATCAATTGGTAAGAAGATAGCTGAAAAGTGTCGCGGTGTTCCGCTAGCAATCAGAACATTAGGAGGCCTGTTGCAGGGTAAAAGTGAAGAAAGGGAATGGAATGATATTTTAGAAGGTGATTTTTGGAAATCATGTGATGATGAAGAAAGCATCATGCCTGTGTTGAAACTGAGTTACCAAAACCTGTCTCCTCAACTACGACAGTGTTTTGTTTACTGTTCTTTATATCCTAAAGATTGGGAAATAAAGAAGGATGAGTTGATTCAACTATGGATGGCACAAGGTTATCTCGAATGTTCAGATGAAAACCAGCTCATGGAAGACATTGGTAATCAAATCGTGAAGATTTTCTTCATGAATTCTTTTTTCCAAGATGCTGAAACTGATCGTCTTGGTGATATACGTAGTTTCAAAATGCATGATTTAGTACATGATCTTGCAATGCAATTATCCGGAAGTAACTGTTGTTATTTGGATAGTGCAACAAAAATACCTGTACGAAGTCCCATGCATGTAATGTTGAAAAGTGATGCTATTAGTTTGTTGGAGTCATTGGATGCAAGTAGGACACGAACTCTGATTTTGCTGTCTAACTTTTCAGAGACCTGGAATGAGAAGGAATTGTCTGTCATTTCAAAATTTGAAAACTTGCGTGTGTTGAAGCTATCACATTGTTCTTTAAGTAAGTTGTGTGATTTAATCGGAAAATTGAAGCATTTAAGATATCTTCATTTACAGTATTGCGAAGGATTGGGAAGTCTTTTCTATTCCATAAGTAGTATTGTTTTCTTACAAACACTGATATTGGAGGGATGTAAAGAAGTTGAATTTTCTACCCAAGATATCTCAAAATTAATCAATTTGAGACATTTTGATATTGAAAATTTTAAAGCTTCTGAACTGAAGAAGACAACATCTCAATTTGGAAAATTGGCGGTGGGAGGACAATATAATAGTGTCAATTTTTTAAATTGGTTTTCTTCACTCACAAATATTGTTCAAATCTCTCTATGTCAATGTCTAGATATGAAGTATCTCCCACCAATGGAGCGTCTCCCGTTTCTTAAGTCATTATGTATATATCAGCTTCATGACTTGGAATTCATATATTATGAAGAGCCTCTTTTATCTGAATCATTTTTTCCATCTTTGGTGAAACTCAAATTTGTTGGATGTGAAAAGTTGAGGGGATGGAGGAGGATGAGGGATGACGTAAATGATGTTGGTAACTCTTCACAGTTATATAATCTCTCCTTTCCTCGTCTTTCTCAATTAGAAATTTATCTATGTTTGGGTTTGACTCATATGCCTACTTTTCCAAAACTTGACAAGACATTGAGTTTAACACATTCCAGAGTGGAAACATTGGAAGCGACGTTAAACATAACCGCTTCAAAATGTTTAATTGAATTCCCTCCTCTTTCCATGCTAAAATACTTATACTTTGGTGGATTTGATCTGAATGTGAAAAGACTCCCAAAAGATTGGGTGCAAAATCTGACTTCTCTAGAGCGTCTTGTTATTTATGATCTTGGAAATAAAAAATTTCAAGAAATTGAGATTTGGTTTAAGGACGACCTCAACTATCTTCCTGTCCTGCGAAGAATTAAATTTTGGAATTGTTCACGTCTAAAGACATTGCCAGATTGGATGTGCAACCTCTCTTCACTTCAGCATATCACTCTTTTGGAATGTAAGCGATTGGCGTCATTGCCTAAAGGAATGCCTAGTCTTACCAAATTACAGACCCTCGAAATCATTGCATGTCCCTTGTTAGTTAAAGAATGTGAGACAGAAACAAGTGCAACATGGCCCAAAATTGCTCACATCCCAAACATAATCTTAAAGAGGTATTAAAGATACCAACATGACATGACGTCTTAGAATCACTGCTAATCTTATTTGGTTTGTGTTGTTACTTTACTTATGATCTTCATGTCAAATTTCAAAATTATTTTCTCTATTCTATATGGCAGACTTTTGAATAAGTTTATAGCATGTTCTACTTTGTCGCATACTTGCACTCTTGCAGGATTCTTCAAAATTATTTCCTTCATGACTTCTATAGTTACTTACTGTTATGTTTGTGTCATTGTAACTATCTAGCTGATGGCATCACAAGAAGCCGGTTATGAATGCGGATGGAAATGCAACTGCAATTGATCTGATTGTCTCAACTCCCAAAATTTAAGCGAGCGGTGGAATATATTGTGCTGTGAGTGGATGGATGGATTGGTACATACTTGTATCTAAAAGTTGTTCACAATGTGCTGTGGTGAGTGATATTCTTGTATTGTATGACAGAACTGAAGATAGATTTTCCATGAGAATAATGAATGGTACTTGGATCTTCATTGAAGTGTATGTAACAGAAGATTGATAAATGAAGTTTAGTAGATTTTCCTTTGAACAAGAATTTTAAGTATACATTACAACTTAAAAGAATATAATATGTTATACATATTCTGCATTTAAACTTTGGCAATATTTTGTAGTTATTTTTGACTTGTTTTGTTTTGCACAATGTTTTCTTGAAAATTTATTTTTATAAAAAAGATTGAAGTATGATTATGAAATACGAATGACTTCTCTCTCAAAAGACACGAGAAAACCGAATGCGAGTAGACAAAATAAAATAAATGCAATTCTGCCAGCAGCTTCAAAGGTGCCAAGGACCAAATTGAAGAGAAGGGAAAGCAAAGACCACCAAAGAAGAGTGTCATTTTAACCAATTACTATGCCAACCTTTAATCCGAGTAATCTCAATAGCTAGCAAAGTGGCAAAAGTCTCAGGAAAAAACAGAAGCACCATATATGCTAAAATTGTTAGTTTTAGAAAGCTTGTTAGTTTGTAAAAGTAGCTAAAAATCAGTTAAGTTTGTTATAAATGATTTTCAATTAGGAGGTTACTTGTTGTGAAAAACCAAGCTCAAGGTAATTATTTAAGACACTCCAATAATTTTTGTAACTTACAAACAACACCAGGTGGCTGCTCTATATACTTTACACACAAAAAAATTCTTATTCTCTTTAATATTACAAAATATAAACAGAGAAGTAACATCGAATCAAACAATGATGAAATTAGTGTTGGTGCAAACTCTAATTGCATTCAAACTGAGAGAAAAGTAATTGAGACAGTAGATAATTGAGAGAGAGTATAGAATATAGAAGTGCAATATTGAATTGAGTAGTAACAATGTTACAATCAATATGCAATATAGAATATAGTAAGTAACTAACTTCACTACAAAATTACATTCTAACTAATTCTGATTCTTATATCACATAATGTCGAATTATCTCACAACATGCATCCTATAATCCAACTTAAGGAATACAACAAACATGTAAACTAAGCCAAACATGCAAACTATTGGAATTGACCAATTCCTTACTTTTTTTTAAGAGCCAAGAATCTATCGATTTCCAGTTCCTTTATTAAATATCTACAAACTGGAATTCACTTGAACAATGCTTCATTTTTAGTTTTCCTTATTCACCTGCTCCCTCAAAAGAAATGGAATCTAGCTTATTTGTGCTTGCTCCTGCCATGAAGAACTAGATTCTCTGTGAAATTGATGTTTGACATGTTATCCAACTGTAGCCTACAAGTGATTTTCTAACTGGAATAACTCCTTCAACATCAATTCAATTCAAATTTTTTGGTATGCTGCATAAGATCATGCAGTCTACTGTGCTTCACATGAATATAATACAGAACTAGTTATTTCTTAGAACACTGTGAGATAGGTGCACCAAAAATATTGAAAAAGTAATCAGTTATACTCCTTCTATCAGATTTGTCTCCACGAATAAAACGTGATCACTGCATCATCATCACCTTTGCTTCTAGAGAAAAGAATACCATGATTAACTGTTCCATTTAGGTATTTTAGGATTCTTCTTGTCGCTTTATGTGAGATACTCTAGGGTCATTCATGTATATACTTATTAGACCAACTGAGAATCCTATGTCAGGCATGATGTTGAATATATATCTCAATGAACCTACTATTTGTTTGAATAGAGTTACATCCAACTTATCTTCATTCCCATTCTTCTCAATTTTCAAGTTTGCTTAAGTGGGAGAGGCTGTAAGGTTAGCTTCAAGCATGTTGAATCTCTTGAGAATTTCTCTAACATATTTCTTTTGATGTTGTATCATACCTTTTCCCGTTTTCAAAAATTTCATACCTAAGAAGTAGGATAGATTCCCTAAATCCGTCATCTTAAATTATTTCATCATCAGTTGCTTGAACTTCTCCAAATTTGATGTTGTTTCTTGTAACAAAAAAGTCATCAACATATAGGCATATGAGTGCTATTTCATCTCCCATTGACTTCACATACACACCATATTCGGACCTGCAGATGATGAAACCCAATTCCACCAAGTAGTAATCAATTTTCTTGTTTCAAGCTTTTGGTGTTTGTTTAAGGCCGTACACCATCATTTCCTTCCACAACTTCACAAATCTTGGAGGTTGCTTGATATCACTACTACGGAAAAGCCATACTACAACGGTTGGAAAAGGAATACCACAACGCCTAACCAACCGTTGTGAGGTAAGAGGTGATTGTATCTATGATGATTTTCACCACGGTCGCGAGACCGTGATAGTAAGGCAGGACGCGCGCTACCTGCCACAACGATGATTCTTAAGGTTGAGGAGTCCCTTAGAATCCGAATTTATTTTGTATGTCAAAGTACGTACAAGTATCCGTGACACGTGCCGAAAGTCCTAGACGTAGGAGAGGATGGGGAAGGATGCCTTGGTATGGTTTTCGAGCTAGTGATTATTTGAGTTGATGAATTCAAGAGGCATGTTTTCATATATTGCGAGGTTTGTGAGCTCAAGTCTTTTTTCCCTCGACTTGAGTTAGAATTAGGTTATAACCTTGTAGAGCCGATTGAACCCATAAGATAAGAGAACTCACTGAGATTAATATCTCACCCCATCATTGTTGTTGTTTTTCAGATATTGTTTGCAGGTTTAGTTTTCAACTGTAGCTATGCATGGATGTTTCGAAAGAAGCTTAGATTATGTTTTCTACTATGTATATTGTTCAATGAAGGATATTGTACTAAGATCTTAGATTTTATTGTTTTGGCAATTTCCATATTTTGTACCATAGATTCTTTCATTGTTATAGAAATGGTCAAGTATCTAAATGTTGTCAATAGCCACTTATGATTGTGCCAATACCAAATAATAACACTTATATGATATTATTCTAGATATATATTATATGGGGCGTTACAAAACATGTGAACCAAGTTCAAAAAATTCTAGATCTAAACCGTGTGAAATGAACCACTAAATGTTAGAAATTTGGTATGATAATCCTGGATAACTTCGAAGAATCGTGTTCGTACACTTTCCGAACAAAGTATTTCGACCATATTTTTGCCTGGGTTCACGAAATATTTGTGGGGATAATTCTTGAAGAACAATCAGTTTTTGACAGAAGAGAACTGATCAGGAATGTAGAGAGAAAGTTGTTCGTTTTTCTGTATTCGAAACCGAGGTCAAATGACTCCTTATATAGGAGATCAATAACGGAAACCGGAAAGACATAACTGTTCAGAAAACGGTTATGTTAGTTGGGAAAGGGTTTACGAAATTCGAAAATTTTCAACGGGCCGCTGCCCCGCACCCCGCCAGGGGCTTCGGCCCTTGGAACCCCGTTTCAATTATTCTCATTCAATTATACTTTGGCTTGACGAGCGTGCATTCCGCACTGCCCTAACTCGTTTCCAAGCTTAACGCATAATTGGATTGGTCTATAGTAAATCACATTACTAATAAAATACATGGATGATACTAAAATCACCAACACTAAATGCGTGAGTTTTTTTTATCAATTCGGGTCATTTTGCATTGTTTGAGTTGCGTTTCATCGTGACAAAGAAGTTTGCACATGTGCTAAGTGGTCCCAAATAACTTTTAGGTCATTTCTAATTATGGGTCATGTATCAAAAATGCAGAGTCAGGTCACCATGTTCATGCTTAGACCAAATGAAATCCACTCTTGCGTTTTGTGATTTTCTTCAAGTCAAATGATCCTTTTATGAAGTAGAAAACAATGCAAAAAGAACCAAGTCAAAAGGATACTTGAGCTGAAAATAGCATAAAGTTGAGGTCGTGATACTGAAAAAGAGGTCTATCATTAGGTCAAACATGTCATGAACCTAATTTTGTGCACATGTGACCTTTGAGCGACTTCAAAAATTTGAGAGACTTAGGGGATTAATTGAGTCTTGACCCTTGAAGAAAAGTTGTAGAGGACATCAAATGTGACATTTTACTCAAAGAAGATTCCAAAAATATTGAGAAATGAGGGAGTTATGATATTTAGACCAAAAGGCATGCCATACTTGATTTTAGATCAACCAACTATATACCAACTTGAGTTTTTTGAGTTTCCTTGTATCTAAAGGCTCAATAATGATCACTTGAACACCAAATAAAGGAAGCTTGCTTGTTTTTTTTTTTTTTAATATCCTTGATGATTGCTTGAGAATTGGATGGAGATGGCACAAATGAAACATACTTGAATCAACTTTGAAATCATGCACCAAACTTGAACTTCTCTTGATCAAATTACGTTGGATGAAACTTGACATGAAGATGGCCTAATATTATAGATCATGCCTTGAAGAGAAAAGTTTTATGGACCACTTGTTGACCAAAACTTTGACTTACGGAACCACAACCTTAATTTAGAAACCAAACTTGATTCATTGATTGCAAGTCTCTACCTTGTACAACAAGAAAGAGGAAACACCACATATTTTGTATTTTGAATAAGGTTAGCAATGTAACATATAAGCAAGCAAAGAAAACACAAAGGTGGCTGGTGATCTCTTCCCATAGGCAAACTCAAAGAGAGAGAGTTAGGAGGATATCATGTTTGTGGTGTAAATGATATGATAAGTGGAATCTTATGGATAAAAGTTAGAGTATTGCCCCATGACCAATGAATTCGCTTCTCCTCCACATAGCACAATAGTTGGACAGACACACCTCCCACTTGAAACTACTCTACAAACACTCCATTATTATCGCCCCCGTCTACTATCTCATCACCCTCTTCTTCATTCCCTCACAGACTTATGTTATTGGTATCCTGACTGATAACAAAATATTACTGGTCTATGAAGAATATCAATTTTGAAAATATAATTATCCTACCTTTATAATAATATTATTTAGAACGACTATAGTGGGTTATTACTGTTCTATATTGTTCATGATTCGAGTATTATTTATGTCACTTTCTCGTAAATATATTTTTTTATTTAAACAAAACACTATTTGGTGTAAAATATGGGTAGCAGTAGCATTCCGGTTGTATTTTGGGCATGCATCCTCTAACTTCCACTTTTCTACAGTTTCCTAACCTTTTCTCTATCTCTCTTGATTTACTTTCTCTCACTGATTTTTCCCTCCAAAATTATTATCACCATCTCTTTTATCTTATCCCATTGTTATTATTACTCTCTGTGTTCTTCATCTGTGATCTTGTGTAGTGGTTGACTTTGTGAAGCCCTTTCAAAACAATGTCTTCTTCAACCCGTCATCCATGGATCTACGACGTGTTCATAAATTTCAGAGGACAAGATACTCGCAGCAGTTTCGTTTCTTATCTCCATGCTGCACTCTCAAACGCAGGAATCAAAACTTTTCTTGACGATAAGGATCTTCCAAAGGGAAAGGAACTTGGACCAGAACTAAAGAGGGCAATAGAGGGCTCTCAGATTTGTATTGTTGTTTTATCAGTCAACTATACAAAATCTAGCTGGTGTCTTAACGAGCTGCTACATATCATGGATTGCCGCAAAAATTATGGCCAGTTAGTTTTACCCGTTTTTTTCGAGATTGACCCATCATTTGTTCGTAGGCAGACTGGTGATTTTGGAAAAGCCTTGAAAGTTAGTGCAAGACGTATAGAATTTTTTAGTATAAACAAAAAGAAAGGAGATCTGTTGAAAAAGTGGAGGACGGCACTCACCGAAGTCGCTAATCTATCTGGCTGGAATTCTAGTAGTTTCGGGTAATAATAAACAAACACTTTTTTGAATTTATAATCACACCCTCATTCTTTGTCTTTATCATTATCTTATTACTATTGCAGAACTGAAAGTAATCTAGTGAAGAAAATTGTTGGGGACATTTTGAGAAAAATAGATGTCTCATTGTTGTCTATTACTGAATTTCCTATTGGATTGGATTCCCGTCTGCAAAATATGACCGACTTTATTGATCATCAATCAAGCAAAGCCTGTATGATAGGGATTTGGGGAATGGGTGGTTCGGGCAAAACAACCACCGCCAAAGCTCTCTACAACCAAATCCATCGTAAGTTTGAGGGTAGAACAAGTTTCATTGAAAGTATACGAGAGACTTGTGAAAATGATACTAGAGGAATTATTCATTTACAACAACAACTTCTTTTGGATCTCCTCAAAATAAAGCAGGAGATTCATAGCATTGCATTGGGGATAACTAAGATCGAGACAAGACTTCGGGGGCAAAAGGTTTTTGTCGTACTCGATGATGTGACCAAGTCGGAGCAATTAAATGCCCTCTGTGGAAATCCTAAGTTGTTTGGTTCAGGAAGTGTATTGATTGTTACGACTAGAGATGTACGCCTTCTCAATTCACTCAATGCCGACCATGTCTTCACAATGACGGAAATGGACAACAATCAGTCACTTGAACTTTTCAGTTGGCATGCTTTTCGGCAACCAAGTCCTAGAAAAGATTTTAGTGAACTCTCTAAAAATGTAGTTGCTTATTGCGGAGGATTGCCGCTGGCTCTTGAAGTCCTTGGATCTTACTTATCTAAGAGGACGAAACAGGAATGGAGAAGTGCACTATCAAAATTAGAGAAAATTCCTAACAATCAAGTGCTACAGAAATTGAGAATCAGCTACGATGGTTTAGAAGATTATAAGGAAAAGGATATATTTCTTGACATATGTTGTTTCTTCATTGGAAAGAACAGAGCTGATGTCATAGAGATACTCAATGGCTGTGGACTTCATGCTGATATTGGAATAGCTGTCCTCATAGAGTGCAGCCTCGTAAAAGTTGAAAAGAATAACAAGCTTCAAATGCATGATTTGCTACGAGACATGGGAAGAGCAATTGTTGGCGAAAGTTCAGAAAAAGAGCCTGCAAAGCATAGTCGATTGTGGTTTCGAGAGGATGTGCTCGATGTTTTGTCAAATAATACTGTAAGAACTTTTGAGCATCCTCTATAATCTTTAGGATGTGCAATTGTTTGTTTCTGGACTAGTTTGGATGCATGATTTACATTCTCAATGTTCCTTACAAATATGTTTATACCGCTGCACCCTGCAGTTATACAAACTCAATACGAAGTGTTAGTGCACCTAAATTTTTAGCAAATAATACAAATGATAAACATTTTCCCTTAATTTTATCTGGTTTTTTACTTTACATGCAGGGAACAAAAACTGTTGAAGGATTGATTTTGAGGTTGCAACAAACAGGAAGAATTCACTTCAGCACTAATGCTTTTCAAGAAATGAAAAAGCTGAGGCTTTTAAAACTTGACGGTGTTGACCTCAAAGGAGATTATGGATTAATTTCCAAACAACTAAGATGGGTTGATTGGCGACAATCTTCCTTCAAATTTATACCAAATGACTTTGATCAGGGAAATCTAGTTGTTTTTGAATTAAAATATAGCAATGTTAAACAAGTTTGGCAGGAGACCAAGGTATAATACTACTTTCTATTTTAAAGCTCAAAGGTTGATGACAA
Source organism: Lathyrus sativus (assembly GCA_963859935.3). NCBI lineage: Eukaryota > Viridiplantae > Streptophyta > Magnoliopsida > Fabales > Fabaceae > Lathyrus > Lathyrus sativus. Next base: position 10,846,723 of record OZ012738.1, on the reverse strand, counting down.
TAAGATTTTTTGCCACCTTTTCATTTCTCATTTTCTTCTCTTATTTTAATTTAAACAAAAAATTTCTTGTAGTTGTTAGAGAAGCTAAAAGTTCTCAATCTCAGTCATTCCAAGTACTTGAAAAGCACCCCTGACTTTTCAAAATTACCAAATCTAGAAAAGCTCATTATGAAGAATTGTCAAAGTTTATCCGAGGTACACAAGTCCATTGGGGATCTCAAGAAGATTCATCTCATAAATTTTAAGAATTGCACTAGTCTTGCCAATTTCCCTAGAGAGATCTATCAACTGATATCAGTAAAAACTCTCATTCTTTCTGGTTGTTCAAAGATTGACAAATTGGAAGAAGATATATTGCAAATGGAATCCTTGACAACTCTAATGGCAGCAAACACTGGTGTCAAACAAGTACCCTTTTCAATTGTAAGATCCAAAAGTATCGGATATATATCCCTATGTGGATATGAAGGATTATCACGTGATGTTTTTCCGTGTCTCATTCAGTCTTGGATTTTACCAACCAGAAATTCCCTACCCCGCGTTTTTCCATTTGGAGGAAATTCATTGTGTCTAGTTTCATTGGATGTATCGAGTAATAATACAGACTATCAATCTGCAATGCTTGCCAGCCTTTCAAAACTTAGATGTGTTTGGGTTCAATGCCGCTCAAAGAATCAACTAACTCAAGAATTACAAATATTTATTGATGATCTTTATGAGGTGAGTTTGACTGATTCGAAAACAACATCAGATGGACCCACAACCTCAAACCATTCCTTGAGATCACTCGTGATTGGAATGGGAAGTTCCGAAATAGTCATGGATGCTCTTGAGAATAGCTTATCACAGGTTCCTTCTCTGTCCTTCATCTTTACTAATATTTATTATTAAGAGAAAATATAATGGTTTTCTTTATTTTTTTAAATGGTAGTATAAAAGTTTCCATCAAGAACTTGAGTAGAAATAAAATCAAGAACTAGGTAACTATATAATTGTTTTACAAATATTGAGCTTTAAAAGCTTTAGTATATGCTAACCCCTCATTATAATTGACTGTGTGAAATGGAAACAAATTATTATTGTTAATGCTCTTAAGAGAAATTATCTGTGACGGTTGTGTTGTAACTGTAAAAGCTCACTTGTTGGAAAGAGGAAATATATCGCATGGTTTCATTAAATCAGTTTCCCCGTGTCCATTTTTCTGTGTATTACATTGTTTTGACCCTATAAATGGTACAAAATTTTCATTTGCTTAGCATAAGTATATATGTTCATGATACAGGGATTGACAGCCAATTCTAGTGATTCTTTTCTTCCGGGCAACAATTATCCTTTTTGGTTAGCCTATACATGTGAAGGATCTTCAGTAATTTTCCAAGTGCCCGAGGATAATGATTGTGGAATGAAGGGAATAGCTTTATGTGTTCTTTATTCATCAACACTTGAAAATCTGACAAGTGAATGTCTCACTAATATCCTGATTATTAATTACACAAAATTCACTATACAGATATATAAGCGAGACACGGTAATGTCGTTTAATGACGAAGATTGGCAAGGTGTCATATCAAATTTAAGAGTTGGTGACAATGTGAGGATTTTTGTAGCTATTGAGCATGGATTGACGGTTAAGGAGACAGCTGTCTATCTAATATATGGTCAGTCAACTGCTATGGAAGTTGAGCCAAAAATTGAAATGAAAGTGCGACCATCGTCCGATGTGAAAATGGAGTCATCATCTGGAGTGGATGCGCAACCATCACCAGATGCGAAAGCAGAGCCATCACCTAGAGCGGAAGCGCAACCATCACCTGATATGGAAGTGGAGACATTACCAAAGCCAAAAGAAAAAATCCTTATAAGACTCGCAAAGAGAATAGGAAAATGTTTATGCTTGAACCAAACTTGAGATCTCAGCAATTTTTACTGGCATGCCTTTGTCCTAACATGCGATTCCCTTGTATGTTTTTTTTGTATGCAGGACAGGCAATACCTATATTTTATGTACATAGATTGGGATCTTAGAGGTGTTGTTTGTTCCAATTAATGGAATCCTGAAAATTTTGTTGAAAATATAGTAGGATCTTTATATTTATTTCATAAGATTATTGTAGTGTCATATCATGTAAATGGATATAATGTTTCATATATGCTGCCACATATGGGATTCAGTTAAAGCTTGTTATATGTTGTTAATTTTATTACCATATTTGGTGGTTTTGTTATTCTTGTTTTTGTTGGAGATTGTTTTAGGGATTATAAATAACAGAGAGGATCAATCATATTTGATAAAAGTAATGTGAGGTATTTATTAAAGAAAATTAGAGACTGAATATCAAAAAATAGTGTAAAAAAGGGCGTTGTTGAAGGATAAGGGATAAGAAAAGGCAGCCTTTAGTGAAATTTATAGATATAAATTGTTTGGTGATTTATAAAATGTATTGCTCATAGATTCAACATTCAAATCACATAATACAAATTATCTTTCTTTGAATTTGTTTGTTTTATTTTTACAAAGATGACATATTCATTTGCAATAACTTTGATTGAAGGATAAGATTATTTGGACTCTAATGATACCTCACAATTTGTTGAAGGAAGTAATATGCCAAAGGTGATTGTCACTTATTCACCTATCGTGATATTCCACTAATATGTTGTGAAAAAAATAATAATTCAAATACTATAATTGGTTACTGAATTTTGATAACCGGCTATAGAGTGTAGTGTTTTTGCCTATTAAAATAGGTGTAATCAATTATTGCATTTAGTAACGGATTATGATTTAAAATTAATTTATAAAATAGGTGTAATCGGTTACAGGTTTGCAGAAAGAGGTTACAAGCAATTATTTTAATTTTTTTTTTTTTGTTATTTTAGCTTTAAGGTATTATTGTATAATTAATGAGAATGCTCTATGATTACATTTTCACCTTTAATTATACTCTCTCTCTCCACTTAATTATTCTATTTTTTTTACCAATCTTGTAGTTCTAAGCTCTAACATTTAACATTTGTTAGACGGCGACAATGATATAGAAGGGGGGTTAAATAGATCACTTATTCTTAAACAAAGTCGGCGCTTATGACAAATTGGTTTTTAAAACTTTTAAGCAGAAGTGGCCGAGGAACTACAATCGTTTAAACGAACTATTACCAAAAAGATCGGATATACGCTACGCCTATATGGAATACGGATAAAGATGAGAAATTGAATCAAAAGTTTGAACACAAATCAATATGATTTTTTTCACTCAAAGTTGTTCAATTTCTAATGCTTGTGAAAAATAAACCAAATTGAAAAACAGCTCAAAACGTTTGTATACAAGCAATTTGTCGAACACTTGGTGTACGAAGCACTCTAAGTAAAATTCACTAAGTAAATGTAGTGCTAATCTTTTCCGATTACAATCAAACGAATTGTAATGAGTTTTCTAAATATGTTTCAGCATTACCATAAACCAGAATTTTAGCCAACCAATTTGTTTCGCTTAAAATTGAAAAATTAAAATAATAAGAAGAGAGAACAACACCAATTTTATTGAGGCAGTTCCCCAGTCGTCCTCGCTCGGGGTACGCCTACCCTCAATTCTAAAATAGAATTGAGATTTGTTATAGAACCTGTTGCAAATTGTTTTTAAAAGAGAAGCAATAGAAATCAAACACTCAATCTTAATCGTTGATGCTGAACCTATGCATTCTCTTCCCTTGATTCAAGATGAATCAAGTCCTTCGAATGTGATGAGTAAACCTCCGATTACGACACCACCTTTGAACAACCCACTGATCTTCAAATCTTTACCCGACTGATTTCAAACACCCACAGTTCGAACTCAAACCTTTCTTCTACAATCCTTCAGTTAACGCTACTAAATTGACAGAACCTTCCGTTCTTCAATTACCTTCGCTCGCCTGAATCTGTGAGGGAACGATTTGTGCAAAACTCCCCAAAATCCAAGATTCTTGGAGGACAAAATCCTAACAGTTTTATTCAAGAAAAATCCACTAATCTCTCAACCAAACCCGATACACCGATCCTATGTTTGGACGTTATCACCTCAATGATGCAGAATGCACAACAAAAATGATTATGTGTATTTGTTGAGAAAATGCAAGAAAGAGGGTGAATATGATTAGAGTCAAATCAATGTATATTTTCACTTTTCTTGTTCTTATGTGAAGAATGAACTAAAACAATATATATGCAAAGCTTTGACCAAATAACCAACATAACATACACTTTAAAAGACAAACATAATAGAAAAATAGTGTGAAACGAGCGAACGGTCGACCTAAAGAGTAGGGGGTCAACCTGAGCTCACCCGAATACAGAATTATGCAGAAAAGGACTCTTTGCGTCGACCGGAACATGTCCACGCGTCGACGCAAAGCAACCCAATTTTGACAAATAGAAATACACACAATATGAGTCGACCGGAGGGTCGACGCAAGCTCTCCTGAGAGCAAATCACAAAAATTTATTTTGCATGAGTCGACCTAAGCAAGCTTTAAGTCGACTCAAAGACTCAGAACTTGCAAAAATGCTGAATTTGATATGTCTTGCTATTTCTAAGTGCTTCTAATGCATATCTAACTCAACCAACATGATCAAACTCACATAGAACACATATAGTGCTTTTTCTATATGAACTAACACATGTTTTTGATAAATGCTTGACACGAGAAAAATAACGAATGCATATGCGACTCGATGATACCGTCCAAAGTACACATTTCTAACTATATATGTTTTGACATCATTAAAACAAGTATAAACAAGTATTGAGACACTTTGCCCTCATAACATCAAGAGCTTGGTTCGATTCACCGAACACCTAGTGTGCAACATGAATTATGTCTCCAATAAAAGAGTCCCTACAAACCTACCCATCCTTGATGCGAAGAATTACGATAAATGGCGCAAACAAATGAATGTGCTTTTTGGCTACCAAGATGTTCTTGAAATGATCAAGAACAATGTGAGTCCTCTTGTCAATGGTGAAACATATGCACAACGAGCAACACATAAGGAGGAAAATAAGAAAGATTTCAACGCATTATATTTTATCCATCAATTTGTGGATATTGACAACTTTGAGAAAGTTAGTGATTGCAAATCATCGAAGCAAGCGTGGGAAATCTTGGAGAAGGCATACGCAGGGGTGACAAGGTGAAGTTTGTTAGGTTTCAAACTCAAAAATGCCAACTTGAGTTGATTCAAATGGAGGAGAATGAGACCATCAACAATTTCACAATGAGAATTACTCGGTTGATAAATTAAGTAAATGCTTATAGAGAAACTGTTACAGAATAATATGTTGTCGCGGAAATCTTGTATTCTTCGACAACAAGATTTGATAACATTGTTGTAGAGATTGAAGAATTGAAGGACTTTAATATCATGAGCAAGGAGGAGCTTCAAAGCTTTCTTGAAGCACATGAATAAAGGATGAAGGTAAGAAATTGTGATAAGAAAAAGGCAAAGATCGTTTTACAAGCTCATTTCAATAAGACAAAAAAAAATCGAAGGGAAAATGACCCATGAAAAGTAGAGGGCGTTTTCAAAATTTTAATGGAAGAGAATCTCAAAGTTCCAATGAAACCAGGTAATATTGTTCTAGGTCGAACTTTGTCACCATAGCTTTTTCCTTAATTTCTGCAAGTGAGGTTCTTGGTGAAGAAATTATAGATTACAAGGAAGCCGTGAAGAGTCAAAACAAGACTAAATGTCTAAAATCCATGGATGATGAGATGAAATCTCTTCATGATAATAACACTTGGGAGCTGATCAAGAAACCTGCGGGAACCAAGTTAGTCAGTTGAAAATGGACTTTTAATGTTAAAGAAGGAATCAAATGAATGATGTCAAAGAGATTTAAGGCAATGTTGGTTGCTAGGGGGTTCACTCGGAAAGAAAGTGTAAACTTCAATGATGTGTTATCACCTGTTGTAAAGCATAGATCCAATTGAATGATGATTTCTATGGTGGCAAAGTTCAACCTAGAACTTGAACAGATAGACGTGAAGAAAACCTTCCTGTATGGTAATCTAGATGAAACAATCCTAATTGTGAGTGTATTCCTCCATCTAGCCATGTTTTGAATGATGTCAAAACTAGGAAAGTGTTTTAGCATTTTTGTATGTTGGGAAGTATCAACCAAAGTTTAGATGTGCATTAATGGTTTTAGCTTTAGGATGCTTACAAATGTTTTTGAAAAGGATTGAAAAGTCTTAGGCATTCCACACACATCAAAAACAAAATTTTATGCATGAACATAATTGCATAGGCTGACACATACGAGTTTAGGCCGACCTATAAAAGTTTTTGCTTCAGTATAGGTCAACACATAGCTCTTACAGGCCGACCTCCACACATCAATATTAAAGTTTGTAGACTCTATCCATAGGCCGCCTCACTTAGGCCGACTTTAGTACCTTGATAGGCCGACGTATTACTTTCATGGTCCAACCTGTAGCTTTCAAAAGCTTAAAATATTTGCTTTGCATCTTATTTTTCTTGCATCCTCTTTGCCTATTTCTGCACACGCACAACGCACGCACGCACACATACAAATATATATATATATATATATATATATATATATATATATATATATATATATATATATATATATATATATATATATATATATATATATATATATATATACTCATACATGCACCTTTTTCTAACAAGGTACTAGTGTAAAACCTAAATGAAACTAGATTACAAAGCATTCTCATCATCTTCGATCTTTCTTCTATGCACACACACAATCAAACAACACATATATCATTTTTGGTTAGGTGACCATCTATATTAGGGTTGATAATGTCGAATTAGGTTGGTGTAACCAAGAATATCGGGTTGGAATCTTTGTGTGTTTCAAATAAGAAAATAAAGGTGGGATTTTCCTTCAAGATCATTGGGATTTGAAGGTTTTGGACAAGATCACGTCAATATGGATTAGACTGAGTGAAGGTCTTGGGACAAGGTGGTTTCCTTGCAAGGGAGTAACGCGAGACGCTGAATTATGTTCGGGAATCTTAGGTTCAAAAAGTGTGTGCTCGGGATAATCTGTGGATTGTAGCAGCATTATTGGTGACTTGATCAAGCTTTGATCAAGGGTTTGGAGGTGGTTGAATCAACAATAATCCATAGGGTTTTTAAGGTTAGAGTTCTTCACCTCTTGCATAAACATTTTTGCAAAGATAAAGTTAATTGCAAGTATCTCAATTCAATTTTGGATTGAGGGAAGACGTACTCATAGTGAGGCTGATATGGGAACTGCCTAAAAAATCTTTGTGTCTCTTTATCTCTTTATTGCTTTATCTCTTTAATGTTGTTCTTACAAATTATCAATTTCGTTGTTGTTTCAATTAATTCGATTGAAAATTGTTTTCAACTTTCTTTTAAAGTGTTGTTGTTGATATAATCATAATCACTTTGATTGTGATTGGCTTTTAACATAAACAAAACAAATTAAATTTCCAAACGTTATCGATCGCACACAAAGTGTTTGATAAATTGCTTTTGAGTATTTTTATTGTTTTGTGTTCATTGATAATAAGCTTTACGTATAGCTTTGCATTTGATTGACCCGTGAATTAATCGTTGTTGAAAAATTTATGTTCATTATCATTCCATAGCTTTAAGTTACGCGTATCTGAGTTTTTTGATAGTAGGTCGGTTAGACGATTCGATTTGGGTTGTTTCCGTTGTGCCATGAATTTTCTAAAACAAATTTTTTGCAAAAGTTTTGATTTTATATTTGTGATCTATTCATCCATTTAGATCGAAGCCTGTCGTATAACACTAATGAGACAACCTGAAGGGTATGCAAAAAAGGCAAGGAAGATTATGTGTACAAACTGAATATGTATTTGTATGGTCTGAAACAATCTCCTCGACAATGGAATAGGAGATTTGACAAGCTCATGACACACATAGGTTTCACTAGGAGTCAGTTTAACCAATGTGTTTACTTCACATTTCAATATGGAAATTCGCTTGTTATTTTGCTGCTTTATGTGGAGACCTCTGTTGCACCCCAAAATTTGGCCAACAATTATTTATTCACTGAGTGTTTGAAAGTTGATACCTTCATCAGAAAATTCAAGAGATCCTCAGAGGAGTGGAGTGAAGCCAGGATTGTGTGCTTCATAGCTTGAGAGTTGTGGGTGCTCCTCAGATGATTTTGAGACTTTGAGAATGAACTTGATGCTTTGAGAAAGATTATGAGATGTCTTGACAACCATCATGAAGCCCAGAGAGGTCATTATGCCAGAATTCAGAAGATTCAGCCATGAATGGTAGAATTAGGGTTTTGACTGGGTCAACCCTGAGATCACTGAAGATTTGGAGAAGGTTGAGACCTAATCCAAGAGCCATGAGATCATGGGATGATGCATAGATATGTTATAAAGATGATTCCTAGACCAACTCATCATGGTTGAGGAGTTTGAGAAGTTTCAAGTCAGGGTTTCCAAGGATTGTCAGTGAAAAAACCCTAATTTGACCCCTATCTTCCAGGCAGTTTTAGCTCTAGATTTGATTGATATCTCATCCTCCCCACAACATGAATGTTGTAGAGCTTATTCTTAGCTTTAATTTGAGTGGTGGAAGTCCTTGATAGGAGTTACAGAGCTCAAGTTATGGTTTTGACAAATTACAGGTCAGCTGAGGTGTGTGAATCTGGGTCCTTGAAAGTCACCCAATTTGCAGACAACTTTTGCCCTAGTAGGATGATTCCTATGATTTCTTGGTCAACATGAATGTTGGAGGGCATCTTCTTAGCTTTAATTTGAGTGGTATAAGTCCTTGATAGGATTTGTAGAATTCAACTTATGGTTTAAACAAGACAGGGGTATTTTGGTCATTTGTCAGTTATAGGTCATTTTTAAGCAAATGCCATATCTCCTATTTCCAAGCCTCAAATGGAAAAACTCAAAACATGAAAGTTGTTCAAAATGTGATTTTAAGTCTAGAAAGAAGGTCATGAATTGTTGGAAAAGCTCATAGCATGGATTTGCATGATTGGTCAAAAATGAACTAAAAATGGCTTATAAGTTTAAAAAGTTGAAATTGGAAATCGGTTTGGAGGATCTAGAAATCCAAAATAGGTCATCCAATATATCATTTTGATTGGAAAAACCATTCTAAAGACAATGGTTCAAGAACATTTTTGAGTTTAGTGGAAAAAATAAAAGTTACTTAAGGTTACTTATGATTAAAGAAACGTAACAAAATTGGATCAAGCTTGGAATGCAAGGGAAAGTGCAAGATTGTGCTGGAAACTTCCATTGAGTGCTATATAATCATGAAATGAAAATTGAGCATGGGTTGGATTCTCATTTTTGTGGCAAACACTTCACAAATTCTCTCATTCTCTCTTATTGCAATTTCATCCCAATTTCACAAAACCTTCATCAATCATCATCAATACTGATTTCACCATATTCAACCATCATCATGGAGTAGAATTCAGCCAAGTTCTGATTGCAATTGATTCAATTTCATGCATTTTCTTCATCAAGATACAAGTTGCAAGTTCAAGTAAATCTCAAGATTCAAGGCAAGATTCATCAAGGTTTTGCAAACAGAATTGAGTGTAGCAATAGTAGATCAAGATTCAAGCATCCAAAGCATCAAATCCACGAGCTTCATCAGCATCTCCAAGATTTTGCTTCAGGTGCAATTTACTTTCATTAGCTTGATTTAGATAGTTTTACATTAGGTTGTTAGTTTAGATGTGATGTAGAATGATAGAGGAACATTTCTGGTTAGTTTAGTGCAAATTGGTGATAGTTCATAGCAGGGTGTTAAAACTGTTTGGATCTGAAACTCGTAGGTTAGTGCATGATGAACTTAGTTTTGTGGTTTAGAATGATCACCATAACGTGTAGGTTAGATTAGTATAGGTTGGAGCAAGAATTATGATGATAAGTTGCAGTGTATTTCAAGGGAACCAAGGACTTGTCCCAATCGGATTGAGAGTTACACTGAGTTTTAAAGCATACCATGACCACAGTCTTGTAGAGGGAGAGATTCTGAACGATTTTGATGTTTACATCGTGTTGAATTATGGCTTGTGGAGAGAGAACAGAGAGCTTGAAGTGTATGCGTGCATGGCTTCCATGGAGGTTCAAAACCCTAGCTTTTTGTCTTGAGGTTGAAGACGCGTGGGCACCGTTGGATCAGGCTAGCATGTGTTGACTGAAGACTTCATCGCACGGTTGGGAATTAAACTCAGAAAACGGAGGGAAAATTCAAAGCTGAGCGACGTCGTTTGGTTTAATGAAGGGCGTGTGGGCTTACCCGTGTTCTATTCGCACCCCACCATGATCAGGCCCAGTAGAAAATGAACTAGCGCGTGTTCCTATTTCCACCCCCCTCCCTTTTATATTGTTTTCTCCTATTTTTAATTCTTTTAATATTTTTGCCATCTTTAAAAATTCATAAGTAAATGAAAAATAATGATTTTTTGTTCTTTCTTTTTGCTATGTTTAGATAATAATGTGTAGAAAATTATAAAAATAAAAATGGGATTTTATTTTTAATGTAGAATTTTTGATGATATTTTCTTTGATATAGTGTATTTTCTTTCTTTTAGTTGATACCTTATTTTGCAAGAATTGTTTTAGGACTTTCCCTTAGGTTTTTTAACTCGTTCTTTTTTGTGTAATTAGATATTGAATCATAGTTCCCCATAGGATTTAATTCTTGATTTGTAGATTAAATTTGATGTAGTTTGATGGTTAGACATTTAGGTGTTCAAATTAGGGTTTTAGGTTGTGTAGGTAGACTTGAACAAATTTGTTTTGGGGTTTATAGGTCAAATTAGTGTATGGGGAATACATGGGTTAAGGGTAAGTATGCATAGAATCCCCTAGAATTTTACTAGAATATTGTATGGTGTTTTAGTATTTTTCATTGATTTTTGAATGTATGGATAATATGTGTGTTGCTTGAAGGCATAAGTTGTATTGTTGTGTTTTCTTTCCTTCTCTTTTGAGTGTGTGAGCTTTGAAGATTGAGTTGAAGACCCTGTGGATCATCATGGAAGCTTTGAAGACCTTGCAGAGGAGTCTAGCATAGTTTTTGTTGTTCTGTTTATAGGTTCATAGGTGCATAGGCAGAGCCCTAGATAGAATATTTTGTTCAATAAACAAGGAGTGTCTTGTTCACCTCCTTTCTTCTCTGTGACATAGAGTCCCTTAAGGGTATTCACCTCTCTCCTTTTGGAGGGATTAATGACCTTGCCCTATAAGGTAGAACTTTGAGAGAACCTCTCCTTTGATGTTAAGTCCTCAATGGCATCCTTTGGAAGTCAGTGAGTACTGTAACATCCCCAACTCATCTTGTTGACTGAATCTTGTTTGCTGGAGCATTGGAGCCATTGAAGATAGAAGCTGAGGCCTTGAAGAGGATGATTCCTTGAAGATTATTGAAGTCTGAAGACTCTGTGAAGATCAAATTGATGCCTGAAGATCCCTGGAGATAGTGAAGCCTGAAGGTGGAGCTGATCAAAGGAGCTGAAGCTCAAGGGAGAAGATGAGTTGATACTCATGTTGTAGGGTTGGTACCTGGAAAGCAAGTGATCTCTGAAGTCTGAAGACTGGGTTGCTGCTGGAGGAGCTGAGGCTTTCTTCTGTTTTCTTTGATGTATTGTGTGTTTTGTCTGATTTGTCTGCTGCATTAGATTAAGCACATTTAGAATAAGTTCAGTCTAAGAGCATGAGTGCATCTGATTGTATTGTTATTGCTTGGCTTTGCTTGCGGGTATTCGGTAGAGCCCAGCTCCCTTGCCCATGTGTTTATCTTGCTTGATAGCATGATTTCATTTTCTGTCTGTATGATTACAATTTACTGTTTTGCTTGATAGCATGTTGTTTATTTCAGTATGATTACTGTTATTTCATGACTGGCTTGAGGTCGAGACGAGCTTGTGGAGGCTGAAGCCCCACACACATTTCCTCCCTCACTTGCATTGCATGCATTTTACTGGTAAAGCTGATGCTTTTGTCTGTTTTGGTGTATCATTGACATGATCCCTTAGGACTCTCATTTCCTCTGATGAGGATTTGATGATAGACCTTTAGGTTGAAACCTATGCATGACAACTTCTAGGAGTTCCCAGTTCTCAACCTTAGGATGAATCCTTAGTTGCGTTCTCTTCTCATCTACAAACAGCTTAAGATACAGTAATCATGAACGATTTCTTTCGTACGCTACGAGCCTTAAGCTATCTAGGAAACAGCTGTTGGAGAGTTTCTTTCCAATAGTTGGGATGTTTAGTATGGTACCCTTTGGGTGACATGCGACGCATTCACTCCTAGGTCATAGTCTTTAGTGCGATTGAAATTGCAAACACAATAAAAAACACTTCTTGCGCAAAAGATTGAAAACAGACTGAAAGCCATTTTCCCTGAAGGGCAATCAAAGTAATGAAGACTTTTCTGAAGAAAAGAGTGTTGTTAAACTTCAGCGCCACCGCAAACAGGCTTTGTCCCTAACTGCTGGGACTGCTGTTTAACCCTACTCGGGTAAAAACTGTCTGAACAACCCGTGTTCCGTTTTATCCCGAACTACGTTAGCTCTGATTTTCTCTGATGAGAAATACGTAGGCACAAGATGCGACGCTTGGCGAGCCACCTTCCCCCGTAGTTAGCCGAACTACGTCGACTCTGATTTTCTCTGATGAGAATACGTAGGCCCAAAGCGTGATGCTTTGTCGAGTCCTTTTCCTTTCTTTTTTAGGTAGTTTTGTTTCTGTAAAGCCAGCCTTGATAGGTAGATTAGATTAACAATTCGTACGTCCAAAACAAGCAAGCGTGGATCCCATCGAGTACGATGGACGTGAGGGGTGCTAATACCTTCCCCTTGCGTAACCGACTCCCGAACCCTAGATTTGGTTGCGATGACCGGTCTTGTCCCGTTTTCGCGAGGTTTTTCCTGTTCGTTTCCTTTCCCGCTCGAGGGATAAATAACGAAAGGTGGCGACTCTTGTTGTGCCGGCACCCGATTTTCGCGCAAGCGACAACCTCCTAATAGCAAACAACAATGTCGAGGATGTTGTGAAGATGAAGGTTGAACTCGATAAGGAGTTTGACATGAAGGATTTAGGAGATGTCTCCAGAATTCATGAGATTAACATCCAGAGAGATAGAAAGCAGTCAAGATTATGCTTATCTTAAGAGACATGCCTGAAAAAGATTCTCGACCAGTTTGGTATGTCGAATTCAAAACATGTTCTAACATCGACTGATCTTTAGTACAAGATATGTATGACTCAAAGTCCTAGTATTGAAGTTGAAAGAGCCTATATGAATAGAATTCTATATGCTAGTATAGTATAATCTTTGATGTATGCTATAGTCTGTATGAGGTCAGACATAGCCTACAGAGTGAGCCTGTAAGCAGGTATATGGACAATTCTAGGAAGACACACCGACAAGCATTGAAATGAATTCTAAGGTACATAAACGAGTCTCTGAGCATAGTCCTGATTTATTGTGGAGTCTGTGGAGATGATAGCAAAGTCGAAATCGAAGGAATTATTGACTCTGATTATGTAGGTTTCATGGATTTCAAAAAATCTATTTCTAGATATGTGTTCACTATGTTTGCCACGAAAACCAGTTAGAAAGAAACACTTCAGAAGGTTGTTGCCTTATCAACTACTGAAGCGGAATATATTGCCCTCGTTGAAGTTGTGAAAGAAGAATTATGGCTTGAAGGTTTTGCTAAGAAGCTGAAACTTTAAGGTCGAGTTATCACTGTTAAATGTGATAGTCAAAGTGAAATACACTTTCGAAGAATTCAACCTATCATGAAACAAGCACATTGATGTGAGGATGCACTTCGTCAGAAAGATAATCGAGCATGGAGAAGTCCAAGGGCTGAAGGTTTCAACTGATGACAATGTTGCTGATATGATCACCAAAACATTTTCAAGTAGAAAGTTTTTCCACGGTATGTAGTTGATAAAGCTGCATAATGAAAGTTAGTTTATTCCATGGAGTATCACCTCACACTAACACTGGTAGAGTCCTTCCATATAACGTCTTAAAATGTGTGGCCTTCAAAGATGCATGGTAATTGGTATTATACTAATACTCGGCCCAAGCCAACCACTTGGGCTAGTGTCTTGGTTTAAGCCTAGTCACACATCTTAAATAAGTATTTAAGGGCGTATGACCACCTTAGTTTTCCCATCTGAGTGAGGATGGTAAACACTATTGTACTTCAATCTAGTACATGTTTGTTTGAACATATCAAACTAGAAACTACTTTAAAAACACCTTGTCTCTGTTAGAGACTATGGAACTAGGGAAACCATGTAGCCTGACCATTTCCCTTATGAATAAATCAACAATATCCTTAGCAGTATAAGGATGGATGACAGAGAGGAAATGAACATATTTTGTTAATCTATCCACTACAATCATCACAATATCCGCTCCATTAACCTTTGGTAACCCTCTTATGAAGTCCATAGAAATGTCATTCCATGTTTGTGTCGGTATATGCAAAGGTTGTAATAACCCTCTCCAAGGCTCAAGTTTTGATATTTATTCCTTTGACCCACAATAGCAATTTTCTTGTAAGTCCTTAGTATCATGAGTGCCCACCCACAACAGTATCATGGAATACATGTAAAATCCAAGCAATTTTGGGTGATTAATTTGGAATTAATATCCTACCTTCATGATACAACCTACCACATTTGAGCTGAAACCAAGTTTGGCTACAAGGGGCTACTAACAAGGCTTGCACTATAGCCTTTAATTTTTCATCACTTTGTACTTCCTCCTCCAATCCTTCCCAAACTTTACACTGAATTGTTGTGATATGAGCATATTGAATCTATCTCGATAATCAGCTGCATTTTTTTCCTTACCTGGTTTGTATTTAACTTCAAAGTTAAATCCCAACATTTTTGAAATCAATTTTTGCTGATCTTTCCCCATAGTTTTCTGTTCAGTGGTGAACTTTAAACTTTTCTGATCAATGTGAAATTTGAAGTGTCTCCCTAGCAAATATGACCTCCACTTTTGGATAGCAATCATAATGGCCATGAGCTCCCTTTCATATACTGAATTTTGCTGAGCCCTGTCGGACAAGGTCTAACTCATGTATGAGATATGTCTCCCTTCTTGCATTAAGACAACTCATATTACTTTGCCTGAGGCATCAATTTCTAAAATGATCTCCTTTTCAAAATATGGCACAACTAACACTGGTATGGTGGTCTTGGCATCCTTAAGCTTCTCAAAAGCTTCTTGAGCCTCACTATTCCAGGTAAAACTATCCTTCATGAGTAACTGAGTTAAAGGCCAAGCAGTTTTTCCATAATTTTTCACAAATTTCTTGTAGTACCCAGTTAATCCCAAAAAAACCTCAGTCCTTTTAACTCCTTAAGAATGGGCCATTTTAACATGTCTTCTATTTTCTTAAGGTCAACTGATACACCTTTTCTAGAAATGACGTGTCCAAGATACTCGATCTCCTCCTGTGGAATTGAACATTTTTTCTTGTTAGCAAATAGTTTGTTGTTTTTTAGCACCTGCAAAGTTTAAGTCAAATGTTGCTAGTGTTCCTCCCTACCCTTACTGTATATCAGTATATCATCAAAGAAGACTAGGCAAAATTTCCTCAGAAAAGGCCTCAACATTTAACCCAAAGAGCACAACCAAGTACTCATAGTGGCCCTCATGGGTCCTAAAAGTTGTCTTGGCTACATCATCTTCCTTCATCATGATTTGATGATAGCCCGATTTTAAATCTAACTTAGAAAATATCATTGCACCTCCCAATTTCATCCAGTAGCTCCTCAATAACTGGTATAGAGAATTTGTTAGGTATTGTGACCTTATTTAAAGCCTTATAATTAGTGTAGAATCTCCACCTTCCATCTTCTTTTTTTCACCAATAAAACAAGACTTGAGAAAGGGATGGTGTTATGCCTTATGTTTCCATCCTGTACCATATCTTTTACTATTTTTTCAATCTCATTTTTGTATAAAAAGGATACCTATATGGTCTGAGATTTGGAATGGCAGGGTCACCTTGTATACAATACTTTTGTCCTCTTAGCTTCAATTTCAAGCATAACTCACCAAAGTTGGCTTCAAATGTTTCTTAGGATGGCCAACCAATCCATTCCTAGTACCATGTCAGACCCTCCTAACTCCATCAAAAAGAAATGTTGACTGAATTTCACCACCTTGCATCTGAAACTGTAACCCCCTCACACACCCCTTGATTCCTTACCCTTTCACCATTTCCAACTTCAACCACATAGATTGGAGTCTCTGCCACCTTAAAATATAACTGTCACTAACTTAGAGTCAATGAAATTGCTAGTGGCTCCGGAATCAATCAAGGTTAACACCTTTCTCTCATTCTTAGTTACCCATACCTTGAAAGATTTACTGGAAGTAAATTCTTCCCTACTTTGCAGGGACAACTGCAAAATCTTCAATTCTTCTATAATTTCACTATCCTTCAATGTTTCCTCCAGTGACTTCTTCATTCATTCTTCTTCCTCACTACAACTTTCACATAGTCTCAAACTCGTGTGTTTGAACTTACAAGTATGGTCCCTATTCCATTTGTCTCAAGATTTGAAACATAACCCTTTTTACTAGGGGTGGCAAAATGGATAGATTGGATGGATATGGATTGGATTGTTAATGGATGGATCAAAGCAATCCATTAATCAATTAACAATCCAATAAACTCTCTTAATAAAAATCCAATCAAATCCATCCATTAAAAGATAAAATCTATCTAATCCATCCATTAACATATTTCTAATGGATAGATATTCATCCAAAAAATTAATTTAAAAATTTTTAATTTAATAAGTGACAACATAATATCCAATTGATTTATAAAATGAGATGGATGGATTGAATCTATCCATATGAGTTAGTGAATGAATTGGATCAAATCCATTAAATTATTTTTTGTCTTATGAATGGATTGAATGGATATTATCTAAATAAATTTCATTACTACCTCTACTTTTTACTCCTTTCTTCCATATCTGCTGGGTCTAATCTTCTTCCTATGTATCTGTTAGTGTGCCCTGCTATTTTTTCTCACTTTCTATTTTACTATTACCCCTTCTCCAGGGTCCTTAAATTTATAAGTCACTCATATATCCTTCCACCCAATAATCTTTCTCCTTATTACTTAATTTTTTTCTTCAATTAACAAGGCACGATCCATCACCTGTTCTAGATCCTGACTGTCATAGAGCTTTAACTCGGCTTGAATTTTTTTCCTTTAATCCATTCAGAAAAATAGACCCCAAAATACCTCTCTCTTCTCTACGTAACGGAGCTACTAATTGTTCAAACTTGTCTCTATATTCCATGGTCATCTGCTTCGGGCTCAACAATGGTCTCAGTGGGTTATGCAGCAACCCAGGTTGAAACCTTCTAATCACGACTATTTTGAACTCCTCCCAGTTCCTCAATGCTGCTTGTTCTTCCCACCATTGAAACCAGTTCAACTTCCTGTCCTCCATCGCCAGCACCACAGCATTCCACATGCATCAACCACCCATACGCTTCTTCTCCCTTGAATACCGGAATCTCTAGTCGTCTCCATACTCCAAAAAAAATGTGTTTCTCTAGTTATCATTATGATGATGATGTCGCGGTCGCGATTCCCCTGACTCTGTGATGATATTGCTTCCATCGCCATCGTTGTTTCATAGGTCCTCGCATCTTTGACGCCGGTGACGTCGTTCCATGTTCTTGCACGAGTTGATGTATTTGATCAACGAACCCGAGGTCGTGATTGTTGCTCTAAAACGAGTTGATATATTTGTTCCATGGATGCCTCCATGTTACCCATCCCCATGTTACCCATCCATTTTTCTATTAGATCAATACAATTTTTCATAGCGCTTCTCGTAACGACCATCCATAGGGAAACGGAACCAGGCTCTAGATACTAAATTGATAGGATCAATTTATTAGTCTAGCAAAAAGAGTAATCAAACAGTGATAAAAATAAAGAAAGTGATGAATATTATTAACGGAATAACGCTAGAGTTCATATGGGATCTAGCAAATTATATTAACATGAAAATGGAAAGAGAATATGATAAAATGGCAGCAGAGGATCCATGTTCAATTATTCCCTACACCACTCTTCTTATGTGTCCTTTTATGCACCTTACCATATGTATCACTCCCTAACAGTCAACCCATGCCCAATAGCTACAAAAATCTTCATGTTGTCACCAACTCCTAAATTCGATACCCCGCCTTGCCAATCTTCATCACTAAACAACATCAATATGTCTCACTTGTATATCTGGATAGCGAAATTTTTGTAATTAATGATCAAGATATTGTGAGATATTCAGTTGCCAAGTTTTCACATGATGAAGAATAAAGAAAACATAAAGTTATTCCCTTCATGCAACAACCATTATCCTCAGGCCCTTGAAAAAGTATGGAAGCTCCTTCGCTTTTACCTCTTAAATTATCAGCATATTATATATAAAATATTTGACTGACATATTTTGTTATCCCGTCAACTTTCAATTGAATTTATAGTAATTAAGATTAAAATTACAATATTTGATTAGGACACTATTAGATACGCTGGCTGCTGCCGGCTAGGAATTAATTAACTAATTTCATAATGGTAGTTGAATTGAAACAGAGGCATTTGATAACGCGTTTACATATTCAACTAAAAAAAAGTGATTAATTACACAAACAAACAAACAAACCTCGTAGTTACTATTTCTTCTCCATTTTAGTGCTTTTTCATTTCAGCATTGACTTCAATTCCTGTCATCAAATCAATGTTTACTTCAATTTCGAATCATCGAAGGATACACGACGTGTTCCTCAACTTCAGAGGCAAAGACACTCGTCGAAAAATAGTTTCTCATCTCTACGCTGCCCTAAAAAATGCCGGAATTAACACTTACATCGACAATCAGCTTTTCAAGGGTACAGAGCTGGGATATCAACTATTGAGAGGAATAGAAAACTCTCGTATAGCTATCATTGTTTTCTCCAAAAACTACACTCAATCTAGTTGGTGTCTTAACGAGCTTCAAAAAGTCATGGAATGTCACAGAACTTCTGGCCAATTGGTTCTCCCTGTGTTTTATAACGTTGACCCTTCGGTAGTTCGTCACCAAAAGGGTGATTTTGGAAAGGTTTTGAGGGCCACTGCAAAAAAAGTATACTTTCGCTCAGAAGGAAAAGAAAAGATGGAAAATATGTTGTCAAATTGGAGCACTGCACTCACCCAAGCTGCTTATTTGTCTGGTTGGAATGTCACCGAATACAGGTAATCATCAACACTTTCTACTTTCTTGCTTCTTTTTATTTTATTTATTTTTTATTTTTTATTTTTATTTTTTATTTATTTTTTATTTTTTATTTTTTATTTTTATTTTTAATTTATTTATAATTTGACACGGATATCACTATATTCATTTATGTGAGTTGAATCAGTTTGCTACTTTTTAAGAGTATTGCATCTATTTGTTACAACTTTTAAGAAAAATTAGAATCTAAAAATAATTAAAAAAATGCTATAAACTATACTTATATGGATTTTAAAATAATCAATAATATAGAAGATTAACCTAAAATAAAATAAAATACAATATGTGAATTTTATAGCTAAATAATTTTATTTTTTAAAAAATATATCAAAATATCTCACTTTTTAAAAATATTTCTAAAGTACTCCAGTTAGAGTTTGAGTTTACTCAAGGACACCATTTCAATTGGTGATCATTTGTTAAGGACATAAGGGTGTCGCCAATTAAATTGGAGACACCTCATGTAGTCTCCAATTCAATTGGTGACTTGGTTATGGACTTAAAAAGGTGTCACCAATTCATTTAGAGACTCTTTAGAATTTGAAATTTTTTTACGAAAAATAAATAATATTATCATTAATTAAAAAAATTATTACATAAACTAATGTTGGCGACCGAGTGGGTCATACCAGCCACCGGTTTCACATCCCTTAAACACCCTAACTCGTTGCACTCAACCTCCTCGTTGTTGATTCACGCCAAGTGTTTGAGGAGTTGAAGTCTCATGGACATTCTCAGATGACTCCCTAAGGATTTCTTGCATTTCTATTAGGTCTTGTGTGTTGAAACTGAGTGTGCGGCCCATGCCAAAGTAGTTCGAATGTGATGAAGGGGTTATTGGTGTGCAGTCTGGACGGTTGAAGAGGAACATTGATGTGAATGATTCGTTGGTGAAAGGTTGAAAGATAGTGGTGTTTGAAAGTCATAAGGTTGTTGAGATGGTTGAGTGTGTAGGTCAGGGTATAATGTCAGAGGGTTTTGGCTATGGAAAGTTATTTGGAAGTTATGGCTATGGTATGATGTACCCTCGTTATGGCTATATCTTGATGTTGTGTTGGGGCCATAGCCATATTGGCTATGGTAAGATACCTTGGCCTCTTGAGTTCTCATCTAGCAAGTCAGCACCCAAAAGTTCCTCACAAATTGAACCATGAAGGTTTGTTGTTCCATTGACCATATTGGAGCCATAACCATAGTTATATCTTAAAATTATTTGCCAATAGAGTACTCACAATTTTCGAATTACTCATGTCAAACTAGTCTAGCACCTTTTCGACATAGGTTTTTTTGAGAAAGCCATAATTTTCTAGCATTCTTATCCCTGTGAATTTCCATACCGGTTTTTTTCCTAACATGATTTTTTAGTTCATTTACATGACATTTAAATCATGTAAATGATTACCAGCAATCAACATATCATCAACATACATTAATAGGAAATTTAATGAGTCATAATCAAGGTTCATAACATAAACACAAAAGTCATACTCACATCTTCTATAGAAAATCTGAAGTATATATGAATCAAAGTGTTTGTACCATTTCCTTAGAGACTACTTTAAATAATACACAAACCTCTTAAATTTACAAACTAATCAGTCATGTCTAATATTACCAAACTCCTATGTTTGCTCCATGTAAATTTTCCCTTCTAAATTACTATAACGAAATATTGTTTTCACATCCATGACGATTTTCTCTAGAACACCCACTTACAATCGATGACCCTTCTCCCCTTAGGAATTTGAACAAACCCCCATATCTAATTTTTCTTCAATGATTCCATCTCCTCCACCATTGTACTTGACCGGTAAGTTAGCAAGTGTACTATTTTCACCGATGTAGTGATAAGGGGAAATTCCCCGAATGTCGATCTCTGAGGACTGCGTGTAAATTTTTAGGAAAAACTTGTTATTTCAATCAGACAAAATAACCTTGGGTTTCGTTTGGCAATAGGATATAGGAACAAGTAAAATAATAGACTTTATAGATTAAAATAAGATCAATGTTAGGGAAGTGGATAAATTGCTAGTAAAGACCTTAAAGAATTCTTCTGAGATATTTGTTTCCAACCTTAAAAAAATCAAATTTCAAAAGTAGTTTTCCTTAATTCCTTAGTGAAAAACCCTTTGATGAATTTCATGCACACTAATTCCTTAGTTGCCCACGAAAATCATCAAGCAATAGTTCTGACATAAAAAACACGTTGCTACGGGATACCCCCATTCCTAGGCAATATCAACCGTAACATTAATTTGCAAAAGCATTAGGTCGAATTTCCAGACAAAACCTAATCGTAAATCAAATTCTATTCTCCAATATGAATTAACATAAAGATCGTTGAAAAATAAAAGCCATAAGGTGAACAACAAAAATCTCATAGAATAATCCCAACAAAGGTCAATACATCGCAATTTAGGAACACCCCCTAACAATTACGGGTTTAGCCACTCATAGTATTCGATAAAAACAACATGATAATTAGAAACATTACAATGGTATTAGGAGTGAATTCAATCTTCAATTTCTTCCGAGCATGAAAATCTCCTTGTCCTCCCAATTCTCCAGAGCTTCAATCTCTCGTTGTACTTTTTCGTATAATTCAAAAGTCCCTTCTCTTTTGTTAAAACACGTATCAAATAGTCTCAATTCAAACTCAGTACCAGGGAAAAACCCAAAATACCCTCAGGGATCACAAGTGTCAAAAATACAAGAAAAATATGGAATTGGGCGTTTTAACCAACACGGGCCATGTCAGGCAACACGGGCGGCCGTGTTGGCTTTCTGATATCATTTTCGCATGATTTTTTCAAGTCCCAGGTGTCTTGACACAGGCCGTGTCACACAACACGGGCACCCATGTCAGGCCACTGTTTTCCACCAAAAATCACCTTTTCTGAGCAAATACTGCAACACGGGCCGTGTCACACAACACGGGCACCCGTGTTGTGCCCCTGTTTCGAATTTGACTTCGACTCCAACACGAAAGTCGTAGCTCTCTCTCTTAGCTTTCCGGCGGTTTTTAGAACGCCTCAAACGGATTCCCGAAACTCCAGTTATGATCGTTTCCGTGCAGACTGCTAAAGATTTCACAACAAAACTCTTCCGAAATCTTGCCATTTTTCCCCGGTTTTCGATCTGCTTCTCCTTTATTGTATACCTGACCTAGAAACAGTGAAAATACCAAATAGACGCGTAAAATGTAATAAAAACAACTAAAATGCGACAAGACAAAACAAATGATTAACTGAAATAAACGGTAAAATAACGTGTAAAAACCACCGATCAAACTCCCCCAAACTTAAACCATTGCTTGACCTCAAGCAAAAAGCTTGGATAAATAATTTTCAAGTCAAACAGCACATCAAGTGAAGGGTTCAGGGTGTAAGGCGTGTTGATACTCATACGTGAGTCTTAGTTCCGATCGGCTCAAACCAGCTCTCTCGGTACTCATCCGTTAACGAAGGCATTACATAAACACATACTGCAGTAAAATTACGGACCTAAATCTCCCTTTCGGCCACCTCTCCAACTATGCTTTGGGATTAAGTCTTTTCTTTGATTTTCTACCCCTTTCATTCGGATAATCAGATTAAGGCATGCACATTTTTGCTCGAGATTTTTTTCGGTGGCACCTTTATTCTTTTTTTTTCCCGCTCACAGGCGTTTATTAGTCCACTTTGGGACGACTATAGAGATTCAACCGCCGTTAGGCTAAATAACTGGGTGAGGGTTACCCAACTTAGAAGGACAGGTTGTCTTTACGTCTTTATTCACCTTTTTTTTTGGTACCACAAGTCATTTTCAATCATGCCGGACTATCACAATGAACTAATTGGGGAATACTTCTCAAATCCGAGTACTATGACACAAATCTACACGTTGGACTCGTTTCCTTACTCCGGGGAACCTAGGGTGTTCACATTATACCTCAATTTCCAAACTTTCCCTAGTTCCTTAGTTCAAACTCCTTTTCCCTTGAACTCTAAATACTCTCTTGACTACCTTACACACAACCCACACACAAGAAAAATTCTTTTACGGTTTTCGTAGGGGCGAATATGTCGTGGTATTTATCGAACTTAAAATAAAAAGGGCTTAACTTGACAATACAAAACGGTAAAACCTCCCCTAAACTTGAACTAAACATTGTCTCAATGTTCAAGAACAAGAGAAAAAGAGGTGTACTCACAGAGCGGTCGACAGGTAATGCAGCACCTCTTCGCTGCTACCACATTTTCCCTTGCAAAATCTCATTTATTCCTGCAAAAACAATAACCACACAAAAAGAAACAACATCAATTCATAAAACCGTGGGTTGCCTCTCACGCAGCGCTTCATTTAACGTCGCATGGCTCGACGATAGACTCCCCATTATTATGGGGGGTACTTCAGCCTCCAAACTCTATTGCTCGACTTCTTCGCAACAGAATATTGTGCCGGTTCAGAGATAAGAGCAACTTGAAATGGTTTTGATCGTTCTCCCTTCTTAGTTGTGTTGATCTTCCCAACTGAAATTTTGACATCTTTCTCCTTACCTTTCTTTCGACCCTCTTGAGTTTTTAAAGTGATTTCCTCATCAAAAAATTTCAAAGTGAGCGTACCTTTTTCCACATCAATATTGCACCGACTAGTAAGCAAGAACGGCCAACCAAGTATGATCGAATTTTCTTCATCCTCGGGTATATCCATGATTTGAAAATCAACTAGGTAAGTGAAGTTATCGATTGTCACTAGAACATCCTCTGCTAGCCCATATGCCATCTTGGTTGTGTGGTCGGCAAACTTCAAGCTTGTTCCCGTATCGCTCACTTTTCCAATATCCAGCTTTTTGAAAATAGATAACGGCATGAGACTCACACTAGCACCTGAATCAATTAGGACTTTCTTAAAAGTTCGATCTTTTATAGTACACGGGATTACAACTAGTCCAGGATCCTTCATCTTGCTGGGTATTTTCCTTTCTTGTGCTATTTCCTTGCATTGCTCAGTTGTGGTCTTCGATTCTTCACCCATTGGTCTCTTTTTCCCTATAACCTCTTTCATGAATTTCTTGTACAAAGGCATTTTCTCAAGTGCTTCAAAGAACGACATGTTGATTTCCAATTTGTTGAACATTGCTCGGGAGGGTTCCTTCTTTGCAACTTTTTGAGGGAACGATAATTTGATTTTCGGTGTGGCCTCCTCTTTCTTTTTCTCCCCAGTTGACTTTTCAGATAGCACAGCTTCTTCTGGTTCTTTTATTTTTTCTCTTACCTCAAGTTCCACCTCTATGCATTCTTCCTCCTTTGTTTCCTCCTCTTCTATCACTTTCTGATTTCTTGTGGTGACAACATTAATACTCTCTTGATTTTTCAGATTCGGTACTGTCGCGCTCGGGAGGGTTCCTTGAGTGTGTGTTGAGAGGTGTTGGGCTATCTGTCCCATCTGCGACTCAAGGTTTTTGATGGAAGCTGTGTTTTTCCTTTGAATGTTTTGGGTCTCTTATTGGAATTGCATACTTTAAGCTGCCATTCTTTCAATAGCTAACTCCCATTCTGCTTTTTGAGGGGCCTGTTGTTGTTGTTGTTGTTGTTGTTGATATGGAGGTTGGTTTTGGTCTTTCCAGGAAAAATTAGGATGATTCTTCCATCCTGGATTATAGGTCTGAGAATACGGATTGTTCTACCTCAAAACTTTTATCTCTTCGACTTGTTGAGTAGTAGCAAGACAATGCACAGTAAAACGGGGACCATTACAAACCTCACAACTCACAACTTGGACCGATTGAACTTGAGCTCCAGTTGCAGTACTCACATTCATCCCTTTAAGCCTTCTTTCCACTTCGGCCTTGATTTGATCTTCCATGTTCACAACTTGTTCCGCTAGTTTCAAATCAATCTTACCCTCTGGTTGGTTCACAGTGCGATCATACAACTCAAGATGCTCGTTGACGGCAATTGCTTCTATAATCCTCTTGATACCAGTGGCTGTTGAGAAATTAGTTGAGCCACCGGCAGCAGTATCTATAAGCTGTTTTATCTTGATTCTCAAACCATTCACAAAATTCTGCATCTGCTCAGTTGCATCCATGTTATGAGTTGGGCATGCAGTCAAACACCTCTTAAACCTCTTGTATGCATCTCCCAGAGATTCCCCTTCTTTTTGTTTGAAGTTGACAATGTCGTACCTTTTTCGAATAAACACTGAAGCAGGGAAATACTCATTAAGGAATGCAGTTTCCATCTCTAGCCATGTGGTAATACTCCCAACTGGAAGTGAATAGAACCATTCTTCCGCATCATTGGTCAGTGTGAATGGAAACATAACAAGTCTCTTGGCCTCTTCGGAGTGACCTTCTATCTTCAAAGATGTGGAAGTCGTTAAGAATCTTTGTAGATGCTTGTTTGCGTCTTCATTGATTCTTCCTGCGAAAGGCTTGCTCTCCAGCTGGCAAATGGTGGACGGATGTAGCTGAAAGTGTGACACATTCACCGATTGATTTACGATAGTCATCCGGTTTGGTTGAGCATTGACCCCTCCATAGTCTCCCAAAAGTCTTTCAGGCTGAGGTGGATTCTCATCCATTTGAACAGTTTCTGGTGTTGTCTCCCTCTCTGCTTCTGAATCACTATTCACAAATACAACTTCTTCGTTTTCTGCAATTTTGGCTTTTCTACGTATGGAGTGCAACAATCTTTCAGGTTCTGAGTCAAAAGAAAATAAAGCTGAGGTCTTACCTCGCATACACTGGTTAGGAAATTATTAGTAATAACAGAAATATAATCAGAAAAATAATTTAAAATTTTAGTCACAGAGTGACAAAATTCTAATTGAACGAACAAGATATTTAAAAATTTTGGCAGTCCCCGGCAACGGCGCCAAAAACTTGACTGATAAATTAGCAAGTGTACTATTTTCACCGATGTAGTGATAAGAGGAAATTCCCCGAATGTCGATCTCTAAGGAGTGCGTGTAAATTTTTAGGAAAAACTTGTAATTTCAATCAGACAAAATAACCTTGGGTTTCGTTTGGCAATAGGATATAGGAACAAGTAAAATAATAGACTTTATAAATTAAAATAAGATCAATGTTAGGGAAGTGGATAAATTGCTAGTAAAGACCTTAAAGAATTCTTCTGAGATATTTGTTTCCAACCTTTAAAAAATCAAATTTCAAAAGTAGTTTTCCTTAATTCCTTAATGAAAAACCCTTTGATGAATTTCATGCACACTAATTTCTTAGTTGCCCACGAAAATCATCAAGCAATAGTTCTGACATAAAAAACACGTTACTACGGGATACCCCCATTCCTAAGCAATATCAACCGTAACATTATTTTGCAAAAGCATTAGGTCGACTTTCCAGACAAAACCTAATTGTAAATCAAATTCTATTTTCCAATATGAATTAGCATAAAGATCGTTGCAAAATAAAAGCCATAAGGTGAACAACAAAAATCTCATAGAATAATCCCAACAAAGGTCAATACATCGCAATTTAGGACCACCCCCTAACAATTGGGGGTTTAGCCACTCATAGTACTCGATAAAAACAACATGATAATTAGAAACATTACAATGGTATTAGGAGTGAATTCAATCTTCAATTTCTTCCAAGCATGAAAATCTCCTTGTCCTCCCAATTCTCCAGAGCTTCAATCTCTCGTTGTATTTTTCGTATAATTCAAAAGTCCCTTCTCTTTTGTTAAAACACGTATCAAATAGTCTCAATTCAAACTCAGTACCAGGGAAAAGCCCAAAATACCCTTAGGGATCACAAGTGTCAAAAATACAAGAAAAATAGGGAATTGAGCGTTTTAACCAACACGAGCCGTGTCAGGCAACACGGGCGGCCGTGTTGGATTTCTGATATCATTTTCGCATGATTTTTTCAAGTCCCAGGTGTCCTGACATGGGCCGTGTCACACAACACGGGCACCCGTGTCAGGCCACTGTTTTCCACCAAAAATCACCTTTTCTGAGCAAATACTGCAACACGGGCCGTGTCGCACAACACGGGCACCCGTGTTGCGCCCCTGTTTCGAATTTGACTTCGACTCCAACACGAAAGTCGTAGCTCTCTCTCTCTCTTAGCTTTCCGACGGTTTTTAGAACGCCTCAAACGGATTCCCGAAACTCTAGTTATGATCGTTTCCGTGCAGACTGCTAAAGATTTCACAACAAAACTCTTCCCAAATCTTGCCATTTTCCCCGGTTTTCGCTCTGCTTCTCCTTTATTGTATACCTGACCTAGAAACAGTGAAAATACCAAATAGACGCGTAAAATGTAATAAAAACAACTAAAATGCGACAAGACAAAACAAATGATTAACTAAAATAAACGGTAAAATAACGTGTAAAAACCACCGATTTGTACTCATCCACTTATAAACAACTAAGATGTGTGTCTTTCTCCTGGCTAGCTATAGGCTCTCGAAAGGTGGAAGGGTCTGAAGAACTAGTAAGACATGTATAGACTACTAAGTATTCATACCTATGTCTTTTTGGTGGCTTGGTTGAGTGATGCTTGATGTCATGCACAAGAATATAATCTAGCACTCCACTTGAAACTTCAAGTCCATGGTCAATTTCAGTATCAGAGCCTAGTTCCTCTTGCAATTAATGAACTGCGTGCATAATGTTCACTAGTGGCAGATTAACAATCACGTAAATCGTCTATTTCTTTAAAGTTTCTCCTTTAGATGTTAACACATTTATTGCAATTGTCTGCTTTAACTTTAACTGCTTCTCAATTACCACATTTATGATGATAACCATCTTGTTTTTAATTGGATCCCATCCCTTAAACCCCTTCACAAATTTTATGTAACCGACAAAGACACACATCTTTGACTTTGGATCAAGTTTAGATCGATCTTCACTAGATATATACACATAAGTTGGACACCTAAAAATCCTTAATTTGTCAAGATTAATTGGATTATCTGTTCATACCTCTTTTACAACATTCCCCTCCAATGAAGCATGTGGTTTGTTGATAAGATACCACATCATGTAAACTTATTCTACCCAGAAACCTTTTGAAGGTCCAATATTCATCAAGAGACATCTTGCCCTTTCAGTTAGATACTTATTCATTCTCTCTGCCATACCGTTTTGTTGTGGTATCTTACAAATTGAGAAATGTCTTTGAGTATCAAATTCTTCACAAGACCTCTTGAAATTCGAATAAGTGTACTTTGTCCCATTATCTGACCGAAAATACTCGATTTTTTTTTTCATTTTTAATCCTCAATCTTGGCCTTTCACAACTTGAATTTGGTAAAGACTTCGAAATCCTTCTTCAAGAAATACACTAAAAACTTGCGAGAAAAATCATAAGTGAAAATCACAAAATACTTGGAACCACCCATGAGAACCTCTTTAGTAGCCCCCACATATCTGAATGCACATAGTATAAAATTCAATCTATTTTGTGCTTTCCATCCATGAACCAATCACATAACTATTTTCCAAGTACACAATACTTACGAAAATTCATTTTGCAACTACGAACACCCTTCAATAAATATCTTGTATGAAGTTCCATCATCTCACACTCATCGAGATGACCTGGACGTATATACCATTGTTTGGTTTCATATTATTAGACTTAACTGATGCAACATCGCCTACAATAGTTTTTGCAAAATGTTTGTAGATGTTACCTGCATTCCTCATTGATCTCATCACAATCAATTCACCCCTGATAACCTTTATAATGTCCATATCTCCATTAGAACGGTAGGATAAACCATTTTGCTTATAGAGTACCTAGATAAATTTAGTTCTTCGTCAATTCTAGAACATATCTCACATTGTTTAATGTTCACACACCACCATCATCAATGAAAACTTAATTTTTCCTATTCTAGTGACAGTACATGCTTTCTCATTACGTAGATAAATAACTCCAATATTACCTGGCTTAAATATAGAGAACCATTCTCGGTGTGGCGTAATGTAGTAAGAGCAAATAAAGTCAAGAATTCATTCATTTGCGCACTTGCTGGATGAAACACAAAACATATATATTTCACTGTTAGAATCATCAATTTGAACCACATTTGGAGAACTGGATGAACCCTGATTTCTATTTGGATGGTCCCTCTTCCAATGCTCAGTTTGTTTGCAACCATAACACTCAACTATTTTCTAATTCTCAAGTTTATGCTTCTTCTTTCTAGAACCTTCATTTCCCTTGTTCCGCCCATGATCTTGACCCTATTTCACATACATATTGTCTTAAGTTCCTTACTCTACACTTTGTCTTCTTTGAGAATGAGACAAAAATGTATTAGTAATCACATCAACAATGATAATGTCTTTCTTGTAGGTAAGAGTAGTCACTAAGTGGTCATAAGAACTTGGTAATGAGCATAACAGTATATTTGCCTTATCTTCATAATCAATATTCACCCCAAGCGTCACTAGATCGGTGATTATATTGTTAATGATATTGACATGTTATTTCAAATTAGATCCTTGCTGCTTCTTCAAACTATATAGTTTCTAATTCTTGAATAATTCGTTCGTCAACGTCTTTGACATATAATAACTCTACAATTTGGTCCAAACCACCTCCAGGGTCGTCAAGTCCAAGATATGATATACCACCTCTTCTGAATTACATATGCAAATCAATCTTGCGACCTTCTCCTTCATATTTTCCCAAACAGTATCCTCCATGTCGATCGGGTTTGTCTTACACATCACTTTATGTAAATTTTAGTGACCTATTAGATCCTAAACTCTCCTTTGCCATAATCTAAAACTACTTGTCCCGTTGAACCTTATTACTTCGAATTCAGCACCAGGGATTAATCATCATATGATACCAATTATTATAATATAAACTAGTATAGAAGATTAAAAAAGAAACAAAAATAAAAGACAATGAACACGATTGATCTTTCTTAATGAAGTTCAGCTAATGGTGCCTACCTTTGCGACTATAGAGCAGTTATAGTTCCCTTTATTTATATACTTGTCAAAAAGTACATAATCTGTGGCACCTCTATGTTGGTTAGGATGGTCAGAGGCCTTAGTGATTTTAAGTTGTTTAGGGCTTGCTCATGGGGTGAGAAACCTAGTTCGATGAAGTTTTTGGCTATGGAAAGAGAAAGATCACGTGAGATGAGAAACTCTATGTTCTTAGTGGTATTCCGTGTGTATTTGAGTTGTATTTTCTCATGCTATATATAAAGTATTTATAAAGGCTTATGATACTAGAATTAGGGGACTCCTAAGAAGTGGTAACCGCTACACTTTGACTAGGAGAGCTATTGAACACCTACTTCTTAGGGAGTTATTGACATGACTTCGCACATGAAGTTATGGAGTAAGTAAACGTCATTGTCCATGTTTTCTCTTAGGGTGATCCCTTTGCTATGTGAGGGATATGCTTCAGGCGATACATTATGGGGCAGGCGCCTAGTGAAGGAAAGATAGATGCCGCCTCATTAGGGAGTCCTTGCAAATATATCACTTCCCAGTCCCTTAAGCATTAGGGTTTGTAAAGGACAAAGTGTTTTAAACTCTTTATTTCTTTTAGTTAAATCTGTAGTTAGGGGTGAGTCCATTAGTTAAGGGTGAGTCCCTCAGTTAGAAGGGAATCATCACCCCCCTTTCAGGTGTTTTTAGCATATCTTATATGTTAATCGAGGGATGTCAAAATTAGTCAAGTGATCTAGAGACATCAAAAAGTCAGTTAGTTATGAAATCCTGATCTTTCAATGGGAAATAAGTGCAAATGGCATTTATTATTGCTTGTGAATTGTGATGATTTTCCTAGAGAAACCCAATCTAGTTTAGTTCCTCACATGTGTCCCTAACGCGTGGAACCATTTCCATTTGCTGCAATAGTTAAGATATTAGTTAGACATGTCACTTGAGTTATAGGTTTTTCCCTATAAAGGGCTCTAGCTTACTTTTCGGGAAAACATTTTCCTCTTCCTTCCCTTTTAGGGTCTGTTTGGTTCAAATGAGGGGGAGGGGAGGGGAGGGATTTTAATGAAGGGGAGGGGAGAGGAGGGGAGGTGAAGGAATTTTTTAATCAAATAAGTGTTTGGTTCAAAAGAGAGGAGGGGAGGGGAGGGGAGGAATTTTAATTAAAAATGTGTTTGGTTCAGAAGGGGAGGGGAGGGGTTTTATTAATAATTTACATTTTTATCCTTATGATCTTATATAAGTCATACGATATTAAAATGTGAAAAATTCGTGCGTATTTTTGTTGGTAATAAAATTTTTAATATTGAGTGATTAAAAAAATATTTATTTGTCACATAAAGTTAAAAAATTGAGTATAATTGATTCGACTTATAACTTTCCAACATAAATTAAACTATATGTCAATAACATCGTTTAAATTATGATGAATCATATAACAAAACAAATATATAAAATAACATATTACTAAATATTAATGGTTCAAAATATTTAATAAAATGAATAAACAAAAATAAATAAAATGATATGGTTTACAATTTGATATAAAAGAAAATATGATAGAGTACAGAACAAAATTAAAAGAAAAAAACGAATATAACGAAACATAATTTTTTTATAAAAAAAAAAACAATCATTATGATTTATATTAATTATAAAAATTATAAAATAATTTGAAGGTGGAGAACAATTATAATAAGTTGATGAAAACAATCGAGAAAAAACAGTAACACAAAAGATAACAAATAGTTTTGAAATAATAAAATTAAACTGGGGATATTTTAGTAAATATAATAAATTTTAAATACTAAAACTCATATTCCCTCCCCTCCCCTCCAAATCCCCCCAATTCGGAGGGAACCAAAAAATGTGTTTTGGAGGGGTTTTGCTCCCCTCCCCTCCCCTCCTCTCCCCTCCTAAAATTTGAACCAAACATATTTAATTAAAAATTTCCCCTCCCCTCCCCTCCCCTCCCCTCCATCTACCCCGAACCAAACACACCCTTAGGGTCTGTTTGGTTCAAATGAGGGGGAGGGGAGGGGAGGGATTTTAATGAAGGGGAGGGGAGGGGAGGGGAGGTGAAGGAATTTTTTAATCAAATAAGTGTTTGGTTCAAAAGAGAGGAGGGGAGGGGAGGGGAGGGATTTTAATTAAAAATGTGTTTGGTTCAGAAGGGGAGGGGAGGGGTTTTATTAATAATTTACATTTTTATCCTTATGATCTTATATAAGTCATATGATATTAAAATGTGAAAAATTCGTGCGTATTTTTCTTGGTAATAAAATTTCTAATATTGAGTGATTAAAAAAATATTTATTTGTCACTAAAGTTAAAAAATTGAGTACAATCGATTCGACTTATAACTTTCCAACATAAATTAAACTATATGCCAATAACATCGTTTAAATTGTGATGAATCATATAACAAAACAAATATATAAAATAACTTATTACTAAATATTAATGGTTCAAAATATTTAATAAAATGAATAAACAAAAATAAATAAAATGATATGGTTTACAATTTGATATAAAAGAAAATATGATAGAGTACATAACAAAATTAAAAGAAAAAAACGAATATAACGAAACATAATTTTTTTTTATAAAAAAAAGACAATGATTATGATTTATATTAATTATAAAAATTATAAAATAATTTGAAGGTGAAGAACAATTATAATAAATTGATGAAAACAATCGAGAAAAAACACTAACATAAAAGATAACAAATAGTTTTGAAATAATAAAATTAAACTGAGGATATTTTAGTAAATATAATAATTTTTAAATATCAAAACTCATATTCCCTCCCCTCCCCTCCAAATCCCCCCAATTCGGAGGGAACCAAAAAGTGTGTTTTGGAGGGATTTTGCTCCCCTCCCCTCCCCTCCCCTCCCCTCCTAAAATTTGAACCAAACATATTTAATTAAAAATTTCCCCTCCCCTCCCCTCCCCTCCCCTCCATCTACCCCGAACCAAACACACCCTTAGAACTTTCATTTTATTTAATCGGAAAAAATAGTCACATGAGTTTTTCTTTAAGTTCAAATAGGAGAAAAGGAGATAACATGGTTTGTCATTCTCTCAGGGATCTAAACATTGTTGTTTTTAGCCTCTTCCCTCTCTTCAGAAACTAAAGCCTAGTAAAAAAGCAAAATATCTTCATGTTCGAGACATTGCTTCTCTATATTCAAAATCTGACATGATTGCGAGGTTCTGTCAGGATATTGTATTTTCAAGTACAGGACACGAAGAAGACGTAATCCTAGGGCCCTGTTCAGAAACAGAAAGAGCCAACATGGGAACCATGATGCTCTTTATTTTTACTTGCATCTTCCTATCATTCATAAGTTGAGGGTTTGGATTCCTTTTACGCCTTTTGAGGCAAACTTCCTGGTGAGCGTTAATGCCCCCTTCCTAGATCACGCTCAACGTGGGAAACATTCTCAGGAATTTTGAGATCATTTGTTGTAATCTAGACGTCTCTTATACTGTCAGGATATTCCTTCCTTTTTTGGCGTAGAAATCCTCCCCATCTGTGGTTGAATAACTTTGCTCTTTATCAAGTAGGCGCTTGTTGGAACTGTACCAAGAGCCTTATGAGGATTAGAAAATGAATTCTTGTGGGTCAGAGGGCAAGATGATGTCTCTATGGTGATCACTGGATGACAAGTGTCTTTCGCTTTCCTCTATCATGGACAAAAGATCCTCAGCTCATCAAAGGGATGGACTTCAGCGCCCTTTCCTGCGTTTATCGAGAGGTGATATAGATTTTAATATGCTTCTAGCTCATAACCTCTCGTACTCTAAGATTTATGGTATGAAATGAAATTTCTGGCCTGGTCCATTCTTTACAGTTTTATACATTTTAACACCACATTTTTGTAGAAGACATGTCTAGAATCTTGGTCGACGACAAGAGATAGCGCTTGGTTCGGATGCAAGAAAAATAAATACCAACGACTATGCCCTTCCCTAAGGATTTAACCGTGGCTAGAGAAAGCGACAATGCGAGACATCTCGTGGTGGTGAAGCTCTCCCATAGAAGGCCACCGGATATCCAGTAAAGGAGTAAAGATAGATGGCGGACCTGTTCCCTTAACGAGAGCTTCTTAACCCTCATTGTGGAGTGACCCTTTTTTTGATGCAGTAGAGATTTCTGGGCGTTGCCTTTCTTTCTCTTAGAATTTTCCTAGTGAATATCATTTAATTTGCAATGATTATCCTTCCTTTTTCATGAACATGTTGGAGGTTCAAATGTTGAGATTCCTCCAAGTGGAGAGAGTCCAACAAAAAAACATCTCCAAACGATCAGTGAGTTGCAGCCCAAGATAAACTTTATAATAGGGAGAGTACAAAAGCGTCAAGAGATGGTGACAATTATGGTGAAG
Source organism: Lathyrus sativus (assembly GCA_963859935.3). Taxonomy (NCBI): domain Eukaryota; kingdom Viridiplantae; phylum Streptophyta; class Magnoliopsida; order Fabales; family Fabaceae; genus Lathyrus; species Lathyrus sativus. The sequence continues at coordinate 10,812,027 of OZ012738.1, read as the reverse complement.
GAACAAGATAGTTTGAGGTCCCTCACCCACGAGGTGGCTTCGAAGGCTCTGGCCTGCGTTAAGGAAGGGAAGCATTTAGAGAGATTGCTTCAAGAAACCCTTAGTTCCCTAAAAGATCTGAAGGAGGAAGCATCATTTCTCAAGGATGAAGTGGTGGTTGTTGGGTGAGAATATTGAGTATGAACGGTCTAGAGGATGGATGAATACACCTTCAGATGCAAGCCGCAAGTGCACAACAATGTGAAATAGTAAAAGATATCAAACCACAAAGAGATATATTTTAGTACCGATTTTTATTCTAACAATGTGCAGCTAAAGCGGTCGAAGTATTCGGGAGTTCAAAATGCAAAGAAATGAAATTACCAGAATAACGAAGCTGGACATGGGTGTTAATCTATCTCGACATACCAATTGGCTTTCCAAAATCAAATACGAGAAAAACAGAAGAGTTATAGAAAAAATAGATAAAAATGTATAACACCTACTTTCACGGCGTGTGTACTCTATCAGATGAATGATTCATCTACTTTCGCTAGCCCGTATCTTTTGGCACGACTATAAAAGTTTCTCAATCTAGAGCGAGACACCTTGTCACGTGGATGCCTTGAACGTGACTTTCTCAACCAGGAGTGAGACGCCTTGTCAGTGGCACTACAACTTAACTATTTAGAAATCCACTCTCGGATGTCAAATCATTACCTTTCAGTACATGATTAGTATTTAGGTTGCCTTTTCTTTCACAACCAACATTTAAATTTCTGGATTCTAAAATAAAAATTATTCTTGTTTTTCTCGTTATCCGTATAAGAGAAATTCAGCTAGAATTTCTCATGAGATAAGTCTCACGAATCCTTGTTTCTAATAGATTACTCACTCACGACGATATTGATCGCAAATAAATAAGAAATAGACATAGCATGTAAATTCTAACAAATAAATAAGAAATAGACATAGCATGTAAATTCTAACAAATAAATTAAAGGTGATAGAAATGGAGAGGATTAACCTTATGAAAATAATAACTTAAAATATAAAACGAAGCTCCAAAGATCCTTGAGTGCCCTTACACTAGAGTAGAAGCTACGACAAAATTGATCATCAAAATCTTAGAACAAAAACTCAATGTTAAAAGTAAACTTAGAATGTGAAATCGTAAAGTTTGGTTATGATTAACAATGCTTCAAGGATCTTTTATAGCCACTAACTACATTCATGGCCCTAAATTTGTGTAAATGATACTAATGATCATTAAGTACTTGAATTGGAACAGCTTGGCAGCACCAAAGATCACAAAACGTCCAAAACATCAAAAATTTGAAATTAACGCTTGAGTGAACGAACACAGGCAGTGTCATGAAACATTGCCTGCCCGTGTTGTTCTCTGGACAAATAGGAGGAAGTCTGGGAATAACACGACCTGTGTCAGGGAAAACAGTCGGCCTGTGTTATTCCCTGGTCTGATGAATGGGTGCAACTCTTTGGGCCAACATGACCTGTGTCAGCTGATATTGCCCAACCATAATGGCCCTGGGTCTTTTGAATGAGAGGACTTCCTTTTTGTGCGTTTTTTAATATTTTTCGCTTCAGCTTGATATAACACTCCCTTATTACCTGAAAATAGCAAAAACACACCAAAATGTATAAAAGTAGAATAAAACAAGGAAATAAAGCATAGTAAATGCGCATAGTGACACACAATAAGCGGTGTAAACACCACTTTTTACCTCCCAAAATTAAAATTCATTTGAGAATGGTTTTTATCAGAATTTCAAAAAAAAACATGATGTTTTGCATGGCGGAAGCAGAGTTTAGTCTTTCCCAATATGTGCTCATTATTTGTGTTTTATAATTATGATCATCAAAGGAGTGAAGGTGAACTAGTGCAGCACATTGTTGAAGATGTTTTGGCAAAACTAGACAGTACAGTCTTGTCTATTACTGAATTTCCAGTTGGATTGGAATCCCGCGTGCAAGAAGTGAATGACTTTATTGAAAATAAACTAAAGAAAGTTTGTGTGATAGGGATATGGGGGATGGGTGGATCCGGTAAAACAACCACAGCTAAAGCTATCTACAATCAAATTCACCATAAATTTGTTGATAGATGTTTTGTTGAAAATGTTAGAGAAGTATGTGAAAAGGAAAATAGAGGGATTATTCATTTGCAACAACAACTACTTTCAGATATCCTGAGCACAAAGGAGAAAATACATAGCATTGCATTAGGAACAACTAAGATTGAGAAAAGATTTCAAGCAAAAAAGGCACTCATTGTACTAGATGATGTGACCACATTCGAACAATTAAAATCTCTCTGTGGAAATCCTAAATTGTTTTGTCCGGGAAGTGTATTAATTGTTACAACTAGAGATGTACACCTACTTAATTTATTTAAGGTTGATTATGTATGCACAATGAAAGAAATGAACGAAAATGAGTCCCTTGAGCTTTTCTGTTGGCATGCTTTTAGAAAACCTAATCCAATCAAAGACTTCCATGAGCTCTCAAGAAATGTAGTTGCTTATTGTGGAGGATTACCGGTTGCTCTTGAAGTCCTTGGTTCTTCCTTATATGAGAGAACAAAAGAAGAATGGATAAGTGTACTGTCAAAACTAAAGAGAATTCCCAATGATCAAGTGCAAGAAAAGTTGAGAATAAGTTATGATGGTTTAAAGGATGATATGGAAAAGGATATATTTCTTGACATATGTTGTTTCTTTATCGGCAAGGACAGAGGTGATGTTACAGAAATATTAAATGGATGTGGACTTTATGCCGGTATTGGAATAACTGTCCTTGCAGAGAAGAGCCTTGTAAAAATTGGAAAGAATAACAAGCTTGGAATGCATGATTTAATAAGAGACATGGGAAGAGAAATTGTTCGTGAAAGTTCAGCAAAAGAGCCTGGCAAGCGAAGTAGGTTGTGGTTTCGTGAGGATGTACATGACGTGTTGACAAAAAATACGGTAAGAACTTTCTCAAAATAATTTTGATACTTTTGATCTTCCTCCAAAATCTTTTCAAGATCAAAGGATCTCTTTGCTTCTGAATTCTTTTTCTCTTATAAATAATAGCTGAAAAATTTTTGATGCATGATTAGAGTGTGTTTTCCCTGTCATGCTCATTACAAGTGTTCTTGAGCTGCACCTCTGCAAGTTTATTTATCATTTGCTAGCAAGCAAACAAAAACAGTTTATCCTTACTCTTTTCTTTTGTTTTCCTTCACATGTAGGGAACAGAAACTGTTGAGGGATTGGTTTTGAAGGTGCAAAGAACCAATAGAGTCATCTTAACTAGGGACTCTTTCAAGGGTATGAGGAAACTGAGACTTTTAGAACTTGATCATGCTGTCCTCACTGGAGGTTATATGTATCTTTCCAAAGAACTAAGGTGGGTCTCCTGGCAAGGATTTACCTTCAACTATTTACCCGACGACTTTTATCAGGGAAATCTAGTTGTTATTGATGTAAAATACAGTAGTATCAAACAAGTGTGGAAGGAAGCCAAGGTATAATATTTTCTTCTCAAACTCATAGTTTTATTACAGTAGCATTTGTTCCCGCCTCTCTAATTTTTCTTTTGAACATTTATCTTTTTGTAGTTGTTGGATAAACTAAAAATTCTGAATGTCAGTTATTCTAGATACTTGAAAAGCACCCCTGATTTTTCAAAATTGCCAAATCTAGAAAAGCTTATTATGAAGAATTGTCCATGTTTGTCCGAGGTACACCCGTCCATCGGAGATCTCAAGAATATTCTTCTAATAAATTTGAAGGACTGTACTGATCTAGTAAACCTCCCAAGGAAGATCTATCAATTGAAAACTTTGAAAACTCTCATACTTTCTGGTTGTTCAAAGATTGACAAGTTGGAAGAAGACATAGTGCAGATGGAATCTTTGACGGCGCTGATTGCAAAAGGTACATCGGTAAAGCAAGTTCCCTATTCATTACTAAGATTGAAAAGCATTGGATATATATCCCTGTGTGGATATGAAGGATTATCACTTCATGTATTTCCTTCTCTCATTTGGTCTTGGATGTCATCAACTGTAAATTCCCTACCTCGTACTTCTCCATTAAGAGGCATTTCATTGTCTTTAGTTTCCTTGGATGTAAAGAATAATAATATGGGTTATCAATCATCAATGCTGGCCAGCTTGTCAAAACTTAGAAGTGTTTGGGTTCAATGTCAGTCAGAGATTCAACTATCTCGAGAATTAAGAAAGTTTGTTGATGATCTATATGATGTGGACGAGTTGAAAACAACATCTCATGGATCACAAATCTCAAATCTTCCTTTTAGGTCACTTTTGATTGGAATGGGAAGTTTCCAGTCAGTAATTGACACTCTTGGCCAGAGAATATCACAGGTTGTTTTTCTTCTATGATTCTCCTCACTTACAGTCTGATTATCAAATACACACACACACACACACACACACACACACACACACATATATATATATATATATATATATATATATATAACTCACAATCTCACAATAACTAGGTTGCTAGACAATATTTATATACAACTATTGAATATTGAAACTGTCAGCATATAAGTTTTGTTTTGTTTTCTTTTGGTAAGTGATTTTGTATTTTAATAGTATAACAATTAGTTAATTACATAGTTAACTGATCGTATGCTCGTGATTCAGGGATTGACAACCAATGATTCCAGTAACTTTTTCCTTCCGGGTGACAACTATCCTTCTTGGTTAGCCTATAAAGGTGAAGGAACTTCTGTACTTTTTCGAGTTCCTGAGGATAGTGATGGTAGCATGAAAGGGATAATCTTATGTGTTGTTTATTCATCACCATCTGAAAACATGGTATCTGAATGTCTTGCTAGTGTCTTGGTTATTAATTACACAAAGTGCACCATAAAGATATACAAGCGAGACACGATAATGTCTTTTAATGATGAAGATTGGAAGGGTTTAACATCAAATCTAGAGCCCGGCAACAATGTAGAGATATTTGTAGCTTTTGGGCGTGGATTGATTGTTAAGGTGACAGCTGCCTATCTAATATACGATCATTTAGTTACTACGGAAGTTGACCCATCAATTAACATTGAAATGGAGCCACCACAAGAAGATCAGTTGCAGCCACCGCCTAATGCTAAAATGGAGCTATCATCGAATGTGAAAATGGAAACATCTCGGAAGCCAAATAAATATATCTTTACAAGACTTGCAAAGAGAATAAGACAATGTTTGTGCTTGAACTGATGTAGAGGTTCGTATTTCGTTGTTGTAATTGTACTATTTTATATACAGAGAAGAGACTTCATGTAGTTATTGTTTGTTTCAATTAATGTCATTCAGAAACTCCTCTTAAAAGTTAGGGTGAGTCATATCGTAACCCTAATAGATACAAAAAGTTAGTTGGAAAACTGAATTATCTCTTGTTGCAAGGTCAAGTATAGAGACAAAATTTCATGCTATGGCCTGCACTACTTAGGAATAATTTTTAGCTCAATGGTACTTGAAAACAATGTATACTTTCTCTTCTTAATTCTCAATGCTTAACCAATACATTTTACCACTAAGATTCTTAAACAAATGACTAGTTATAGTTATGAATTATCTACCGAATGTGATCGAATTGTTGAGGTCTCAAGAGAGTTCCATATTAGGACAACAGGCTTGCACAATAAAAAAATTACTGATATCTCAATTCTGGTTCAAGCATAAATATTCTCTCACTCTCTTTATAAGTCGTGTAAAGTACTTTCTATTTTTCTTCGGTAATGGTTTGTTTTTTACCACACGCGATGGTTCCATTTTCACATCGAGTGGTGGTTGTACTTCCTCTTCAGCTGATGGCTCAGTCTTCACATTATGTGATGATGGCTCAGTCTCCACATTAGGTGATGATGGCTCTTTCTTCACATTAGGTGATGGTTGCACTTCCACTTCATGTAACGGCTCAATTCCTGCTTCACTAGATGTCTCAGTTTCCATAGCATTTGACTGATCATATATTAGATAGACAGCAGTCTTTCTAACAATCCATCCTTGTCCAATAGCTACAAAAATCTCCACATTGTCACCAACTCCTAAATTTGATACCACACTTTGCCAATCTTCATCATTAAATGACATTACTGTGTCTCCTTTGTAAATATGGATAGTAAATTTTGTGTAATTAATAATCAAGACATTAGTGAAAGATTCAATTGCCATGTTTTCAGGTGTTGATGAATAAAGAACACATAAAGTTATTCCCTTCATCCCACAATCAGCATCCTCGGGAACTTGAAAGTGTACCGAAGGTCCTTCACCACTATAGGCTAACCAAGAAGGATAATTGTCACCCGGAAGGAATGAATCATTACAATTGGTAGCCAATCTCTGTATCACGAACATATGCTTAGTTATTTATGTAATTCTAATTATGCTATGCAAATGGACATTTTCTTCTGTTTATTTTGTCATAATAGTGTACTAAAAAGAAAATTATATACAAGGAAACTGATAGAATAAAAAAATGTACTAATAAATAGATATAGAAGTTAAAGTTAAACAACAATGTCAAGTAGAAAAAGAAGAAAATACTATAACGGATAGTAAAGGTGGGAGGATAAAGAAGGAACCTGTGATAAGCTCTTCTCAAGAGTATCGATGACAATGTGGCAACTTCCGATTCGAATCAAAAGAGATCTCAAGGAAAGCTTGGAAATTTGTGATGCATGTGATGTTCTCAGTTCAGTAAGACCTGCACCATATAGAGAATCGAGAAGTCTTCTGAATTCTTGTTTCAGTTGAATCTTCGAGTCACATTGTACCGAAACACTTCTTAGTTTTGAACAGCTGCTAAGTAACTCTGATTGATAGACCAAATCCAAATTATTAGTTTCTATGTTCAGGGAAACAAGAGACATTGGGATACCATCAAAAGGAGGAATGTGTGATAAGGAATTCATTGTTGGTGACATCCAAGACCTAATAAGAGATGGAAAAACATCACGCGATAATCCTTCATATCCACATAGGGATATATATCCGATACTTTTTAATCTTAGTATTGAAATGGGAACTTCTTTTACAGATGTATCTTTCGCAATCAGTGTTGTCAAGGATTCCATTTGCCCCATGTCTTCTTCCAACTTGTCAATCTTTGAACAACCGGAAAGGATGAGAGTTTTCACTGATGACAATTGATATATCTCTCTTGGGAGATTGCTTAGGCTTGTACAATCCTTCAAATTTATCAGAAGAAGATTCTTGAGATCTCCAATAGACGAGTGCACCATGGACAAACTTTGACAATCTTTCATAATGAGCTTTTCTAGGTTCGGTAATTTTGAAAAGTCAGGGGTACTTTTTAAGTACTTAGAATGACTGAGATTTAGGATCTTCAGTCCCTCCATCAACTACAAGAAAATAATTTTGAAATAAATATTACAGGATAAGATGAAAAGTGGAACAATGGCAAAAATAACAATTTCCATTAACCATTGATTTTAAAAGGAAAATCTCTGGTAATATATACCTGAGGCTTCTTCCAAACTTGTTTAAGATTACTGTGTTTTAAGTCCATAGCAATTAGATTTTTCTGATAAAGGTTTTCTGGGGTGTATTTTAAAGGAAATCCTTGCCATGAAATCCACTTTAGGTGCTTCGGAAAACACTCATAATCTCCAATGAGTTGTACATGATGAAGTTGCAACAATCTCAATCTCTTCATTTTCTCAAAAGCAATAGTATCGAAGCAAACACTACTGGTCCCTTGAAACTTCATAACCAATCCTTCAATGGCTTTTGTTCCCTACGACACAAAGAAAGACCATAGAAAAATAAAATAAAAAGGAAACCATAATTTGTTGTTTGGTAACCAAAAAGCAACGAGTACAACTTGAGTTGTTACATGAAGCAACAAATACAATCATATATAAAATCACATGATTCTCATGAACAAACTTTTCCAAAAACTTGAGATGCTGCTACATGAAGACACATGAACGGAAATTTGTATTAGAATTTTAACATGGACAAAAAAACCAAAATTCAAAGAAATATATAGGAACATCTAAGCCTAAGCTGTTTTTTATACTGCATCTTTAACAAGGACAACACAAACACCTGTGAGATAATGAATCCCAATATTTTTATACAATTTATGGGAAAAGTAAAAACCATTTCAAAAACAAACATAGTTTTTTATATCTTTAAGGATTGTGAAAGATGATAAAATAAAATCAAATGTAGTGTTAAGAAATTCTTACAGTGTGGTCAGTTAATACATTAAGTACATCTTCATGACACCACAATCGACTACGTTTCTCAGGCTCTTCAGGTGAACTTTCACGAACAATTTCTCTTCCCATGTCTCGTAGCAAAGTATGCATTCCAAGCTTATTATTCTTTCCAACTTTCATGAGGCTTCTTTCTATCAGCACAGTTATTCCAATATCAGCATGAAATCCACAACCATTTAGTATCTCTGTAACATAAGCTTTGTCTTTACCGATAAAGAAACAACATACATCAAGAAATATATCCTTTTCCATATGATCCTCTAAACCATCAAAGCTTATTTTTAGTTTCTCATGTATTTGATCATTGGGTATCTTTTCTAGCTTTGATAATACACTCTGCCAGTCTTGTTTTCTCCTTTTGCACAAGTAAGATCCAAGGACTTCAAGAGCTAGTGGCAATCCACCACAATAGGAAACTACATCGCCTGAGAGGCTAAGGAAACCTTCAGTGGGACGCGCCTCCTTAAAAGCATGCCAACTGAAAAGCTCGAGGGACTCGCGCGCATTCAATTCCTCCACTTCATAAATAAAGTCAACTCCAAGGATGTCAAGTAGATGCACATCTCTTGTTGTGATGATTATTATACTTCCTGGACCAATCCCATTTCGATTTCCACATAGTGCATTTATTTGCTTCAGAGTACTCACGTCATCAAGTACAACAAGTGCCCGTTTCGTGCAAAGTCGTTCATTGATAATAGCTTTTCCCCTCTCAACACTATGCACCTTTATCTTTCTTGTTAGAATATCTAAAAGAAGTTGTTCTTGTAAATCCTTTTGGCCCTTATCTTTCTCCCAAAGTTCTCTAATATTAGCAAGGAAACTTCGATCTTCAAATTCATGACAAAGATTATTGTAGATGACTTTGGCAATAGTGCTTTTGCCAATGCCCCCCATTCCCCAAATCCCTACTAAACGTACTCCTTTTGTATTCTGTCTTAAAAACCGAACCAACTGTTCCGCTCGGGATTCTAATCCAACTGGAAAATCTGGGATAGGTAAGAATTTTTTGTCTAGTTTTTTCAAAACACCGTCAACAATTTCCTTCACAACACTGCTTTCATTACTGCAATAATAGATGTTTTTCAAAAGACAAAGGTCATAAATAATATAAGCTTAAAACTTGGTGCTGCTAATGATGAACTGTCATTTAACTTAATTTCCAATCAAGTAACCTAACGCCCTTAATCAAGTTCAAACACTCTGCATGTATACTTCCAAGTGACCTATTTGAAATCAAGTTATAAAAAAGAAGAGAAAAGGAAGACATTTACCTATAATTACTCATATCCCAACCAGACAAATACGAAGCATTGATGAGTGCTTTCTTTCGTGGATTTTCCCTCACATTATTGCTTTGATATTGTAACAAAATATCTTTCAGAAGACAAAAATGTTCATGAATAATGAAAGATTATAAGGTTATAATCATCAAATCATTAACAGACATTCGACACAATTTGCAATCAAGTCTGTTAAAATTAATGTGTCGTACCTTCACTATGTAAACATTATGAGAGAATGGGAATCATCACATTATAATTATTGTCTTTACTTAAATTTATAATAGAGTTGTATTATTAAGATTGATAGAACTAAAGAGTCCTTATCTTAATTACCAATTTATTGTATTCTCTATCAGTTTCCTTCAAGCCTATATAAAGGCTTTGTAATGATAAATTGTATGTAAGTAAAAAAAACAAGAAAAAAGAGTGTGTGGTGAAGTCAATAAAATCGGAGTATTTCAAAGTATAACTTCCACCAATGGAAGTTTAGTGAAAAAAGTGACCGAAAAATATTTTCTTACTCTAAATTCTGCAACAGTATATTTTATCACATACCACCTCTAGAATACCACCAACAGTGTGGTATAATCTGCAGCTGCAGCAAAAACAACAAAAAATATGGCTTCCACAAGCAACTCTTCCACAACTTATAGAAATGTTAAAGTTCATTTGTTTGAAGGAGATAATTATGATTTTTGGGCTGTTAAAATGGAGACTCTATTCACCTCACCTCGTTGGAAGTTTTGGAGTTCATCCAAAACGGGTATGAAGAACTAGCACTAATAAAGACTGGAGAATCAAGTCAACAACTTGAAGAATTGAAGAAGAAGATCACAGATGTTGGAGTTTTCGAGATGATTCAAAGAGGAGTCTCTGTATCCATTTTCCCAAAGATTATGAGAGCAAAAACATCAAAGGAAACATGGAATATTCTACAACAAGAGTTTGAAGGAGACTCAAAAGTGAGAACTGTGAAACTTCTATCTCTTAAGAGAGACTATGAAAATGAAAGAATGAAAGAGAATAAGAGTTTGAATGAATACTTTAATAAACTCTCTGAATTGGTGAATCAGATGAAGTCACATAGAGATACAATAGATGACTGCAGAATTGTTGATAAAATTCTGATTAGTTTGACAAAAAAATTTGATCCTATGGTGGTTGTTATAGAAGAGACTAAGGACCTATCAACTATGTTTGTTCAAGGGTTGATGAGGTCTTTGAGATCCTACGAGCAAAGGTTGTTATGACACTCTGAAAAATCAGTTGAGAGTGCCTTTCAATCTAAACTCAACATTCAGCCTAACAATGGCTAAAATAAGACTTTAATATAAAATAGAGGTGAGTCTTCTAGAGGTGGAAAATTTGAAAGAGGCAGAGGCAGAAGAAGAGACTCACGAGGAAGAGGAAGAGGCACGAATGGCGGAAGATGGCATGAAGGAGCATCAAATAAATGGTGCAAAATTTGTAAGAGTAACATTCATAACGAGAATGACTGCTGGAACAAGAAAAAACCACAATGTTGCAATTGCAAGGGATTCTGGCACATTCAAAAGAATTGTCGTTTTTCCAATCAACAACATGCTTCATTTGCAGGAAGAGAAAATGATGAAGGTAATTTGTTTTTTTCTTGTCAAAAAGTATTTCAAGAAGATAAAAATGTGTGGTATTTGGATAGCGTTGTAGCAATCATATGACCGGAAAAAAAGAAGCTTTTATCAACATTGACTCTTCATTTGCCTCAAAAGTTAAATTGAGCAATGGAGAACATGTTGAAGTAAAAGGCAAAGACATCATTGGAGTTAAAACAAAGTAAGAAAGCAAAGTCATTCATGACACTCTTTATGCGCAAGAGTTAGATGAGAACTTGCTAAGCATTTGACAACTTTTGGAGCATGACTATTCTCTAAATTTTGAGAATCGAGAGTGCAAAATTTTTTATTCAAAGAGAAGAAGTGTTGTTGTAGTAAAAATGACTAGCAATAGAAGCTTTCCACATTCTCTTAATTATGAGAAAAATTTTAGCATGATGGCTAGAAAAGATAATGATTCTTGTTTGTGGCACAAGAGACTTGGGCACTTGAACTACAATAGTCTCAAGTTGATTTATCAAAAGAAGATGGTGTATGAGCTCCTAATAATTGAAGAAAAATTTGGTATGTGTGAAGGATGTATGCTTGGCAAACACCGCCGCCAACCATTTTCAAAGGAAGGAGCATGGAGAGCCAAACAAGTGTTGGAACTTGTACACACAGATGTGTGTGGCCCTATGAATACTTCGTCTCATGGCAAAAATAGGTACTTTATCTTGTTTATTGATGATTTTACGCGCATGACATGGGTATATTTTATGAGACAAAAATCTGAAGTTTTTATAATTTTTAAGAAGTTTAAAACTTTTGTTGAGAAACAAAGTGGTAGGTTTATAAAAATGTTGAGAAGTGACAAGGGTAAGGATTACACCTCAAATGAATTTCACAAATTTTGTGAAGATGAAGATGTTGAAAGAAAACTCATTGTTGGCTATACACCTCAGCAAAATGGTGTATCTGAAAGAAAGAACCAAACTGTGATGGAGATGGCGAATATTATGCTACTTGAGAAAGGTTTGCTTAAAACCTTTTGGCCTGAGTTTGTAATACTGTTGTGTATTTACCGAATAGATGTCCAAAAAAGGTTGTATGAAATAAGACTCCATTTGAAGCTTGGAGTGAAAGAACACCTTCAGTTAACCACCTTAAATTTTTTGGGTGTGTTTGATATACTCAAATTCCTAAACAAATGAGGACAAAACTAGAAAAAACAAGTGAAAGATGCGTCTTTATTGACTATAGTTCCATGTCAAAGGGCTATAGACTTTACAACTTGAAGACAGAAAAGGTGATCATTAGTCGAGATGTTGTTTTGATGAGAAGGCTTCTTGGAATTGGGAAGAAGACAAAATGAAGGAAAAAAATAGTCCCTGCAATTTTATTACAACAAAATTCAGCAGCTGAAAATGAGCAACCAACCCCATGTACACCAAGTTCTTCTTCCACTCCAAGTTCACCAATTTCAAGTTCATCATCTCCCAGCTCAACTCCAATAAAATTGAAGGATTTGAGTAATATTTATGCAATGTGCAACTATTGTGTTGTGGAACCATAAAATTTTGATGAAGCAATCAAAGATGTTTGGAGGAATGCGATACAAGAAGAAATAAATGCAATTGAGAAGAACAACACATGGCAGCTAGTTGAAAAGTCAAATGACAAAGAAGCTATTGGAGTAAAGTGGGTGTACAAATTGAAACATAATCCAGATGGTTCAATCCAAAGAGGCAAGGCTAGATTAGTAGTCAAAGGCTATGCACAACAACCTGAAATTGACTATAGTGAGACTTTTGCTCCAGTTGCACGTTTGGACACCGTGAGAACAATCATTGTGTTAGCAACTCAAAAAGGTTGGAATTTGTACCAACTTGATATTAAGTCAACTTTCTTGAATGGAGAATTAAAGGAAGAGGTTTATGTGCAGCAACATCAAGGCTTTGTGACTAAAGGCCAAGAGGAAAAAGTTTACAAGTTGAATAAAGCTCTCTATGAATTGAAACAAGTCCCTAGAGCGTGGTATAGTGAAATTGACAACTATTTCATTCAGCAAGAATTTCAAAGAAGTCAAAGTGAGCATACCTTGTATTTGAAGCATCAAGGTAAAGATGATATCTTCTTATTGTTTTTATGTTGATGATTTGGTGTATACGGGTAACAACAAGAAAATGGTTGAAAATTTTAAAATAGAAATGATGAAAAAATATGAGATGAGTGATCTTGACTTGCTGCATCATTTTCTTGGTATTGAGGTTTACCAAGATGAATATGGAGTTTTTATTTGTCAAAAGAGATATGCTGAAAATATTTTTAAAAAGTTTGGCATGTATGGCTGCAAACTTGTTGATATTCCTTTAGCGGTGAATGAAAAATTAAAGAAGGAAGATGGTGGAAGATTAGTATATGCAAGCATGTATAGAAGTTTGGTTGGAAGCTTGTTTTATCTTACAGCTTCAAGACCTGATTTAATGTTTGCTGTTATTTTACTCTCAAGATTCATGAGTAAACCAAGTCATTTACATCTTGGGGCAGCAAAAAGAGTTTTAAGGTATGTCATGGAAACTATGGAGCATGAAATCAGATTTGAGAAGAATTATAAACTTGAAGTTAAAGGCTATTGTAATAGTGATTGGGCCGGAAGTGTTGATGACATGAAGAGCACTTCAGGTTATGTATTCAACCTTTCATATGTGATCTCTTGGTGCTCAAAGAAGCAAGATATTGTGGCGCAATCTTCAGCTGAAGTTGAGTATTTAACAGTTGGTTTGGCTACACAACAATCATTTTCGTTGAGAAGAATATTAGAAGACATTGGAGAGAAGTAAGAGGGAAGTCTACAACTTCATTGTGACAACAAATCAGCAATTGCCATGGCAAAGAATTCTATTTTTCATAGTCGGACCAGACACATTAACATAAAGCATCACTTCATTCGAAGTGTGATTGAAGAAGGAGATGTGCAGTTAGCTTTTTGTAGTACACAAGAGCAGTTTGCAAACATTTTTACTAAAGCACTACCAAGAGAAAGATTTCAGCAAATTAAAAAAGCAATGGGAGTTAAAGAACAACACATGAAAGGGGAGGGTTAAAATTAATGTGTTGTAACCTCCACTATCTTTAGTAAGCATTATGAGAGAATTGGAATCATCACATTATAATTATTGTTTTTACTTAGATTTATGATAGAGTTATATCATTAAGATTGAAAGAACGAAAGAGTCCTCATCTTAATTATCAACTTATTGTATTCTCTATCAGTTTCCTTCAAACTTATATAAAGGCTTTATAATACTAAGTTGTATGTAAACAAAAGAAGCAAGAAAAAAGAGTGTGCGATGAATTCAATAAAATTGGAGTATTTTAAAATATAACTTACACCAATGGAAATTCAGTGAAAAAAGTGACCGAAAAATATTTTCTTACTTTAAATTTTACAGTAGTATATTTTATGACATATCATCTCTAGAATACCACCAACAAAGTCAACTTAGCAAACTTAGGTTCTAGTTGGCATAACCATTTTTTGAGTTTAAAACATAGTACTTCCAAACTGAAATACTCTGTATACACACTGCGAAGTTGCATAAAAACAAGGGAAGAAGAAAACATTTACCTGTAATTTCTCATATCCCGACCACCCAAATTTGAAGCACCAATGAGTTCTTTCTTTCGTAGATTATCCTTCACGCCACTCAAATTTGAAGCACCGATGGGTGCTTTCTTTCGTGGATTTTCCTTCACACCACTAAAAATATTTCAATAGACAAAAATGATGATAAATAATGAAAGATTAGAAGGCTAACCGAATAGAAAATTTACCTGTAATTACTCATATCCCAATCAGCCCAAGCGGAATGATGATTGAGTATTTTCTTTGGTGGATTTTCTAAATTACTTCTACTGACAGCTTCTCCAAAAGTATCCTTAGCATAGTCACGTAAATATGAAGGAGTAATACCACCGTAAAATACAGGCATAATAACTCGATCCTTATCTGTGTGGAATTTCAAGATTTGTTGGAGTTCATCAAGACACCAACTAGAGTTAACATAGTCTTCCGAGAACACAATGATGAATATCTGAGAGCCTTGAATTGCTCGTAATAATTCTGGTCCAAGTTCCTTTCCCTTTTGAAGATTTTGATCGTCAAGAAAAGTGTTGATTCCAGCGTTTGAGAGTGCTGCGTAGAGATGAGAAACGAAATTGCTGCGAGTGTCTTTTCCTCTGAAATTGATAAACACGTCATAGATCCATTGGGGTAGGGATGTTGAAGGAAACATGGATTTGTTATGAGTGATTACAGAAGAAGACTCGCAATTAAAGTTAATGTTGGTCACAGTTCAAAATTGTTTACAGAAATGGGTGGCGCGCAATTTTGATTAATTGCATGCTTAATTTAAAACTAGTATATCGGTGATCCCAAGGCTCTCTATCATTGGGTTAGTAGCCAGATTAGTACTTGCGCCTGCAAGACAATTTTTTATGGTCTATGCCTTAAACTTAATAAAGGATGGTTTTGGAAAACCTTGTTAAAGTTGTTAATCAATAAATGTATGAAAAAAACGAGAAATTTCTTTATGGTGATATAGTAGGCTCTGTTTTAGACTTTTAGTTAGATAACTTTGCGGCTATATCGGTTATATCGGCTATATCGTTATACTATATGATTGATTCAAAATGTATGATCACTTCATTAATATTACTATTAAAAGAAAACAACAATGCTTAAAAACAAATAAGCGTTTCAACCTGCAAAAAAATTACAACTCAAATGGTAAAATAGTCAGATGATTGCCAGCATTGAAGATGAACTCTCATGCTTGATTTGTTGGCTCTGGGAAGTACTTCCTGGCGTCTTTGGACTCATCCGAGTAAGGGATTCTTCACTACATTAGGGCCATCGAAAGTCAAGTGCCCTCTGTCGATCATGTCTTGCACTTCTTCTTGGAAAACTTTAAACTTTTTGATTAAGTACCCCACTACTCCATCTTAAAACTCACATTGAACATTCGGGTTGTACCAAGGAGGGAGTGAAAACTTCATCGGTTTAGTCTATCTATGAGCTATCGACGAGCTTTGGACCAATTGAGACCACAAATGACTGTGTCATTGAGATTGGGTCACTCTAGTGAGTTTATCCTTCTTTCTGGTTTGGAGGCATGCGTTGATGCTAACATCAATGTTGATTGTTTGGATTTCAAGCTCGTTGATTTCGATGTTGACACGAAATTATAGCCGACTCATTCGGAAGACCTTGCCACAGTTGCTGGTACTGAGGACCGGGAGGTAATGGTTGCTGGCATGGCACTTGAGGTATTGTTGGTTTCTCAATATATTGCACTGGATAGGCAGGGGGCTGGTAAGCAAATACTTTTTGCCTTTTCCTTTGACGGGGACTTCTTCTATTAAAAGACACAACATTCACTTCTTCCTTCTTCTTCTGGAAACTTTTAGGAGGAGTACCATATGTCGACAAATAAGGAGTGGCCATGTGAGGTTGCCATTGACTTAGGGAAATATGACAAGTGGTTTTTATATTACTTTTATTAGTAGTTTTCATATCGTTTTTACATCGCTGAAGGCGACCCAAATTGCATTCGACATAGCAGCCGCTGAAGGCGAAACGCCAAGAAACCTGTTTCTAAGCCAAGACGGACCAACGTGACGATCCATAAAAGGAGCCATCGACCCCTCAAAGACTTTTGATTCAAGAAAGAGGTTGATATATTTTATGAGAATCCTTAGGATAGGATTTTCTTGGGGAGTGATTAGGGCCAACCTAGTACCTTCAATGGCTCTGCCTTCGTCTTGTTTCATTAAAGCTTCATACTTAGTGATGTGAAGTTGTGGTTCAAAAGTGGCATATAGCCACAATTGCAAGAGTTAGAAAGGACCTGAAACTAAGAAGGATTTGTTCTTAGTATTTTCAGGAAGGTGTTTCAGTTTGTATGAGACCTTTCTAAGTGATTGGTAGAGGTTGGCCAACAGGAGTTTACTCAAAGAGATATGTCGACCTTCATGAAGCTGGATGGCTAAGGGAACAAATTTCTTGGCCACTTGCAGAGAGTTGGAGCAAAAGACATAGTATGATAGCCAAAAAGTCAAGAAGGTTATATGCTCTTGGTTGGAGACTTCTTCGTTACTGTGTCATGGTTGTCAAGAATGAAGTTCTTGTAGCTGAAGTGTTTGATGGTAAACTCATTTTGGGTTTCTAGGGTTAGACAGAAAGTCGAGCCTAAAGGATTTGAGCCTGTGATAGAGGCTACGTCGAATAAAGTCTACATTAATATGTCACAGGAAAACTGAAAGGTATTGGTCAATCCTTCCCAGAAGAAGATCAAAGCCAATAACATGGTCGGGTTATACTTAGGACCAGTTCTAGAGAGGTTGACCATATCGTAAATACCCAGTTTTTTCCTTTGTTTCTTTCTTTGGGGACAAACCCTATCGAGCCAGGCTATATATTATTTGCGTGGAGTTGGTGGGGCAGATCGAAACACTCGATTAGGTTTCACCATGAAAGAGAGGTCAAGAGCGTGTTGTTCAAACGTAGAGAGCATGGTGATTGGATAGCCTGGGAAGAAGCGTGCGACTTTCCCATCTTGCGACCTCTTTGTGGGGTAAGGTCCCAAGAAAGCATAGAGCTTGTTGCACAGAGAGTAAAGGATCAACATCTGTTATTCCCATATAGAAATTATATCATTTTCAAATGAAGGCTCAAGGATAAAGTCTCTTGACTCCTCGCTCTCGTTGGGAGGAATAATGAAGACTAATGGGTTGTTTCCGGTGTCAGATTTGGAAGGCATTGCTTGACTGGTGGTCATGGTTTAAAATGGAGTTTTTAAAGATAACTAAAAGAGGGGTTTGTTTTCCTGTTCAAGAGAGGAAATATGAGAAAGGTGAAGTGAAGAAGAAGAACAAATGAGCTGGAAAAAAGGGTATTTATAAGCTCTCACTGCATGCACTAAAGCAGACACATGGCACCCGAGTGGAGGCAAGTGAAACGTTTCGTGGATTTTTGAAGCACAACATTGATATGAGTGGGAGCAGTTATGGAAGACATGAAAACCACTACCTCCTAAGAAGTAGGAGTAATGATGGGATTCTGCGTGAATCTCATGGAAAATGACAACGCGCCGTAAAAGGGTAATGATGACGATGACATCAGCAGAAGTGAAACAACGTCGAAAAATATAATAAAAAAGGCCATGTCTCTCTTATTTGATTAAAATCGAAACAGGGCCTTTTGGGGGGCAATTTGCTACCTTGGGTTTTTTTACTACTATAAGTGGCAAGTATTAATGAAGTAAACAATAAATATGCCATGTGGGAAGCCAAGATAAAATGAAGTCACATGAAAATCAGGTTGACTCAATGTCGGAAGGAATGATACAGATCGAAAATGATGAAATCAGAGGGATTTGTAAGACTGTGGAGACTTACTGAAATTCAGTACTATGATATGTTGGCTACGGTTGGAGTTCATCATTACAATGGAAACAATGTCGACGTGGACACTATGTGTGGAAAGTACTACAACGTGTGATGTCGTAACATGGTCGATTTTAAAGACCTCGACGTAGTTAGTCAGTTCCTGGTGACCAGTAAAAGCAGTTAAAATATTTGAATGGAGTTAAAAGAGTGGGAATTGGTTTAACATAGACGATTACTTAAAGACATGTGGAAGCTCGTCGGAAGAAACTGATGCATAAGACTGAAACACGTCGTGTTAGGATCAGTCATCTGTTCTTAGATAGTTATTTTAGAGTAGTATATAAGGGGACTCATGTTCATTTTTCAAAGGGTCCTCTATTGTATACATATTTCTGTAAACTCAAAGTATTCGCGTCTTGAGAAACGAGTGAGGAAAAATGTATGTATGAGTTCCACCACTTTTACACTTCATGTCTAAAGACGAAGAAAGCAAAGTGTTAAGACTAAGAAAAACATTATATGGTCTGAAGCAAACACCTCGAGCACGGTATAGCAGAATCGATTAGTAATTTATGAATCGAGGGTTTAGGAGGAGCAATAGTAAGCTTACACTATACATCAAGTCTCAAGGTTAGTACACTATTTTACTCTATCCATATGTAAATGGTCTTATTTACATGGGAAACAATACTAAGATGATGATGGAGTTCAAAGAAGATATGATAAAGACCTTTGAGATGACCGACCTTGGTTTGATGAGTTACTTCCTTGGTATATAGTTAAGTCAGAGAAATGACGAGATATTCATCTCGCAAAATAAATACACATAAGAATTACTTAAGAAATTTAAGATGTATGGTTGCAAACTTATCGTTACTCCACTCATAACAAATGAGAAACTATAGAAGAATGATTGGGCACCAAAAGTTGATGCATCTAGATATAGAAGTCTAATTGGAAGCCACCTGTATTTGACAGCTACACGGCCATATATAATGTATTCTACAAGTCTTCTATCAAGATTCATGCAAAGCCCAGGTCAAATACACGTTGGAGCAGGACAAGTTATTTTGAGGCATCTATAAGGAACAAAAGAGTTAGGTATATGATACACTACCGAAATCGTCTCAATATTACTTGGATACACCGACAATGATTTGACAGGTTTGGTAGATGACATGAAGAGCACCATTGGCTATGCTTTCTCACCAGGATCAATAATTTTCTCTTAGGCGTCGGAAAAGTAAGTTGCGATTGCACAATCAACAACAGAAGAAGAGTACGTGACAGCTGGTGAAACAACGAGTCAATCTATATGGCTTCACATGATACTTGAAGACATGGGAGAAAAACATGACGAGCCTACTTAAATCAACTGCAACAACAGATCAACAATTGTAATGGAGAAAACTCCAGTGCATCACAGCAGAACAAAACACATAGCAATCAAGTATCACTTTATCAGAAAAGCTGAAGCAATTAAAGAGATCAAACTTGACGTACTGCAAGACAGAAGATCAAATTGCAGACATATTCACGAAGGTGTTGCCAAGACCAAGATTTGAAGAACTACGAGCTATGCTTTGAGTCACAGAAATTTGTATCAAGGAGGAGTGTTGAAATTGTTATAAATTTCTAGAATATTCATATAATGTGTATAAAATTGGTAGAAGAACCTAGAATTATAATGTGTATGGAAATGCTAGAAGAACCTATAACTATCATGATACTAATCTATCATGAAACATCTAAAAAGAACTAAAATAATGTTTCCATGGGGACGATTTACTAACTCCCGTGTGTTGTTTTTCTCGATCATCTTTATCTCTTCTTCCATTATCTTGACCCATACTTCCTACTTTGACGCTTATTCAATGGGGTTCGGTGGATCTACAAGACAATGGAAGAAGAGATAAAGATGATCGAGAAAAACAACACACGGGAGTTAGTAAATCGTCCCCATGGAAACAATATCAATGGGGTTAGGTGGATCTATAAGACAAAACTCTACCCTAATGGAACCATATAGAAACCACTACTAAAAATAAAACATTTGTTAAATGATTTTACATCATATTTCAAGATATATGATGTGAAAAATATTTGTCAAAAGGATTTTATATCAGATTTAATAATTACATGAAGTGAAAAATATTTGATTTAGGGATTTTACATCAGACATTTTTTTCCATTGATGTGAAAAATGACGTAGTGGCAGTATCGTAAATAATATGAAATTTTGTTATAAAGGATTTCACATCGGGCCTGGATTTGCACCCGATGTGAAAAGTTCACTGATGAAAAATAACAAGGTGACAGTTTTGTAAATAATATGAAGTTTTAATATAAATGATTTCACATCGGTCCTGGATTTGAACCCGATGTGAAAAAGTGGGCCTTTACATCGAGTCTCTTTGCAACCGATTTGAAAACTCCAATCTCACTAAAACCCTAGTTCATCTTCCGCGAATATCATTTCTTGTTCTTTCCAAGCTAGCCGACCATGAACATTACTCCCTTCTGTCATCACCGAGAATCAACCTGTAAAATCCGACCACGAACATCATATAACCTTCGTTCACTCGTCTTCTCAATCCTTCAACCTCGAGTCCTCATTTTTCTCCCAACAGACTAAACACATACTTCTTTCTTCCTCAACAAAATCCTAGTTGTCGACGCATTTCTCCTTCTCATCTCTTACCACCACCATTTCTCTCATTTCCAGTCGCCACGACATTGAACAGAAAACAAAGATCAGTCACTCAGTCACGTGCTCTACGTCGTAGGTCCTCTTGTTCGAGCCAAATGGATGGGATGCGAGAACGTCGCAGACGCACCTTCTCCGCCTTGGCAATGTTTTTATCCACGATACCTCATTGTTCTTCCTCTTATTTCACGACTCATTATTCTCCTTAGTGATTTTATTGATTCTAGTTTACTGGTTGTTGAAGTTGAGTTGTCTGTGACAAAAATCACTATGTTGGATTTGCTCAGGCGGCCTCCAGCTTCATCCCCTGCATGAGTGAGTTTTCATTTTTCTGAATTTCTATGTTACTGCTACTATTCCGCGTATGAAGGTTTTACTTGAAACCCTAATTTCTCCTTTTCCTTCAAAACTTTTTTCTCTTTTTCTAGAATGAATTGATCCTTAATTGAAAATAATTTTGATGTTAAATTGATTTAGGTTCGGTTGATAGGGATAAAAAATATTCGTTTTGAACTAGGGTCTTAGAGAATCATCACTCATCACTGCGGCGATCTCCGCGAATCCTTCAACTTCCGCCTTCAATTGTTCTTGTTCATCTTCCGTCTTCAACCATGAATCCATCATCTCCTCACTTTCAACTTTTATTTTCCGTCTAACAACCGTTCTTGTTCATGTTCTGTCTTCAACCACAAATCTTTCAATCCACTACCTCCCCGAATCCTTCAACCGTTCATGTTCATCTTTCGTCTTCGACATAATCTGTTAAGGCGCGTACTATTTTTCTTCATTTTTTTTTATTTCAATCTGTTGTGTTGTTCCTTATAGATGTTTGTGAAATTCCGATAACAATGTTACTAGTTTTGAATGTGAGTTAGAAATTATCATTTCAATGTCTCTTTTGTGTGTCATTTTGGAAGATGAAATTGGATGATATCATGATTGTTTTGTTGCTAATAAACTTGTTGAATTGCGTGACAATTTGTGATGAATTTTGATGTTGAAACTATTTGGTTTGAATGAATTTTGGGTGAGTCTTGAAGATAAAAATGTCAAATAATTCTGATGTCAATTTGATTTTATTTGGGTTTAAATTGAGTAATATAATTTTTATGATAATGCCATTTTGTTAAGAATAATTTTTATGATTTAATTTAATGTCACATGTTTGCACGTATAAACTTTTGTTCTCTTTAATGTGTCCAAAAGAGGGACTATTATAGACATCCCAATGATTTAACTTTATATGCATTAATTTTGGAACATAGGTATGGATCGTAGTTGGATGAGAGCTAATCGATTAAGTGCTGAGTACGAACATGGAGTGATGAAATTTCTACAGTTTGCTGAAAGTAATGCTAAAAAAAATCTTTCTCCTACTAAAAGTAATGTTGAAAAAAGAGATGTAACAATCTACATTTTACATCGGGCCATAAAGGCAACTGATGTTAAATGTGCATTTATTTTAAAAAATAAATAAAGTTAAACTCATATTTCACATCAGACGTAACAGTCAATCGATGTAATAGGTGTGTTTTTCACATCGGGCTATTGCCCGATGTAAAATGTCTTTGATTTACTACATCGCTTGGCTTTACATCAGACTTAGATCCAATGTAAAATGTGCTTTTTTGCCCGATGTAAAAAGTTTTCCCTACACTAGTGGACACAAGGCAAGACTTGTAGCTAAGGGTTACTCACAAAAACTCGGGATTGACTACAATGAGACATTTGCATCAATAACTTGTCTTGATACCATAAGAGCTCTAACAGGCTCTTGCGACATAAAAGTATAGAGTATCCATCAACTAGATGTCACATAAAAGTATAGAGTATCCATCAACTAGATGTCAAATCTTCCTTCCTCAATGACGTACTTGAAGAACATATCTATGTAGAGCATCCACAGGGATTCATATCTGAAGATGAAGAAAGCAAAATGTTAAGACTAAGAAAAATATTATATGGTCTGAAGCAAACACCTCGAGCACGGTATAGCAGAATCAATTAGTAATTTATGAATCGAGGATTCATGAGGAGAAATAGTAAGCCTACAATATACATCAAATCTCAAGGTTAGTACATTCTTTTACTCTATCCATATGTAGATGGTATTATCTACACGGGAAACAATACTAAGATGATAATGGAGTTCAAAAAAGATATGATAAAGACCTTTGAAATGACCGACCTTGGTTTGATGAGTTACTTCCTCGGTATATAGTTAAGTCAGAGAAATGACGAGATATTCATATCGCAAAATAAATACACGTAAGAATTGCTTAAGAAATTTAAGATGTATGGTTGCAAACTTATCCTTACTCCACTCATAACAAATGAGAAACTATAGAAGAATGATTGGGCACCAAAAGCTGATGCATCCAGATATAGAAGTCTAATTGGAAGCCACCTATATTTGACAGCTACACGACCATACATAATGTATTCTACAAGTCTTCTATCAAGATTCATGCAAAGCCCAAGTCAAATACACGTTGGAGCAAGAAAAATTATTGAGGCATCTACAAGGAACAAAAGAGTTCGGTATATGATACACTATCGAAATCGGCTCAAGATTACTTGGATACACTGATTATGATTTGACAGGTTTGGTAGATGACATGAAGAGCACTTTTGGCTATGCTTTCTCACTAGGATCAAGAATTTTCTCTTGGGCGTTGGAGAAGTAAGTTGCGATTACACAACCAACAACAGAAGCAGAGTACGTGATAGTTGGTGAAACAACGAGTCAATCTATATGGCTTCACATGATACTTGAAGACATGGGAGAAAAACAAGACGAGCCTACTTAAATCAACTGCGACAACAGATCAACAATTGCAATGGAGAAAACCCCAGTGCATCACAGCAAAACAAAACACATAGCAATTAAGTATTATTTTATCAGAGAAGCTGAAGCAATTAAAAAGATCAAACTTGACGTACTGAAAGACAGAAGATCAAATTTCAGACATATTCACGAAGGTGTTGCCAAGACCAAGATTTGAAGAACTACGAGCTATGTTTTGAGTCACAGAAATTTGTATTAAGGAGGAGTGTTGAAATTGCTATAAATTTCTAGAATATTCATATAATGTGTATAAAATTGGTAGAAGAACCTAGAACTATAATGTACATAAAAAATGGTTGAAGAACTTAGAATTATAATGTGTATGGAAATGCTAGAAGAACCTATAACTATCATGATACTAATCTATCATGAAACATCTTAAAAGAACTAAAATAATATAGAAACATACACCACCATTAAGAGGTTGATAATTTGAGCCTATAAATAAGCAATTGGTATTTTATAATTGATCATCCAAAAAAATTTCTAAAACTATCTTATATCAACTATTAACTATTCAACTACCAATAGCATTATATAACTTATTTCTCTATTTTTCTTTTTCTGAAAGATCATCTCTTGTATATTTTGTTATAAAATACAAGGCCATCATTCTATATTATAACTCTCTGCATAATGATTTCCATGCAGGGATCCAGGTTATCTCCGTTGGGGGCATCTGTCCCTATAAAATTAAATAGTTCATCATAAATTTTATAATAATTTTATTTTTTTCCTACACAAAAATTATATGTTGTCAATCACTAAAAAACTATTCATTCTTTTTATCAGCAAAAAATGTAACTTGCAATAATTTTATGAGATATAAATTGTAGAATTATTATTTGATTATTTAGTCATAAATAGATAAAAATATTTTGAAAAATAAAAAAAATTAACTAAATTTCAAATTATAAAAACACTTATAAATCAATCATAATTTTAAAATTTTATGAATGTTATATTAATATAATTTTATAATCTCTAAACTTCTTATTAATAGTAATATTCTGTTCTTGCCCCACAATTTAGAATTCCTAAATCCGTTCCTCATGATTTCTATCATTTGATCCATTTTAGAATGATTTATGATTCATCGGTTGAATGGAAGTTTAATCTTTCAATATTTGAATTTAAGAACTCTTATGTCTTTACTCTAGGAATAATTATTGACTCAATGCTTAACTAATACATTTTATAGCTAAGACTCTGAAACAAATGAATAGAACTTATCTACCAAGTTGTTCACCAATAAAGCACATTCATATGATTCAAATGTTGAGATCTCAAGAGAGTTTCATATTAGAACAATAGGCTTGCACAATAAAAATTTGCTGATATCTCAATTCTGGTTCAAGCAGAGTAAAAAATTTCCTACTCTCTTTATAAGTCTTGTAAAATAGTTTCTATTTTTCTTCGGTAACAGTTCATTTTTTACCACACGCGATGGTTCCATTTTCACTTCAGGTGGTGGCTGTACTTCCTCTTCAGCTGATGGCTCTGTCTTCACATTAGGTAATGATGACTCTCTCTTCCCATTAGATAATGGTTGCACTTCCACTTCGTGTAACGACTCAATTTTTGCTTCACTATATGTCTCAGTTTCCATAGCATTTGTTTGGTCATATATTAGATAGACAGCAGTCTTTCTAACAATCCATCCTTGTCCAATAGCTACAAAAATCTCCACATTGTCACCAGCTCCTAAATTTGATAGCACACTTTGCCAATCTTCGTCATTAAATGACATTACTGTGTCTCCTTTGTAAATATGGATAGTGAATTTTGTGTAATTAATAATCAAGACACTAGTGAAACATTCAGTTGTCAGGTTTTCAGGTGTTGACGAATAAAGAACGCATAAAGTTATTCCCTTCATCCCACAATCAGCATCCTCGGGAACTTGAAAGTGTACTGATGGTCCTTCACCGCTATAGGCTAACCAAGAAGGATAATTGTCACCCGGAAGGAATGACTCACTACAATTGGTTGCCAATCTCTGTATCATGAACATATGCTTAGATATTTATGTAATTCTAATTATGCTATGCAAATGGACATTTTCTTCCATTCATTTAAAAGCTATTCAATTATCCTTCTAAAGTTAAGAATGTGTTATGTATATGAATAAGCTAAAAAAATGTAATAAGTGTAGATATTAACAAGTAAATGTAATAAGGACAAATTTAAAGAGCAATGATAAGTAGAAAAAAAAGAAGAAAAAAAATATAATGGAGCATTAAAGGTGGGAGGATAGAGAAGGAACCTGTGATAAACTCTTCTCAAGAGTATCGGTGACAATGTGGCAACTTCCAATTCCAATCAAAAGAGATCTTAAGGAAAGATCCAAAATTTGTGATGCATGTGATGTTCCCAGTTCAGTAAGACCTGCACCATATAGATCATCAAGAAGTCTTTGGAATTCTTGTTTCAGTTGAATCTCAGAGTCACATTGTACCGAAACACTTCTTAGTTTTGAACAACTGCTAAGCATTTCTGATTGATAGACCAACTCCAAATTATTAGTGTCTATGTTCAGGGAAACAAGAGACGTTGACATGCCACCAAAAGGAGGAATCTGGGCTAAGGAATTCATTGTTGGTGACATCCAAGACCTAATGAGAGATGGAAAAACATCACGCGATAATCCTTCATATCCACAAAGGGATATATATACAATACTTTTTAATCTTAGTATTGAATAGGGAACTTTTTTTACAGCTGTATCTTTTGCAATCAAGGTTGTCAAGGATTCCATTTGCCCCATGTCTTCTTCCAAGTTGTCAATCTTTGAACAACCAGAGAGAATGAGAGTTTTCACTGATTTCGATTGATATATCTTTCTTGGGAGATTAGTAAGGCTCGTACAATCCTTCAAATTTATCAGAAGAAGATTTTTGAGATCTCCAACGGAAGAGTGCACCTTGGACAAACTTTGACAATCCTTCATAACGAGTTGTTCTAGGTTCGGTAATTTTGAAAAGTCAGGGGTGCTTTTTAAGTACTTGGAATGACTGAGATTGATAATTTTTAGCTTCTCCAACAACTACAAGAAAATAATTGTTTAAAAGAAAAATTAGATCTTCAAGATTATGTACCATTGAAAAGTCAGGGAGGGGTGTTTAAAATGAAACAGTGGAAAAATAACTATTTCCATTAACCATGATTATAAAAGGAAAAATATCTAGTGATATATGTACCTGAGGCTTCTTCCAAACTTGTGCAAGATTACTGTGCTTTAAGTCCATAACAACTAGATTTTTCTGATAAAAGTTTTCTGGCGTGTATTTTAAAGGAAACCCTTGCCAAGAAAGCCATTTCAGGTTCTTTGGAAAACACTCATAATCTCCGATGAATTGTACACTATCAAGTTGCAACAATCTCAATCTCTTCATTTTCTCAAAAGCAATAGTATCAAAGCAAACACTACTGGTCCCTTGCATCTTGATAACCAATCCTTCAATGGCTTTTGTTCCCTGCGACAGAAAGAAAGATCATAGAAAAATAAACTAAAAAGGAAACCTTAATTTGTTGTTTGGTAACCAAAAAGAAATAAGTACAACTTGAGTTTAAAATGTTTAAAATGCAGTGCAAAAAAATTCTTACTGTATGGTTGGTTAATACATCAACTGCATCCTCATGACACCACAATCGACTACGCTTTTCAGGCTCCTCGGGTGAACTTTCACGAACAATTTCTCTTCCCATGTCTCGTATCAAAGCATGCATTCCAAGCTTACTGTTCTTTTCAACTTTTATGAGGCTTCTTTCTATCAGCACTGTTATTCCAATATCAGCATGAAGTCCACAGCCATTTAGTATCTCTGTGATGTAAGCTTTATCTTTCCCAATAAAGAAACAACATACATCAAGAAATATATCCTTTTCCATTCGATCCTCTAAACCATCGAAGCTTATTTTTAGTTTCTCATGTATTTGATCATTTGGTATCTTTTCTAGCTTTGATAATACACTCCGCCAGTCTTGTTTTCTCCTCTTGAACAAGTAAGATCCAAGGACTTCAAGAGCTAATGGCAGTCCACC
Organism: Lathyrus sativus; assembly: GCA_963859935.3. Classification (NCBI taxonomy): domain Eukaryota; kingdom Viridiplantae; phylum Streptophyta; class Magnoliopsida; order Fabales; family Fabaceae; genus Lathyrus; species Lathyrus sativus. The sequence goes on along the minus strand of OZ012738.1, from coordinate 10,783,848 downwards.
ACAATAGGAAACTACACCTCCTGAGAGGCTAAGGAATTCTTTAGTTGGACTCGCTTCCCTAAACGCATGCCAACTAAAAAGCTCAAGGGACTCGTGCTTATTCAATTCCTTCACTTTATAAATAAAGTCAACTCCAAGGATATCAAGTAGACGTGCATCTCTTGTTGTGATGATTATTATACTTCCCGGACCAATCCCATGTCGATTTCCACATAGTGCATTTAATTGCTCGCGCGTGCTCACATCATCGAGTACAACAAGTGCCTGTTTTGTGCATAGTCGTTCGTTGATCATAGCTTTTCCCCACTCAACGTTATGCACCTCTATCTTTCTTGTTAGGATATCCGAAAGAAGTTGTTCTTGTAAATCATTTGGACCCCTATCTTTCTCCCAACGTTCTCTAATATTAGCAAGGAAGCTTCGATCTTCAAATTCATAACAGAGGTTATTGTAGATGACTTTGGCAATGGTGCTTTTTCCAATCCCCCCCATTCCCCAAATCCCTACTAAACAAACTCCTCTTGTATTCTGTCTTAAAAACTGAATCAACTGTTCCGCACGGGATTCTAGTCCAACTGGAAAATCTGGTATAGTTAAGCATTTTTTGTCTAGTTTTTTCAAAACTTCGCCAACAATTTCCTTCACAACATTGCTTTCACTACTGCAATAACAAATATTTTTCAAAAGACAAAAATGGTCATAAAGAATGAAAGATTAGAAGCTTAAAACATAACACTGCTAATCATGAACTGGCATTTGACTCAACTTCCAATCAAGTGAACTAACTCCCTTAATCAAGTTCTAATACTCCGTATGTGCACTTCCAAGTTGCAAGTAACCTATTAGAAATCAAGTTATGGAAAAGAAGAAAACATTACCTGTAATTACTCATGTCCCAGCCAGCCAAATGCGAAGCACCGGTGAGTGCTTCCTTTTGTTGATTTTCCTTCGCATAATCACTGCATTGATTATTGCAACAAAAAATATTTCAAACGACAAAAATGTTCATCAAATCATTAACTGACATTTGACTCAATTTGCAATCAAGTCAACTTAGCACTCTTCGTTCTAGTTCGCATAAGCATTTTTTGAGTTTATAACTTATGGCTCTTGGCAAGGCCGCATTTTAAGCTTATAACTCGTGGCTTATAGTTTATAAGCTCGTATCTAAAACTGAATTGAAGATAAAATCATTTATGTCTTGATAAATTCTTGAAAAAGTGAGTTGAATGGTAAATTTCAGCATAAATATCATGTTTAGACTCAAAAACTGAAATTCTAATTTCGAGTAGAATCAATTCTGAAAGAAATAATCAATTTTACTGATAGCGACCAATTCATGAAACCAAGCATATCAAGTTCAAATACTTATATGCATACTTGCAAAATGAGTAACCAAAACAGAATAAACAATTTACCTGTCATGACCAATATCAAACTTATTTCTATCGCTACTTCTAGTGAGAGCTTCTCCAAAAGTTTGCTTAGCATATGCACGTATATACGAAGGAGTAATACCGTAAAATACAGGCATAATAACCCGATCCTTATCTGTTTGAAATTTCATGATTTGTTCAAGTTCATCAAGACACCAACTAGAGTGAACGTAGTTTTCTGAGAAAACAACGATGAATATCTGAGAAGCATCGATTGCTCGCAGCAACTCTGGTCCAAGTTTCTTTCCCTTTTGAAGATTTTCATCGTCAAGAAAAGTGTTGATTCCAGCGTTTGAGAGTGCAGCATAGAGATGAGAAACGAAACTGCTGCGAGTATCTTGTCCCCTGAAATTGATGAACACGTCGTAGATCCATTGGGGTCTGGATGATGATGATGATGAAGAAGAAAACGAAAGAGAAGGAGGAGGACGAACCATGGATTTTTTGTGAGATAAGAAAATGGATCAAGTCAACGTTCAAGACAGTTGAAAATTGTTTACATAAATGGGTCGCCCTATTTTGACGGACTAATTTGGCTACTTGAGTTACTTTGGTTAATTTAGCTGATGGTACCTTTTCATAAAATTAGTTTTTTATTTTTTATTTTGGGGTTATTCGGATAGTTAATGGTGTTTAGTGACATCAACTAAAAGCATCTTCAATGGTATAATTTATCTATAGATTTTTTTATGGAATTTATTAAGCTGCACCATTTTAAAATAATACATCTAATTTTAAATTTTACTAGATTATGACCAGTGCGATGTGCGGATGCAAATTATTGGTGCACAAAAAGGAAGAAGATGAAAATGATAAAGTTGGAAGAAAGATAAAAGAGAAAAGTTGTAAATAACTTGTTAAGAAAAAAATGATTACAACTAAAGCTCATATACTATCAATATACTATCAGAGTCTAAATGGAACTCAAATTAATTCCAAATGCTGCTTAAATGAGAATACTAAATAACTGAATTTGGATTACATCTTAATATCATTTCTTAATCTATATTAAAGACTAAAACCAACAACACCAATTTTATCCCTCAAATGAATAAATTAATTCAGTTTTGATTGCTTTAGTCAGCACATATGTCAGCTGTTTTTGAGTGCTATAGTGCACCACTTCAAGCACTCCATTCTGAACTTGGTTTCTCAAAAATGGAATTTCATGTCAATGTGCGTGCTCCCTCCATGCAACATTGGATTTTTGGCAAGGCTTATATTTGATTTGTTGTTAATCATCAACTTCACATGCTTGCTCAACTTGATTTTCAAATCATGTACCAAGTTCAGAATTCACACAGCTTGACAAGCATACAAAGCACCTGCAACCTTCAGAAATTGACAATGCAACAACTGGTTTCTTTTTGGAGCACTAAGAAATAGGACCTCCCAGATACTTGAAGAAATATCCAGAAGTACTTCTTCTGTCAATTCTATCTCCGCCCCAATCAGAGTCTGAATAGTACATCATCTGTGAATCAAATTTAGCTTTAGAGGAGAACAAAAATTCATACTTACGAGTCCCCTTAATATGCCTCAGTATCCTGACAACAGCTTGGTAATGTGACCACTTTGGTTTGTTCATAAACCTACTCACCATTCCAACTACATAGCAAATGTCAGGTATGGTATTATAGAGATATCGCAATGAGCCTACCAACTATTTGAGAATTGTTGCATCCACATCATCACCCTCAACATTGAAATCCAACTTGTGATTTATTTCAGCAGGTGTGATTGGAGACTTGCAATTCATTAACTTAAATCTCTTCAGAAACTCAAGCTTATACTTCAGCCGATGTAGGATTATACCCTTATTAGAGTACAAAATCTTCATTCCTAAAAAATATGTCATATTTCGTAGACCAGTCATCTCAAACTCATTCATCAACATCTTCTTGAACTTAACTATCTCTTCTGAACAACTTCTTGTTAGCAATATATCATCAACAAAAAGACACACCAGAATCATATTGCTATTAGATGTATGTTAAACATAAACTGCATACTCCATCTCACATTTTATGAATCCTTGAAGCTTGAAAAATGAATCAAATTTTCAGATTCCAGACTCTATGAGCTTATTTCAGTCCGTACAAGGCTTCATGCAACTTGTACATCATCCCTTTGTGATTTTTTTACAAATCCAGAAGGTTGTAATACATAAATTTCCTCTTGTAAAGGACCACTCAGAAATGCAGATTTCACATCTAAATGCATTAGAGGCCAATTTCTATTAGCAGCTATAGCAATCACCAATCTAATTGTTTCATGTCTAGCTACAAGTGCAAACACTTCAAAGTAGTCCAAACCATATTTCTATAGAAATTCTCTAGCTACTAAACTTGCGTTGTGTTTTCCAATTGATTCGTCTAGCTTTAGTTTCACCTTGTAAAACCATCTCACGCTGATGAATTTCTTGTTATTTGGAAGCTCAGTCAACTCCCAAGTCTTGTTTTTTTCTATAGCCTCAAGTTCTTCTTTCATGGCATTCAACCATAATTTATTCTTGAGAGCTTCTTTAGCACTTACTGGTTTAGATTTTACCAATGTAGCACACTGAATGACTTCCCCTTCAGAGTCTATCTCAATATCTCCCGACATGTCAAACTATGTGAATCTTCTTGGTATTTGTCTGATTCTTTGTAGTCTCTGAACTTGTTCAAAATCTTATTCAGATGATGGAACAATATCATATGTTGGACTACCTTTAAAATCTGGTCCACCTTCAAAGGCACGACCACCTTCAAATGCATGATTATCACCAGAGTCGTGATCATCATCAGAATTTAGATCAGAATTAGATTCACCTTCAGAGTTAGGCTCATCTTCAGCATCAGAGTCACCTTCAAACTCTGACTCATCTTCAGAAGTAGAATCTCCTTCAGAGGCAGATTCTCCTTCAAGATCTGAAATATCTTCACAAGTTAACTTAGGTGCAAACTATTAGAAAGTATTTTGCGGTAATGTTTTATCGTATCTACAAGGATTGATGAGAATATAGATGATTTCCGTTCAGCGGTTTAATGATTTAAGAAAGGGGTTTCTTAAAAGGGTTTCTATTTTCGTAAAAAAGTCTTCAAGAAATAAAATGGAATAAAATTCGGTCTAAGTTTGATAAAAGCATGTCAAGATTAGGGTTCGTTAATCCGTCCTAAACGTATCCAACCAATCGAATATGTGAACAAAGTTTTAACCAACATAACCGCGTATCCTCGCAAAAATGTTCAGTTCTAAAGTGATTTCATGAATGTTATTGTTTTGACCGTTAAATGATCTCTCTAAATAACACTCGAAACAATAATCATTAAGATCGATACAAAGCAGATATCAACTTTCAAACCTATGTCTAGAATTTGCATAGTTGATAGATGAAGAAATTAGTATCCACACACCTCTCCAAGACAACATCAAGATTTTTTCAAACAAAGATCAAATGACGGTCCAAAAACTGAGAAATCATCCATAAACACCTCGATCGTCTTCTCAATCATGTCCGAGAATATAGCTTGCATACACCTTTGAAAAGTCGTCGGTGCATTACACAAACCAAACGGCATCCTCCTATAAGCAAAGATTTCGAAAGGACAAGTGAAAGATGTTTTTTCATGATCCTCCGGGTTGACAATGATTTGATTATACCCTGAGTATCCATCCAAAAAGCAATAATATTCTTGACCAGAAAGTCTCTCGAGCATTTGATCCATGAAAGGAAGAGGGAAGTGACATTTTCGTGTAGCTTGATTAAGCCTACGGTAGTCAATACACATCCTCCATCCCGTTATAGTTTTTGTTGGAATCAACTCATTCTTCTCATTATGGACAACCTTCATTCCACCTTTCTTCGGTACCACTTGAACTGGACTAACCCACGAACTATCATAAATAGGATAAATCATGTCGGCATCCAAAATTTTGACAACTTCTTTCCTCACCACTTCTTTCATAGTAGGATTCAATCTTCTTTGTGGTTGAGCTACCGGCTTGAAATCTTCCTCCATGAATATTCGATGCATACAATAGGAAGGACTTATACCTTTCCCGTTGGAAAGAGTCAAACCCATTGCCTCTTGATTTTTCTTCAAAACAACAATTAATTTCCTTTCTTCCTCCATGGTTAGATTCGAACTTATGATCACCGACTTGTTTTTCTCTTCATCAAGGAAAACATACTTGAGATGAGATGGTAACAACTTCAACTCAAGTTTGACTTCTTCATTGTTCTCTTTTTTCAAAATTTCCACTCTTTCTTTCAAAGGTGGAATTTCCTCTAATTCTTTAAGCTCCCGCAAACACTTTTCAATCTCTCTTTCTTCTTCATCATTGACTTTTGAAAGAGAATTGGTAAGAACTTGTTGTAATGGTTGTGGAGGCAAATCGCCACACATCACACAAGTCTGCAAGACATTGGTTAATGCAGGTTTCGATGATGACAAATTCCCTGGACAGATCTACTAAACCAGATGCAACATATCACCCACCATATCCTTTTACGTGTGTCTTAAAACTTCTGAAATGAATATACTATGTGTAGATAAAATGCAATCATGACCAAAGGCATGAAAGACCTCAAACTGATGAATTTTTGCAGGTTTGCAGGGCATGAGTCGACCATAGGGTCGGCGCATGCATCAGAACAATTTTGCACTAGTCAGCGCACAAGCCAATGCGTCGACCATAGGGTCGGCGCATGAAGGAATAACTTTCCAACGGGTCGGCGCGCAAAGGCATGAGTCGACCATAGGGTCGACGCATGAAGGAATAGATTTCAACGGGTCAGCGCACGCCGACTGTATGGTCAACGCACACTGATGAATTTTCCAGATTTCCAAAACAACATAGGCCATGCGTCGACGCACAGACCTGTTGTGGTCGACCGTTCGCACGGAAAATCTGTTTTAAAATACTTCCCTCTTATATTTGAAATACTGATATGTCTAGAATCATGTTGGCACTATATATACTTGTTTAACCACTTGTGTCATATTAACATTTGATATTCTTTTGATTCATGTGTTAAAAAACAAGAAAGAGTGAAATAGGTGTCCAAGATTCATCATCTTCATCTTCAACATCTCACAACATTTCAATTACACACAATCATTTTTGAAATGCATTTGTGAGAGATTCAAGGTGATAAGGTTCGAGGCTTAGATTGGAGAATCAAGCTCGGGTTGAAGATTGTGACAGGTTCTTTCTTGAATAAAACCATTGGGGTTTTACCCTCCAAGATTGGTTTGAATTTTGGGGGTTTTTGGACGAGATTCTTCATCAAAGGTCAATCGAGCGAAGGTGATTGTGAAGAGGTGTTCTTCACAAGTCTAGTAGCGGATTCGGTGATTTTGAAGGGAAGATCTCGGGGTCGATTTGGTGCTGTTGAGATCAGCTGGAGCCAAAGGTTTGAACAACAACGTGTTATTCAATAAGGTGGCTGGAGTCAGAGGTCCATCAACACAAATTGGAGGACTTGATTCATCTTGAATCAAGGGGCAAGGACTGAAAGCAACTTCCAACACATAGAGATTTTTGTTGTATATTTGTTGCTCAATCCTTGTATAAACTGTTACATTCAACAGGTGATATCTATAAAATCTATCTCAATTCTAGTTTTAGAATTGAGGGCAGACGTACCCCGAAGCGAGAACGACGGGGGAACTGCCTCACCAAATACTTGTCTTCTCTTTTTTCAGCATTTATGTTATAGCTCAAAATAAGTGATTTTTGTATAAGCTCTATTGTCAAAATTGTGATATCAATTGAGTAAGAGGTTAAAACTCTGTTTTTGACTCCAAAGTACAACAAGACATTGTACTAGGCTGGTTGGAATCACTTACTCAACATAAATATCACTTGGAGTGTTTTTGCACACCAAGTGTTTGACATATTGCTTGAACCAAAATTATCTTACTTGTGTATCTAGTTTTGGTTTGTTCTTTGAATCATTGGAACTAGGAATCCTTACAACTGAAGTAAATAATTGATAAGTGTAATTAGTGTTGTGATTCTATTTCTTACAAATTGTCATTAATCCAAAGGCTTAAGTATATCCGGTTTTCCAATAACCGTTCGTTTTAGACTATATTTTCCTCGGCCGCTTCCGCACTTAAAACATTTTTAAAACCAATTTTAAATTGGTAGTGCCGACTCAAATTTTAATTGGGGATCTATTCAACCCCCCCCCCCCCCCCCCCTTCTAGATCCGTGCCATAGTCTAACAATGGTGTGAGAACTTGCAAAAACTCCTTGACTTCTTCGATCGCCACTTCCGTTGCATCAATTCTAAAACAATTGGTTTTGTCCTTTGAAAGCTTCATGGCTTCAAAAAGATTGAAACAAATCTCCTCATCTAGAACTCTAATCTTTATTAGACCATCATCCATATTAATCGTCATGCGCGCGGTCTTCATAAAAGGTCGACCAAGAATCAAGGGAGAGTCCTCATCTTCTTCCATATCAATTACCACAAAGTCAATTAGGAACAAAAATTTGTCAACCTTTTACCAACATTCAACCTTTTACCAACACATCTTCGGCTACACCATGAAGGCGAGTGGTAGATTTGTCGGCAAGTTGCAATGTCATTTGAGTAGACTTCAACTCCATGTATCCCAACCGCTTCACAATAGATAAGGGTATCAAATTGATACTAGAGCCCAAATCGATCAACCCATTGCCAATGTAAGTATTTCCAATTGTGATGGGCAAAGTGACTCGTCCAGGATCACTTTCTTTTCTCGAGAGAGTACGTTGAATGATTGCGCTACAACTAGCATCCACCGTGATTGTTTCTTGATCTGTATACCTATTCTTCTTCGTAAGGATGTCCTTCATGAATTTAGCATACTTGGGCATTTGCTCCAATGCTTCAGAAAATGGAATATTGATTTGCAATTGCTTGAATATGTCCATGAACCGAGCATAGTGTCTCGCATTACCTTTCCGTGTCGGAGCATGTGGATAAGGCAAATTTTGAATCGGGATAGTGCTCACTTGATATTTTCCTTTCCTAGACTTTTTCACTCTTTCTTCTCTCTTATTTTTCTCTTCTTCCTCACTCTTTTTCACTCTCTTATTTTCAACTAAATCTCCCTCAACATTTTTTTCTACTTCTTTCTCAACATTTTCATTTTCTTTTTCAACTACAACTTCTTCCGCCACTATCTCCTTACCTACACCCATGTCAATTTCTTTACCACTTCTTGTGAGAATCGCCTTGCAATGCTTCTTAGGATTTGGAAGAGCGGTAGCCGTGAAAGGCCCTTTTTGTTGATCGGCCAATTGTTTTGATAATTGGCCCACTTGTGTCTCCAAATTCTTTATAGCCGCATCGGTGTTCTTTTGATTTGACATTGACATTTTTGCATAAATTGAGTAAGAGTTTCCTCCATCTTTGATGGTGCACTTTGAGTTTGTGGAGGTTGAGTGTAATTTTTGATATTGTTGACGATTTGTAGTTCCGGCTTCTTGCGGCCTCCAAGGTTGTTGGTACCCTTGATTTGGTCTTTGATAACCTTGATTTTCTTTTTGATAAGGTGGTCTTTGTTGGTATCCCTGATTTTGATTTCCGGCATAATTGACTTCTTCAAAACCGGAGAACAATACCCGGTAGGATGGTCACCTTTACACAATTCACAACTTGCCACTTGAACTTGGGTAGGAACTTCTTGCATCTATTTGATTTGTTGTGGAAGCTTCAAAATTTGTTGAGTTAAAAGTTCCACTTGTTGTGAAAGAAGTTTGCTTTGAGCAAGAATAACATCATTAGTACCTAACTCTAGCACGCCTGGTTTTCGTTGAGCTACTCCACGGTTATGATTTCCTTGGTGATCATTAAGTGCCATCTTGTCGATAATTGTGATTGCATCTTCGGCGCTTTTAGACATCAAAGAACCCCCCGCCGTAGCATCCAACAAGGTCTTATGAACCGAGAGGAGACCATTGCGGAAAATGTGAACTTGAGTGAGTTCATCAAAAACGTGTCCCTTGCATTTTCTCAACATTGACTTGAATCTCTCCCAAGCTTCGTTAAGGGATTCATTTCCTCCTTGTGAAAACACAGCTATCGCAGTTTTTACTTCCATGAAACGATTATGTGAAAAGAATATTTCAAGAAACTTTTCTTCCAATAAATTCCAATTTGTCATAATTGTCGTAGACTGATCAAGATATCATTCCTTCGCTTTCCCAATCAAAGAATGAGGAAATAGCCTCCTGAACAATGATTCTTCATCAGCTTCTGTTGCTCCCGTTGCACCCGCAATCTCATAGAATTTGGTAAGATGTGTAAACAGATCCTCATGATCTAATCCCGTGAAAGGATTTTGATAAATGAGTGCAAGGATTTTCATTTTCATCTTGGCTTGTCTTCCATTTTGGAGGTTGCGTGCAAACTGAGCGGTGTGTCTTGGACTATTTGTACATGGAACTAAAATTGGAGGTGAAGGTGGTGGTGATGCTGCCATAATTGGTGAATTAGGTGGAGTGGATGAAGAAGATTCTCCACGCTCTTGTCTTTCAATAGCGTGTTGTCGTCTTCACCTTGTGCGACTATTGATACGGCGAGCAGTTCTCTCAATCTCAGGATCGAAAAGAAGGTTTTCAGGCCGAACTTGTCCTCGCATAAACGAATTATGCGCACGAACTAAACAAATTAAAAAACACAAAGAATTATAAAGATAAGAGATTCACAATACAAAAATCTTAGAATCACTAAACTATTGCAATGCTTGCAATATTCTACTAACAATCTCCGGCAACAGCGCCAATTTGTTAGAAAGTATTTTGCGGTAGTGTTTTTTTGTATCCACAAGGATTGATGAGAATATAGATGCTTGTCGTCCAACGGTTTAATGATTTAAGAAATGGGGTTTTTAAAAGGGTTTCTATTTTTGTAACAAAGTCTTCAAGAAATAAAACGGAATAAAATTCGGTCTAAGTTTGATAAAAGCATGTCAAGATTAGGGTTCGCTAATCCGTCCTAAACGTATCCAACCGATCAAATATGTGAACGAAGTTTTAACCAACATAACCGCGTATCCTCGCAAAAACGTTCATTTCTAAAGCGATTTCGTGAATGTTATTGTTTCGACCGTTAAATGATCTCTCTAAATAACCCTCGAAACAATAATCATTAAGATCGATACAAAGCAGATATCAACTTTCAAACCTATGTCTAGAATTTGCATAGTTGATAGATGAAGAAATTAGGTCAAGACTTGGAAAGTTCATGTCTAAACCAATCCAAACCATAAATGTACAAAGAGTAGCAAATAACTTCATCTATATTGATCACAACATTGTTCACATACAAAAGATCAAGAAGAATACATAAAATATGAACTAACTACCTCTAACCTTGACAAGAAAGGGATTTAACCACTCATTTTCATGATAGCTTGAGCAACGAGTTTCGAAAGAAGGTTGATCAATATCCGAGTCGAATAATCGAGATTGGATGGGAATCCACCTTCTTTTTGTGAAATGTTGCTAAGAGATTATGAGAAATGGAGAGACAAGCTTTTTAGGTCTGAAAATCCTCTCAAAAGAAAGTACAAAACAAAAGATATTTTTCTCAAAAAGTAGCCCAAACTACTTATAGAAGGGCTGCTGAGCTGTCACGTTCGCAGTGCAAACAAAGTGTTCGCCTAACGAACAACCAAAATGGAACCTGAAGTGCCTAAGTCCTGAACAAAGTGTAGCATCTCAAAGGGTCATTCATTTTGGCCTTGGATGTTATATTTTGAATGTGATTGAAGGTTTACAAAACTCAGAAACAAGAACCTTTAAAAAGGCATTCAAAAGAAAGGAAAGTCAAAGGTTGTTGAAGAATTATACTTGTGGGATTGTTAGACTATTGAAGCAAGAAAATATGGTTGGAAGCAAGTGGATGTAAGTGGCAAGATCAAGTTTTAAGTGTGGCTAAAACTTGATCAAGATTGTTGAATAGTGGTTCAACATGATAGATAGTGACAAAGTAGTTGATGGGTAAATTGACATCAACACTTTCTCAAATCAAGTGGAGATTGTAGAAGTATGTCTTAAATCCTTTGAGCAATGAATAAAAAGAAAACATGTTTCAAGATTTCTAGAAATCATAAAGTCAAAAAGCAGCAAAAATATTGACTAAAGACGTTGAAGCCGTAGATGTAAGTCTAGTAGATGACGGGGCTGATTCGAGTGATTCACTGGTATCAAGCTTGGTTGTTTCCCTTCTCAAATTCGTTCATTAATATTAGAATATTATAAATGTCTTTTATATCATTATCTCTAAAATAATTAGAGAAACTCTAAGATAATAGAGAACTCCAAATAGTCTAATTAATATAAATAATATTATAAGATATCTATAATAACCTAGATTAATATAAATGACATAAATATGTATTTCAATTATTCTTGCCATTTATTTTGTTTGGTTGCTATTATTTTTTGTCTCCGCACATCAAGTTTTTGGTGTGTTTGAACTCTTAATAATTCTTCTAAAATGTTTTCAAATTATTCTATCAGTTTTTCATAACAACACTCTTGAGTTATCAGAACCTCATCTTTTTCCTTCTCCACTCGCCAAATTTTATGAGTATTTCTTAAATTTTCCCTAGAAAATTGATTACCTTTGGAGAACCTTCTCCTCTTTTAAAAAATATTTTGAATGGTTAAACGACCATTATTTAAAAGTATATTTTAAAATGGTGCCAACAGTTTATCAAGATATTGTAGTGTTTGACTGGATTGTTCTAATCTTAAGACTTAATGTGTGTTTGAAATGGCGCAGTTGACATAATTGATTTTGGTAAAATTATTTCTTCCGCATGGGTAAATTTATTTTGGTATTGTAGAAATAATATATTTGAGATATACTTGTAAAAAAACTCATTATTCTAAAGGGAGAATGTATAATGAAAAATTATAAAATGAAAGTTTTTTCAATAAAAAAGTTTGCAATGTGGTTATAAATAAGTCATTTATTCCAAAATTTTAGGCAAAATCCGAAGAGCAATCATTCGCATCAGATCATGGATGGCATGGGCATTGCTCATTGTCATCTGCAATTAAAAAAGTAAAAAGCCACCCAGTCCTTTTCCTTCTTTAACAACACAGTTCTAGTAGGTCAAATGGACACTGATCCTAAGCAATGTCTCAGCACCATCAACAATAATCTCTCATGGTGGGATAAGAGGTCTTAGTTCAACAAACTCCCTTGCATTCTTGAACTTTCCTATGCCCCTTATTATCGATGATAATCGCAACATGGTGCTTCTTAATTTTTACAGACCATAACAAGTCAAGCTATCTAAATATTCCCATCCTTCAAACAAAGTTGTGAATACCATCATCTGTCTGCTCCCATCTGTTGTACTTGCCACATACACACCTTGTGCTTTTCAAACTATTTGGGAACCTAATTCAGGTTGAGATGTAAGTATATCATCAATAACAGTGATCGTGCCAAATCTCAATCCAAGTTCATCAGGGCCTAATTGCATTTGAACATTGTTTTGGTTGTTGTTGTTTGGTGCAAAAGAATTACCAGCCAAACCAGTTCCTACCGGAACACCGGTAACGCCATTAACGGTGGGAATAACACCATTGGCATTAGGGATAAGAGTCTCACCAGCCAGAGTGTTGAAACCAATTGAAGTTGCAAATGGAACTTGACTACTGTGTAAACAAATCCTTGCTTTTACCATCTGATAAACAAATAACATCTACAAAATCACTACAATATATATAGATTACATACCATAAGATTCAAATACTAAAATACTTATACACAATTGAATCACCAATTCAGTTCATCAAATAGTAGAATTTTATACTAAACATGCATATTATTATTCGCAACATGAATCTGATCTGTTATACAGCTGATTCAAACTGTTGTAAATCTTATATATGCATATGATTCAAACTGCTGTAGATATCAGTTTTTCAAACTGTTATGTACTAATTCAAACTATATAAAGCCATAATTCATACTTAATAGAATAAATTATCATATACTTAATCATACTGTTGTAAAAATAGTATATAGTTTCCACAACAGTTACTATGATACTTAATGATATATGGATAGCCATTTCCAAATTTAATGAATATGGATATGGGAATGCAGTGCAATATATTTTTTCTCCACACGGTTATGCAAAAAAAAAATTCAGAGTAAAAACATACCTAGGTTGTTTGTTTCGTTGTTTCGTAACATTTGCAGGATGCAAACAATGTATCAATTTGATCTTGAGACTGTGGATCACCTTGTCACAATTTCGAATCAAAATTCTTCATTCCAATTCCACCATAATTAGCATAAAATGAATAATTATGGTGAAATAAGACAATAGGAAAATGAAGAAAAAACAAAATTAAACAAAAGAGGAAAACAAAGATTAGAAAAAATTAAACAAATGCGTTAAATGGACCTGTCTCCAGTGATTCTGTATCCGCAGTTGGTGGCATTCTAATATCAAATCTAGCTTCAGCTTCAGATGGCTGCAAATTCATGACAAAACCCTGGTGCAACACATCAAAAGAAAGATATAATAGAATTATTAGGGAGAATTCAACCATGAAAATCACTGGAATTTCTTAACATGCGGACGCATAAACATGTGAATTTAAGTATCATTACACAGGTAAGCATATCATAGTTGGCAGACTATTGAACAATGCATAAAATAGTATTGATAAAGTAAGGTAAAAAATGTTGAGCATTGAAAATGTTTTTGGTTCTATTCTATTTAAGGAATAATCAATCTTATATATTACATAAAGTTTTAGATTGTTGTCCTCAACCATGATTGCAGCCGTAACACAAAGTTTATACAAAGTTTTATATTGGCCACCCCAACTGCAACACAATTCAATTTGCACTTGTTTGCAAAATCAAATATTGTGGCATAATATAACAACAAACGACTATACTATAAAGTTCTACATTATACAATACATGTTTGATCATTTCGATGGAATATCAGAGTCGATTGACTTACTATTGGTGATGGAGTTCCAAGCCTTCAAAAAGGCCATGTTAATAGAAATAACTTCCCCATCAACCTTCAAGCCGACCTTGATCAAGTCAAACTGCGAGGCACAATACCTTTGGATGCTTTCAATACTCTTCAAAAGATTCTCCATATCAGAGTTATCATAAAGCTTGGCCTTATGTCCCGGAATCCTAAAGACCTTGATTTTCAGCCACCATGGACTCCTCTCTGCATTGAATGCCCTGTAATGGTTGTTCGGAGAAGCCAGCCCTGTGTACTCATAAGTGAATACAATGTTGAAACGAATTAAGTAATGAGTACAAATTCAAATCAATGATCCACAAACAATTACATATAAAATAATTATAACTTATAAGTGCTTATCAATATAAGTGTCTATATTTTACTTACAGACATTCAAATCCTAAAAAACCTTAGAAAGAGAAAAAATTTCATCATCATCATGTCCACCAATTTCCTCGTCAGGAGCAAAAGCCAGATAAATACTCCTTTTTGGTTGAAACCCCCATTCATTAAGCTTTCGAACAACTTCAAGATACTTCATTCCAACTCACTTCAGTATGTAACAAAAAAACATTTAAATATAAAACCAAACTTCATAAACTTTAAAAGAACATTTAATCCGCCTTTGTCATAAACTTGTGCAATGCTCAAATCAAGGGAAATGATATTACCAATAACCAACAGTTTCATTCCACAGTCATCCTCAAGAAGGCATAACAGAAAATCAGCATAATAGACATAGCAGAAAATCAATAGCAAACTTTGTCAGGTCAATTCAACACAACCCCAAAAGAAAAAAGAGATGCAGATTTCAATAGATCTTCATCTTCTTCTTTGCTTGAAATAAAAACCACAACCCACCAGAACTCCATCTTCTTCTTTGCTTGAAATCGAAACGCAACCCATAAACATATCTACATGAAAGAAGGGAGAAGCGAAACCACAACAATCGCAGTTGTTTATACAAAGTAAACAAAACCAACAACATCAAAAAACAAGATTTGGAAGCGATTTCATTAGAGAAAGCACAAACCTCTATGAAATATTGTGTTTCAACGATTTATTTGTGCACCGAAGTCTATTGGGTGGTGTTTTAGTGGAACATAGGTTGGATATAAAAACTCTAAAAACGCTGCAACGAATGAGAGAGAAAAAGAGTTTAATTTGAGAGAAGAAGAGTGTTGTTTCAAATCAAATTGGTGTGTGAATTGGTTTTGGCGGGAAGGGGAGAAATTTTGTTTAAGGATGCCTATCATTGATGGATATTTGACATTAAGCTAGAGGCTTAAGTTAGATTTATTTGAGTAATTTTAAATGCTTGGAAGGGTTAATTGCTCGAAGCATACAATTACTTTTTAAGAGTTGACAGTAGATAGACCATACTCCTTCCATCACAAGAGAACCGCACTTATAATTTCACACTAAAAAAATCACCAAATACACATAATACCTCTAGTACAGAAAAGAAACTAATCTCAAAAGTCCATCTCTCACGTTTTTTATCAAAAGAAAAAATCCACAATTTCAAATCCCCTCTCTTCACATGTTGACTTGAGAAAAAGAATTAACCACACCTCGATTTACTAATATCTATTCTTTCCTACCACTCCCACCATGTAAAACCATCGCACTCTTCACTCATTTACATCCATCAATACATCCTCCGTCATCCCTTCACCTCCAAACCATAATCTCCTTCATCATGTTCCCTTCAGATAACTTGATCTCTAAAAAAATATAAAATTTCAAAATTTTAAAATATCATAAAAAAATTTAATTTTTAAATTTAAATTCTAAACATAACATCACACACAATAAAATAATATAAAATTCAAAATTTAAATAAGTTTTGTGTCTAATAAATTAGATTAAATTAGAGAAATGTATTCTAAATAAATGTTGAATAAATTATAATTATATTTTTCTTAAAAATGATCAAAAGTCAATTCTTCAATTTTTAAAAGTTTTGATAAATTCTGGTTGGTTTCAACTAATTAATAGCTTACTCGATCCAACAATTGAACCAAGTCTTTCAATCTCAATTTAAAAAACAATCCAATTTTTAAAACATACAATTACCCTACCACCGATCTATTTTTTAAAAATATTTATTTTCATGCTTTATAATTTCATGTTATAGTATATTACAATCAAAATATATATATATATATATATATATATATATATATATATATATATATATATATATATATATATATATATATATATATATATATATATATATATATATATATATATATATATATATATATATTATAATCCTAATATGTCTATATTTTTTTCCTAACAATTCTACAATGTCTATTATTTTCTTACATATCTATAAATATCAAAATAATAAGATGTGTGTTAGCTATTACGATAAGATTTTATGCATATTTATTACCTTGTCTGCTTATTTATTAACTATCATTTTAAGATTTTACACCTATTATATTTTATAGTCATCTTATTTTCTTTATAATATTTGTCTCTTTAATTATCTTTCTTAATCTATAAATGTTTTTGGGTGTTAAATTGCTCTTTGTATTAAAGTTAATTTAAATAATAAAGTATTTATTATTATACAATTAACGTGTTTAATTTAAAAAAATCTGAAATGTATAATATATATGTTTTATTTTTGTGATCGTATAATATTCATGAACTGTTTATAATATCATACTACTTTAATACTATTTAATTCATACAACACTTATTTATCTAACAATCACATATCATACATTTTATATCTATTCTTTTAGATCTCACCATTAAAATATGCAATGATATTTTATAATATAGTGTATGTGATATTTATTACTCTCTTTGATTTGGTTTTATTAACTTTTTCTTTAATGCTTTAGATATACTATATTTCATATTCATATAATTACCTTATGTTATAACATTTTAATTTACATTCTCTTCTATTCTTATACTTTACATTTCACAGTTTACCTATATCATAACACTCTTTTATAATATACAAATATTTAAGGTCTATGTTAAATTAATATAATAAAAATTTATGTGATATTTCATATTCTCTATTTTATATTAATTACTCCATTCGTTTAAAAAATTTTTACACGGATTAAAAAATATAATAATATTGTCATAAAATACTATATTTTTACTAAATTAACTTTATAAATATGTTAGAAGTAGTATATAGAATAATAATTAAAACATACAACAGAAAAAATAACAATCATTTAATATTAAAAAGTCAAAATAACATTTACTTAAAAACAAATTTTATTTTTTAAAACGATAGTTATTTTAAAATAAAAAATATTATTTTATGACTTCACACATGGCAATACAATCTATATATTTTATTTTGACGAAAATATTTATATTTACTCTACTATATCCTTAATCATTATATATATATATATATATATATATATATATATATATATATATATATATATATATATATATATATATATATATATATATATATATATATATATATATATTTGCAATAAAATTTTAAGAGTATTATTGATAAAATAAATTAATATCATATTGAGTAAAAAAGATAGTTAATATATAGCATCAAACCTAAAAACAAATGAATTGGTGGAGTAATACTTTTGTTCAATATCCATCTGTTTGATTTATGAATTCATTTTTGCCTTAGATAGCTTGAATCTTTATTTATATCACCCTGTAAGGAGTTTTTAATACTTGTAAAATAAATTTCATAGTAATATTTAATTTCAAAACATTTTAATGTTTAATCTTAATATATATTCAGAAAAAAAGTAACATGCACCTTCAACATAAATTAGTTTTATATTAATTTCTAATTATATTATATTATAAGGTGATTAATTTAATAAAAAAACATTTATCAAATAGACATACCTTCAATGAGTTTGTATGTGTAAAATAGTTTTAAATTATCACTCACCATTAAATTCTATATTTTAGGTTTATTAAGAAATTAATAATATTATAAAGACAAACCCTTAACATCTAAAATATAGATTTTATTATAATACTTATATTTTATTATAATATTTATTTAAATATATATTAAATTATGTAAATAAAATAAAAAATTTATAAAATCAATCCTATAAAAATTAATCCTGCCAACAAATGTCAGTTGCAATGCAGATGTCTAATAATTATAAATTATATCTAATCATAAATTTTCTTTTCGACAAATTTCTTTTTGCATGTTACACAAATGTTCTAGATAGTAGCTGCACATCCCTCTCAATTATACTGTGGCATGATAAAAGAAAGAATTCACGTGGATGTGCTCATAGTGTGAATGCATGTATATCTTTGTCTATTATATGACAAGTAATGACAAGTGAATAATTAATGGCACAAAAGTCACCATCCTAAATTTTCATTTCTTAACTACACATGCATGTTGTATCATTTACTTTAATTGATACTATTTATTCATTTAACATTGGTACTATTTTATTTATTTATTTATTTTATAAATATACTATTTATTCATTTAATTTTGTTCGTACAATTAACTAGTCAACCTTCAACTATAACCATCAAAACAAATCCCAAGTTTTCTATAAACAATTGAATAGATAATTATTCATTAAGTTGTGTGTTTGGTTTTTAGGCTGATAAACAGTTATTTTAAATAAATAAATTATGTAAAATTAATTACTAAAAGTGAATTGAAAAAAAAAATTGTATTTAGATATAACACAATTATGCATTAAAATAGTTCTATAAATTGTAATGGTTTGTAGCAAATTCATTCCATGCAAAACAATATCTCATTTATCTATACACCATGAGAGAAACCATTAATTCACTTGTTTTGTTTCTCCTTCTTGTGACAATATTTCTGAATGGTTATAGTGCTGATGAAGTAGGAAGAACTAATCAACTGAAGAAAGATGATGGGATTTATAAATCTCAAAAATTTGGAAAGTGCGTAGATTGTATGATTTTGTATAGCATGTGCTTGAGTACTCCTTACTTTTGGCATGTGTATGCTAAGTTTTGTACCGATGACACAAAGGTCGCACCTAATATCAATGATGCTCCGAAACCGAAGCCCAAAAGTGATCTTATTCCATGATGACAAGAGATATTGTAGCCATGTCTAGCTTGTGTGTCATTGATATATATCTATATATTTGAAATAATGCTGTTTATTTTTTGAATGTTATATCTATGTACTCTTTATGGCAAGACAATGCCTCTCCTTTGATATATGTCTTCGCTATGAGGTTAGATATATTTATTTTTATGCTATGAAGTTTGTATTAAGTTTCACTTTTATTATGGTTATGAATAAAAGTAAGAAGTGTTTGTCAAGTATTTTGAAGGAGTGATATTATGATATTAAAGATCTTCTTTAGCCCTCTAAGAAAATCAACTTGTCTTTAATTTTACAACTTCATAAACAATAGTTCTATGGTTTTTTATATTGCATTTATTTTATGGAAGTAAATCACACACAACAAGTTTTTCACTCTAATCAAACCATAAATTTTGTCATACACAAAGTTGTTATCTCATGAATATATATACTAGATACAAAATAAATATATGAAGTGCTATCTCCATTTAGATGATGTTACGCTACAATGCAACATGCAGTGAAGTGCTATCTCCATTTAGATACACAAAGTTGTTATTTCGTCATTGTTTCGCACACGCAACATGCAGTGAAGTGGGATGGGACCCTTTAATTTTAATCATGTCGATCATGTTTTCACTGAAATGGTATATAAACCAATGGCTTAAGCTTATTCGTGATAGTTTCGTGATTCTTTGCTACAAATAGCATTGCTTAGTGACAAGCTCTTCCCAAGAGTCTCCATGACTTATCCATGACTAATGGGATATTTCCGATTCCAATCACAAGTGATCTCAAGGAATGATTGGAGTTTTGTGGTTCTTGTGATTTTTTACAATTCAGTAAAATTTACATCATGAGAAGAGGCGGTATCAATAGTGATTGTTAGTCGCGTGGTTCTGTGATTACCGTGCGGCGCTGCTTCAAGTGGGGAGAGGCTATGAGGAGTGCATTGCAGGTTCACTTCAATTCTAAGAAGCCATTCAATGAAGACATGCGAGTTATGCTGATGCATCAAAGTAGTAGAAGCTGTTGAGCAGTTCATTTGCTCCTTGCATGCTTAGATTCTTAAAGTTGTTGAAGAATCTAGAGCATCTCTAATTCATGGACATGTGATTTGTTAGACAATAGGCTTTAATTTAGAGAGAGGTTTGAATAAATTACAAATTAAAAATTAAATTTTTGATAAAAATAATTTTAAAAGTTTTATGGCACAACGGAAACAATCCGAATCGAATTGTCTAATTAAATCTCTATCAAAAAGCACGAATATACGTAAAGATACCCTAACGTATGAAAATGAACACAAATTGTTCGACAACAATCAATCACAAACAATTGAATGCAAAGCTATACGTAGAACTTATTCTCAATGATAAAAAAAAAAAAAACACAATAAGACAATTTATCAAACACTTTGTGTGCAAGCGAAATTATTTGAAATTTTGCTTTGTTTTATTGATCTAAAAACCAATCACAATCAAACAGATTGTGATTATATCAACAAACCTTATTTCAAAATATAATCAAAAATAAATTTCCAAATGAATTGATCAAACAATAATGAATTCAACAATTTGCTAACACAAAAACCGAGAGAGAGATTTGTTTTGGCAGTTCCCCAATCAGTCTCGCTATAGCTACGTCTGCCGTCAATTCGACTTTGAATTGACATAGTTGCAATTAAACTTTGCAAAAAGTGTATATACAAGAGATGAAGAACTCTAATCCTGCAAACAATATGCTTTATTGTTGATTCTACCACCTCCAAAACCCTTGATTAAAGATTGATCAGGTCACCAACAATGTCGCTTCAATTCACTTGTTCTTGCTACTTTCTTGAAACGCACCTCTTGTCCCAAGGCATTCACCTGGATGAATTAATCTCAAGCGCAAACTTGTTGAAACTCAAGATTTACCAACAACATTCACTATCTCACACTACTATCTTGCAAGGTACCCCTTGTCCCAAGGCTTTCACTCGATCGGATCTGAATTGTGTAATTTTGTCCAAAACCTTCAAATCCTCAATGATCTTGAAGGAAAACTCCATCTTGGCTTTTTTACTTGAAACTCTCAAAGAACTCAACCCAATGTTCTTGGAACAACAACCTAATTGAATGTTATCAATTCAAATCTAGATTGTAACTCAATTAAAAAATAATTAGGTGTAGTTTGATTGTGTGTATGCATAGAAGAGAGGTTAAAAATTATGAGTATGCTTTGAAATCTTGGTTTCATGTAGGTTTTACTCTACAAATTTACTAGAAATGATGCATGTATGAGTATATATATGTATGTAAGATATGAAGCAAAAAGCATGCAAAAAGAAAATGAAAAGAAAATAAAAAATCAAGATTTAAGTTCAATAGATCGACCTATGAAAGCAAATGTGTCAACCTATAAAGGTCAATAGGTCAACCTATGAAAGCAAATGTGTCAACCTATAAAGGTCTTAGGCCGACCTATTAGAGGCGACACATAGGCAGTGGCTACAAGCTTCAATATTGAAGCATGGGTGTCAACCTAAGCATGTTATGTGTCAACCTATGCTGGAGTGAAACCTTAAATAGGTCAACCTAAAGTCGTATGTGTCGACCTATGCAGTGCTTTTCACACAAAAACTCATTTTTTATGCATACAAGTCCTTTCTTGATGCATGAATCCTTCCTAAGTCATTTCCAAACATGTTAAAATGCATCCTAATGCTAAAATGCACAATGCACACCTAGAATTAGTTGATACCGTCCAATATACAAAAATGCTAAAGTTTATTCTAGTTTTGACATCATTCAAAACATAACTAAATGGAAAGATGCACTCACATGGTTGTGGTGGCGGCAGTTGTTGGAAAGTTTGGAAGATCGATAGAAACTAGAATATGCTTTGATCAATAGTTGGAGGAACTAGAATCTAAAGATTCTAAAGAGAGGGAGAAATTACTAGGACTTGATATGCTTCTTGTGTTGGAGGAGTTGAAGACTCTCTTCTAAGATCATGAACATTAATCATCGCGGCAACAACTTTACCCATGACGACCAGTCAAGCTGACTTAGATGTTGATATAGTTTGCACAAAATCGATCGGAGTTTAGAGTAGGAAGAAGATGGGTCTTACATACAACATCATTATTCTATAGTCGAGCAAGATAATGAGATATATGTTGCGGTGGAGTGAGAGGACTCACAAGATTAGCACTACAACATCTAAATCAGTGAAGTTAGAGAGATCAGTCTGTAAGAGTGAGATACATGGTATAGTGTATGACATGGCATACAGTTAAAACTGTCTTCGTTCAACTCGGTCGGGGTGTGACACAGGAAATCTCCGATGAAATCCAATGATAGCCGATGCATACTCTTTGAAAAGGTTCCACTTGTTCGCTTGTCTTTCGTGATGATGGGCTGGATTGAGCTCTTGTAACTGGACATGCTTCTTTAAACATTTGACCGACCCAAAACAAAATCCTTTGAAACAAGAACACAATTAATAAAAATCAAACCAGTAAACCAACAATAATTATAAATAAGAAAAAAAAAAGATAAGTTAAAAAATCATGTAGTTCAACTTAAAGACACTATATGAGAGTGGATCATAAAATAATTAAAATATGATGACCAACAATACAAGATTAAGTCTAGACTTTCCCCTTTGCAATACGATTCGCAAAATTACAAGAATCCCCAAACCTTTCAAAACTATGGTTTCACACTATCTTTTGATCTCTCAATCTCTTTGATATATTGCAGCATATGAATGTTAGATGAGTGCCCCATTTGTGAAGAAGATGTTCATTGTCCTTTTTAGTTTGGTTTTGCTAAAGACAAAACTTATCAAAGAAGAAAAAGTTTGAAATCAAGAATGCATAAGCTTATGGATATTTTGAAATTAAAGGAAATTGATCTTTATGCTAAGGTAATCAGTTGCAATTCATTATGTATGAACTTTAGATGCTAAAAAAGTTAATACTCATGTTCATCTCTAAAGCTCTCAAATTATCATGCAAAAAAATCTTTAAAGTAATGACATAAAAAGCTTATATTTAAAATAAAATAAAAAAACTGTCAGCACTTTTTAAGTCAAGTTTGTTGCACTTTTAATTTAGATATGGTTAACTGATTTAACAAAACCTAATATTGTTTGAAATTTGAAAAATTGTTTGAAACTCAAAATTTGTCCTGCACTTGTTAAGTCAGGTTTTCGTTTAAACAACTTCACAAATCCTGAACAGAATTCAAACGTATGTTTTTTCATAAACAATTGTTATTCTAAACTATTGCAAACCTTCGTTAAAATGTCTCAAACTTTTGCATCAATTCACAGAGGTTTCTTAGGATATATTTAAGGAAAAATACATTAATTTTTAAATTACCTCTTTCGTCATTAATTTTTCACATGAATTCAAATAATTTTCCAAATGTTCATTATTTTTTAAAAATGTTGAAACTTTGTGCATAATTTTGAAATCATTCATACAAATTTCATAATATTTTTTGAACACTTAAAATTCATATATTATTGAATTGTACATTGAAAGAGAATATCGACTTTGTATATTCAAATTTGTTCAAGTATTGTAATTGATCACCGAGTGTGTTGTGACTTAATTTGTAAAGAAAGTGTGTGTACTTTCTAAAAGTATTTTACAAATAGAAAGTGGTATATTTTCTATTTGTTGGAGAAAGGTCTTTTAAATTAGTTTGATTCAAATTCCATCATAGTTGTTGGTGTATTTGTGAAGTCAAAGAAGTAGTGTACTTCTTTGTTGTTTTTAGAAGATTTTAGAAGAAGTTTTGTTGTGAAACTTGTATAAAGATTTAACAATAGTATAAATTTCTCCCATATGTAAGGGGACTAGGCGTACCCTTAATTGTAAATGGGAACTAGTATACTCCTTCCGTCTTATATTATAAGCAAATTTCACATTTTTAGATTCATTAAATAATTGATGTATTTGGTCTAAATATATACATGATAAATCAATTATTTAATAAATATAAAAATGTGAAATTTGCTTATAATATAAAACGGGGGAGTACATTATTGTGTTCATTTATTTTATTCATTTTATTTATTTATTTTATCATTTGTTCATCGTTTATAATTCTAAAAAAATTTAAAAGGCTAAAAAATATCATTATATCTAATTCACTCCTCTTAAAATGTACACTCAAATAGTTACATTTAAAATAAATTACTAGGTTATGTTATTAGCCTCTTGACGTATGATATTGATATATGTTTAATATGAAACTATAATTTACACCGTTGTTGGCCATACTGAACATTAATTTTTTCGACAAATTTCTATTTGCATGTTAAATTCTCGATACTAGTTTCAGATCAATCACTATCATACATGAAAAAAAAAAATATGCAGAACTTTGTCCATATTACAAGTCATGACAAGTGAATAATTAATGGCTCAAGTCACCATCTTAAATTTTTATTTCTAAAACACTTGTACTATATCATTTAATATAATTGATACTCTTTATTTCTTCAATTTTCTTTAATTTATTAGCTCGCAGTATAAATTGAAATGGTTTGAGACCACTTTCATTTCATGCAAAACAAAATCAATAAGAAGAAAATAAAAATACTCATTCATATACACACCATGGGAAAAACTGTTTCACTTGTTCTTGTTCTAGTTCTCCTTGTTGTGCCAATATTTCTAGATGGTTACAATGCTGAGGCGCAAGAAAGATATAATCAGCCGAATAAAGATGATGGTATTTACAAATCTGAAAAGTTATGGAAGTGTATAGATTGCTTGACTTTGTATAACATGTGCTTGACTGCTCCTTATCTTTGGACTGTGTATCATAAGTTTTGTCCATTTACCGATCGCACAAATATTGCACCTTATAGCAGCAATGCTCTTACACCTGAAAGTGGTCCTCTTCCTTGATTAAAGATATTGTAATCATGACTCTCTTGTGTGTTATTTGATACATCTAAAATAATGATGTTTGTTGTGTGAGTGTTGTGTTGGTGATAGATATATATTTTATTTCTGTTGTGAGTTTTGTATTATGGTGTCATGTTATTATCTTTATAAATAAAAGTAAGGAGTGTTTGTTAACTTAGTACATTCAATTAGATATAGGATTTAGCATACTCTACTTATCCACTTTCTCAATTTATATGACATGATACGGTAAATCTATGTAACAATCATATAGAATAAATATAAAGATCCTTATATATTTTCAACAATACTTTTAACAAAATGTTCTGAACTTCATTAGTTGAGTTATCTATTTTGGATCAAGCATGAACATTCTTTCACTCTCTTTGCAAGTCTTGAAAAGAGTTTTCTATTTGTCTTCGGTAATGGCTTATTCTTTAGGATAAGTGATGCCAGGTTTTTATGTGTTGTAAAGAATACATAAAATTATTCCCTTCACACATCAATCATTATACTCGGACACCTGAAAAAGTACGGAAGGTCCTAACTTATCAAGAAGGATAATTGTCACCCAGAAGAAAAGAATAGCTAGAATTGGAGGCCGATCCCTATACCGTGAACATATATGCTTAGTTTTTTTTATAAGCAAAAAATATTTATATCAATTGGAGTATTAAGGGTACCTCAACCCAACTACAATCAAGTGTCGAGTTAAATTACAACTAGGACATAACAACTTTTATAAAAAATACAAAAGATTTTTAACCTAATTTAAAATAGAACTAAAGACCTTATAATAATTGGATGTGTGGTCGAAAGGTGCAATCATCAGATTAACACAGTTTTTTATAAAAAGGTTTATTGTTATTGATATACAATAGTTCGGTAAGGATCATGTTGAAATCAAATGATACATTGTTTCTTCTCCTAAATTGGTACAAGTTTTTCTATAAATAAAGATATTTGTTAGGCATAAAATACACACAAAAATTATTTGTTTCAAATGACAAAAATTATATCTAAATCATTTTTTTATTTTTCTAATGCACAAGAATAAATAATTGAACTTCCATATTGACAAAGTTGTCACAATTAATTGTCTGACCTAACAAAAGGCATGGCCCCACCATATCAAGATTTGACATATCCTCATTAGTATGATTAGACACACATCTGTTAATGCTATCATTTTTGTTGTCCTTTTCACACCTTCAAAACTCCACCTTTTTGGGTTTGTCTCGCTGAGCAACACACGTGTCTGCAACCGCATACCTAATACTATGTCGATCAAAGTTAGTCCTCTCCTGCATTTGTGTTATCATTCAGAACAACTTTAACGCATAGTTGTTAAACCAAAATTTTGTAGAGCTTACGTTAGTAATAAGGAATTTGCATTATAGTAGAGCTGACATGACATATAGGATGCTCTAAAACTAGTTTACGTGCTCTACACAAGCAACGTACTCTAACTCATTATTTAACATAAATAATAGATTTTTATTAATTATTTAACATAAATAATAGATTTTTATTAACCATTTAATATCAAGTTTGAATTCCTTATAAACAATCACCATTTAGTAAAAACTTCTTAATTCAATTTTGGATTGCTTAAATCCTTCGTGTCAATTTGGACCCACGTAAAATAACTTAGTTCATCCAATTTAGTTGCTCCCATTAAAGATGCTCTCACATGAGTATCGGGAACGACACTATTGCGGCTACCTTATGTGTGTGTGCGCGCACGTGCGTGTGTGAGTGTCTGTATCTATGTGTGTTTTTGTTAATTTCATTAATTGATTTATATATCATTCTCATTAGATATGCTATATATATTCAATGTCAAAAGCTTTATAAACTCCCCATTTAAAAATGCATTATTGATGTCTAATTGAGCTAACTTCCACTTGTATGATGTTGTTAGGGTGAGTATGACTCTGACACAGGTGAGTTTTGCCACTGGTGAAAAAATTCATATGAAATCAAGGCCAGGTTATTGAGTGCACCCCTTAACAATCAATTGCCTTATACTTATCCAAAGAACCATCAATATTAAACTTTGTTTTATTGTTCCACCTACATCCAATGGAATTTCTTGCCATGAGGTATAGGTTAGACTGTCCAAGTGTTTTTTTCACAAAAGTTGTTATTTCTTCACTCATGGCACTGCTCCACTCAAAACATTTGACAGCCTGATGGTAAAACTGGGCCTCATAAACTGAGGAAACATGCATGACAATAACTTTGTATGGACTAGACAATTTATCATATGAAAATGAACCAGTAAGTCGATAATGAGTGTGACAGACAAAAATCTTTTAAGCTGCAGGTTGGGGCTCTAGGAGTCCTATTAGGCCTTATAAGAACTTAAATAATTGGATAAATATGCACATCCTGAGTTAAGTTAGACACGGGAAATATAGGAATTGAATTGTCATGTTGTATAGTATTAGTGCTAGGGACATAGTCATGAGGAGAATGATCACAAATTGGATTTGGCTAGACTAACTGATGAAAGGGATCATACACTTTGAAACCCTTATAGCCAGTAGGATAACCCCAAAAAAACACATGGAATCACTTTAGGTGTAAACTTATTCCTATGTTGTGGTATAATGGAAATATAACAAAGACATCCAAAAATTCTAAAGTCACAATAGATAGGCAATTTGTCATAAAGAAGTTCAAAAGGTGACTTACTCTTTAAGTGTATAGATGGAGTTATATTTATGATAGATGTGATTGTGGTTATGCAGGATCTTGCTACATTCAATAAATATTGATGTTACCTCTGCACAACTAAGTTTTGCTCAGGTCTATAAAGGCAAGCCTATTGATGAATGAAGATAATAGTGATCATAGTGGTTTGTCATTGAAGCAAAGAATCGCAAGATGGAGATGAAGAATATGAAGAAAAATGAAAGCGAGAGAATCAGAGAGAGAGATGAAATTGAAAACTTGTTTGTAGAAGAAGAGTTTGTTTACGTGGCCAACAAGAAACAAAATTGTTTATAGAATCAGCCACATGGAAGGTTGTAGGAAGAGAAAGGGATTTTTAGTCTTTTCTAAAACATAATATATTCTTATATGATAGATGTCTCTTTCTTTAAAATATAATTGAGGTTAGAAAATATAACCAAAATTTCTGCAGTAAATTTGTTAGAGATTAGCTACGATTTTAGCTACGTATTAACTACGATTTTTTATAGGTTCAAGTATGTTCTTGACCTTAGTCACGTGGCATGCCACGTCAACATCTTTAACCGGTGTCACTGTCATGTGTCGTGCCACGTCAGCATCGGTTAAGTAGAATAGACAACATTGACAAAAGTTAAAAATAGAAAACTTTATGAAGATGATTCGAAAATATTCTAGAGATTTAAACTAAATTTTGAAATATTTATAAGGAGTAAAAATATATTTAACCCAAATTAATATTAAAAAAAAATATACAAGGGAATCTAATGTTAGGATAAAGGCGTGCCAATAAAAAAATTGAGATTTCAAGTTTGGTTCGAGAATAAACATCTCCCTATTCTCTTTAGGAGTCTTGTAAAGATATTTTCATTTGGCTTAGGTAATGTCTCCATTTTTACGTCAAGTGATGGTTGCAATTCCAATCTTGGTGATGGCTCCGCTATCATATTAGGTGATGGCTGCACTCTGGGTGATGGCTCCATTTTCACATCAAGTGATGGTTGCACTTCCACTCTTGGTGATGGCTCCGCTATCATATCAAGTGATGGTTGCACTTCCAATCTTGGTGATGGCTCCATTTTCACATCAAGTGATGGTTGCACTTCCACTCTTGGTGATGGCTCCGCTATCATATTAGGTAATGTCTCCGTTTTCACATCAGGTGATGGTTGCACTTCCACTCTTGGCGATGGCTCTGCTATCACATTAGGTGATGGTTGCACTTCCACTCTGGATGATGGCTCCGTTTTCACATCAGGCGATGGTTGCACTTCCATTCTGGATGATGGCTCCGTTTTCACATCAGGCGATGGTTGCAATTCCACTCTGGATGATGGCTCCGTTTTCACATCAGGCGATGGTTGCACTTCCACTTCAATTGTTGGTTCAACTTTCATATCAGTTGACTGACCATATATTAGATAGACAGACGTCTCCTTAACAATCAATCCATGCTCAATAGCTACAAAAATCTTCACATTGTCACCAACTTCTAAATTTGATATGACACCTTGCCAATCTTCGTCATTAAACGATATTACTGTGTCTCGCTTGTATATTTGGATAGTGAATTTTGTGTAATTAATGATCAGGATACTAGTGAGACATTCAGTTGTCCGGTTTTCGTGTGTTGATGAATAAAGAACACATAAAGCTATTCCCTTCATTCCACAGTCATTATCTTCAGGCACTTGGAAAAGTACCGAAGGTCCTTCACATGTATAGGCTAACCAAAAAGGATAATTGTCGCCCGGAAGAAAAGAATCACTAGAACTGGCTGTCAATCCCTGCATCATGAACATATGTATAGTTATGCTAAGCAAATGAAAATTATGCCCCATTTATAGGATCAAAATAGTGTAATACACAGAAAAATGGATACTAGGAAACTGATTTAAAGAAACCAGGAGATATATTTTCTCTTTCAACAAGTTAGCTTTCAAAGTTACCGCACAACAGTAACAGATATATGTTTGTCTACAATTTCTCTCTCGATTTAATGACCTTATCAATATTTTTAGAAAATACCTTTATTTAACTCCAATAAATTACTCTCTCTTTAGAGTATTAGCAATGGTACTGTTGTCAATTATGCAAAATAATTTGTTTCCATTTCACACACAGTTAATAAAAATGAAGGGTTATGATATAGTAACATTTAGCCTACCGTTATGGCTTCCTACTAACGTAGAGGGAAAAGAAACAACATATACTAAAAGCTTTTAAAACTCAGTATTTGTAAAAACAATTATCTAGATACCTAGTTCTTGATATATTGCAGCTTCTTTTCTTTGTACACTGTAGATGGAAACTTTTATACTACCATTTAAAGAAAACCATATCATGTTCTTTTAATTAATAATAATTATTAGTAAAGGTGAATGACAGAGAACAAACCTGTGATAAGCTCTTCTCAAGAGTATCCATGACTATTTGGGAACTTCCCATTCCAATCACAAGTGATCTCAATGAATGATTTGAGATTTCCAACTCAGACAAATTCACATCATAAAGATCATCAATAAATATTTGTAATTCTTGAGTTAGTTGATTCTTTGAATGACATTGAACCCAAACACATCTAAGTTTTGAAAGGATGGTAAGCATTGGTGAGTGATACGCCATATTATTACTCTCCACATCCAAGGAAACAAGAGACAATGAACTGCTTCCAAATGGAGAAACACGGGGTAGGGAATTTCTGGTTGGTGAAATCCAAGACTGAATGAGGCACGGAAAAACATCACGTGATAATCCTTCATATCCACATAGGGATATATATCCGATACTTTTTGATCTTACAATTGAAAAAGGGACTTGTTTGATACCAGTATTTGCTGCAATTAAAGTTGTCAAGGATTCCATTTGCAATATATCTTCTTCCAATTTTTCAATCTTTGAACAACCAGAAATAATGAGAGTTTTTACCGATATCAATTGATAGATTTCTCTAGGGAGATTGGCAAGACTAGTACAATTCTTCAAATTTATGAGATGAATCTTCTTGAGATCCCCAATGGAATGGTGTACCTCAGATAAACTTTGACAGTTCTTCATAATGAGCTTTTCTAGATTTGGTAATTTTGAAAAGTCAGGGGTGCTTTTCAAGTACTTGGAATGACTAAGATTGAGAACTTTTAGCTTCTCCAATAACTACAAGAAAATTATTGTTTAGAATAAAAAGAAGAGAAGAAAATGAGAAATGAAAAGATGGCAAGAAATTTTATTGTCATCAACACTTCAGCTTTAAAAGAAAGTAGTATTATACCTTGGTCTCCTGCCAAACTTGTTTGACATTGCTATATTTTAATTCAAAAATAACTAGATTTTCCTGATCGAAGTCATTGGCTATAAATTTGAAGGAAGATCGTTGCCAATCAACCCATCTCAGTTGTTTGGAAATTAACCCATAATCTCCTTTGAGGTCAACACCGTCAAGTTTTAAAAGCCTCAGCTTTTTCATTTCTTGAAAAGCATTAGTGCTGAAGTGAATTCTTCCTGTTTGTTGCAACCTCAAAATCAATCCTTCGACAGCTTCTGTTCCCTACAATGTGAAGTAAAAAACAAGATAAAAATAAGGGAAAATGTTTATCCTTGGTATTGCTTGCTAAAAATTTAAGTGTCACTAACACTTCGCATTGAGGTTGTGCTTTGCATCGGACCCATGTCAGTGTCAAATAATATTGACACATGCAATTCTTTACCATTGTCAACGTGTTAGTGTAAAATGTCGTGTTAGTGTTAGTGCTTCATAACTAGAAAGTAATACATATAAATATATACTTGCAGAGGTGCAGCGGCATAAACATATTTGCAATGAACATTGAGAATGTAAATCATGCATCCAAACTAGTCCAGAAACAAACAGTTGCACATCCTAAAGATTATAGAGGATGCTCAAAAGTTCTTACAGTATTATTTGACAAAACATCAAGCACATCCTCTCGAAACCACAGTCGACTATGCTTTGCAGGCTCTTTTTCTGAACTTTCGCCAACAATTGCTCTTCCCATGTCTCGTAGCAAATCATGCATTTGAAGCTTGTTATTCTTTCCAACTTTTACGAGGCTGCACTCTATGAGGACAGCTATTCCAATATCAGCATGAAGTCCACAGCCGTTGAGTATCTCTGTAACATCAGCTCTGTTCTTTCCAATGAAGAAACAACATATGTCAAGAAATATATCCTTTTCCTTATAATCTTCTAAACCATCGTAGCTGATTCTCAATTTCTTTAGCACTTGATTGTTAGGAATTTTCTCTAATTTTGATAGTGCACTTCTCCATTCCTGTTTCGTCCTCCTCGATAAGTAAGATCCAAGGACTTCAAGAGCCAGCGGCAATCCTCCACAATAAGCAACTACATTTTTAGAGAGTTCACTAAAATCTTTTCTAGGACTTGGTTGCCGAAAAGCATGCCAACTGAAAAGTTCAAGTGACTGATTGTCATCCATTTCCGTCATTGGGAAGACATGGCCGGTATTGAGTGAATTGAGAAGGCGTACATCTCTAGTTGTAACAATCAATACACTTCCTGAACCAAACAACTTGGGATTTCCACAGAGGGCATTTAATTGCTCCAACTTGGTCACATCATCGAGTACGACCAAAGACTTTAGCCCTCGAAGTCTTGTCTTGATCTTAGTTATCCCTAATGCAATGCTATGAATCTCTTGCTTTATTTTGAAGATATCCGAAAGAAGTTGTTGTTGTAAATGAATAACTCCTCTAGTATCATTTTCACAAGTCTCTCGTATATTTTCAATGAAACTTGTTCTACCCATAAATTTACGATGGATTTGGTTGTAGAGAGCTTTGGCGGTGGTTGTTTTGCCCGAACCACCCATTCCCCAAATCCCTATCATACAGGCTTTGCTTGATTGATCATCAATAAAGTAGGTCATGTTTTGCAGACGGGAATCCAATCCAATAGGAAATTCAGTAATAGACAACAATGAGACATCTATTTTTCTCAAAATGTCGTCAACAATGTTCGTCACTAGATTATCTCCACTTCTGCAATAGCAACAACAACAATAATAATAAAAGAATGAGGGTGTGATTATAAATTTAAAAAAGTGTTAGTTTATTATTACCTGAAACTAGTGGAATTCCAGCCAGATAGATTAGCAACTTCGGTGAGTGCGGTCCTCCACTTTTCCAGGAGATCTCCTTTCTTTTTTGTTAGACTAAAAGATTCGACGCGTTTTGCACTAAATTTCAAGGCGTCTCCAAAATCACCAGTCTGCCAACGGACAACCGATGGGTCAATCTCGTAAAATACGGGTAAAACTAACTGGCCATTAATTTTGTGGCATTTCATGATATGTAGCAGCTCGTTAAGACACCAGCTAGAATTTGCATATTTCACTGATAAAACAACAATAGAAATCTGAGAGCCCTCTATTGCCCTCTTTAGTTCTGGTCCAAGTTTCTTTCCCTTTTGAAGATTCTTATCGTCAAGAAAAGTGTTGATTCCGGCGTTTGAGAGTGCAGCATGGAGATAAGAAACAAAACTTTTGCGAGTATCCTCTCCTCTGAAATTTATGAACACGTCGTAGATCCGTGGATGACCGCTGGAGGAAGACATTGTTTTGAAAGGGTTTCGCTCAAGTCAACTACTACACAAAGACCGTAGATGCAGAACAGAGAGTACTTATCTTTAGTAACTTTGAACACTCCCTTCATTCCACAATAATTCAGTTGACTTTTCACAACTTTTCACACCTATTAAAAAAATTAAGATAATATTAATTAAAAAGTAAAATTAAAATAGATCATTACTTTGATACATTTACAATGCCATGTATGTATAAACAAATGATAAATTAATTGTTTTTAGTGAGAGAAAATGATATATACATGTTAGTTTAATTTTGTTTGAAATATTGGGTTTGTTCAACTCTAATGATTTGAAGAGAAAGTGTTTTTTATGCACATTCAAATTCACACAACCTGTAAACTGCATAGATGTTGATCTTGAGGTCATAGTTTAGTTGAGGAAATGTTGATTCAATCTTTCTTGGCATTTCTTGCCTTTACTCTTTGATTCAATCTTGTCTTCTCTAGTTGAAAGCAATTTCTGATTTCATCCGTGTTCAGAACATGTATAAAAGTTTCTTCCTTTTAGCTAAAAATGTCTTTTAAGAATGTTTCAATTTTTCCTGTGATTAATGTTTCCACTGTTTTTTTTTTCTAAATCACTCATTTATATCCTTTATTTTTTGTTTTTAATCTTTCTGTTCTCTTATGTCTGATTCTTTGTTTTTGAATATTTTTTATGAGTTATTATTTTGTTGATTTTTACAGATTTGGAGACTTAGTTAGAGGTAATGGAAATTACTCTAGATCTCACTATCAAAATTGCAACCAGACTATCTTATCCAATCAAGAATGGTCTGAACCCTGGTCCATCACCACCTTCATTTGTGAAGCAACCATCGGTTTGTGAAATACCTTCATTTGTAAAGCTACCATTTGTTTGTGAAATTTGTTCTGTTTCATTTCCTCATCATTTCAAACTCAAATCTTTTAGAGCAATCTATATTTTGTTAGTTTATATATCTATAACAATATATAAAAGCAATACATTGTTTTGGTGTAGCTTTTTTTTCTTTCAAATTTACCCTTTTTAATTTTTATTTTAAATTTTAATTTTAAATTTTAAATTTTTTTTTCACAATGGCGGTTACATTACGGTTTATTAACCGCCAACCGTTTATTATTTTTCATATCATTATCTTTAATTATTTTATAAATAATTTATAATTAAATTAAAATTAGATAATCTATCTATAACTATATATAAAGTTTTTATTAAATGATGGTAGTTATCTATAACAATATATAAAAGCAATACATTGTTTTGGTGTAGCTTTTTTTTCTTTCAAATTTACCCTTTTCAATTTTTATTTTAAATTTTAATTTTTTTCTCACAATGGCGGTTACACGACGGTTTATTAACCGCCAACAGTTTATTATTTTTCATATCATTATCTTTAATTATTTTAAAAATAATTTATAATTAAATTAAAATTAGATAATCTATCTATAACTATATATAAAGTTTTTATTAAATGATGGTAGTTATTTTGAATTGTCGTAACTCCATAACTACTAGAGTTGATTTTTTTTTATAGATAAACTTCTCAAGGTGTGATGCATAACATAAATACAAATTTATAGAGACTAAAAAAACATATTCATTTAATGTTTCATCCAATGATTCTTCATAATTTATGGTTTGTGGGTGGTTAATAATTTGCTTCTTTGTCATTGTTTGTATTAGAAGTCCTATGGAAGTTCCAATGTTTGCTTCTGTGTTGTTTTTGTATTAGAGAGCAACATCAAGATTGAAACTAATTCATGCTTATATTATCTGGTCTTATTACACTAGCATTTCATCGTCAAAAGAGGTAATTTTGAATTTCAAAGATAACTATTTCAAATAGCATAGTTTTTTTTTTTTTGCCTATTATCTATAACAATATATAAAGGTAAAACATCTTTTTGGTGTAGCCTATTTTCTTTACTCTTTTACCCTTTAAAACTACTTAAAAGTTACACAATAAAAATTAACTACTCCCTCCATTTTATATTTGAATATTGTACAAAGTAATTAGTTATTTGAAAAGAAAACTCACTTTAACTTCTAATTTAAAACTATATTTAAATAATTTCTCCTTATAATTTATGTCTTTCATTTCTAACTCATTAGGTTCATAGAAGTCAAAAATGGAAAAGAAGGGAGACTGCATGAGAAAAATTGGAATTCAAACAATATTCATGATGATAGTAGAAAAGAGAAATCTATAATTTGCAGGTGACATAATATGGATTGAGAATCACACAATGATTTTTGTTACAGTTGATTATTAAGGTATTTAGATTTTTCAATCTGATTTTTTATTTAGTTTTTTTATTTATTTTTATTTACTGTTTTGTTCTTTTTACATAAACAAATTCATATGTGAAATTGGGGTTTGAAAATTGAGATTATTGGATCTTTTTAATGTCTAATACTTTAATTTTTCTATCTATTG
The DNA here is from genome assembly GCA_963859935.3 of Lathyrus sativus. Taxonomy (NCBI): domain Eukaryota; kingdom Viridiplantae; phylum Streptophyta; class Magnoliopsida; order Fabales; family Fabaceae; genus Lathyrus; species Lathyrus sativus. The sequence continues at coordinate 10,747,669 of OZ012738.1, read as the reverse complement.
TAGAAGAAAAATGAATCGTTATCTCTTAGGAAAGAAATAAAAGGTGCATCCTAATTTCTACGAACAAATAAGAATGACTATTTTTATTAATGGTTTAAAATTTGATTTCCTCTTTTGAATCTTTATCTATTAGTTGTTTAAAATAAGAATGACTATATAGTTAAACATGTATTGTTTTTTATTATTAAGTTATTGCAACTATTTAATTTTCTACCATTCTAAGCACATTCATCTCTTTTGTTTCCTACTTCTGAAGGTATATATGACAGCCTACATTTTGTTTGTAATCTCGATAGACATCCATGACTGCATTAACTTCCTGTCCCACACACCATTCTCATCAGTCAAGTCACTTACTATAACACCTTCAACTCCTCAGAAATACAAACTTAAATTATATATTTTTAATTTTTTTTATCAATGCATCAGAAAATAATTGATCATTTTTAAAATATCCAAAAAAATATATGATACTTAATTATATTTTGTAGGTTGTTATTGAGAATAATCTCTAATATTGTCATCTATAAGACTCACATTCACAAACAAAACTACAGTTTGTATCAGATAATGTTAAATATAAGTTTTAGAGCTTTTTTTTTTTAAATGTAAGTCCAAGGCTATGAATGATATTAAGGGTTGAATATCTTTTAAAGATTGAAGATATTTGTGTTTATGTTTTCATCATGATTTTCTGTTTAATGATAACCAGTTATTAACTAATTAATAAAACAAAGAAAGATGAACAAATGAATGTCATGTGCAAAGGAGATTGGGATATATAGAGAGGTAGAGAGACTGATGAGTGATATAAAAAAAGAGTTAGAGAGAGACGAGGAGAAAGTGAGAAAAAGAGAGACATGAAACACGTATTAGTGGCAACATTCACAGGTAAGTTATAAGAAACAGGTAAGTTACAAAAACAAATAACAACTACCACATTATTTTCTTTTCTAAATATGCCTTTTTTTTTATTGAACACAACATCAAGCATGGAAAATAATAGTGACATTATTAATGTCTTTTATTATAAAATATGTGAATATTAAATTTTTGTTATTTTATATCCATTTATAATTTGTATGATTTCTACATTGTGATATTATTAAAAATTTAAGACATTAAACAACATACATTGGTTGTCTTCTTACTTTTATTTTTTCTAATTATGTAAATAATATTATTTTATGTAACATTTAATTTATTGATAAGTTTTAATTTTCACATTCTACTCTTTAGATTATTAAGTTAATTTTAAGTTGACATTTACATTGTTAAATTGGTCTGAAAATATTTCTTTTAGTGCTAAGTTGGTCGGAAGACATTATTAAAACATATCGAAAGTTAATATGTACCATTATATTTTTATTTTTTTTATAATTGTTCTTAAGTAATTTTATTTTTAACATAATATATGTCAAAAACACCATAAAAAAATAGTGCGCGTTAGCGCAATAAAAAAAACGGACAAACGGATACGGAGTACCCGTTTGGACGCTAGTATTTATATTAATAGAATAAAAGAGTAAGGAGATTTTTTTATCTCATTCTATGTGATGGAAAAATACTCTATGAAAATTTAAAAATGTCTCTCAAAATTCAAAGATGTATCTCCCTACGCACTCCATACATACATAACTCATTCATTTTTTAACAACGCCCCAATTTTCCCCAATTTTATGATTAAATTTAATCCGAAAATGTGTTTCCGAAGTGTCTCTTAAAATACATTTCCAAAACATGTATAGTTACCAAAACAGAAGAAGAAAATGGAAGTGAGTTTAGCCTGTACGCCACTAAGCTTCAAATCAAACAAGACACTCTTGAAGCATAACAATAACATTTTCCACTCTAAAATTCCCACCATCAATTTTTCAACCAGACACGGAAACAACAATTGTTAACGTAATCACACCCACTTTATCCTCCAACTGGTTCGTCTCCCATGATTTATCCGCCAAAATTGCTTCTCCATGGCTTCTCAGATTCGAAGAACTTGATAATAGCAACACACTTCTTCGCCAAAGAATTTTATTTTTGGGTTCTCAAGTTATGAACCTTACGGATTCCTTTTTTTTTTTTTCGGATACACTTTAAAAATTCATTTTCAAACTAAATTTAATTATAAAATTGGAGTGTGGCTAAAAATGAATGAGTTGTGTGTGCATGTAGTGAGTCAGGAGATGCATCTCCGAATTCTAGAGGTATTTTTAGCTTTTCACGGGGCCCCATAGTAAATCATAAGGTGCGTTAAGAAATCTTCAAAAGTAATATATAAGAAAGCCAAATTGGTCAAACTCATATACTTAATAATATAATATTATAATATAACTCATATACTTAATAATATAATATTATAATATGACTCTTAATACTCCCCCTTTAAGCTGAAACATATATATTAATTATGCTCAACTTGTTACAAATAAAATCACTACGCACCCACATTTAAAGCCTTTGTATGGAAATATGTTATTTGATCTCCTATCCAAACATAGGAAATGGATATGAGATTTTCTTGAACCTTCTCTTAGATAAAGTGATAGTCAATCTCAATGTGTTTTGTTCTTTCATCCAAGACCAAATTTGATGTAACATGTGTGGAAACTTGGTTATCACACCACAATTTCAAAGGAATATTATTCTCAAACTTCTTTTCATCCAAGATTTGTCTTACGCATATCAATTCAGAAGTAGTTAAGTCATAGTCTTGTATTGTTCTTATGCACTTGATCTTGTGACTATGTATGTTTCTTACTTTTCCATGATATCAAATTACCTCCAAAAAATACACAATATCTTGTGGTAGACTTTCGATTCACTAGACATCCTTCTCAATCTAAATCATGAAAAACCTCCACCTGCATATGCTCATGATCTTGGTAGACAATTCCCTTTCTTGGAACTTTCTACAAATATTTAACAATGAAGATTAGTTCTTGCCAATGAGTATCAGTGGGGGAAGATATAAATTGACTTACAACACTTACAGAAAAATCAATATCAGGTATCATAATAGTTAAGTAATTCACCTTTCCCACCAATCTTTTATACTTCCGTGAATCCGAGAAAGATGTTTCATCCACTGTTAACTTAACTTCAGGCTTCATAGAAGTCTCACATGGTTTGGATTCCATCATAACAGTTTCACTCAATAGATCTAAAAAACATTTCCTTTGTGAAAGAATAATTACATTCTTTGAATACATAACTTCAATGCTCAAGAAGTACTTTAAGACTCTCAAATCTTTGGTCTGAAACTTGGTTTAGAGGAAATCCTTCAATTTTCCAATTCATTTTCTATCACTTTTTGTAATTACAATATCCTCAACATACACCACCAATAAGATATTTCCAATGCTGCTTTTATTAAAAAATATTGTATGAATACTTTGACATTGTTTCATTCAAAATACCAAAACCACTTCATTGAATCTCTTAAATTAAGACCTAGGTGGTTGTTTCAATCCATATAATGATTTATTTAAACGACACACATGTCCATGCTCCCCCTGAGAAATAAAATGGATGGTTTTTCCATATTCACCTTCACTTGTGAGTTACCATGCAAGAAGGAATTCTTGAAATTTAACTGGAACAAGGGTCAATGGTGATTGGTAGCAAGAGATATAATAATACGAATAAATGAAGTTTGGTCACATGGGGAAAAGTATCAGTATAGTCAGCTCCTTATGTTTGGGCATATCCTTTGGAAATTAGCTGTACTTTTAAGTGGGTCAAAGAGCCATCTGAATTCATCTTGAGAGTATACATCCATTTTCATTCAATAGTTGTTTTGCATGTAAGAAGAGAAACTAAATCCTAAGTGTCATTATGCTCGGGAGCCTTCATTTTCTCCTCCATAGTATGTCTCTAAAAGAGATTTAGGAACATAAATAGAATCTATGCCAGCAACAAAGGATTTAGAAATAGATGACTAAAAGCTAGAAGACCCATAAGAGGAAATCATATATAAGTACAAGGATGTTTACCTTTATGTAAGGCAAATGGAAGGTCCTTTGCAGAATCTACATACATAGGAGGGGATAAAGGTTGAGTATCTTCTAAAATATCCTCTTTTGAAACTTAGGGACGAAGAGAATATGCTTGCTCAAAGAACTTGAAATTTGTTGCAATATGAGTTGGAGGATTACAGTGGGTAATGGTATAAGTTAAGAAAGAATCGTCTGACTCATACACTGACACGAACGACTGAGACTCGTCAAAAAAATGATGATTTTCAAAGAATGAGACATCAGTTGAAATCATATAACAACCAAGATATGGGGAAAAAGCAACGATGCCCATTTTGAGTATGAGAGTACCCCAAAAATACACACTTCAATGACTTTGAGTTTAACTTAGGCACCTGCTAACAAACATCAAGCACAAAACACATGCAACCAAATATATTTGGGTGGGGAATGGTATAGAAAACAAATAATGAAAAGGAAAAAAGATGGAATATTGGATAACATTATTTAAAATAAATGATGGCATGTGATTAATTAAGTGGGCAACACTGAGTAATGTATTTGCCTAAAAAGATTTAGAACTTTCATTTTAAACAATAATGCTCGGAAACTTCCATTAAGTGTTTTTTTTTTTTTTCACTCAACAACTCCATTTTGTTATAGAGAGATAATGCAAGATGCTTGGTGAGTTATGTCATGTTGATTCATGTGATTAACTAAATTGTGCAGAAAAATATTATTTGGCATTATTACTTGAAGAATGTGAACATGCCAATTAAATTGAATACGAATTAAATTGAGATCGAACCACCTCATACTCTGAATCAAGACCAGAAAGTCAACTCAAGACTATAATTTTCTTTTGTTGAGTTAATATATCTTTGACAGATTTGCATGTTAGAAGAGAAGTCAACTCCTTCATATATTTCTTAAACTCAAAAATGTAATATATCAACTTACGCTTATCCTGTTTAGGGCGGAAAATATCTTATCCTGTTTAGGGCGGAAAATATCTTGCAGAAGAGCATAAATGTGATTCAAATTATCAGATTTACCAAAAATAAATTTCAAAAAATTCCACAACCCTTTCACAGTCTTGTAGTGAGCAATAATTGATTGGACTTGCCTATCAACAAAATTTACAAGTAGAACTAAAATACGTTTATCCTCAATATTCTAAATTGTTGTTGTTTTTGTTTCCTTTGAGCATGCTTCTAGTAAATGTTCATCCTTTCCCATTCCTCCAAGACTAACTTCAACTATATACTTCCACTCAACATATCAGTGAGATTTGTGGTAGTAAAAAATTTGGTAACGGACTTCTTAGAAATGCCATCATCGCTATTTTTAATTTTTGTCGACATTGTTTAACCAAAAACAAAGTTGTACACACAATTTTGACTCAAAACCTTACAAATATACAATATCAATATCATTGTAGAACACCTCCAAAACACCACAAATAATCATTGAATCCCCCATTTACGGTGGACTATAATAGACTCTAGATACCATATAAAAAGAAAGAAGGAATATGAATAATCAATCAGATACACTATAATATATAGTGACCACATATTTATATCAATAGATTAAAAGAGTAATACATAAGAAAGACAAAATGGATGAAGCTCATATACTCAATATTAAATCCTAAAAATATAATATTATAATGTAACTCTTAATAATAACAAAAACATGCTCAATCAAAAACTGTCAAGAGATCTCAATTTTGGTTCAAGCATAAACATTTTCCTATTCTCTTTGTGAGTTTTCTAAAGATTTTTTGATTTGGCTTTGGTAATGGTTCTATTTTCCCATCAAGTGATGGTTGTGCTTCCACTTCATGTGATGGCTCCATTTTCACACCAGGTGATGGTTGTGCTTCCACTTCAAGTGATGGCTCCATTTTCACACCAGGTGATGGTCGTGCTTCCACTTCAAGTGATGGCTCCATTTTCGTATCAAGTGATGGTTGTGCTTCCACTTCAAGTGATGGCTCCACTTTCGTATCAAGTGATGGTTGTGCTTCCACTTCAAATGATGGCTCCATTTTCGTATCAAGTGATAGTTGTGCTTCCACTTCAGGTGATGGCTCCATTTTCACACCAAGTAATGGTTGTGCTCCCACTTCAAGTGATGGTTCCATTTTCACACCAGGTGATGGTTGCACTTCCACTTCAAGTATTGGCTCCATTTTCACACCAGGTGGTGGTTGCACTTCCACTTCAAGTATTGGCTCCACTTCCATAGTAGTTGACTGATCATATATTAAATAAACAGCCATCTCCTTAATAGTCAATCCATGCCCTATAGCAACAAAAATCTCAACCTTGTCACCAACTCCGAAATTTGATACCACCCCTTGCCAATCTTCATCATTAAACGACATAATAGTATCTCGCTTGTAAATCTGGAGAGTGAATTTTGTGTAATTAATGATCAAGACACTAGTGAAGTATTCAGTTGCCAGGTTTTCAGGCGTTGATGAATAAAGAACACATAAAGTTATTCCCTTCGTTTCACAGTCACCATTTTGAGGAACTTGGAAAAGTACCGAAGGTCCTTCACATGTGTAGGCTAACCAAAAAGGGTCATTGTCACCCGGAAGGAAAGAATCGCTAGAGTTGGCTGTCAATCCCTGTATCATGAACATATGCTAGTTACTTATGTATTTCTAATTATGTTACGCCATTTACTATGTTAGAAATAACACAAAAATATAAAAGTTAATAGAATCAAAACAAGTAATATAGTTCCTTTCTAATTTCTAATAACTCAACTTTCACAGTAAAAACCATAACAGATAAATATCTGCATACAAGTTCTCTCCAGTATTGTCGGTGGCAGATGGTGGTCCATGGCGGAGAGAAAAAATCCCGCCATACCGGCCACTTTGCGGTGCCGTCATAGCGGATTATGGTGGAAAAACCCACAATATCGGCCGATATTTACCATTGCGGCAAGCCCAAAAACCGCCATGTATATCCGCCATAGCAGCCATGGTGCCGCTATTTGATAACACCGGTTCTCTCTTTCGGTTCTATGATCTTATCATTTACACTATTGATTTTTCGTAAACTTGCTCTACTGTCTGGCACATTACAGCTACTTGTATTCTCTTCTTTCAAGAGTGTCTGATAGTATATCAGGCCAAATTAATATCTAACATTTTAGGAAATGCCTTAATTTTATTTCAGGCAATTCTAGCAAGTAAATCACTTCTTCATAAATACAAAAGGCTTGTTGTGAGCCGTCGTATGCGACAACTTGAAACCTTCTTTTCTAATGAAGGGTGGCATATACTAAAGCTTTTAAAACTCAGTATTTGTTGAGAGGAGAGAGAAGAGGAAAAACATATACTAAAACTTTTATTTTGTAAAAATAATTATCTAGCCACCTACTTCTTGTTAGATTGCTTTAACTTTGTTTCTTATTGAAAAAGCAACTGTTAAATCAGTGCTATATATTTATATTTTGTAATAAGAAGATCCAATATACAATTTACATCAACAATAATGATTTTATCATTCAGATATCTAAAGGACATTAACTCGTATAGCTTAAGCAAATATTCAACTATTGTTTTAAATTTAAATTTAAACTAGGGGTATGCATGGATAACCATTTAATATGAACCAATCCATTTTTATGGTTATGGTTTATAAACCAAACCACTTGTTCCGAGGTTCTAAATGGATTTTGATTTTAATCCAAATTATTTAGTTAAATTTAAATTTAATTTTCTTTAAATTATATCAATTTTTAAATTTAAATACTTATGTTTTAATATATTTTTTCTTTTAAAAAAAACAATTTAAAAAAAAACTCTAAAAATAAATAATATTTAAAAAATTAAAAAATAAAACTAAAAATAAAAAATTCTAAAATAAAAAATTTCAGCGAATTATATGGACTTAAAATGGTGACTAATATGTTATAATACATATAATTGTATATTTAAAAACCTCTATCTATTGGTGGAAAAATCTATAATAGTTATGATCATTTTTTCATAAACCTTTAATTATCTTCGAGATTTATAAATGAAAACTAGAGTCAAATTCAACAAATCAAATTCGTAAACAATCTTTTTTTTCATTTTGAAATACAAAATTCTAAATTTTTTATAAAATAATTTTTTATAAAAAATTCAAGAAAATTAATATTAAAATAATTCAAAATATAAAATTAGTTTATAATGTGTATATGATAAAACATGAAAAGAGACAAATATATCAATTTAACAAATAATGAAATTTGGATACCCAATAACTAAACCAATGGAAATCGGTTTATATTTGAATAACAAAATAGATAATCAGATTTATATTTTAACATCTGGTTTGGATTTTTTAAAAAAATTTAGATACAAATTTGGTTAACAATAACGGTTTTTTTCGCACCCCTAGCTGAGATGAAGAGATGAAGTAAAAGAAAATTATATTAGTTTATTAGAGAAAAAGGATACATACTACTACCACTTAATAAAATAGTGAAAAAGGAAACTAAAATCATAGATATCACTATATTAGAAGTGAAAGGATAGAGACAGAACCTGTGATAAGCTTTTCCCAAGAGTATCCATGACTATTTGGGAACTCCCCATTCCAATCACAAGTGATCTCAAGGAAATATTTGAGACTTTTGGTTCAAGTGATTTTGTTTCTAACTCCGTAAAATTCACATTATATAGGTCATCGATAAATTTTTGTAATTCTTGACTTAGTTGATTCTCTGAGTGGCATTGAACCCAAACACATCTAAGTTTTGAAAGGGTGGTAAGCACCGAAGATTGACAGTCCGTACTATTACTCTCTACATCCAATGAAACTAGAGACAATGTATTGCCTCCAAATGGAGAAACACGGGGTAGGGGGTTTCTGGTTGGTGAAATCCAAGACCATATGAGAGAAGGAAAAATATCACTTGATAATCCTTCATATCCACAAAGAGATATATATCCAATACTTTTCGATTTTAGTATTGAATAGGGAACTTGTTTAATACCAGTATTTGCTGCAATTAGAGTCGTCAATGATTCCATTTGCATTATATCTTCTTCCAATTTGTCAATCTTGGAACAACCAGAAAGAATGAGCGTTTTCACTGTTATCAATTGATAGATCTCTCTTGGGAGATTGACGAGACTAGTACAATTCTTCAAATTTATGAAAACAATCTTCTTAAGATCCCCAATGGACTTGTGTACCTCAGACAAACTTTGACAACCCTTCATAATGAGCTTTTCTAGATTCGGCATTTTTGAAAAGTCGGGAGTTCTTTTCATATACTTGGAATGACTGAGATTAAGAACTTTTAGCTTCTCCAACAACTACAATAAAATATTTGTTTAAAAGAAAAATTAGAGAAGAAAATAGAAAATGAAAAGGTGGCAACAAATCTTATTGTCATTAACCTTTAAAGTTTTACAAGAAAATATTACTATACCCTGGTCTCCTGCCAAACTTGTTCAACATTGCTATGTTTTAATTCAAAAACAACTAGATTTTCCTGATCAAAATCATTGGGTATAAATTTGAAGGTAGATCTTTGCCAATCAATCCATCTCAATTGTTTTGAAATTAACCCATAATCTCCGATGACGTCAACACCATCAAGTTTTAAGAGCTTCAGTTTTTTCATCTCCTGAAAAATATTAGTACTGAAGCGAATTCTGCCTGTTCTATGCAGCTTCAAAATCAATCCCTCAACTGTTTCTGTTCCCTGCATGTGAAGTAAAAAATGTTGAAAAAAGTAAGGGAAAATGTTAATCATTTGTCATGCTTGCAAGAAAGATAGGTAGCACTGACACTTCATATAGGGATTGTGTTTTGTATCCAACACTCATGACTATATTCAATTATTTCATTTTTTCTCAATTTATTTTCATTGTCGACGTGTTAGTGTTAAAATATTGTGTTTGTGTTAGCCCTTCGTAGCTTAAAACCGACACGAGAATGCAAATCATGCATTCAAATAATTTCAGTGAACATTTATGGAGCGCAAAACTAGTCTAGAAACAAAAAAGGAGTCTTATGATCTTGATAAGACTATAGAGGATGCTCAAAAGTTCTTACAGTATTTTTTGACAAAACATCCAACACATCCTCACGAAACCATAATCGACGATGCTTGACAGGCTCTTTTGCTGAACATTCGCCAACAATTGATCTTCCCATGTCTCTTAGCAAATCATGCATTTGAAGCTTGTTATTCTTTCCAACTTTTACGAGGCTGCGCTCTATGAGGACAGCTATTCCAATATCAGCATGAAGTCCACAGCCATTGAGTATCTCTGTAACATCAGCTCTGTTCTTTCCAAGGAAGAAACAACATATGTCAAGAAATATATCCTTTTCCTCATTATCTTCTAAACCATCATAGCTGATTCTCAATTTCTGTAGCACTTGATTGTTAGGAATTTTCTCTAATTTTGATAGTGCACTTCTCCATTCCTGTTTCGTCCTCTTAGATAAGTAAGATCCAAGGATTTCAAGAGCCAGTGGCAATCCTCCGCAATAAGCAACTACATTTTTAGAGAGTTCACTAAAATCTTTTCTAGGACTTGGTTGCCGAAAAGCATGCCAACTGAAAAGTTCAAGTGACTGATTGTCATCCATTTCCGTCATTGTGAAGACATGGTCGGCATTGAGTGAATTGAGAAGGCGTATATCTCTAGTTGTAACAATCAAAACACTTCCTGAACCAAACAACTTAGGATTTCCACAGAGGGCATTTAATTGCTCCGACTTGGTCACATCATCGAGTACGATGAAAACCTTTTGCCCCCGAAGTTTTGTCTCGATCTTATTTATCCCCAATGCAATGCTATGAATCTCCTGCTTTATTTTGAGGAGATCAGAAAGAAGTTGTTGTTGTAAATGAATAATTCCTCTAGTATCATTTTCACAAGTCTCTCGTATATTTTCGATGAAACTTGTTCTACCCTCAAACTTACGATGGATTTGGTTGTAGAGAGCTTTGGCGGTGGTTGTTTTGCCCGAACCACCCATTCCCCAAATCCCTATCATACAGACTTTGCTTGATTGATCATCAATAAAGTTGGTCATGTTTTGCACATGGAAATCCAATCCAATGGGAAATTCAGTAATAGACAACAATGAGACATCTATTTTTGTCAAAATGTTCTCAACAATTTTCTTCACTAGATTACCTTCAGTTCTGCAATAGTAATAAGAGAAATAATAAAGACAAAGAATGAGGCAGTGATTATAAATTCAAAAAAGTGTTTGTTTATTATTACCCGAAACTACTGGAATTCCAGCCAGATAGATTAGCAACTTCGGTGAGTGCCGTCCTCCACTTTTTCAACAGATCTCCTTTCTTTTTTTTTAGACTAAAAGATTCGACACGCGTTGCACTAACTTCCAAGGCTTCTCCAAAATCACCAGTCTGCCTGCGAACAAATGATGGGTCAATCTCGTAAAATACGGGTAAAACCAACTGGCCATAATTTTTGCGGCAATCCATGATATGTAGCAGCTCGTTAAGACACCAGCTAGATTTTGTATAGTTGACTGATAAAACAACAATACAAATCTGAGAGCCCTCTATTGCCCTCTTTAGTTCTGGTCCAAGTTCCATTCCCTTTTGAAGATTCTTATCGTCAAGAAAAGTGTTGATTCCTGCGTTTGAGAGTGCAGCATAGAGATGAGAAACGAGCTTCTCACGAGTATCCTGTCCTCTGAAATTTATGAACACGTCGTAGATCCATGGATGATCGGTGGAGGAAGACATTGTTTAGAAAGTGTTTCGCTCAAGTCAACTACTACACAAAGACCATAGATGCAGAACAGAGAGTAATAATAATGACAATAGGATAAGAGATAAAATACAACCGGAATGCTATTGCTACCCATATTTGGCACCAAATAGTGTTTTTTTTTAAATAAAAAAATATTGACTTAATATTTTTTTTTAGTTCTTTACCTATTCTTCCGAGTTTATTTTGATCCTATTTTTTTTAAAACGTCTAAATTGATTCTTTACGATATTAAAAGTGTATTACGTTTGTCCTTTCTGTTATAAACGTTAGATTAGCAATATAAATATGGCTGACGGTAAGTTATTGTTTAGGTGACAAGAAATGATTGTTTAGGTAGTATGATAAGTAAGATTAATGCTTAGGTGGCATGGTAAGTAAGAATATATTTCCATTTCATTTTTCATTTTCGCAAAAGCTGAAATAGGAACCCTAGCAGAGAAAACGAAGAAGACATTGTAGAAGACGAAGGCGCATCGTAGACGACGAAGGTCTCAATCAAGGTTAGTTTACACAATGTCTTTATCTATTATCACTGTGTGTTCATAGTTCCGTTGCATTTCCGTACTAGCATTGTTTGTTCATAGTTTTGATTGCTACGTTTAGATATCTAGGGTTTTATCCTCTTTTGAAATCTGTTATATAATTTTGCGTTTTCTTGTGTTAGGTAGAAATGGATGAAATTGTGTGTTTGAAAATTCATCATAGTGGTGAGTTATTGGACTCTTAAAAAACTGTGTATGTGTGGGGTAAATGCAATGATTTAGAAGTAGATATGGATAGGTGGAGTTACTTTGAATTGGTTGGTGTATTGAAAGATCTAGGTTATACTGAGATAGACACCATATATTATAATGACCCTACTTTTGGGATGAATGTTCTTAATGATGACAAGAGTGCGTCAGAGGTTTCTCACCTCTGTTGAGTACACTTGATAGTTGATATTACATAGAACATCCCCTATCCCAACTAGAATATATTGATAGTTCTATAGTAGCACCTATAAACATGGAGGAAGAACATATAAATGTGTTTAATCACTACAAGAAAAAAGGAGATTTACGACACTTGAGTTGCGACAGTTATCACAAAACCGTCCTTATTCTTGGATTGCAACGGTTGTTACGACAGTTAGGGTCAACTGTCGTAGATTTTTTGCGACAGTTATCAAAAAACCGTCCTTATTCTTGGACTACGACAGTTCTCACGACGGTTTGAGCCAACTGTCGCAAATTTTTTAGGCATGTTGTATAAAATATTGCGACAGTTACCAAAGAATTGCTCTCTTTGGAACAATGTTCGAAGGCAGACTCAGAGATTGAAAATATGTCTAAAATTCCTTATTTCAATGCAGTTAGTTGTTTGATGTATGTTATGGTGTGCACTAGACCGGATTTGGAATGCAATTGGTTGTATGATGTATGTTATGGTGTGCACTAGACCGGATTTGGCACAAGTAATTAGTCAAGTGTGTAAGTTCATATCTAAGCCAGGGAAGCAGCATTTAGAAGCAATCAAGTGGATCTTAAGATACTTGAAGGGTACAACAGATCATGGTATCATGTTCAATAAAGAGCAGGGTGTTTCATTAATTGTGGGATATGTGGATTATGACTATGCAAGTGATCTGGATGATAGGAGGTCAACAATGTGGCATGTATTTACTCTTATGGAGGACATATATGACGAAAATCATCAATTCAATCCATAGTAGATATGCCTACAACTGAGACAGAATACATGACAGTAGTTGAAGCTGCCAAGGATGCATTGTAGCTTACAAGATTAATGAAACATTTGGGTGTTGAGCAAGGTCGAGTTTAGTTGAATTGTGATACTAAGAGTTCTATCTATTTGGAAAATAATCAGGTGTAGGACCAAGCATATTGATGTGAGGTTTCACAAGATCAGGGAGTTATTGGCGTCCGGACAAATATTACTTCAGAAGATTCACATTTCAGATAATGCAACTGGTATGTTGACCAAGCCAGTCACCAGTGACAAGTTCAAACATTGTTTGGACTTGTTACATATTTCTCAGTGTTAAGAAGGAGGTGTACCTCCTCAGTTTTCAAGACAAATCGTTATGCGAGAAGTATCTATAGGGGTTTGATATTCACAAAGGTGAAGATTGTCGAATATGCCTCATATTGTTGAGATAATTATGGATTATTGAGATAATCATGGGTTGTTGAGAGTATAACTCATATTGTTGAGATGATTATAGGTTGTTGAGATGATTATAGGTTGTTGAGAGAATAGTTCATATTGTTGAAATAACTATGGGTAGAGATAATTGTTTGTTGAGAGAAACTAGAGATTAGGATTTTAGATAAATTTAAAACTTCGTATTGTGTGTGTGTGTGTGCGCGCGCGCACGTGCGTGATTTTTAACATTGTAATCTATATGCAATTCACAAGGTATAAATAAAATGAACTATAACCTCTATAGTCGCAAGCATAGACAATTTGAATGAACAACGCGAACAAAGTTTTTGTTAACTTATAGTGCAGAGGCACGGAAAACTGCTGTTTTATTTATTGATCCGTTAACATAACAAGAATTACAAAACTGCTTAATAAGGCTGTAAGCCACTAACAATATATTCCTAAAATTCAGCACCCACTACTTACTCAATCAAATATCCCTAAAGACTAGGACAAACTCAAACAAATCAGTTACCAACATAAATAATATAATAAATTAATATTTCTAATATTCTCCCTTAAACTGAAAGTTTTCAAACATTCACTTTATCACACACTCCCAACAATGCTCTGAGCTTCTGAAATGCAGTGAGCTTCAATGGCTTGGTCATTATATCGGCAATTTGGTCTTCACTTCTGCAGTAGTGAAGTTCAATCACTCCATCCTTTGTGAGATTCCGGATAAAATGAAATTTCACGTCTATGTGTTTGCTTCTTCCATGTAAAACAGGATTATTGGACAGTTTGATAGCTGAACTGTTGTCGCAATAAATTGCAGTAGCATTAACTTCCCTTTCCTGCACAAAATTCAGCCCTTCAAGTATCCTCCTAAGCCAAATTGCTTGACAAGCACATGTTGTTGCAGCAACATATTCTGCTTCGGTAGTTGATAGGGTGACTATCTCTTATTTCTTTGATGACCATGAGATGGATCCAGAACCCAGCATAAAGACATAGCCAGAAGTACTCTTTCTATCATCAATATCTCCAGCATAATCACTATCTGTATAGCCAATCAGATCCGAATTTTCTCCCTTCTTGTAGAAAATTCCAAAACTAGTAGTACCTCGCAAGTACCTGAGAATTCTCTTTGCAGCCAAGAGATGACTCTCCTTAGGATTTTCCATATACCTGTTGATCAAACTTACAGCATGCATGATATCAGACCTCGTTCCTGTTAAATACATCAGACTCCCCACGATTTGCTTGTAAAGTTGGCTGTCAACCTTCTTTTCATCCGAATTTCGAACAAGTTTCAAGCCTACATCAGTAGGTGTAGCAGCACAATTGCAATTTGACATCTGAAATCTGTTCAGAATTTCTTGCACATACTTCTTTTGTGAGATAAAAATGCCAGCTTTTGATTGCACTACTTCTATGCCGAGAAAATAATGCATCTTCCCTAAATCAGACATATCAAATTCCAACATCATAGATTGCTTGAACCTTTCAAACATGCTGAAATCGTTCCCTGTATATATCAAATCATCCACATACAAGCACACAATCAACAATTTTCTTCCTTCCCCACTTTTCACAAAAAGTGTGTGTTCAAAAGAACATTTCTCAAACCCTTCCTTCAGGAAGTAAGCTTCAATTCTACTGTACCAAGCGCGTGGTGCTTGTTTTAATCCATACAAAGCCTTCTTTAGTCTGTAGACTTTGTGCTCACATCCAAACTTCATGTATCCAGGAGGTTGATCAATGAACACCTGCTCCTTCAAATCACCATGTAAAAATGCTGATTTTACATCCAATTGGAAGATGGGCCATGAATTTTGTGCAGCTACAGCAACCACCATTCTAATTGTATCATGTCTTGCAACTGGAGCAAATACTTCAGTATAGTCCACCCCAAACTCTTGCTTGTAACCTTTAGCGACAAGTCGTGCCTTGTACTTGTCAACTTCTCCATCTTCCTTGAATTTTGTCTTATACACCCATTTCACACCAATTGTCTTTTGCCTTTGTGGAAGATCAACCAACTCCCAAGTGTTGTTCTTCTCAATAGAAGCAATTTCTTCATCCATTGCTTTTTTCCACTTTGGTTCCTTAATAGCTTCTTCAAAAACCATGGGATCACAATCCGTAATCAATCATCCAACCAGGTCTTCTTTTATCACGCCGAGGACGAGGTTCTGAAGTTGATGTTGTTGGTGAGCGACTTCTTTTATCACGCCGAGGACGAGGTTCTGAAGTTGATGTTGCTGGTGAGCCAAGAGCCTGCACAAAATTCTCATTGGAAGATGCCATCGATGATGTTTTCGCTCAAATCTCACTGTGTTTCACTCAGTTTTTTTTTTCTAAATGAACCAGCTCTCGATACCACTGTTAACTTAGAGTGCAGAGGCACGGAAAACTGCTGTTTTATTTATTGATCCGTTAACATAACAAGAATTACAAAACTGCTTAATAAGGCTGTAAGCCACTAACAATATATTCCTAAAATTCAGCACCCACTACTTACTCAATCAAATATCCCTAAAGACTAGGACAAACTCAAACAAATCAGTTACTAACATAAATAATATAATAAATTAATATTTCTAATAGTTTTTGCTTATTTCTCTTTCCTATAATGTGTATTCGCGTTTCTATTCTAACAATAACAAATTTCTTTTTAGTTCAAGTATATACCTCCCACGAGAAATTAAGAATTCTTTGTCATTAAACATCTTTAGTCTACTTGAATAATTTACATAATTTATTATTTCTTGGTTGCACTTCTCAAGATGATATTTTCATGGAAACATATAAAAGAGATATTAAACTATTGACAAAGGATATTGGTGTATGTCTAATAATATGATACTATAATTTATAATGAATCGTCATTGTTTTATATTTCCAACATAATTTTTTTTTGACAAATTTCTATTTGCATGTTACACAAGGTTCTCGATGTTTGTTATGTCACTCTCAAATACACTATCATAGCACTATCATATGATAGAGATAGAAACCATGTGGAATGTAGGTTAGTGTATTAGAGGCATGCAGCCTTTCTCCATATTACCAATGATGACAAGAGAATAATTAATGACTCAAAAGTCATCATCTTAAATTTCATTTGTTAACCAGTTATACTGTTTCATTCACCTTAATTGATACTACTTATTTCTTTAATTTTGTTTCATTCACCTTAATTGATACTACTTATTTCTTTAATTTTGTTTCATTCACCTTAATTGATACTACTTATTTGTATAAATTGGAGTGGTTTGAAGCCAAATTCATTCCATGCAGAACAATATCAATAAGAAAAAATAAAAAGGCTCTTCATATACAGCACCATGGGTAAAACCACTGCTTCACTTGTTCTAGTTCTCTTTGTTGTGCCAATATTTCTAGATGGTTACAATGCTGAGGCAGAAGACAGATATAATCAACCGAAGAAAGAGGATGGTATTTACAAATCTCAAAAGATTTGGCATTGTATAGATTGTTCGACTTTGTATAACATGTGTTTGAGTACTCCTTACCTTTGGCCTGTGTATAATAAGTTATGTCCATTTAACGATCACATAAATATCGCACCTTATAGCAGTGATGCTCCTGCACCTGAAAGTGGCATTCTTCCATGATCAGTGATATTGTAGTCATGAGTAGCGTGTTATTGATATATATCTACGTATCTAAAATAATGTTGTCTATTGTGGTAGTGTTTGGCTGTAACATGTTAAAGTTGAATAATCTTGTTGAGTCGAGGATAGATATATATTTTATTTATGTGCTATGAGTTTTGTATTATGGTGTCATGTTATCATGGTTATAAATAAAAGTTATGTACTTCATTATCGGAAACAAACAACACTGCATAGACCTCATCCTTGTATATAAAACACAAGATTTTTCCTTCCTTCTTCTCATAAAATATTACATAACAAATACATGGTAACTCTATTAGGAAAAAGATGTGATCAAAAATTGCTGAGATATCTATTCTGGTTCAAGCATAAACATTCTTCCACTCTCCTTGCAAGTCTTGAAAATATTTTTATGTTTGTCTTCAATAATTGCTCATTCTTTACGATAAGTGATGGTTCCATTTTCACATTCTGTGATGGTTGCCCTTACACTTCATGTAATGGCTCAATTTCTGTATCGTAGATGGCTGGCTCAATTTCTGTGTCGTAGATGGCTGGCTCGACTTTCACGGTAATTGGTGACTCATTTCCATGTCATTATTAATCATATATTAGATAGATAGTCGTCTCCTTAACAGTTAATCCATGTCTGATAGCTACAAAAATCTTCACCTTGTCACCAACTCCTAAATTCGATACTACACCTTGCCAATCTTCTTCATGAAATGACAACACTGTCTTTCGCTTGTAAATTTGTATAGTGAATTTTGGGTAATTTATGATCAAGGTGCTACTGAGACATTCAGTTGCCAGGTTTTCAGGGGTTGACAAATAAAGAATACATAAAGTTATCCCCATCATGCAGCAATCATTATACTCGGGCACTTTGAAAAACGCAGAAGGTCATTCGCATGTATAGGCTAACCAAGAAGGATAATTGTCACCAGGAAGAAAAGAATCACAGAATATCGTGAACATATATGCTTAGTTATTTTTGTCATTCTAATTGTGTTATGCTAACTGACATTTTGTGCCATTTATTGTGTCAAATAGCACAGAAAAATGTACAAGGAAGCTAATAGAATGAAAACAGGCAACATATATATGTTTGTCTACAAATTCTCTCTCAATTCTCTATGATCTTATCATTCTATACAAATGACTTTTTTCGTAAATATACTCTTCTGTCTGGTATGTTACTGCTATTTTTATTTGCGTCTTGGAGGAGCAACAGATATATGTTAGGCCAATTTAAACTCAAAATTTTAGAAAATGCCTTAACTTTATTCCAGTCAGTTCTAGCAAGAGTGTTACATGCTGACCTCTAGCATTTATATTAGTTTATCTGATAAATATGTCAACAAATTTCTTATCACTTCGGATAACTTTTATGCTGCCATTTAATGAAATAATGAAAATCATTCCATGTTCTCTTAATTAATAACAAATATGAGTAAAGGTGAAAGGATGGAGAAGGGACCTGTGATAAGCTCTTCCCAAAAGTATCGATGACCATTTGGGAACTTCCCATTCCAACCACAAGTGATCTCAAGGAAGGATTTGAGATTTGTCGTCTATGTGATGTTGTTTCCAACTCAGTAAAATTCACATCATATAGATCACCAACAAATTTTGTAATTCTTGAGTTATTTGAATCTCTGAATGGCACTGAACCCAAACACATAACTTTCGCCAACAATTGCTCTTCCCATGTCTCATAGCAAATCATGCATTTGAAGCTTATTATTCTTTTCGACATTTATGAGGCTGCACTGTATGAGGATAGCTATTCCAATATCAGCATGAAGTCCACATCCATTAAGTATCTCTAACATCAGCTCTGTTCTTTCCAATGAAGAAACAACATATGTCAAGAAATATATCTTTTTCCTTATAACCTTCTAAACCGTCGTATCTGATTCTCAATTTCTGTAGCACTTGACTGTTGGGAATTTTCTTTTATTTTGATAGTGCACTTCTCCATTCTTATTTCGTCCTCTCAGGTAAGTTAGATCCAAGGACTTCAAGAGCCAGTGGCAATCCTCTGCAATAAGCAACTACATTTCTAGAGAGCTCACTAAAATCTTCTCTAGGACTTGGTTGTTGAAAAGCATGCCTACTGAAAAGTTCATGGGACTGGTTGTCGTCCATTTCCGTCGTTGTGAAGACATGGTCAGCGCTGAGTGAATTGAGAAGGCGTGCATCTCTAGTTGTAATAATCAATACACTTCCCGAACCAAACAACATAGGATTTCCACATAGGGCTTTTAATTGCTCCGACTTGGTCACATCGTCGAGTACAACGAAGGCCTTTTGCCCCCGAAGTCTTGTCTCAATCTTAGTTATCCCCAACGCAATGCTATGAATTTCCTGCTTTATTTTGAGGAGATCTGAAAGAAGCTGCTCTTGTAAATGAATAATTCCTCTAGTATCATTTTCACAACTTGTTCTACCCGCAAACTTACGATGGATTCGATTGTAGACAGCTTTGGCAGTGGCTGTTTTTCCCAATCTACCCATTCCCCATATCCCCATCATACAGGCTTTACTTGATTGATAATCAATAATCTCAGTCAATTTTTGCACATGGGAATCCAATCCAACCGGAAATTCAGTAAGAGCATCTTTAGTGCAGGTTCTGTAGTATTAAATTCTTTAATAGTAACGGTAGTTATAAGCAATTTGCATTGGAATAAGAATGACATGGCAGTAAGTGAACTAATAATTAGTGGGAGTAAACTATATAACCAACGCACACTATCCATTCTCAATGACTCTTATTATTATTTTATTATTGTTTTATATTATTAAAATATCAATAAAGCTCCAACAACTATAAAATGTGGGGTCAAGTTTTGGTTTTTTACAAGCAACCATCATTAAAGTAAAAACAACTCAAATCAACTATAAATATTTGAAATCCTACAAATCACTTTGGGCCCACAAAAAGTATCTTAGTTTACCCATTTAGTTTACTCCCATTAAAGATGCTCTAATAGACAACAAAAGAGAGATCTATTTTTGTCAAAATGTCTTCAACAATTTGCTTTCAGTAATAATAATAGTTATAAAGACAAAGAATGAGCATGAAATACTGCGATTATAATTTCAAAGAAGTGTTTATTACCTGATACTGTGGGAATCCCAGCCAATTAGATTTGCAACTTCGGTGAGTGCGGTCTTCCATTTGTACAACACAACTCCTTTTTTCTTTTTGCAATAAAAGATTCAACACTTCTTGCACTAATTTTCAAGGCTTCTCCAAAATCACCATTCTGCCTACGGTCAGATGATGGTTCAACGTAAACGACGGGTAATGCGAACTGGCCATAAGATTTGTGGCATTCCATGATACGTACCAGCTCGTTAAGACACCAGCTAGAATTTGCATAGTTCACTGATAAAACAACAATAGATATGTGAGAACCTTCTATTCCCTTTTTAGTTCTGGTCCCACCTCCTCTCCATTTCTAAGATTCTTGTCATCAAGAAAAGTGTTGATTCCTGCGTTTGCAAGTGCAACATAGAGATGAGAAACTAAGGCATCACGAGTATCTCCCCTTTGAAACTTATGAACACGTCATAGACCTATGGAAGATCAGAGGATAAAGACATTGTTTTGATTGATTTGCAATCAAGTCACCAATTGTTTTGATTGATTTGCAATCAAGTCACCAATTATACAAATTCACAAATGCAGAACAAAGAGCTATAATAATGGGATGAGATAAAATACAACGCATCTATCTTTCTTTAATCATCATTTCTTTTAATTAGAATGACACTACTGGTGTTTTAAACTAAAAAAAGAAATGGCATGTCTGACTTTCTAATTTGTGTATTTTTTCTTAAGAATACCTAACATGTCATTATTCTTTCATAATAAAGTATTTTATGTTATCTTAGTATTGGTTTCTACATCTGCTCATATATGATGTTTCCTTATTTAATTAGTGCTTGGATAAATGAGAATTAGTGGCTGTGTTTTTTAATAACACCCAACATTAATTATTAAATCATCTTGTAACTTCAACAATGAAAAATAAGGGCAGTCAGAACCAAACCTCACAATCCTAAGCACTTAATCACAGAATTTAACAGAAAAGATAAAACTCCTGTCTACCATAAGGAGTGTCCTGTCCTTGCTTGTTGATTTGATGCATTCTTCTTGTTCATCGATCTTCTCCCCTAAGAAAAATATAGATTTAATGCTTTTTTTAAGAGAAGCCCCATAATCTTTTAATCACCTCACTGCTACTCATGGGCTACTTCTCTTGAGCTTATTTATTTGAGAGCTACTTTTATACCCACCCCCAATGATTTCTTATGAACCACATCCCAGACGAGAAAAAGACATAATTTGAGTCCGGATTTAAACACTTGGACAACAAAAAACAAATTATTTTTAAGATTTACCCATCTGAAAGTACTTGTGGAGGTGAGAAAAGAAGCTCTCTATATAGTTAAGGTTCCTAGTTGGGTTAGAAAGAAATGAGGTTAAAATACAATACTGTATTGCCAGTGCAACAAGTTCCACTTTCGAGCTGTGTTTCATAATCTGCAGATAAATTTTGTTGCCTTTTCATATTTGAGATACCACTTTGTAATTCCAATGGACAAGTCATGGTTCTTGCTGTCCTCAATTTTGAGCTTCTTCTTGACTCCAAAGGTGCTCTAGCATCTCTGTCACAAAACACTTGAAGTCATCAAGGCTGGAATCTGTTGATCTGTACACCAGAAACCCAAAACAGTCTGAAGTATAAGGATGAAACTCGTGCAGTAAAAAAATGTAAAATTGAGGTGCATCACTACATATTCTCAATTTGTTAAAACTTAGGTGGGAACTAGAACCATATGTGTGCATACATTACTGATTACATGTAAAAACTCTACCGTTTTCCTACATTTCACACAGATATAACAGCAGTAAGCTACTAAAATCCAACTACCTTCTCCATTGTTACTCCCCTAAACTTCTTATTATCAAAATATAAAATTAAAAACTTCAATCTCAATTATTGGCTCTAACAAGACAATAAATTATAATTCGTAAATGAAGGAATTTACTTACCAATGTCTCATTTGCCCTTTTCACTTGAATATTACACAATACAAATAGAGGAGCTACTCCAAGCTAGCTCTTAAAGTTAGAATACATGCATTCAACCAAATATTATCATGAGGTCCGCAATAATGGGAAATGAAACTCTTACCAGTTTTCAGAAACACATTAATTGAAACAAACAACACCACAAAGATCTCATCTATGTAGATAAAACATAACAATTGTATGTCCTCCCTCCAAGAAAAGTATTACCAAACACATACAAGGAAACCCCCATATTAGGATTACTGAATTTGAATTCTGTGTGTCAAATGAGACTACACAAAGCTGAATTTATAAAGTTTTTACAATTAATACAAGTTAATGTGATTGTTAATTCCAATCCCATTAGCAACAAATGCGGCAAATTTTACATGTGACTAATTATAAAAAGCATGTGATTCATTCTAACAAGGATAAAGGTGTTCCTGATGAAAATCGCTGAGATCTCAATTATGGTTTAAACATAAACATCTGCCCCATCTCTTTGCAAGTTTTGTAAAGATTTTTTCATTTGGTTTCGGTAATGGCTCATTCTTGACAGTAAGTGGTGGCTCCATTTGCACATCAGGCGGTCGTTGTGTTTCCACTTCAGGTGATGGCGGTGATGGCTCTGTTTTCACATCAGGTGATGGTTGCACCTCCACTTCAGCTATTGGCTCAACTTCCACAGTAATTGATGGCACAATTTCCATTACAGTTGACTCACCATATATTAGATAGACAGTAGTCTCCTTAACTGTCAATCCATGCGCAAAAGCTACATAAATCTCTACATCTTCACCAACTCCTAAATTTGACACTACACCCTTCCAATCTTCATCATTAAAGGACATTACTGTGTCTCTCTTGTGTATCTGAATAGTGAATTTTGTGTAATTAATGATCAAAACACTAGCGAGACATTCAGGTGCCATGCTTTCGAGTGTTGATGAATAAACAACGCATAAAGTTATTCCCTTCATTCCACAATCACTATCCTTAGGCACTTGAAAACATACTGAAGGTCCTCCAGATGTATAGGCTAACCAAGCGGGTAAATTGTTTCTTGGAAGGCAAGAAGCACTAGACTTATTGGTTGTCAATCCCTGTATCATGAAGAAATGCTTAATTATTTATGTAATTATGCATGCAAATGGACATTGTCAAAATAGTGCACTACACAAAAAAATAATAATAATAATAAAAATAAATACATACAAGAATACTGATTAAAAGAATATAAGCAATAGCTGCAAAACTATTTTGTAAAATGGATGTGCCAAACACATTTTTTATTTGTAATATGCCAATGGCCATTTTCTCATCTTATTATCACACACTTATTCTCACTTTCCATATGATCTATAATGCTTTTCATTCCTACAGGTTCTATCATTTTCTTAGTTTGTTTCATTTGCATTGCATCTCCACACATTTGGCATGTTGGCATTGGCCACTCCAATTTACTCGTCAATCATCTATTGTATCCTCGAGCTACTTTGAGTCTCAAAGTCACAACTGCAAGAAATCTTCCAATTTTTATTTTATTCTAGTTCAAGATTATTATCTAAAAGCAAGCACTGTACTTATTTTATCTAGTTGTTGTCCTTAAGACAAACTTTGGAATTTATTCTGAGATACACTGCTTACAGTGTCTAACTAGCTCTATTGCCACAACACTGCTAATTTCATTTCCTGTATACATAAGGCCTAATACTGACATGTTAGAAAATCCCATCATTTTCTGCCTGTCAGATGCTTTCTTTTCAAAACATTAGGAAAGATACTGTTATCACTTATCAGTTTTGTAGAACAGTATGTTTTCTCATTAAAGAGCTTATTCTAGCAAGTAAACCACTTCTTCATGAAAATAAAAGGGCTATGAGCAGACTATATGCATCTCGAAGCTTTATTTTCTAATAAAGTGTAATCTTGTACGAGTTTACCGTTCTCGATTTCTGCTTATATAGAGGAAAGAAATAACATATATGGTATACCAAGACTTTTAGAATTCAGTAGTTGTAAAAAATATCAAGTTACCGCTAGTTCTTGATAGATTGTAGTTACATGTTAAAAATATTTAAAAATACAACTGTTGAATTAGAGCTTGGTATTCTGTAATAAGAAAATCAAATATATCATTCATATAAAAACAAATATATTTTTATTATAGTCTAACTCATCCTTACAAAACCGGCTTGTAAGGTGAGGGGTGTCACTCTATATATACTCTTTCAAGACCCTATCTCCAACTAATGTGGGACTTGAGATCTTCTCAATATGTTCCTTTTTTTCCTTATATATCTAAAGGTCTTGGCTTGTGAGACTTCAGAAATTATTCAATTCTCGTTTTCAAGTTAAACATGTATATGTATAAGTAAAAAGAATGAAGGTAAAAACAAATGAAATAAATATAGACGTTAAAAAAGAAAGTAATGGAAATAGAGTTAAAGAAAACTATAGAATCTACAGAAGAAAAAAGGATATAGTTATCTAAAAAAAATTGCTTCTATGCTACATGTATGAACCTATCATTTATACTAGTTTATCTGATGGATACTTGAATAATTTGTTATATCTTTATGAAAAAATTCCATTAAAGGAAACAAATGCAAGGGGAAATCATTCTAGGTTGTCTTTACTAAAAATCAATATCAGTAAAGGTGGAAGGATAGAGAACCTGCGATAAGCTCTTGCCAAGAGTCTCATTCACTATTTGGCAACTTCCCATTCCAATTAAAATAGATTTAAAGGAAAGATCTGAGGATTGTGATGCATGTGATGTTTCCAACTCATTAAGATCATACAGAAATCTTCTTAATTCCTCTTTCAGTTGACTCTCTGAGTCACATTGTACACAAACACTTCTAAGTTTTGAGCTGCTGCTAAGTATTGGTGATTGATGGACCAAACCCATATTTTTACAATCTATATCCAAGGAAACAAGAGACATTGACAAGCCACCAAAAGGGGGAATACGTGCTAAGGAATTCATTGTTGGTGACATCCAAGACCAAATGATAGAAGGAAAAATATCACGCGATAATCCTTCATATCCACATAGGGATATGTATCCAATGCTTTTTGATCTAACAATCGAAAAAGGGACTTGTTTGACACCTGTATTTGCTGCAATTAGAGTTTTCAAGGATTCCATTTTCCCTATATCTTCTTCCAATTTAACAATCTTTGAGCAACCCGAAAAGATGAGAGTTGTCACTGATGTCAAATGATAGATCTCTTTTGGGAGATAGCCAAGACTTGTACAGTCCTTCAAATTTAGGAGAAGTAGACTCTTGAGATCTCCAATGGAAGGGTGTACGTTGGATAAACTTGGACAATCCTTCATAATAAGCTTTTCTAGATTCGGTAATTTTGAAAAGTCAGGGGTGCTTCTCAAGTGCCTGGAATGACTAAGATTGAGAATTTTTAGCTTCTGCAACAACTGCAAGAAAATAATTGTTTAAAATAAAAATTAGAGAGGAAAATAGGGAATTAAAAGGTGGCAGCAGATACTGTGTCTTCAACTTCTGCATTTTTAAAGAAAATGTAATTATACCTTGGTTTCCTTCCAAACTTGGTTAACACTGCTATGTTTTAATTCAAAAACAATGAGATTTTCCTGATCAAAGTCGTTGGGTACAAAGTTGAAGGCAGGTCGTTGCCAATTGACCCATCTAAGTTGTTTGGAAAGTTGACCAAAATCTCCGGTGAGGTCAACACGATCAAGTTGTAAAAGTCTCAGTTTCTGCATGTCTTGAAAAGCATCGGTACTATAGTTAACTCTTCCTGTTCTTTGGAAGTTCAAAATCAATGCCTCAACAGTTTCTGTTCCCTGCATGTGAAGTAAAAAACTTGAGGAAAGCAACGGAATGCCTTTTATTTGCTTGCTAGAAAGTGATGCATAAAATGGAAGAACCCATGCATGCTTGTAATGAATGTGAGAAGGAAAAAACACTAGGATTATGAATCCCGCAATACTCAGCCAATAGTCATGAAGAACAAAAACAAAAACAAACAGAATTTCACGATCTTGATAAGATTATGGAGGATAATCAAAAATTTGCATATAAAGAAAGTTCTTACAGTATTTTTTGCCAAAACGTCATGTACATCCTCATGAAACCACAATCGACTACGCTTCCCAGGCTCTCTAGCAGAAATTCCGCGAACAATTTCTCTTCCCATGTCTCTTATTAAATCATGCATTCCAAGCTTGTTATTCTTCTCAACTTTTAGGAGGCTCCGATCAATGAGGACAGCTATTCCAATATCAGCATAAAATCCGCAGCCATTTAGTATCTCTGTAACATAGGCTCTGTCCTTACCAATAAAGAAACAACATATGTCGAGAAATATATCCTTTTCCATGTCATCCTTCAAACCATCATAGCTTATTCTCAGTTTCTCATGCACTTCATCATTGGGAATTTTCTCTAACTTTGATAGTACACTTATCCATTCTTGTTTTGACCTCTCAAATAAGTAGGATCCAAGGACTTCAAGAGCCAGTGGTAACCCTCCACAATAAGCAACCACATTTCTTGAGAGATCATTATAGCCTCCTCTCGGACTTGCTTGTCTAAAAGCATGCCAACAGAAAAGTTCAAGGGACTCATTTTTGTGCATTTCCTTCATTTCATAGACAGAGACAACCTTAAGCAACTTAAGTATGTGGACATCCCTGGTTGTAACAATTAATACACTTCCAGAACCAAAACTTTTATTATTTCCACACAGGGCTTTTATTTGATGAAAATCCGTCACATCATCAAGTACAATAAGTGCTTTTTTTCCGGAAAGCACTTTTTGGATCCTAGTTGTCCCCAACGCAATACTATGTATCTTCTCCTTTGCTTTAAGGATATCCGAAAGAAGTTGTTGTTGTAAATGAATGTGCCCTCTACTATCCTTTTCACAAGTTTCTCTAATACTTTCAATGAAACTCATACAATCAAATGTACGATGAATTTGATTGTAAATGGCTTTGGCTACAGTTGTTTTACCCGATCCTCCCATGCCCCAAATCCCTACCATAGAAACATCGCTCGGTTGTTTCTTAATCAACTGAACCACTTGTTTCACATGGAATTCTAATCCAACTGGAAAATCAGTAATCGGCAAGGATGTGTTGTCTAGTTTTGGCAAAATGGCCTCAACAATTTTCTTCACTAACTCACGGTCACTCCTTCAATATAATAATTATGAATCAGACATAAGAGTATAAACATCAAAAGACTATATAGTAAAAGGCATATACAAGTTCCAAATGTTGGTCAAAACCATTCCTAGAGTATGTTTGATTTAACTTTTGAAAGAGGCAAAAGCAAATGTAAAGGTGTAAAATTGATTTTGAAATAATTTTGAGGTGTTTGATTCTTATAAAGTAGAATTGATTCTGCCTCCATTGATTCTACTTGAAACTAGAATTTGTAGCTTTTGAGTTTACACGTGATCTTAACATTGAAATTTACTATTCAACTCACTTCTACATAAATTTATCCACATAAATCACTTTATCTTCAACTCACTTTTAGCTAGAATCAATTTTACAGAATCAATTCTTTTTACCGCAGAACCAAACACACGTCTAATGTATGTTTGGTTTCACAGTTTGAACATTTAGAATTAACTCTGGATGCGTAGAATTGATTTTAACATGTTTGGTTGCGTTTGAGTAGAATTGGTTCTGCTTTTTAAAATTGATTTTACTTCATGTTAGGTTTAGTAGTTTTAGAGCCTGACTGAAATTTATTGTTCAATTCTTGTTTTTTTTTGCAAGAACTTATCCAAACATAAATCGTTTTATCTTCAACTCGCTTTAGTTGGAATCAATTTTACATAATCAAATCAGTCAATATTTTTCAACATGGAACCAAACACCCGCCTAATAGCACTAAAACATATGCTAAAATGACTTATTAGACTAATATTTAAGTTTTGGAGCAAAATATTAGTATTTTCCATTTTTCAGAAACCAAACAAGAGTTTTCTCTTTGCTCAATAAACTACAAAAACAGCATTAATTAAGCTATACCTGAAAGCGCTTCCTTCCCAACCAGATAAATTAGAAGCTTCAGTCAACACCTTTTTCCATCTAGTCAAAACTTTCTGCATCACTTCCTCAATTATGTATCTACTTTTAGCACTAACTTCCAAAGCTTTCCCAAACTCACCTTTCTGATGCCGAACAACCGAAGGATCAATATCATAAAACACAGGCAAAACGACTTGACCTTGAGTTCTACGACACTCCATGATTTTATCCAATTCGTTTAAACACCAACTAGATTCGGCGTAGTTTTTCGAGAAAACGACAATTGATATATGCGATACTCCAATCGATTGAACTAGTTCATTTCTAATGTTCTCACCTTTTTCGAGCTTTTCGTTGTCGAGGAAAGTGTTGATTCCGGCGTTTGAGAGGACGGCGTAGAGATGTGAAACGAAGGTTTTGCGAGTGTCTTCGCCGCGGAAATTGATGAAGACGTCGTGAATCCATCGAGGAGTTGAGGAGGAGGATGAAGAAGATGAAAACATTGACTCGATTTGATTGAAGTCAACGTTTACCGGAAGAGTGATAGAGAGAACGCTTTCGGTTCTATATGTGGTGGATGTGAGAGGGTGAGAGTATATGAACGAGTTCACGCGTATTACAGATCAAATATCTCTAACTTTTTATTGTTTTATCTACATTTAGAAAGTTACATGAAGAAACACTCTAGTATAGAATCTTAAATTGAGAAAATATTAAGTAAACACTCATTTTAACTACCAAACTTAAATTTTAATATATGATCAAAATTAGAGATAAAGTTGATTTCTTTCTGAGGAATGGTCAACTTATTAAGTGCCGTTTATACAGACTAGATATAATTTACTTTAGAATGCCAGATAATCTGTTCTGGACTTCTGGCATGAACAATCTACTTGGCATCCCCATTATTCTATTTTACGTATTTTCTATAAAAATAAAAATAAAACTACAATACTTAAAAATACATATCTAATATGAATATTTTAAAGAGGATTGCTATTCTTATACAAAAACTCAACGGTGTGTAGCTACGCCTTCTAAAATACAGCAATGATAATGGTTTATTTGTTATTAGAAAAATAAAAAATAATTATTGAATATAACAAAATAATAAAATTGTAGGAAAGTACAGAGGAAGTTGTAATTTTTGGTGTAGCTGCATCCAGCTCCTCAAATCTCCTCTTTCATTTGCTTTTTTTTTATTATTGTTTCATAGGATTCAGAAGGGTGATCCCTATCAATAGACTTTTATAATAGTTTGACCTAAACTCTTGTAACGATAAAGTGTTTGGTTTCTATTTCGAGCGTATCCTGGTAGTGCGGTGTTGTTTCCTTTCGACATAGAGTCTATCAGAAAAGGACTTTTGTCTCGCCAACTTCGTCTACTTTTGTATTAAACATGTGTTTTTACTTAATTTTTTATAAAAATAAAGCTGAAATGCATAAAAATAAATAATCTCACCTGATCAGAAGGAGTCACTGGTCGGCCACGCGTCTAAGATGTCTGACTGATGGGAGAATGGAGGGGGTGTACCTGAAACAAACTCTGATGCAAAAGTAAGGGTCGAACAGAGTGATAACAAGTACAAAAAGAGAAGTAAGAATGAGATTACCTGACCCTCTAGTGAAAGAGGGCATTTATCGTGTGCCTCTAGCGCAGGGCCAACGGTTACTTCGCGTTGGGCTGAGCTGCTAAGCCCAATGCTAATAACTGCTAGGGCTGACGTGGCGTCAAGAAAACCAGCACGTGGTCTTCGCCTTGGCGTAACTGTTATGTGCTATCCAGGAGGTGGAGGAGCAAATAATCAAAACATGAATAGTTATCAGATGACGTGTCTCTGCGCAAGGGACACGTTGAGAACGTGGGGGAGGTCAGAGGAGTCCCCCGAGTTGGATAGGGTTTGCCCGACAGTTGGGCAGAAGGGAGAACGTGCCTGGCAGATGTGAGGTGCCTACTCGACTGCCAAGAGGTTTGTGCCCGACGGGAGAAAGGTCTCTGCCCGACGGGGAGGCGGTTTGTGTCTTATTGGGCCTTCCAACTCGATGTGGGGTTGAGCCTGCTCGATTGTGGGTAAAGTGTCGGTCCAGTCCGGAACAGTAGCCCCTCAAGTCGTTGTTCGCGGTCAAACAAGCTATGACTTAAGGTGCATAGGTGTCGAGCATGCGGCTACGTCGGTCTATTCGAGGCTGTACTGGTCGGGAGAGCCTACGATGCGCAGGGAGGCCCGCGGACGAGGAGGGAGAACCTGAAGAGACGCAGGGAAAGCTGAGGGTCCCCACGTGTCACCCTAAGGAAGCTACGAGCTAGGTACTTGAATGCCTAGTGACGCTTCATTTCTCGTGCTAGGGCG
Source organism: Lathyrus sativus (assembly GCA_963859935.3). Classification (NCBI taxonomy): domain Eukaryota; kingdom Viridiplantae; phylum Streptophyta; class Magnoliopsida; order Fabales; family Fabaceae; genus Lathyrus; species Lathyrus sativus. The sequence continues at coordinate 10,716,640 of OZ012738.1, read as the reverse complement.
TATATATACGTGGGCCTCAGACCGTCTTTTTACTCACTTGTCTTCTTGTTGTCGCTCAACTCTCTGAATTTTCTACTCGGCGTTTACAACGTTTCTGCTTGACGCAACCACTTTTCTCCGCCGTATCACGTAAGTTTCCGCCCCCTTTAATGGTATTTTAGTAGGCTTCCGGCGGCTCAGACGGGCCTTCCGAGGAGGCCGTGGATTTTTTGGCGAATACGCCGAAAAGTCCTTCAAAACTAGGGTTCTGATCGAACGTCCCCAACACTTGCGATGAGTGGCCCGGGGAGATGCGATGATTGTTGAATGTCCCGAGGGTGCTCGATGAATACCCCGGGCACGATCAATGAGTACCCCGGGGACAAAAGGATGAATTCCCCGGGGACGATGGAGGATCTAGGGTTAACCCAGATTTTTCTTCTAGGCGACCTGGGGTGTATCATAGTTTTACTCGGCTTCGGGCGTCCACACCCTTTCACTTGAACTGCGGTGGAAGGGTGAATTTGATTTAGTTGTTGAATTCACTGAGTTCCTCTGCTTTTCAGATAAATGGCTGCCCGCGAAGAAGAGGACATAATGTGGTACCTGCCCGACGATGAGGAGGTTCGCCAAGATGGGACCGTTGTGGAGCCTCCGGACAGGCCGGCCGAAGAATGGGTCGGGGACGAACCCCTTAACTACATGTCACGCTTCGTGGTCGATGATGTGGATGTCTTCACTGTGATCAAAGGAACCAAGATATTTTCACGTAATGTTGCAAATCAACCAAAGCAAGGGTGATTCAAACACTTGTTCTCGCTATTTTCACGTGAAGTTTTTCAACACCTTTTCCTTCGTGCTCATATATGGATCAACATACAAAACAAACAAGTATTAACTTCCACTCTTGGAACTTGTCGATGTTACTTCCACAAAGAGGACTTATTCGACCAGTTTTTCATTTTTGGAATCTGAAAAGAGGACAACGTTACATGGGCTTTGGAAATATGCAAAATTATGTTGAAGGACCAAGAAAGCATGCCACTAGTCATAATCATTGAACGCAACACCACGTTGATGAATTTGGTTGCAACGGTGTTTCTTGCATCATTTGCATTGCTTTTCATGTATCACATAACCAAAAATGTGAAAATTTGAGTAAAACCTGCAGTTGGTACCAAACAAGTAAATGGCGAAGATGAAAAAATGGTCAAACTTGGTGTGATGGTGGAAAAGATAATTGATGCATGGAATGGTATAATAAATTCTTCCACGAAAGAATTATATGTCGAATTTGTTCTACATTTCAAAAGTGTGTGTGTGAATCCAACAACTAACAGAGTTAAGTCTGCACGTGCTAGATTGAAGAGTAGGTTGGGAAACAGTAAAGAGATTTTTTTTGATATTGGTATGTGGTTAACTAAATGCTCTGAAACCAACATAATGAGATACAAACATCTTTCAATTAAAGCGTTACTGTGTAAAAACATTGATTCAAAGACAACATCATTTAGTCATAGCTGGTTGGCAATGTAGGGGGACATTGAAATTTATTTTTCACGAAGTCAAGCGAGTGGATACAATAGATTCAAATAGCTTAAAGTGTGGATGTACACTTAGGAAGACTTGCAGTCTTTCATGTGCTTATTTAATTTCAAAGATGAAGCTTGAAAAACCAATATGTATGGATGAAGTTTACACTCATTTGAAAATACATTGTTTTGATGATGATGGTGTGACAAAGGATGATAAATCAAAGATATCTATCATGACCGAGTGGAAAGTGATCAAAGAGAGATTCATGAAAGTTGATGATATAATGAAATTGCACATTAAAGAGCAACTGAGGAAGATTGTTTATCCAGAAACAACATATTTGAAACCACTTTCGGAACCTGTTAAAACAAAGGGTTTTCCTAAAAAGGTCAAATTGTCACAAAGTGACAACTCCATGAGACAGACTCCTTCATACTTTGAACATGTTGACTCACATTTTTCAGATTCTCCGACTCCTAAATCCCAAAAAAGTGTTTTCAAGGTTGATTAGCAAACCATCTCCTCCATCTCCATTACCAAAAATCAAATTCATTGAAGAGATTTATTTTTTATGGACAAATACATCGAACGATTGTAAATGTTGAAAGTGACGGCAATTGTGGTTTTCAAGCTATTTAGGGTTTACTTAGTAAAGGAGAGGAAGATCACCAATTTTTTCGTTGTCATTTTATACAAGAGATGACGACGCATATGGAATCATACACAATGTTATATGAGAACAAGCAAATTACGATATAATTCTCAATGCTCTTGTTCTTTATGTTAGTCTTCCGGTTCTGCTTGACAAATGGATACATTTCCCAGAAACTGGACATCTTATAGAAAATACTTATAATATGGTATGCATTGATTTAACACTATGATATTTCATAAACATTATTTCCACCTCGGAGTAAGCCACTTCAAAATTCATTTGAATGCATAATGTGTATCAATTGGCTATCAAAAAAAATAGTATTTTGTTCAGGTTGATTTGAAATCGGGATATCATATATCAAAGACATCATTGGAGTGGACGACACGTTTCACACAAGATGTTGAGACATGACTGAATCACTTTTTTGAAAGGATGGAAGAGTTCATCAAGTTGAGTGACGTTGAACGAGAAGCAAATAAGGAAAGGTCAAAGAATGAGTCATCAATAGATTTAGGTAGAGACATTTGTTTTGATGTGTTTTAGTTGTAATCTAACAAAGTAACACTTTTTTTTGTAAGTAGCGCATTGCATAATGTTATAAAATTTGATGATATATTTTAGACAATTTTTGTTTTTGAAATTTTGCTCTACATAGATCAATTGCATAATCAATTGGTTTTGTTCTTCATAATTTTTGGTGGTTTCAGAGATGCATCTTCAGACACACCTTCTAATTATTAAAACAAAAAACAAAATAGGGGGTAATTTGAAAATGCATCTTCGGATAGACCCTTATGTTTTGAAAGATAAAAAGGTGAATCCGGATATGTATATCTGAAGTCTTGCATGCGGATATGATCATGTTTGTAAGGTCCTTATTGCTCTGCAATTTCTATAAATATGGTATTGCATTCCATTTTCTTTACACAAACCATGATTACAACATATCCTCATCTTGCGCAAAACCCCTATTTCAAATTCGAATATGCGAGGACATATTTTTCATCGAATTGAATATTCTCCTATGATATACAGAAAATTAGAGAGTTATCAAGCTCGAGTGTCGTTCACCCTTGATAGACAACGAAGGGAAAATACGGTTCACCATGTTTAAACTGAAGACGGGTGATGATTTGAAGATTATGTGGAGTATCTTTTAGTGTAACTCAACAAAAGGTCTTATTGAAGTGGATGCGACGATTCAAAGATCAATCGAAGAAATTATAAGAATGTTGCAACGTCCTTAACCACCTGTTTTTAATAGTATGTCATGTTAAATTTACGTAATATTTATCTATATAATGTTTGTTTTAACGTTAATTTTAGTTGGTTTTTCACTCTACTATTGTTTATGCTTGTTTCTTATGCATCTCCAAAAAGCTTACAAACTAATGAACTAAAAAGGGTTACGAAGATGCATCTCCAAAACATTCACAGACTAACGAACTAAGGGGGTTTACGGAAATGCATCTCCGAATCAATCTTTTGTTCATACGAAAATACATCTCTAGATTAAATTTTAACATAATTAAAGGTTTTTCATTATTTTCTTTAAGTGTGTAAAAAAGATACGTCCAAAAATACATCTTTAAATATTATAGACATTTTAATGTTTTCACGGTGGTAGAAAAGAACCCTAAAGATGAAAAAAGAAACTCTCTAAATTATTATAAACTTTCAACAACAAATTATGAGTCTTTTGGTAAATGTAGAGTTTTATGACAGACATCAATTATAGAGTTTTATATTTGTTTAGAATTACTTAAAACATTTACATGTTAAAAGAACTAATTTGTTAAAAAAAAACAAATGACTAACTTGTTAAAATTATTTAAAAATCGTTTAACTTAAATGATACATGATGTTTTTGGCCTATAATACTCAAATTTAGGAGTATTAAAAATGACATATTTAAATATACTTTTTAGTTATTGTAGAACTAAAATGTGCTTTTAATTAATCAATCTGCTCTCAAATCACTGACAAAAAGACACTTGATAGGATTTGCAATTTCAATGTATGACTATAACCACTCTCATTACATGGTTCCATGCATTCAGAACCAAACTAACTATTTAACTAAACTGGTTATTAATTTGTTGTGTATTGTGAGTGACATCGATGTCTTGTCCATTATCAATTTTTACCGTTAAAGAAATGACTCAATGCCAGAAGAGGGATTTCTATTTATCCAGTAAATTTTCTCTATGGTTGAAAAAAAGTAAGACTATTAAAATTAGAGATTGCTTTAATACTCAAATATCAAATTCAGTGCAGAATGAGCTAACAATAATGAAGAAAAACATAAGCACAAACAGGTCTTTAATGTCATACAAATATGAACCAAGAATAACTATCAGAAATTTATCATTCAAGATAAACAATCAAACATGCAAATGTTGCCATACACAAAGACTGCACTTAGTGAAGCATACAACATCACCTAAAGCCTCAAATTGTGGTCCATATAAAAAAGAATTGCAGCCATAGCCCAAAAGAACCTTGTTAATAATATCTTTCAGTTCCTTCGGAGAAAACAATCTTTCACCTTTAAGAGAGCCTTACAGGCTGGCAGATAGGAATATAAAACAACAGAAAGAAAATGTCAAACAGTCAACCTTCCATGATGTAGTAATAGATGTACGGATGAAGTCGAAAAGAATCTCACAGTTATAGTAGCATATTGAAAAAAAGACAATTATATTCAATGGGATATTTTTGTCATTGTTGAGTTTTTAATTCCTTGTGTCAAAACAGTGTATCTCGACATAAATAAAGATTAGTCAAATTAACCTAATGTGTTAGTGTGTCGAGTTGTTTAGTGTGTCGAAGTGTCGAAACAGATTGTTTTACACATGATTTTGACTTAGGCCTATTTTAGTAATATTAGCTATTTTGACCTTTATAGTTTTGAGTTTTGCCTTGAGGTGCAATCTAACCTAAATCTATAAATAGGGAGAAACTCTTATTTTGTAAACAATTCATCATATTTTGTAATTCAGTGTTTGCAGTTGCAAGTGAAATAACAGAATTTCCATAGTTTGTGGGCAAGGAGTTCTCTGCAGAAAAATTGTTCATCTTCTTCTTCTCCAACGTTTACTTTCTTTCTTTCTAAACTTTTCTTTCATTGTCATTACGTGGGTTAAAACAATCTTGAGATCAAGATTGATTGAGTGAAATTCTCCATAGGTTGTGGTTGAATTTCCAACATCTGATATATAGAGTTCCGGTTACGATTCAAGGAAAGAAAATTGTGATGGCGATGAATCATCCAAACAGACACTTTCTGACAAACCTTCCAATTCTCAAGAAAGATAACTATGAGACTTGGTGCAAGCAAATTAAGGTAGTTTTCTGTTATCAAGTTCTTTGGGATCTTGAGAAGGGAGGAATAGCACCGCTTGCAGAAAACGCGACAGATCAAAAAAATGATGCATTCAAATAATTGAAGAATAAAGATTATAAAACTCTCTTTATAATTCATCAATGTGTAAAATCAGCGAAGGAAGCGTGGGAGATTCTTGAAAAGTCATTTGGAGGTGCAGAAAAGGTGGAAAATGTGAGGTTATAAACTCACAAGTGTTACAAAGCTGGTGAATCATGATCAAGTTATATGGAGAAGTGTTGACATCAAGATCAATTGTTGCAAAGATCTTGAGGTCGTTGGCTTCAAAGTTTAACCATGTGCTAGTAGCCATAGAAGAGTCAAAAGACTTATCTACATTGACGAAGGAAAAGCTTCAAGAGACGCTTGAGTCTCATGAACAAAGGATGGCTGAGAGAGTTGCAAGAAATTCGAAGAGTGATATGGCTTTGCAAGCGCAGTCAGAAAAGGAAAGGAAATGCAAAGGAAGCTGGAATGGTAACAAAGGTAGAGGAGACTACAACAATTCGACTGGTCAAATTAGAGAAAACCTTGGAACCAAGGCAACCAAAGAGGTGGTGCTGCAAGGTATTGACAATGTTTTGATTATGAGGAAAGATGGCAAAAGGTCAATAATTTGAAAATGAAAATACTCTAGGAGCTGAAGGTATTGACAATGTTTTGATTATGAGGAAAGATGGCAAAAGGTCAATAATTTTCAATGTGTTGTACATACTAGGCATAAAGAGTAATTTGCTCAGTATAAGGCAGTTAGTCGAAAAAAACTACAAGGTGTCGATAAAAGAGAAGATGATGAGAGTTCCCGACGCAGGTGGTAGGTTAATCTTAAAGGCTCCAATGTCTCAAAATAGGACCTTCAAGATTGAACTCAATGTGATGGAGCACAAGTGCCTAGCAACTGCAGGTAGCAGAGATGAATGGTTATGGCATTTTTTAATAGTCCATCTTAACTTCAATGACATTAGAGAGTTAAAGAGAAGAAATATGGCTTCAGGATTACCTGAAATCGACATTCCAAGTGAAGTTTGTGAAGAGTGTGTTCAGTCGAAACAACACAAGAATAGCTTCAGCAAGGATGCAGGAAGGAAGTCGAAGGCAATTCTAAAACTCATATACTCTGATGTATGTGGTCCAATCCAGGTAAATTCGATTGCAGGCAACAGATACTTTGTCACGTTCATAGATGATTACCGTCGAAAGTTGTGGACTTACCTCATCAAGAATAAAAGTGATATGATAGAGGTATTTGTGAGATTCAAATCTATGGTCAAAAGACAAAGTGGTTGAAAGCTGAAAATTCTGAGGATTGATGGTAGTGGAGAGTATGTGTCAAACTAGTTCGATGCATTATGTGAAAAAGAATGGATTGTACATGAGGTGGTGTCACCCTACACTCCACAGCAAAATGAAATTGCAGAAAGAACATAACATAACCATCATGAACATGGTGAGGAGTATGTTGAATGGAAAGCATCTACCTAAAGAATTATGGGGAGAAGCGGTTTCGACAGCAACATACATATTAAACAAATGTACGACGAATAAGCTTGAAGGAATCACACCAGAAGAATGTTGGTCTGGTGTCAAGCCTAGCCTCAGTCACTTGAGGGTGTTTGGATCTATAGCACATAGACATGTGTCAGATCAGTTGAGAAGGAAGCTTGATGACAAGTCGAATCAGATGATCTTGATAGGATATCATTTGAATGGAGGTTACAAGTTGTTCGACCCAGTGAATAAGCAAGTAGTGACCATCAGGGACATGATCATGGATGAGCTTAAAGAATGAGATTGGACTGAGAATGTCAAGAAGGATTCAGTGAGAATCTCTTGTGAAGAACCAGCCACTAAACTCGAAAGAGAAGTTCGACAAGAACAAGTTAGAGATAAAACTGGCCTAAGAAAACCTCGAATAACAAGACACATGCCTGCAAGGTTGCAAGAATGTGTGATTACATCAGATGATGTGGTTGACGAAAAAGGTGAGCTGATACACTATGCTTTCTACGCAGATGTTGAATCAGTCAATGCAGATGAGGCATTGAAAGATTCAAAGTAGGTGAAAGCAATGGATAAGGAGTTAGACTTCATCGAAGTCAACTACACCTGGTAACTTGTCGATTTTCCTCAAGGCAAAAATAAAATTGATGTGAAGTGGGTTTACAAGGTGAAAGTGAATCATAAAGGAGAAATAACTCGACACAAGGTGATACTTGTGGCGAAAGGATTTCTTCGGAAGGAAGGAATAGACTTTGACGAAGTTTTTGCACCTGTTGCTGGGATCGAAACAATCAGATTGATTGTTGGTCTAGTAAATATGAATAATTGGCACACATGTCAGATGGACGTGAAGTGTGCATTCCTTAATGGTTCCTTAGACGAAGAAGTTTATGTTGCACAACCAGCTGAGTTTGTGAAACGAGGCGAAGAAAGAAAGATGCACAAGCTGCATAAAGCCCTGTATGGACTTAAGCAAGGTTCAAGAGTTTGGAATAAGAAAATCGACAGCTTCTTAATGGAGAAGGAATTTATGAAGTGTACAACTGAGCATGGAGTGTACGTAAGAAGAAGCAGTGGTGAACTGCTTCTACTATGTCTCTATGTCGATGACCTGGTGATAGCAGGAAGTTGCAAGAAGAAGATCGAAGACTTTAAAAATTAACTTGAGTGAGGATTTTGAAATGTCAGACTTATGAAATCTCTCATATTTTCTTGGTATCGAATTCTACAATAGTAGTAGAGGTTTGATGATGCACCAAAGAAGATATGCAAGTGAAATACTCAAGAGATTTGAGATGTAAGATTGCAACCCAACTTCGACTCTAGTTGAGACCAGATTGCAACTGTCGAAGAATTCAGATGAAGATGATGTCGACTCAACCCAATATAGAAGACTTATTGGGTCACTTCGATATCTGTCACACAAGGCCCGACTTAGCATACAGTGTATGTATGGTAAGTAGATTCATGCAGAAGCCAAAGGTATCACACCTAGCAGCGACGAAGAGGATATTGAGATATCTGAAAGGGACTCTCGACTACGACATTTTGTTTCCTGCAGCTGATGAAGGAAAAGAATGCAAGTTAGTGGGATACACCGACTCGAGTTGGTCTAGTGATGCTAAGGATAGAAAATCCACAGCTGGCTACGTGTTTATGTTAGGTGGTGCACCAGTTGCTTGGAGATCGAGAAAGGAGCCAGTAGTGGCATTGTCATCATGTGAAGCAGAATATATAGTTGCTTCTCTTTGTGCATCTCAAGCAACCTGAATGGTGAACCTGGTCGAAGAGATCACCTCGAAGAGTCATGGAGCAATTACCATGAAGATCGACAACATGTCAGTAATCAACTTGGCGAAGAATCCAATAGCACACGGTCAAAGCAAGCACGTCGAAATGAGGTTTCATTATCTTCGAGAGCAGGTCGCATAAAGAAAGATAAATTTGGAACACTGCAGAACTGAGAATCAGATTGCAGACATCATGACGAAGGGAGTGTCAGTCAAAGTATTCAGAAGGCTAAGGTCTATGATGAATGTAGATAGCTTAGACACAATAAATTAGGTGGTGTGTTGAGTTTGTAATTCCTTGTGTCGAAGCAGTGTATCTCGACAGAAACAAGGATTAGTCAAATTAACCTAATGTGTCAGTGTATCGAGTTGTTTAGTATGTTGAAGTGTCGAAACAGGTTGCTTCACACAGGATTTTGCCTTAGCCATATTTTAGTAATGTTAGCTATTATGAGCTTTTATACTTTTGTCTTGAGGTGCAAGTTAACCTAAATTTATAAATATAGGGAAACTTTTATTTTGTAAACAACTCATCATATTTTGTAACTCACAGTTTGCAGTTGCAACTGAAATAACAGAATTTCCACCGTTTGTAGGCATAGAGTTCTCTGCAGAAAAATTGTTCATCTTCTTCTTCTTCAACGTTTACTTTCTTTCTTTCTAAACTTTTCTTTCATTGTCATTACGTGGGTTGAAATAATCTTGAGATCAAAATTAATTGAGTGAAATTCTCCATAAATTGTGGTTGAATTTCCAACTGTCATTAAGATCTCATTGACACTATTTAAAAAGTATAGAAGGATAAACTCTACTTACATTTGCATTTCATTATGTATTTCTCAAAAAAAAACTTATAAAACAGAATATTTTAATGCAAAAACTAATGTAGAAAAATCATGTACAAAGTTTTTTGGTCAAAAACCATGGCCAAAGAATGGATTTTACATGTGTTAATTCCCAATCCCAAATATTCAATAATGTCTAAATCTAACACACTCCATTCTGTAAGAGCTGTTTAAGTTTGATTTGTAATCCATTTTTGCTTCCATATATAGAAATTTAAGTTGTTTATGAATGTTATAGTGTCTGAAATATATCAACCCGTCATTTATATAATTTTATCATATATTATATCAACGTATTATGTTCTCTCATTTTTATTTTATTTTTATGAAATTCACAGGCACACTGCTACCAGAAATAATCATGTTCAACACAGACAGAACAACAAGACTATGACTTCTCTCAGTGATATCTATTTTTCATAAAAGATCAAACCAAGAACCTCTCACTATAGACTTTGTACATACACTTCCCTCTTGAGTGCCTCGCATGCTTCCTCTAGGCCAACCACATTGAGTTATTGAAAGTTATCTTTTACTATTCCTTTCCACTTTTTCCCAATTTAATTAGGAATAGGAGTCTAATATAAGCATAAATAAGGATTAGGGTGTTGTCATTTGTAAGAACATCCATATATTTTACATCAATATGATTATAAATCATTTCTTCACTTCAAAACTTAGCCGCTCATCTGTCACAAAAAAACTAACAGAAAAAATCTTCATTAAGATTTAGACAGACAGAGAAGCTAATATGAAGAGTCGGAAAAATAATTACCAGTTACCACAAAACAGAAATCTACTTCAGCTCTAAACTTATTTCAAAGCATATAAATATAGTTCAAAAAGGGAAACCTCTAGTAGTACAATTCTTTGATGAAGCTGCTAATCTCTTAACCTCTTTTGTTCTTGTATAAAATTCCATTAATTCATCAGCAATTTCCTTGTCATGACATTCGACAAACAATTTTAAAAACCTCTCCTCTGACATCCTCAGTGCCTTAAGTATTGAGGGTATTTTCAACTTGGAATCCATATCTTGTATCTTCATTGCTAGTAACCCTCTTGGCTTCAAAACAATCTCCATATTTGCAAACAAGAGATATGGGTACTTTAAGATCATCTTGGCTTCAAGCTTCATTGTACCTAAAATGAAAGTCATGTTCCTTTGAACCTTATCGGTTGACAATGTCAAAATATTAGGAGACCTCCCAAAAAGACCAAGTATCTCATCATCCGAAAAACCAAACTTTGTGAGATTCAAAACCTTTTTGCGAATCGTGTCCACGCGAGAAATTCCTATTAATGTCACCACATACTTGTACAATTTGGCATCCTTCGAAACCCCAGTCCTACTTATATATTCAAGTTTCTCATCGTCAAAGGAAGTCCTTGAAATGATTGTCGGCCGCAAAATCAGCATTTTAATGAAGTCCCTTTTCGGTACACCTAACTTTTCATATTGTGCAACAATACCTTCGATGTCATAGGTATTTTCACATAACAATGAAGGGTTTCTTGCAATGGCCTTGTGAAGCATTTCCTTTGACTCAAACAATGACATAAGAGAGTCAAGCCTCTCTTCAAACTTATGGTTAATCCGCGTCCTGAAAAATCGAGGCCTGCAATTGATAATCTTTACTAGCTCAGATGACCCTAAACCCAATTCACTAAGCAAGCAAAGCTTAGATTGAACCTGAGAAGGATCTGCATCACGCAATGCGGGACAACGGACAAATATTCTCTTCAAATCGCCTTCATCACAACCCCATTTACTTAAAACTTCAGTGGCATCCTTCCATTTATCTCTAGATTTTCGCAATTTAACCTGGTTTTCGGCTGGGACATTCGTCGAATAGGTGGCAGGTATGAAAAATGGCAAAGATTTTACGATAACACGGATGAATGTAAAATGCTGAAAAAGATTTGACCCATTGGAGAGAAAACGAAGCATGAGTGAGTGTTGTAATCAAGTTGAAATTTTTTAGCGAGATTCGGTGGTGGCATCAAAAGATTATATGACAAAGTCTCGTTAAAGTTGGAACGAACAAAGTTAATGAAGGAAAACGGGTTTTTCACTTTCACGAGTCGTTATTGCGAGATAGGATAGAATTTATTTTATATTTAACTAATAATATTGGCTGAATTGTTGAAAAAGAAAATAATTAAGTTATTATTGCAAAAGTAGAATTTTTTTTTAAAATAGCAATGTTATAGTTGTTATTTACCAAACAAATTAAACTTTCAAAAAAAATATCAAAATGGCAATGTTTGGAAAATGATCAACATGCGTTCGCCAAAGCAATTGGCGAATTAGGCCAAATGGGCTTGAAGGCATTCGCCAAACTGATTGGCGACATTGGTATTTTGTGGCCATTCGCCACACCAATTGGCGAATTGGTTATACTGGGTTTTCGTTTTCATGTTTTTTTGATTATTATTATTATTATTAACCATAAAATATATAAATTTATAATCTAATTAATATTTATATAATTAATATTAATATTAATTTATAATATAATTTTTAATGTCATCTATAATATTAAAAAAATTAAGTTTAAAAGTTTAAATTATTTTATGAAATTATAAATTTAAAGTAAATTGGGTTGCTTGTTAAATCGGCCAGCTAGGGTTTTAAACTTTCCTTATATATTTTTGGGGTGGCATTCATCAATGGATGTATAGTCACCCTAGTGGTAATCACTTTGTCATCAAATGCACATTTCACCTTGTATAATATGTTTTTACTTTTTTTGCATTTTATTTTCACTTGTTGTGATGTATTTGCGCACTAACTTATTATTTTTTAAATTATAATTTTTTTTGCCTATAAATACGAGCTCAAACACATGTTTTTTTCACAACATTATTTCCTAAAAGACTAAAGTGGTAGTGCGGTTTGAGTTGAGCGTAGTCCATAATGTCTGCATTTCTGAATCAACGTTCTTCTTCTTCGTCATCAGCAGCGGAGGAACCTTTTCCAACGTTTGATATAATGAAAAGAAATGCCTTGTGGTGTTTTCAGCAACAAAGCCTCCGATGAAGGTGCTCCTGTGGAATACGCAGACGTTGGAACACTTGCACAGGGAACTAAACCGCTGGCTAGAAGGTGCGGTTTGAGTTGAGCGTAGTCCATAATGTCTGCATTTCTGAATCAACGTTCTTCTTCTTCGTCATCAGCAGCGGAGGAACCTTTTCCAACGTTTGATATAATGAAAAGAAATGCCTTGTGGTGTTTTCAGCAACAAAGCCTCCGATGAAGGTGCTCCTGTGGAATACGCAGACGTTGGAACACTTGCACAGGGAACTAAACCGCTGGCTAGAAGGGGATATTGCTCCAGGAGAAAAGATTAGGAAATTTGAGAGGTTGGTGGAGAAGACCGATAGAAACGGAGTTACTCGTGAATGGAGAAAAGTGGAAAATGATGTCGGCGTCCTTGTGATGATGTTGACACCAAAGGAGATAAAGTTGATGGTCGTGATATCATAGACGCTCTGTTCCGGTGTTTTGGTGTATCTTTTTAATTTGTTGTTATGTTTGTTTAATTTATGAAAGTTAACTCTGCTTGTAATAGAAGGAAATTTGCAGCTACCTCTGCCTGTAATAGCATGAAATTTGATTTTAATCAAATGAAAGTTACTTTGGATTTAAATGGACACGTTTACAAATGAAACTATGATCTGCTGCTCGGACCAACGTTTGGACACGTCGTACGATTGTGTCCTGGTTGCCGACACGAACTACACAATCTCACTAGCTTATCCGAGGTATCCATCTCGGTTCGTATGCGCGTGCTGTTAGGCCGACCCTTCTTTTTTCTGCGCATCAAGTCATTATGCCAAACAATTTGGCCTTCGTATTCGGGCCAATAGTCCTCCTTTGCCAACACCTGAAAACTGCATGAGTAGACATTGCATAGACTTATGACTTGGTGAACTGAAGAAAGAAGGTTGGTTGGGTCCTGGCGCGCCTTCGAACAAGCTGCTATGACATGAGAGCAAGGCATACGGAATGCTTGAAACTTTCCACAATCACACCAGCTCTTATCTAATTCAACACGATAACATCCCCTGGGCCTTCCTTCATTGTGATCTATAGCCTTGGCAACACTGAACCAAATGATGCAAGATCTAGCTGATACGCCGGGGCCGTCCCAACATAACCCTCCACCACAACTCAACACACAACATCCTGACACACCACAACAACATCGTCGAAGACCTCATCGCAACACGCGTCCCCCCCCAGTGTGGCACCGGTGGTCACTTGGATAGAGCCGATCATTAGGGTTTTTTTTTGTAATTTTCATTATATTTATATTTTTGTTCGTGTATTTTTCATTACATTATAAATTAATATAATTTCATTTTATTATCACTTTATGTTTATGAATATATTTTAATTATATTAATATTCATTAGATTATAAATTAATATATTTTATGGTTAATAATAATAATAATAATTAAAATTTAAAAACAATTAATTTTTAAGACATGAAAACGAAAATATGTTATATAATAATTAAAAGGAAATTGAAAAGGGAAGAAACCCTAAAATAACCCTAAAATAACCCTCATTCGCCAATTCAATGGGCGATACCCCACATTTTACTCCCTTTCGCCAAACCAAATGGCGAATCAGTTATGCAGCTGGTTGGCCTAATTCGCCAAACGAAATGGCGAACGCATGTTGATCATTTTCCAAACATTGCCATTTTGGTATTTTTTTTGAAAGTTTAATTTGTTTGGTGAATAACAACTATAACATTGTTATTTTAAAAAAAAAATCGCAAAAGTATTTATATATTTTTTATCCAATATATTTTTTTTTTAGTAAAAATAATGATTGATTGATAAATTGACTAATAGTTTATAATTTATGTTTCATGATTAATAATTGATAAATAATGACTGATGTCTGATGACTTATAATTGATAAGTTAATTAAAATATTTGGTAAAATTAACAGTTTAATTAGTTGATAAATTAAAATGAATAAAAAATATTTAATTTATAATTATTTTATTTAAATTAAAATAAATTATAAAGGACAGTAGTGAATTTTAGTTAAAATAATAAGGATACAAATGGAGAAAAAATGATAATTTAAAAATTATAAGCTAAAACGTCATTTAAAATAGCATCTAAAAATTAAGTCATAAAATAGTAAAATAAACTATAAACTCGTGATGAAAAGACTCTTACTAAACATGTATTTTATTGTTATATGAACTTATAAGTTATAAGCTCAAAAAAGTATCATATCAAAGAGAACCTTAAAGTTTATTTGATAAAGACAGAAAAAGACATTGAACTTTTAACTTTTAATTTTTTAATTTATTTTAATTAAAAAACTCTATTTGATGATTGCCTTTTAACTATTAACTTATAGTTTTTATACTTTTTTAATTTTTTTCTCAAATATTATTTAAAGTAGTTTGAGTTTATAGGTTTTAGTTTATGTATATATTATTACTACTAGTACATAATTTATGTAGAAAAAGAATGAACTTAAAATTTTACACTCAACATTTTATCTGAGTCTTAATTTAATTACTATTATAACTAATTACCGACAGAAAACTATATTACAGTAGTTAAATAGAACACTAATATACTACAAACTAATAAACTACAAGTGAATAATAATTCCAACAATAAAATGGATGTAAAATATAAAATGAACCACAAATTTATATTACATTTTACTTATTTTTTTATTTTTTTATCAAAGAATAAGTATAATAATTAAAATTCTTAATTTTTTTATCAAAGAATAAGTATAATAATTAAATTTTCATTTAATTTTCGATCTTTTATCAAAGATCAAATATAATAATTTTAACAAAAAATTATTTATTTATAACATATTCAATTTTAAAATTCGCACGGGGCCTCCAAATTATTTGGATCGGCCATGTGTGTAGATACTACTTATACATTCTCAACTACACCGAAAAGTGATATAAGAAAATGGGTAAAAAGGTAGATTAAGCATATTTGAATTAGATATAAAGTGGTTGTTATCATTACTAGTTGAGTTATTGAAATGTGTGTGTCTTTGTGTGCGTGTGTGTGCGAGAGAGAACATTAATATTTAGTAGTGATAAAGATTTGACATACAAGGAAGCAGATGATGCAACACAAAGTGCTACTAAGAAATATTCTTATCTATTCAAAATAAGGTTAATGTCGTCTAAATATGGGTTTGGTTGGTAGTTTAATAAAATATGGACTTTACCACCACAGTTTACTTGGTACATTTGAAGGTCATGAATTTTGTTTGTTGTTTAAGTGCAAATGAACAAAAACATGTTCATTTGACAAAGCATCATGTTCCACCCAAACACATGATATATGAACATATGAGTAAAATGTCATTCGGATCACACAAATATATGAACATATGAGTAATTTACAAAAAGTGGTCGTAGGTCATAGAACCTAGATACAAAATGTGTTTAAGCTGGTAAAGGATATAGATTATGTCTACTATAGTAGAAGAAGAAATGACTCATATATTGTGAGAGATACTTTTTCCCACCCATATTCAATCAAGTTGTTGAATGTTTTTTTGTTGTGTTGATTATGGACAACACATACAAGACAAATAAATATTGAAAAAGATGTATTTGAAATTGTTGGTATCAGAAAAATAGAGTTGATATTTTTTGTTGCATTTGCCTATATGAAATCTGAGAAGATATAGAATTTTGTTGGATATTGGATAAGCTGAAACAATTTTGATGAAGGCAATTGAAGTTGTATTTCTAATGAGAGGTAATTTGTTAAATAAGTGATTCCAAACACAAGAGAAAAGGTGAATTGTAGTATTCAAAATTTGTGATTTAACTTAAGATTAATTACAAAAAACAATATTTTGTGTTAGTATAGTTAAAAACACAGATAAAAGAAGTGGAAAATGGAAGGAAAGAAATATAAAGGAAAATAAAATGACTAAAAGTAAACAGAGAGAGATAAGAGAGATTGCATAAGAATTTATAGATTTGGATTGATCTCTTGGTCTAATCTTATCCCTAAGAAACTAACTTTTTCAGAGTTCCACTAATAAAATCTTTTAAGTGTTTGCTAGGTTATATCTGTAACACCCTAAACTCCAAGCACTCATTTAATAAAATAAAGCAGAAATAATTAACTCACAAACAGGGTGTCACATTTTCACATCATAAACATCTTTCGCAAATCACATTATAGCAGCAGAAATATTTTTTCAACTCAACTTTAATTGTCTCATAAAATGAAATATCAACTTCATTAAATTATAAAAGGTTCAATTAAACAACTTGCATAACACAAAATAGAAAAATAATATTCTCATCTCGATATTACACTAGCAGAGCGACGCACGAAAACTGAACAACTAAAAAACAAAAAAATAATGAAATATGTTAGTAAGTCATCCTTCCACACATGCAACAGCTAAAACTCCTTTACCTAAGTAACTTCCCAACAGACGTAAAGAACAACATGAAAAACAAACAAGGGGTGAGAATACATCCACACATCCTAATAGCATATAAACATCAAGGATAATTTAAATAATATCACTCATCAATCACATAAATCATCCACACATATAATAAATGACAAATGTGGTTATGTATGCAATGTATCTCATATCCTCTACTCTAACTCATGTGGTACCAAAGTTTTTAGATATTGAAGGTATGTTATTGATTAATCAACTTATCATTGTTTCCTCTTTGAACCTGATTCCATCTTTGAACCATCATACTTGTCATAGGTTTCATCTCTGAATCTGAGACTCGTCACTGAACTAAAGTTTGTCACCATCAGACTCGTCACTAGTTCCATCTTTGAACCTGAGACTTGTCACTAGAACGAAGTCCATCGTCTATCTTCGATATACATGATTGTAATACCCCAGATTTCTCCCCGAGATTGTTAGGTTTATTTTGCACGACATCTCTTTTGCATTGCATTTAACTAATCACTGACAGGTTTGCGTAGTCTGTTGATTTTGCAGGAAAAAATCTTATTGGCTGCAATTCAAGCAGTGGAGGGCAAAATGGTCATTAACTGGTAGTTTGGAGACAATTCAGGAGCTTGAGTTGCCATCAGAAAGTTCTCAAGTGACTAGAGTCTCCATCTTCAAGTCATGTGAGTTGTCTAAAGTGGAGCTGGACTGTTACATAGTAATCGGAACTTAGCTGAACAATTTAACCGGACGGAGTTGTGCAAGAAATTTGAACCATTTGAGTTGAGGCAGTTGGTTTTAATTGGAATAGTTTAATTGTGTAAGTTAAATTAATTGAATTTAGTCGGTTGAATTTCCATGGAGGATTTGAGCCGGATAAATTTAATCAATTTAATTTATTTGGATGAAGTTAATCGGAAGAGCTTGGTCATTTGTGTTTAAGCAGACAAGTTGAATTTATTATGATAAGGTTATTATTTCAAGTTACCGGAAGAGTTATCGAAAATTTTATTAGAGATGAGAATTAATCGGATGAAGTGGATTGAGATTTTAATAAAAAAAATATTAAAAAAAATTGTTATGTTTATTTCATTTTAATTGTTATGTTTATTTCATTTTAACGTAAAAAATAATAATGTTGTTTTATTTCATTTTATCAAAAATAATAATAATAATAATAATAATAATTTCATTTCATTACAATATCTAAAAAATGATGAATGATTTTATTATAATGTAAAAAAAAAATAAACTTTTTCTTTACAATATTAAAAAATAAATAAATAAATTTGCAATTAAGATTACATTTTTTCCTAAAATTTCTAATTGTCCTAAAATTCTTCATTCCGATTTCTTTGAGTTTCCGATGCTTTCCGAACCTGCAAAATCGGTGACAAATAAACCGCTTTAATGGTTAGAATTTGTTCAATCCGATACCCTCAGAAAATGTGCATGGGTATGTCGGGAGGGTAACGGGTTGCTCTGTCGCCACCTTCCGATTTCTTTGAGTTTTCGATGCTTTCCGAACCTGCAAAATCGGTGACAAATAAACCGCTTTAATGGTTAGAATTTGTTCAATCCGATACCCTCAGAAAATGTGCATGGGTATGTCGGGAGGGTAACGGGTTGCTCTGTCGCCACCTTCCGACTCAATTCCGACATCGGGCTAAAACCGGCAGCATTCTGTTCTTATTCTCGAGGCATCCAGATAGAAAAAGGGATTATTCCAGAAAAGTGATTATAAAAAAAGTGCTTATTGAAAAATCACTAATTCAAAAAGTGATTTTTCCAAACAAGGGCTAAACATCACTTCCTCAAAAAATCACAAAGCCCACGGATCAACAGCCACACCGTGCTCCGGGAAACTCGCAGGCCAACTACATTTTCTACAAAATCTATCAACAAAGTTTAACAAACAACAACAATTTTTCCAACGAGTTCCAAGTTCGTAGCAACCTAGCAACAATAACTCAGTCAAACAATAACAACACCAAGTAACCAAAATCTCTAGAAAAAACATATAGCAACAAATCTGGTGAAAAATTATAACAGATCCAAGCCCAGAGTCACGATAAAAATAACGTAACATCATCATTCAAGAAAAAAAATCATCGTCATTTATAAAAAAAAAGGCGGACGAATTTCAGAAGAAAAAAAAAGATTCAGAAAACCTTAAAGTTTCATCATCATCGATGGCAAGGAGACGGACGGACGAAGTCGGAAGGAGAAAGGAAGATCGAAGCACATCATCATCAGGAAGTGGAAGAAAGCCGAAACTTCACACCGTCGGCCAAACGGAAAGTTCTGACGGCTCTGGGCGGAGGAAGGTTTCAACGGCTCTCACCGTTCAAAGCAACCGTCACGGCCTCAAAAACATCATCACCGGCCGTAATCCACCGCCAAACTACCGTAAGGATCTTTATTTTAACCACTGTGTATCTTGTTTTTGTGTGCAGAAAGCGAAAGAAGAAGGTTCGTTTGGTTAAAACAGAAGAAAGAGGGTGAATCCATGGAAGAATCCACGACCATGCATGAAAAATGAAGCAAAACTCATAGGAGCTTCAAGATGTGCCGCCGCGTTTGGAGAAGAAGAAGAGGAAACTAAAACCTAAAAGTCACGTTCAGCAAGACTCCCCCTCCTTTTTTATTTATTTGTTATTTTTCCTTTTTTATTATTTTTTTACTTATAATTAGTGTGTTTTGTAATTAACAGCTAGTAACATTTTTTTACTTCTAATTAACAACTAATAACATTTTTAATATATAAGTAGTAATTAGTAACACCTTTTTTTTAACTTATAATATAAAAAAATCTTCTTTTTAATAACTGAAAATTAAACTTTTTTTATTTGTTGCTTTAAAACTAAAAGTAAGTTTCTCTTCTAAATTTTTTTAAAAAAAAGTTAATGCCTTGTCTTATTTAAAATTAACCCTCATTTAATCTAAAGCATTTTTTTTAAAACCTCACATTTTTTTAATAAATAAACATCTTACTAACTTAGGATTAAAATTTATTTTATCAAGACTAACATCAAGTCATTTTAATAAAATTCAAATTAATTGTTCTCTTTTAAATTAAAAACAATAAAAAATAAAGAGTTCCTAATTTGCTCGTTCAAGTGTCGTCTGACTATCGTTATTTCCTATTCATATCCGCTTACGAAACCATGTTAGCTGTTCATATTTCAGTTTTTCAGTTGTAATTTCGCGAGGCTATCGTCGCTTTATTTCCGTACATTTCGTTATGGTTGTAATTTACACGAGTAATTGTTGCATTGCTATTTTCTTTACTGCTTTCATATTTTCTTCCATTTTAACTTCCATGTAGTAATTCGTCATTCGCATTAATTTACCGTTAAAACCTTCCGAAGGATTAGGTCTATCCGTTTGACCGTCGAGTCAATAACCCTAACCTTTGACTGTTTCAAAACCCTAGTTGAATAGGTGTCCCGTCGTGGACGAAAATACCATTTATCCTAGCATTAGGTTAAGGAGTCGCCATACTCCGTTTTAGGGTTTCCCGCCGTGGAATACCTATTTAACCCTAATTTCAACTATTTACAACGTAGAGATTGGAGTCGCCACACTCCACGTAAGCGCTTCCTTAAGAAACGCTTATTCCCCTTGAAACCTTGGTCACAGTTAAGAAGTTTATAACCTCTCTTTCGAGGGGAACTACGATTACTCTGATTTCATTCCCTATCCAGGATACGTAGGCACAAGATGCGAATCTTGCTAAGTAAACTTAGGACTAACCCTTAAGTCTCTCTTTCACCTTTAACCCTTAGCATATACCTTCAAGCAAATAATTAAAGCAAATAGTAAATTTAAACAAAAGGTTCATGTAGAGTACTACAGAAGTTTAGGGTGCTAATACCTTCCCTAAGCTTAACCAACCCCTTATCTAGGTCTCTCCCCGCATTGTTTACAATGCAAAAATTAGGTTTTTCTTCATTTGACCTTTTCCTTCGGATAAATCAAAGACCGGTTGTGAATCAAAGATGTGCGATTCAAATTAATTTAATAATTTAATATCATATTCTCACTGCAACAATGATGTATGAATGCAACAAACAGATTCAATAATAGTTTCCAACCTCCAACTCTAATACTCGTTATTGGTTCCTCTCTAAACCTAAAACTCAATATGAACATCACAAACATAAAACCACAATGATGGTTCCTATCTGAACCAACATCTCAACACAACACAACATTTTATCATAACTCGTCATAATAATTAAATTATGTAATTTCTCGACAATGCTCATCAATAACATCAAAACAACATCAAACAACCATCAACATTCAACAAGGGTACTTATAACACAAATGTTCTCATAATTAACTCTAACAACTTTTACTTATAGGTTAAAAATCACCAGACATATTATAACCTTAACTCAATTACTCCTTAACTCAACTCTGAACATATCAGATGACTCAAGCTCAACTCATTTAATTAAACACAACTCTAAACATATTAAGTTCAGCTCTACATATATCAAATTACTCTAAATTCAACTCATTTAATTCATATAGAATCTTATCAAAACAACCCTAAAATCATGCTTCTACTAGTCATACATCATATTCGAATAATTATTAAAAGGTTTAATATTATTTTTGGTGTTGTATCTTAACTTCAGGGTTTATTTTGATCTCTTATCTTAAAAATAGTTTATATTGGTTCATTAACTCTTCAAAATGTTTCATATTAGTCCTTTTTGTACTATTAGCGACAGAAAAATTTAAAAATTAGTCGCTAACTTCGTTGCTAATTAGACAAAAATGACTAATATGAAACATTTTTAAGAGGGGCTAATATGCACCTTTTTTAAAGTTAAGGGACCAAAATAAACATCGAGGTTAAGATACAACACTAAAAATGGTATTAAACCTTATTTAAAATATCAAACAGAGTCGGAATCAAGAAAATGAATATGTTTAGGAAATATTATAATGTATATTTCAAGACTATGATTTTTATTTTAAGACTTAAGATCTCAATCAATAAACTTTAATCAAACAATAGGTATTTGTGCAGACACCTGACATAATGTTTTCTACTAGTCATACCTCAGGTTCTAACAATTCTTTAAAATATAAAATGGAGTCGAAGTTAAGTAAATAAATATGTTTTGGAAAAGTTATAATGTATATTATCATATTATAATTTTTATTTTTGGACTTAAGGTCCAAATTGGTAAAGTGTAATTGAACAATGGAAACTGGTACCGACATTGCACCTAATGTTTTGTCAGAATTGTAACTAGTATTTCTCATACTGAACTTAATGAAATGAGATGCTTATTAAGTCCAATGTTAAACTTTATCTATTTTATTATCATACAAAGTTTACTCTTAAATGACTTACGAAAATTAAGTTATGTTTTAAACAAGACAACCAACACATAACTGAAATTTGACTACGCTTTTGGTATATAAACCAAATAAATGTCACCATTGTAGCACTCCTATACCTAATTTCATCAATTCAAAAAAAATATTATCGTGTTAGATTTCTAATGTAACAGACCACGCCTCAAACGGACTTACGAAACTCAAGTTACGCATGAAACAACAAGAACATGTACTTCACATTGATATATACATGAGATTTATCCGCTAAGATAGTACATTCTATAAAATGTAATGTAACACTCCAAATATACCCTGCGCGTTTTATTAAAAACTAGAGGAAATTCAAATATTTCATATTTATGATGTCACGCAATTCAACACAATTAGCTGCTCATATATTATAATATGTAACACATGCAAATATTTGAAAATTATTTAAAATCACCAAAACAACTCAACATGTCTTAATTTCAAAACTTTATTGAAATAGCGGAAGTATCCACACAAACTCTAACCATCTTCCCTGCCTCATATTCAATTTTTTTCTTATCAAATAGATACTTCAAGCTCTTGTGGTCGCTATACAATTCAAATCAGGAACCATAGAGATAATGCCTCCAAATCTTCAACACAAAAACAACTGCAACTAATTCTAAATCACGAGTAAGATAGTTTCTTTCATAAACCCTCAGCTGTCGTGAAGCATAAGCTACAAACTTACCATCTTTTATCAGTACACCACCTAAACCCATAAAAAACGCATTGCAATACACCATAAACTGTTCATTCAATTCAGGAAGAATCAAAACTGGAGTTGTAGTCAATTTCTTCTTCAGATCAATGAAACTCTTCTCACAGTGAATAACCCACGCGAAAGATTTACCTATGCAAATCAACTGAGTCAACGGAAGCGCTAACTTAGAAAAGCCTTCAATAAACCAAAAATAGTAAACAGCCAAGCCCAAAAAGCTTATAATCTCTGTAACTAACTTTGGAGCCTCCCATTGTAAAACTGCATCTACTTTGGATGGATCCACAACAAAACCATCACCTGAAATAACATGACCAAGAAAGCTCACCTCTTTCAACCAGAACCCACACTTCGACAACTTTGCATAAATCCTTTTTTCCTTCAACACTTGCAATACAATCCTCAGATGCTCATCATGTTCCTCTTCTGATTTAGAATAAATCATGACGTCATGATAAAAACCACCACAAATCAATCCAAGTAAGTATGAAATATTTGATTCATATACACCATAATACTTCAGGGGCATTAGAAATGCCGAACGACATTACCAAATACTCATAATGTCTATACTGAGTCTTGAAAGTCGTCTTCTGAATATCTTTATATTTTACTCGAATTTGATGATAACCCAACCTCAAGTTAATTTTACTAAACACACGTGCACCCACCAACTGATCCATCAAGTTATCTTCTATTGGAAGCGGATACTTGTTCTTAATCGTCACTTTATTCAACTTCCTATAATCCATACACAATCTCATACTACCACCTTTCTTCTTTACCAACAACACCACAACTCCCCAAGGCGATACACTTGGTCTCACAAATTTCTTCTTCAGCAACTCTTCTAATTTCTTTTTCAACTCTACTAACTCGGATGCTGACATCTTGTATGGTGCCATAGAAATAGGTATGGTACCAGGGATAAAATCAATATAAAACTTTACCTCTCTCTTTGGCAGCACATCTGAAATATCATCTAGAAATTCACACACCACTTGCAACTTATCAATCACCGCTTGACTCTCCATAGATAAGGGTGCAAACAACGCAAACACTTGAGCTTCCTCTTCCATAAGCTCCTTCAACTCTCTAGAAGACATAAAACTAGTTTCTTTCTCATCATCAGGAGCAAGAAAACACACTGACTTGTTATAACATTTGATATGAACGTGATTGAACTCCAATCAGTCCATTCCCAAGAATAACATCAACTTGTAACAATGAAAGGCAAACCATGCTTATCCTTATGAAACATGTCAGGATACTCAACAGACCATTGGCCAATATCCAACCAAAACAATGCATACCCCTTCACCAAGAAGCAAACAAAGAGAACACATGACTATCTTCCTCAAGGATCACGCCATTTTGCCAACTGACATTATCCTCGAATCTGACCTACATTCGGGTTCAGGAACAACACAACATCCTTAAAACAGTTGAAGTAGACAACACTGCACTCTCACATACAGCAACATGATATCCAATCTCTCTACAGTTGAAATATCCACGAAAAGCAGACGCTTTTCTCCCACTTGTTTCATTCCCAACCTACAAATAGAAAACAAAACAATCATCGATAGTGTTTTCACACACGTGTCGCATACTAGAGAATAACCACATTTAAACAACATGGGGGGACATACTGACTTGCTCTGATACCACTAATGTAACACCCCAAATGTACCCTACGCGCTTAATTAAAAATCAGAGTAAATTCAAACATTTCATATTTAAGGTGTCACACAATTCAATTCAGTCAACTACTCATATATTATAATATGTAACACATGCATGTATTTGAGAATTATTTAAATTCACCAAAATAACTCAACATGTCTTAATTTCAAAACTTTATTGAAATAGTGGAAGCATCAATATAAACAGTTATTCAAAGCATAATTATTCTTCAAAATATCATGAACAACAACTATTCTAGAGATATCCAAAAATCTCTGACAAACTCAACATAACACAATGTTCCCTGACCCCGATGTTACACATTAGAGAAGACTCATACACTAAAGGGAAAATAAAAGACTTCATCTTCTACTTACTTCAACTCCTCTACTGCGAGTTATATGCATGATGCCAATGTAAATGTAACATTCAAACAAAAGAGGTGAGATATCATAAATAGATAAAAGAAAGCATGATAATAAAGCAAGCATCAGATTTCTAATGCATAAACACCCATTCCACAACATACAACCATACAACAATAGTTGCAATCGACATGACAACAAATCAAACACAACAACAAAAAACACAACAATAATGCAATGCATTAAGAATCACAACTCGACTCAATGCATGTGGTACCATCAGTTCCTCTTTCAGAACTCAATCCCTATTTCAGGATCACAATTCCCGTCAGAATTTCCATAATGTCGCTCACATCCCACATGGGCACACGACTTCCATGATCACTTACACTTCAAATGGGCACACGAATTTCGTGATCGCTTACACCCCGCATGGGCATACGATCATTGTGA
The DNA here is from genome assembly GCA_963859935.3 of Lathyrus sativus. Taxonomy (NCBI): domain Eukaryota; kingdom Viridiplantae; phylum Streptophyta; class Magnoliopsida; order Fabales; family Fabaceae; genus Lathyrus; species Lathyrus sativus. The sequence continues at coordinate 10,690,867 of OZ012738.1, read as the reverse complement.
CCACTCAAACCCCACATAGGCACACAATCACCTCAACAACAACAATAACATCAATGATACGATTCCACAATCGGAATTCGGATAAGACGCTCATACCCCGCATGGGCACACGCCTTATCTCACAACTCATACAACCATGAAATACATGACAACAACAACAACGACCATCTAACAATGCAACATGCCACTACAAGCCAACAATAACGAAATGCCATACAGTCTAGCAACAACGACATACAACATAGCAAGCATCCACAAGGAATTTAGAATCATATCACACCATAACATAATGATAATAATGCGTTTCATACAACTAACCACATAATTATTCAACTTTTGTCATCGAAACTATTTTTAGATTAAACTTTCAGACGCTTCGAAGGGCACTCGAATCGGACTCGCAGAACAAAAGGTATGAATTTTAGAAAGTTTTTCAAAAAATGTCATTGGCATAATCGATTACCGCAATTCCCGTAATCGATTACACCTTCGAAAAATCCAAAATGCAGTTTTTAGGTAGTGTAATCAATTACCACAAACACCGTAATCGGTTAGGCCTTCGAAAAAGTCAAAAATATAGTTTTTTAGGCAGCGTAATCGATTACGCCCAAAACAGCAATCGATTACGTTGCGACCAGAATCACTTTTACAACAACTTATCATACAAAATCACTTTTGAACCCTCCAAAAACTTCCTTTTTCTCATAAATTGTTTGGAACATGTTTTAACACGAAAAAATACTTTTATAAAGTCCTAAGCCTCAAATTATTTTCATCAAAAATTGCTAATGACTTTGTTCCGACTCTGACTCGTGATCACAGCTACCCACAACATCAAGCAACGAAATTAATCGATTCAACAACAACAACAATGCAACAATTTCATCGACTACAACAATTATAACAACAACATACAACATTCATCAGAAACAACCAAACCCCACAAAACCATTCCATCAAAAGTATGGAAAAATGGAAAGGAAACACAAAAAACCTACATGAAAGAATTTACCCATAATTATCATCATACTAACCCTTAGCTAGTTAGAACTTCACTCTTACCTTAGAGTTCTCGCGATGATTTCCTCTTCCTCAACAATTGAGTCTATTCTCTTTTCTCCTAAGCCCTAGCCTTTCTTCTCACTGTTCACGATCAGACAAAAACTCCCCTCAACTCCCCCTTTTTCTATTATTATTATTATTATTATTATTATTATTATTATTATTATTATTATTATTATTATTATTATTATTATTATTATTACTACTACTAGCATTTAGACGGACACTCCCGTGTCCATCTGTCCGCTTTTTTTAATGCGCACAGCATAGGAAAATAAACGTGTATATATTTTGTATGAAGTATTTGTCATACTTACGATTAATTAAAAATAATATTTTTAAATATCCTCAAGCAGTCTTAAAATCAGGATGATAAATGTATATATATACTAAAAATACTTTAGTGAACTAACTATATATTAATGCTACTATTATTTTAAACATACCAAATTAAATAAAATTTAGATAAAAAAATATGTAGTCTAAACATGCTAATAATATTATTACATTTTGAAAATGATAAACAAAGTTATTCTAAATATATTAAATAACCGAATAATACAAAGTACTATTTATACTGTATAATCAATAACGTTCTTTAATAGGAAGGCCGAACATTAAATCTTTATTTTAAGAAGTTTCTTTTTTCTGTCATTGTTTTGCGTATTAAATAAAAAAATGTAAGAGTCTCATATTAGAATTTTTTTTTTAGAGAAAAAATAGTGAAATTAATAGTAATTAGTGTAATATAGTATTTTTTTTATCAGTTAAAGATTTGAATTAATTATTCATACATCCTTTTATTAATGTACTATTAAGCTTTAAAAAACTACAAATATATCCTGAAATATCTCTCTATAAAATATTTTTTTTCAATTTTAAATGAAATATTTAATATCTTTTTAATCATACATCTAATTTCAAAATTTATTTTGGTTCATTAGCTTTAAAAAAAATCCTTATTGCTTTATTAGTTCTTCAAAAAGTATATTAGACGAAAATGATATATCATTTCAGCTAAAGAGAGAGTATTTATAATTTGATTATGACATAAAACATAGATGTTAATATATATTTTTAGGGTTTAAAAATAGTACATTGTCAGTACATTTTCTTTTTTCTCATATTTTAATCATAGAGACCAAACATTGATATAAATTGAATTTGAAATCTATAAAACCTTAATACTTTAATTTTAGGTCTCTTGTTTTTCTATTTTATCAGTTATACCATAAAATGTTCCTCAATCATATAAATATTTCGTAAACAAAAAATATAAATATATGTTACATTTTTTATCATATAAGTAATTAATATTAAAATTAAAATTAAACAAAATATATTGTTTATAATTTTAAAAAAAGTGGCAAAGTGCTTGTGGCACTATAAAAACCCTCTCAAATGAGAGGGTCAGATATTCAATATTCATCCTAATACACACATACTTTGTACTTGTACAACTTTTTTCCAATTCTTACTTTAGCATCAGATTGCGGGTACACCCTCTTCATCATCTCTCACACTCAGTATTACAGACGTTGTCTTTGACCCACTTCAGATTCTGATTAGCCGTCAAAATTTAAAATTATTTTGTATCTTTTTGTATCTAGAAGGATATAGTATAGGATGAACTTTGTAAATGGGTTAGGATATCCCTAATACCTTTATGAATAATATTACTTTATTTATTAAAAAAACATATGTTTTCTAAAGATACTGATATTATTTAGACTCTATCTCTATATCTCTCACATATAAATATTCATATATGTCTCTAAAATAAATATTCATGTATATGTACTTATAAAAGAAAATATTTCTAAAAAATTTGTTTTAGACATGAAAATATTAGATTAACATTGACTCTATACATTAAATATACAAACCTTTAGTGAAGGATGGTTTGGTTAAAAAATCCTAGTCTTTATCTTTATACTATTTCAATCTTGTCAATTAAAACTTTAATATAATTGTTAAAGAAAAAAAAAGGATTGTTATAAAAAAAACTATTACTACAATGAATCATTGTCATTATTTTGTAGTTATGATTAACACATAAATGACTTATTTTTAATCTTCATTATATGATGATGGTTATTATTTTGTACTAATGATCACCTCACATTTTAAACTTCTTTTTCTATTCTAACATAATTAAACTAATTTTAATCTCATAAATGAAAGGAAATCTCAAATTTAAAATTCAACTTCATGAAAATTGCATCATAATTCTTAAATTCCTAAAGAATCTGGAAATTTCTCTCTCTTCCTCATTATTATATAAACTATAAAAATATATATTTTAAAAAAAACAAAAGAATTGAAATACACAATAGTAAAAAAGTTTAAAAATATATATAATAGATAAAGGATAAAAAAAAGTATTGAAAAATACCTCGACAATATGAACAACTCCTTCACAACATATAAAAAAAAGGATTAAACTATATTAAAAATTCAGGAAAAAAAAGGAAATAAGAAGGGAATAGAAAAGAATTAAAAAATAAATAAATAATAATAATTAATAGAATAAAAAGTACAGTAAAAATAATAGAAGTTTTAAAAACTAATAACAATATACCATAAAGACAATTGATGATAATTAAACTACGAAAATATTATTGTCTACTGAGCAAGAATAAGAAAGTTTATAATATTTTCTAAGTTTTCGCTCTCTTCTTAAATGATTAATAGATATAAAAGGCTACAATGAATTATTTTACCTTTGTCTTTTTGATATAATACAAAACATACTTGCAACTATTACTTGTACTTGTAGGAAAAAATAGTGAGGGTCTTATGTAATAACTACTATTGTTAAGGGTAGCAAGTAAAAACTTACCTTTTTTTCTTAATAAATACCATTAAGGATAACAAAAACATATTTTCTTTTTTTCTCGTAACCTTCGATATTGGTAAATTGTAGGTCTTATTTTAATAAATAGTTGTAGCAATCCCTATAATTAAAAGGAAAACTGTATGAGAAGACATAATACAACTCCTTTCATTTTGTGTATATTGTAGACACATAATTTAATGCAACAAATATAATCAATTATCTCTATATTATATTTTTTTTTTACATTTTCTCGGTGGTATTGTGGTTAAATTAGGTATCCATGAACTATCATTGCAAAAATAATTCATCGAAAACTGATATATCATCAGAAGATAATTTCTCATAAATTTTCTTCTTCAATCACTTCCTGTAATATTAAATCAAAACTATTTTCTGCAACACAATTCAGTTAAATTTAATTCACCTCATAGACATCAATGTAAATGGTTAGTTCTCATATCATACTTTGGTGAATATAACATCCAAATTGACACATACCACACCTAATCTATAGATAAACAAACATGACTTACATGTGTGGAGAAGGAAAGCACAAATAATTTGAATAATGCAGAATATATAATTTATGCCTTCAGTTGATGTGAAATTGAAAAAATATATATAACATCCAAACATCCAAAAATGATTTACAGTGGCATTAAGTTACTATTATCATGAGTTTGGAAATGAAAGACATGGAAACAAATGTCGTGCATCTGAAATGGTAGAGTTGTGCAGTTTAAGTTTCAACAGTTAACAATGTTAGAAGCAGTTACAATTTGTAAGGGAAATTTAAAAAAAAATTAGAAAAATGCATTCAATTTCATAAAAAGATTTTAATGGTCAATTCTAATACTATTTAATGCATGCTAACATATCAAAATGTATTACCATGTTCACCAAAATAAATATTAACTTCACTCATGTCCACAAATTAATCATCAACCTTTTTTATCTTTGCCATGGTTTTATTGTGACATTATCCGCTTATCCTACAAAATAAAAATGCATAAAACTAACCATAACAGAGATTGACACTGAGTAATTGTGAAAACTGAAAGAAAAATGCAGAAGGAGAAAAGGTAGAGATTGACCAAGAAAGAAATTGAGTAATTGTGAAAATGGTGAAAATATATGTATGATTATGAAATTAACACTAAAATGGTGAGAATATATATGATTTCCTAAATTAACACTAAAATGGTGAAAATATATATGATTCCTAAATTAACACTAAAATGATGAAAATATATATGATTCTTAAATTATTAGTCACAGAAAAATGACAATCTCATCAAAACCTGTAAAATTAGAGCAATGTATTTTTACTTAGACACTAAAATCAAAAGCTACACATTAGAACAAAACAAAATTAAACTAAATTGAATAAACCAATAAAACATACATGAACATAAACAAAAGTGATAATATTAAATGATTTATATATTTTGACCTTATCATGTTTAAGAAGATATCTATAAGAAAATTAAAAAGTGAAAACATGAAAAAATAGATTAGAGGGATGGAGAAAGGAAAGGATAATATGTAGATAAGGAAAAAAACGATAAGAGTCTACTCCATTGTTATTTAGGATTCTCTACCAAGTTTTATAATTACTTTTGTTTTGCTATTGAAATGAAGAGCAGTTGTTTCACACTTAAATGTCTGTGTACGGCGGTTTTCGTTTTGGTTGAGCGGTTGAGATTCTTGCTCACACAAGGTTGTAATTAAAACAAACTGCATAGATAATTATGGAAATATTACAATTAAATAAGGATAATTTTGGAACAAAAATAAGTCACACCAAAAACTTGTATCCCCTTTATATATAGTTATAGATTATTATTATTCCATAAATTAAATAATAATAGTAATAATAACAATAATAATAATAATCCCTAATTATTTAAGTTAGTAATATTCAACTAATATTACTAATATTATTTAATTAGACATTCTCACCACACTGCAAAGCACTAAGCAATCGGTTAAACACCCTTCATCCTTAGGGTTTGTAATTCTAAGGTCACCACCCTCTACCACAAGGTACTCCAACATAATAAAATACATATAATCACATAGATACATACAACATCAAATAATTTTAATTACAAAAAATAATTAAAATAAAACGGAGTGTTACATGTAACATGTATACCCTAGAGGGCGCCTCATACATACCCTGATGCACTAGATCGCCATACCTATCACACAACCAAGATAGGGGAAGTGAATACCCCTGTTAAATTTAAACTCCTCTATCACCTACTCATCAGTAATCCCCGTGTCATGTACATCAATCATACATGAAAGATCCTGGATAATGAAAGGAGCGGTGAAGAAACTACCTGCCATCAGAATATGGAACAAAAAGGAGGCATCATCCAGTGTAATCATCATCTCACTAAATAGAAGATGGAAAGAAGATGTCTCATTATGCCATCGCTCAATAAAGGTTGTCAATAGTTGATAGTTGAGCATGGTTATCAAACAGTCAACCAGTGATATGGAACCGCATTTTTTGACAATCGCCCTGACCACCCGTGGCGTCAAGACATCTAAGAACTTCTTCAGCTTTCCCCCAAGGGTGGACACCTCCAGTGGAGGTCGGTCTTGTAATAAACAAAGTAAAAAACATCCATTATTTTCAACGTATGAATAATAAATAAAGTCACATAATCGAAATATCATATACATACCTTTCCATGTCATAATTTGAATGTCACATGATCGACATATCTAGTTAGCACATAATATTCAATGGGTCTTCCAAGAAACTCTACATCTGAGTGTACAAACGACTTTATTGATGATGGAGTATTGACCTCAATCGGAGCAATGACGTTTGTCCCAACCGGAGGGGTGACATCCATATCATCTTTAACATACGCCTTAGTAGTTGTATGTGGAGTAACCTCTGTAGTAGTCGAAGCCTTTGACTTAGATAGATGTGACACTTCTGTCGTCTCAGAAGGACGTGGCATATTTGACTCCACTACCATCTACATGATATCCTCAACTGTTGCTTGGACATCCTCAACAACAGGTTCATCATCAATTTCTCTAGTCTATTTAACTAGAGCTCTAAACCCTCTAAATCGAGTAGTGCATGGTGCACGAAACTGATCGGCCAACTGCTTCCCGCACGGAGATGCGAGTCTTCTACGTCTCCCGACCTCACTCGAGTCGTGGCTGAAACAACTTCAACTTTAGCACGTTGTCGACAAGCAATCCTGTTACTTGTTCCTCTAATCTTTATTAGAAAAAAATTCAAAAATAGTTAACTTACCGAATTTTTCAAAAAATCTGATACAAATTCATACTTATTTGTATTTTTTGAACTAACATGTAATACAATGCATGTTTAGTGGAGTTTTTAGAAAATCTGGTATAATATGCACATTTTTACTAGTTTTTTTTATAAAATCTGGTAAACATATATGCATTTTTACTGACATTTTTATAAAGTGCAGTACAAAGTATGCATTTTTAACAGATATTTTTAAAAAAACTGTTAAAAATGCATACAACATATGGTTTTTACGTGTTTTTTTTAATAAACACGGTAAAAATGCTATTTACCGGTAATATAAGCTTTGGAAAATCTGGTGATCTTTGAAATTTTTCAATAATTCAATACCATATATTTTTGTCATGTTGTGTATATTTTATTATTTTTTTAACCTCATCCATCTGAGATAACGGAGTCAGATTCCATGAAGAGAACCGCCATCTTGGATGAAGCACCCCATTATTTATTTTTTTGTTTATTTGAATTTTCTGAATTTATTTTTAAATGATTCTAAATGACTAAAAACACAATACACAACATAGACATAACTAAAAAATATGTGAAACAAATAGAAAACTCATTTGTCTTGAACACTTCAATTTATAGATCAGACTGGGTGTGTTTGGTTCGGGTAGATGGATGGAAGGGGAGGGAAAATTTTTAATTAAATATGTTTGATTCAAATCTTAGGAGGGGAGGGGAGGGGAGCAAAATCCCTCCAAAATACATTTTTTTGGTTCCCTCCGAATTTGGGGGATTTTGAGGGCAGGGGAGGGAATATGAGTTTTGATATTTAAAAATTATTATATTTACTAAAATATCCTGAGTTTAATTTCAGTATTTCAAAACTATTCGTTTTCCTTCGTGTTATTACTTTTTCTGGATTGTTTCCATCAACTTATTATAATTGTTCTTCACCTTCAAATTATTTTATAATTTCTATACTTAATATAAATTATAATCATTGTCTTTTTTTTTATAAAAACAAATTATGTTTAGCTATATTCTTTTTTTCTTTTAATTTTATTATGTATTCTATCATATTTTATTTTATATCAAATTGTAAACCATTCATTTTATTTATTTGTTTATTCATTTTATTAAATATTTTGAACCAATTGATATTTAATAATAAGGTATTTTATATATTTGTTATGTTATATGATTCATAATAATTTAAACGATGTTATTGGCATATAGTTCAATTTATGTTGAAAAGTTATAAGTCGAATCAATTGTACTCAATTTTTTAATTTTATTTGACAAATAAATACTTTTTTAATCACTCAATATTAGAATTTTTATTACCAATAAAAATACGCATGAATTTTTCACATTTTAATATCATATGACTTATATAAGATTATAAGGATAAAAATGTAAATTATTAATAAAACCCCTTCCCTCCTATTCTGAATCAAACACATTTTTAATTAAAATCTTTCTCTCCCCCTCCTCTTCTCTCTTTTGAACCAAACACTTATCTGATTAAAAAAATCACTCACCTCCCCTCCCCTCCCCTCCCCTCCCATTCATTAAAATCCCTCCCCTCCCCTCCCTCTCATTTAAACCAAACAGACCCTAACTCAGACAGCAGAAAAAATTATTAAATTTCTTTAACGAAAAAAATTTAATTATAAAATAGAAATTATTTATTAAAGAAAGACAAAAATATAAATAGTAAAAAAAGCAAAACGAATATCAAAATTAATATTATATTATTAATTTTAAAATTAAAAAATAATTTAAAATAATTAAAATAATATCAAAAATAACAAATAATAATAATAATAAATAATAGAAACTCCATCCATAAGTATGAATGACAAACAAATCCAGATCCGCTCACGCCAGCCCAGACCCGCCCCAAAATTAACGAGAAAAATTCAATTTAATTGAGTGCGGGTGCGGAAGAAGCCTAATTCTTAACTGCGGGTGCAGATACACACTAAGATCCGTCCACACCGCCCCCTTCTTGCCCTCGGATAATCTATTTTATTTTAATTGCATTGTTTTATTTATTTTAATATTTATTTATCAATTATATTTTTAATTAAATTATTAATGCCCTTATTACAATTAAAATAATCAAAATAATTAAGTTAATATTAATTAATTAATTAATTAATTTTTTAATTAAATTATTAATTTTTATTTCAATTAAAAAAATTAATTTTTTATGGATTGAGTTGGAATGAGTGCGTATGCACTTGTTCTTCAGTGGAGTCAGATATGGGTGATAAATTTTTATCCCGATTAGACTTACGAGCGGAGGCAGGTGTATTGTATGGAGGTAGGTGTATTTTTACCCCTTATCCCGATTAGACTTACGAGCGGAGGCAGGTGTATTGTATGGAGGTAGGTGTATTTTTACCCCGCTCCATTGTCATCCATATTGTATGGAGGTAGGTGTATTTTTATCCCGCTCCATTGTCATCCCTATTTATAGGATCTCACTCTTCAGCAATCTTTGAGGAGATTAATATATATATATATATATATATATATATATATATATATATATATATATATATATATATATATATATATATATATATATATATATATATATATATATATATATATATATATATATATATATATATATATATATATATATAAAAACAAAAATGTAGCATTTTGGATATTTTTTTAATTTTTAAATAGTGGCATTTCTGTAGATTACTTTCAGGGATATGGCATAAAAAGTTTTCATTTGTTGAATGAAGTGTTTGGATTTATCAATCGGACAAAATTTAAAGTTCAGGAATGCTTCAGCATGCAAGTATATGTATAATCTTCTATTTGCTGCAGAGAATAGAGGTGTAGATTTGCCACATAAAAATTAACTTTCTATAAGTTCCATCATTTTCATTCAATTTTCCTTCAATTTAATAATGTAAGCAACAGTGTATCAGAAACGACCCAATCCAATTCATTCCAAAACGACTGTATATAATTAAACTAAAATATAGAAATATTTAACAAAATTCAAAACTTCGCAATCAATTATCTTGTCCGGACAAATGAAACGCTGCGTCTAGTCTCCGAAACGGCGTCGTTGAACCCAACTAATCTACATTTAGCACAGCTGAAAGAAGGAGCAACACCTGGAGCCGGATTCCCCTGAACCGGGTTCGTAGTTCTACGATACGGTCCAAACCACTTATTTTGCATGTACCGGTTCTTTCTCCAAGGAGGTATCGATAACCCTCTGCTCCTTAAACACAGTTTTACCGCACCACACAAGGCCAAAACGGTGCGTTTAAGCTCCTCCGATGTTCCAACGAAAATTCCAGGAACGTAACTCATAATCTCTGTGTAACGACTCGTCGGCCTCGCAATTTCAAACTGTCCGGCGAAATCAAGCTCAACGAAGTACCTAGTCTGCCACGTGGAAGATTCAGAAGACACCACGTCGATAAACTCGTGGCTGCCGGCAGTTAATCCGCCGGAGGGTTCCCACCGTGTCTTACAAATCGCAGAAATGTGCCCCTTCTCACGCAAAAACGACATCACGTTTCGATTAAAAACTGAAAAGCTTTGTTCCTTCAGAAATGCAAACTTAACCGCAGCTTCAGAAACATGCACGCGAAGCATGCTCAGGTAAGAGTCAGCATCAGCATTTTCACTTCTTAATTTTAGAAGATCCTCCACCGAGTCCAAGCATTCCGAAACCGAGTCAACTCGCTCCGAGTCGAAATCGTTCTCCGCCGAGTCACACTCGTTTTCATTATCTTCCTCGAGGAAATCATGCACAAGCTCAGACAGAGACGGTGAAGAAGTGAATTCTCCGTCACCGGAATGCTCGCTCCCGCTACTAATGCCACTCAGTTGCCGGAAATTACCGCCGACGAGTCGAGCTTTGGCTTCGTCGTCGAGCGGATCGGTGACTCGTTTCTTTCTACCAAAATTCATTTCTGTAAGTGTAACTGTAACTGTAACTGATTCAAAGAGTTATAAATTCGAGTTATGTTTTTTTTGTTTGTAAAAGTAACTATGAGAGTTTGATTAATATATAGATGATAAGAATAATTGGAATTTTGTAGAGAATATTCGAGAGAAACTATTAAGTTTAAACTCATAAGAGTTTATGCGATTTTGATTCAATTTTTCGGAAATTTAATTATTTGACTAAGATAAAGTATTAAAGAAGGATATACTATGTAGGTTCGAAATGTGAGATTATAATTTACATGACAATAGTTATATAGATGCTTTGGCATATTCATTTTATTTATTTTTTTGTTTAAAAATATTTATTTTCTTTTTTGGGTTATGCCATGGGTTTCTGACGCGTGAGAGTGTGATTTTCACACGTGTGTGTGAGAGAAAGGTTAACTAGCACGAGATTGGCACGTGGGTGGAATACGACAGTAGTTGGATGAGGAAGTAAGTGAAAGGTGGGGTCGCTTTGGAGGACAGAGGTTGCCGTTTAGTGATCGTGGAAGGTCGTTTGTGGGTGAATGTTAACATTGTGAAAAATTATTTTGGGAGGGCCAGGTCTAAAGAAATTGTTTTACTTGTTTGTTGATAATTGATTATAGTTTAATTAATGTTAGATAAGGATAAGTTTGATGATAGATTGAGGAGTGTTTTAACAGGAATATCCAATATGGATGAGGATTGTTGTAGCTTTGTTTATTCATAAGTTTTGGATATTATGCTAGTAGGGTATAAACGTCAAGAGGTTAAATAAAATGTTAGGAGTTTACAAAAAGTTAAAAAAAATGTTAGGAGATTTTGGCATGCAATGGATAATCCAAAGAAGTTAGGAGATTTTGGCATGCAATGGATAATCCAAAGTCAATAAATTTATGTTAATGTTAACATTACATTTATATTTTGGGTTGATAAAACGAGCAATCAAACATATCGGTTTTATTTATATATTTATTAGATGAATCAAAGTTTTAGGTCGAAACATAATCATCTTTGAGGATATGTAAAATCTGCCGTATATAAATAAATAATAGATGATTTTATAATGGAAATCTGAATAGCAAATAGTTTATTGAATTTTAAACGAATTTTCTAATATTATGTTAAAAAATGTGATTTTATTTAATTCAATCATATAAAACTGATTTGTAGTGTGAAAATTATTTTCATTTGTAAACGTGTGTTTATGTTATATATTGTACATAAATTACAGTTAAATATAATCCCTTATTAAAATTTTTACAACTCAATTGAAAATAATTTTAATTTCTTATACAAAATTTCTAAAAAATTTGAGACAACTTAAATCTGTATACTATAATATGTCTGTCAGTTTTTTTTGGTAATAGATACAAAAGTTAATAAAAAAATTTATCTTTTAATTTTTTATTTTTCTTAGGATAGTTGCAATCTAAATTATATCCGCTCCACTCCATTTTAATTTTATGTATAGGAAACCTAAAAGGTTGGACCGGTCCGTTTGATACCTTCTTTATATTATATTATATTTTTTTAGCTTTAACAATCCATAGATATTATGTCACTATATCTTATCTTCAATTATCTTATTGACTTATTGTATATTTTGGGAAAGAAAAATATTGAGCATTATAAAACGGTAACAACTTTTAAAACTTTGTCTTATTTAAAAATAAATGACTGTAAAGCACCTACATTTTGCAAGTTCAAACTTTTTAATATGTTTAGTAAAAAAGTTTTTAATATGCTACAAATAAATTAAATATCCATAATAAGAAAGGAATGAAATAATTAATAGATATTTTATATTTCTAAGTTATTTTTATTTGAGGTTATAATTGGTCTATAGTGTCAATTATTGTGATTTGAATGCCAACAATGCACCTACTTTTTTCATTATGGATAGGATTAAGATGTTGACACCATGTGACCAATTGAATTGAGTTAGACTTTCTGATAAATTAAAGTTTAAATTATTACTGAAAGATATATTTATATTTAATAAAGCATCTGTAAGTTTCCATTTGCTTGGTGAGGAGAGCATATGTGAACAACAAAAAGATGTCGACACTACGTGTAATAGTAAAATAAAATAAAAATGTTGGCACTATGTCAACATGGTGGAGTGATGGTGGAGTGTTGTTTGCTATGAGCCTATGACCATGCTGGTGAATTTCTTTTTAACACACGTTGCTATCGGAGTTCCAAAATTTTATAAAATAGAAAAATTAAAATAATAGGAATTATGTACTGTAATCTATTAGTGCAATTTCATAAGTTATATTCTTTTGAATTTTGTAATGTTATATTTGTAAGCGTTTTTAATAGAGATGATTTAAGAATCCTCGTCTGATGTGTCGTTGCACATGCGACATCCTCATTGATCGAGAGAAGCTCGCACTTGAGACTGATGATATATATAATATTGTTATCTTCAGTTAATCATATAAGAAGGAGTCCATCACGATTTCTTGAAGAATAGATAGTCAACAATCTCTCATATTTATAGGGTAGCAGATACTACCTATAAGAGTTTCTTAAGTCCTAAGCCCAAAAGGGCCCCTATATATACTTCTACCCCAATGGAGAAAGGACAGATCTTAATTCATATGCTTATACACAAACACATAACTAATATACATAGTCTTTCACCTCATGTGAGTTGGTCTTCTAAAACCACCATAAAACCACTGTACATAACGACTTCTCGCCGCCATGGGAAAGCCATAACCATTACAAATCGTTATAAAACTACTAAAACCTCTTAGTACCCTTGCTCTTTTAGGGGTAACATGCACACATGTATTTTTCATCGGTTCAGTGGTGTCCACCGTGGAGCCTTGATAAGACTAATATGGGTCACAGCTTCTTCATCACAATCACTCATCCACTCTTGTACCTATACTTTTTTAGCCATGGTTAATAGTATGGCTTAATCCCTTACGCGGGAGGATACATGTGGTAATAGTGATTCCAACGCCCTAATGAATATGCATGCTGCCATGGAAGAAATATGTCATCAAAGACATGGAAGGATAATGTCCACAACATTATACAACGTCAAAAAAAGTCCAATCCATAAAGGGGATGTTAGTGGTAGACCCCTAGCGACTCTCAGACGAGATATGTGATGCATCTGTCCATGAGGGATTCAAACACCCCTCTCTATCCAAGTCTGATGGGCGCAATGATCCTTAAGAGCATGTCGCCTCCATCAATACACAAATGGTCATCATTGTGGCACCTGGCTCCCTGAAGTAAGGGTGTTCGCGGTTCGATTTAGAAGCAAAATATCATCTGATCCAAAGGTAAATTTACTCACGGTTTGGTTTGGTTTTGGATGATTGATTAAAAAAATCTGACCTGATCCAATTTAATGTGGTTTAATTCCATGAATCGGTTTTTTGGATATTCAAATTATAAATTATAGCTTTTATTAATATTCTAAAAGTAGTAATAAATAATAAGTTTGACATAATATATAATATACTATATCAAAAGTCAATATTACAAGATGAAAATAATAAAAATAAATAGATTAAATCAAACTAAAAAATATTATTTAAAAAGATAAGTATCATCTAATATTAAATTAGTACAATACACACACACGCACGCACGCACACGCACACACACACGCACACACACACACACACACACGCACGCACACGCGCACACACGCACACACACACACATTAATAAAAATAAATAAGTATAAAAAATTTATACATGCGGTTTGGTTTAGATCAGTTTTCAAAAATCAATCTGAATTCCAATCCAAACCGAGCGGTTTTTATAAAACGACATCCAAATACATCTAAAAAATTTTGGATTTTTGCAGTTTTTGGGTTTTTTGGATCGGTTTGTTGTTTTTATTTATATTGGTTTGGATTTGAACACCCCTACCATGAAGTGTAAACTATTGTCTGACACCTTTAGGGACGTCTCCCTTCGATGGTATCAGGACCTGGTAAAGAAACTTGTGCACCAGTTCACCGCCAACCGTCACATGAAGATGTCCATCACTGGCATGTTCAATATACGAGAGTGTCCATCAGAGTCATTAAGGGACTATATCACTCGGTTTAATGAACCCACCATCACAGCCATTCCCCCTAACCAATAAATGCTTATGGGGTGTTCCGAAATGGGCTCAAGGCGGGACACTTCAACGAGTCTCTTGCCCAAAGACCAACTTCGTTGGTGGAAGTGATCATCAAAACAGAACGCTACATAAAGGGCGATGAGAGAAACATCGAGAAGAAGGCGCCACGTCAACGAGCGTGTTCCCAATGCCAAAGGTTCACACCACCAGAGGAAAAGTAATCATACTTATCCCATCAAAGACAATACCACTTTCAAGAGAATAGACAACACAACAGAGAGCTTCACACCTTTGAATACTTGACATGAACAGATCTGGCGTGAGGTTCTTCATCTACACAATATTCCCACTCCTCTACTCCCAAAGGAGGATGTGATATGTCATGAACCAAGAAGATGGTGCAAGTTTCATAGGGTCATGGGACACTACACATAGGATTGATATCAACTCAAGAAAGAAATTGAGAGACTAATCCAGGAGGGATACCTCAAGAAATATGTGAAGGGTGATTCTTTATATGGGTTAGACAAGTCCAACTTACAAGGGCGTAGTGGCGTGGGAAGTCCCAAGCCCAACAAAATAGAAGAGACACCCCAAAGCGAGGGAAATAAATATGTGTGCCACAAGCTTAACACCATAGCAGGAGGATTCTTCGGGGGCGGGGAGATTAGTTTCGCACATAGAAGTTGTGCTCGCCAAATTCTAAATATACAAGATATCCCCAATGCTGAAGATGAGGCAAAGGCGCCATAAGCCACGATTGTAACACCCAAGAATTTAGAATTGTTTATTTACGTGATTAGTTGTGATTAATTGTGAATTTTGATTTATTTGTATGATGTGTGTCAATGTGTTATTGGGAAATAAGAGGAATATGGAGGGATGAGTAGAATAATTTAAATTTAAATAATTTAGTTTATATTATTTGGAATTATAATAATAATCAACTAGATATTAAGGTGAAAAGGATAATACGGAAAAAGGGGTAATATTCATGAGGATTAGTGAGGGCAAGTTTTGGAAAGGCACGTTAGGAGTCTAAGGGTTAAACATGGAAAAGAGGAGAGTGGTGGTTCATTTTTGTACGATCGTGAGATTGGAGAAAAGCTGTGGAGAAAGGTCTAGGGCACAAAGAACCAGAGGGGATTTCCGTAGAAGACGCGAAAGAAGAGAGATCAACTGCTAGGAAGTGAGGTAAGAGGGTTGTCATTATTATTATGATTGATATGGGGTTTAGGTATTTGTGGTTTTGTTGGGGGTTTTTTTTATGATGAATTTGATAACATGATGATTGGGATGAAATAGATGTTGAAATTGTGATATGTTGTCGTTGTATTGTGAAAATATGTGAATTATATGAGTTTGGGACTAAATGAGTAATGGACTGAATTATATGTTGTCATTATTATTATGATTGATATGGGGTTTGGGTATTTGTGGTTTTGTTGAGGTTTTTATGATGAATTTGATAACATGATGATTGGGATGGAATAGATGCTAAAATTGTGATGTGTTGTTGTTGTATTGTGAAAATACGTGAATTATATGAGTTTGGGACCAAATGAGTAATGGAATCGCATGAAATCGGAGGCTGGAACTATGAAAAAATGCAACAGCAGGTTGCTGTTTCGCACGATTCGTCGAGCGAAGATACTTCGCCCAGGAAGCGCCAGGCGAGATGAGGAGCGAAGGATATGGTAAAAAGAGGGTGCTCCTGGAATTTGTATGGGGGGATGAGATTCTCTCCAGCTTCGTCGGGCGAGTCCCAAGCGAGCATAATGCTTCATCGAACAAGCCGCGGACGAGGGGCAGCAGATAAGATCTTCAAAGTGTCATAACTTGAGTTTCCGAACTCCGTTTGATGCGTCATTCAAAGCATTAGAGAGCTAACGCGATAGACCATATTTTGATAGAATAAAACGAATAGGATGATGTACCTTTCCAATACCTTTGATATGAATAGATTAGACTTTTATATAATAAATTGTGACGATGTAATGTTGTATGATGAAGTTGTTGATGATATGAGGATATTGTGTCGTACTATGATGTAAATAATGGTGAATATGTTGAATAAAGTGGATTACATGCATGTTTGATATTTATGCATGTTATGTGAAGAATGTGATGGTTATTTACATGAATGATGATGCAATTTGACTAAATATAGTCGTGATTACTATGTTATTGTGCATCCTTGATAACGCGAAAACGTATATATTAAATGCCATGATTTTATGCTACTAATGTTTGGCTTCACCACGATTTTATATCGTTTCGAACTTTTTCGTTAAGTGTTTTGCAGGTATATGAAGTTCACACTCAAATAGAGCAAGACAAAGAAAACAAATGTTAGAAGACACAAAACAGAAGAAAAAGGACGAAAAAAATAGCAGAAATGAGTTTTTGCTGATATGACGGTCGTCACAGGTCCCTCACGACCGTCACGTGTGTGACGACCGTCATGTGTGTCACAACCGTCATGTGTGTCACAATCGTCATGCTCATCACGATCGTCACACTTGCAAAAACAGAATAACGTTCACTTTTGAGAACGTGTCAACAGAAGCCCAGAAAATATAACCACGACTCTCTGGATTCTCTCACCCTCAACTCCACTTCCTGAGGTATTTCACGTACAAAATATCCACTATAAAAGGAGAGGTTCAGGACTGGAATCGGAGAGCCGCATTGAAGATCACGAAGTGCTGCCCAATTTACTACAAAAAGCCAAACATTGTTTATGCTTTCTTTTTCTTTATTTTCCTTTAAAATTCCAGTTGTACTGTTTGCTTTAATTTTTTGTACGTTAATCGTCACCAAAGTAATAATCCTGCCAACATTGTGGGGGATTACTCAAGTGCCGAAGCTGAATTATTTACAGGTTCATTACTATTAATTAAGTTTCCATTTGCCATTATAATGTATGTTTACATATTCTGGTGTTTTCATTCAATTATGTCTGCTTTAAAATCCATGTCTAGCTAAACCTATTGATCGGTATGTAATAAATTAGTAGGATGGGATTCGATAATATCTGACGTTTTTCCACTTTTTCAAACTTATTTATGGCCGTAGTTTTTAATCTAAATTTATTAAACTAAACTTCGTCGCGACAGTGAGAATTTGTTTATAGTAATCTCGCCACGACAGTGGGAGATTCATTAAGGTACGAACCAACATGCGAAAGCTGAGGCTAGGACCAGATAGTAAAAACTAGACATTTATTTTAAATACAGCGAAAGCGCTTTAAAAGAAATTAGAACACAATGGTTTTCAAAAAGCAATTAAAACCCCGAATGGGATAGCGAAAGCATACGTTCCGTCTTAGAGTTGCGACTAGCGTCAACTACCAACGTGAGACAAAAGTATTTAAACCGTTATTTTCTTCTGAAAACTATTTTGAAATTATTAAGCCACGTCGGTGACTTGTCGAATCCTCGAAGAACTAAGGCATTGCATACCGATCTCCCGTATTAATATTCTAAAAACCCTTTTTGCCTTTCTTTAATTTAGCCTTTACTATTGCATTCATTCCCTTAAATCCTATCCAACCTAGCTAAACACAATAACACCCGAGAACACTAGTTTGATTACGAGTCCTTGTGGGATCGATATCTTTTATTACTACGCGATAGATTGTGCACTTGCAGTTAGTTCGGTTAGACTCAGAAAGTCGCGATCAATCATGCATTCATAGCACATGTTAGGACTTCGGTCTAGTGATGATGTTAGGACGTTGGTCAAGTGGTGGCTTGAATCCCATTGTGTGGATTGGGTGCATTTTATGATGTGCTCTGGTTACAAGTGGGAATAAATCCTATAGTGGAGATCTTTGGAGGGATATGTCCAAGTGTTAATCAAAGATGTTTGTTACCACATGCATGCATCAATGTTGTTGAATTTTAGGTTATGTGACATTGCATAATTGTGGATTGAATAATTTTTAGTGATGTGGTGACATAAGTGATGTTTTGGTGACGAAGATTGATTGATAATGTATTGATGTTGCGAACAAATTAATGATGTGAAAGTGTGAGTATATATATGTGTGATGAAAAAGTAATAGATGATTTTGCAATATTGTGGTTATATCTACTTTATCTATTCCTTATATCGTTTGTAATGATATGTGATTACTCACCTTTTCTGCTTGGAAATGTTGCATCTATATGTGGGTAACTTGCAGGTAATCAAGAATAATCGTAGGAGTTCGAAGATAGCTTAAAGTTTTAGTTATTTTTGTTAATGATAGATGTGTCTTGCTCTGATATGTAACATCGGGTGAGGAACGCTTGAGTTGAAGTTTATGTTGTTTCGTTAGACTTATTCTATGAGTTTTCTATATGATTAGATTTTATTTGAAGATGTGAGTTTTGATAATGACGCTATTTTGAAATTATGTTTCCGCTGTGAAGTCTGAATTAATTTGTTGGTGATAGCGAATAAATAATTATTATAAATGTTTTGAAAATTCGTGTTAAGGAGAAAGATTGTATATTTAAGATGTTTTTTTAATGAAAATTTGTGTTACAGAGAAATTAATTTGTTAATAATAGAGGCTCATCATGTATTTGTACTGCCTTGTACTTGTTTATTACATGTATAGATCATTTAGACGTTTTTGATTGAACTCAGTATCAGTTTAACATTGCAAATGGTATGATTCTAGACACATTATTTGGGTTGTTCAAGAAATCTTATATGAAAACAAGATAATGAGGTTAAATAACGAAGTATAATAAATATTAAGCATCAATCACATATTAGTTGATAACCAACACAACTATAGCTCCTAAAGTTGAAGGTGGAATGCAACTGCTAAATATTGCTGCATATTATTACTTTGCAACTTAATAATAGACGCCACCTTCTTAATTTCACGAAGACGAGTTCATCATATGTTGTTATCCAACTGCCTAGACTTATCCTCAGGCCAATCAAGGTATATTTATTATCTTGAAAGCAAATTAACTATATCATGGCTCCAAAAGCATATTTGAGTGCTTTTGATGTTAGCTTTGATAACATCACCACAACAAATTTACTCACATACATTGATTCTCATTCTCATCACAAAAGATCCATTTCTTTCTTACAGTGCTTAAAGTATTTAAATGGGATACAACTATTGATATTTGGTAAAAACATAATAAGTGAATGAAATGATTAAGAGAAGAATGTCCTGGTGAGTTTAATTTGGCGAGTCGACTGAGCAAGCAATTCTGGCAAGTTTGTTTTACCCCATTTGAAGCGTGACATGTGACTACTTACATATATCTCTAAAGATCTTGTTCTGGTTTCTTCGCAAGACTAAATCGTCGATCTGAAATTCGCGTTTTAGGACTCTACTGTCGCGGTGGAGTGCTACCTGCTGTTTCAGTAGTCCTCTTGGTGCCCGCGGGGGGCTTCTCTGTCTCGCGTGTCTCGGGCGAAGTTTACTGTTTGGGTTTCCTCGAACCGAATGTAATGCGCGGCTTTGTCGAGGAAGTCCTGTAGGGAGGCTGGCCGGTGTATGTCCACGGCCTCGTAGAATTTGGAGTCGCGGCGCAGGCCCTGCTCCATTAGGTAACGCTTCATCTCGTCTAACGTCGTCACCTGCACCGCCTCCTGCGTGAATCTTTCGATGTACTTCCGGAGAGGCTCGTCGGGAGCTTAGATTATAGCGTTGAGTGCGGCTTCCGTCTTCGGATGGCGTCGGGATGCTGTGAAGTGTTTCGAAAACAGGTCCTTCAGAACCTTCCACGACGTAATCGATTCGGGCTCCAGACCTTTGTACCACGCCATGACACCTTTTCTCAGCGTCGTCGGGAATAGCCTGCACTTGATAGCTCCTCGGACATTTCGGTAGTCGAGCTTGGCCTTAATGTCTTCCAGGTGATCGTCTGGGTCGGAGGTACCGTCGTATGTCGAGAGCGTCGGGGGATTCTCCATCCCGTGGGGGATGGGGGCGGCCATGATTTCCCGGGACAAAGGAGTCCTGTAGTCGTCTTCGTCGCTGAGAGCGGGTGATCAAGGGGGAGATGGGCCATTTGTTATAGGCACTTGGTTTCGGGTCCTCGACCTCTTGACCGGGGGCTCGACGCGCGGAGGTCTGGTCGGGAGTGTTGCCCCGTTCTGCCGTCTCTTGTGAACTTGTCTCGTCGGGGATCTTGTCCGCTCCCGCACTACTTCCGTTCGGGGCCTCTCCGACCGAGGTCGTCGATTTCTGGATTGAGGCGAGGGACTCCTCGAGTCCTCATTCTGGTCTTCCCGCAGAGGGGACCTTGGGGGGACCTCCCGCTCTAGCGCTCCAATTCGTGCGTTCTGCTGAAACAATAGCTGGTTCGTCTGGTTGATGGCCGCAAAGAGGGCGGCCACCGTTGGGTCCTGATCGGGAAAATAACAAGTGTACTATTTTTACCAATTGTAGTAATAAGGGAAAGTCCCAAGTATCGATCTTAAGGACTGCGTAGTAATTAACGGAATTTTTAGGATTCAAATGAACAAAAGGTCTAGTGGTTTGTTTGGTAGCAGAGTAATATAACAAGTAAATAAGGACTTATGAATCAATCTAAGAACAGTGTTAGGGGAGTGGAGACGATGCGAGTAAAGACCCTGTATGATTATTCTACACTACTAGTTATTAACCTTAATTTATCAGTTGGCCACTTTAGTTGCCTTATTTCCTTAATGAAAACCCTTTGATGATTTTCCTGTACACTAATTCCTCAGTGTCCATGAAAAGCATCAAGCAATAGTTCCGACCATAAGATACGTGATACGGGATATCCTCATTCCTAAGCAATATCGACTGTGATAATATTTTGCAACAGTGTTAGGTTGACTTTCCAGACTAAAGCCTAAACACGATTCGAATTCTACTTTCCAATATGAATACGATTAAGATTAATGCAAAATAAAATATATAAAGGTAATAACATAGTTCTCATGGAATCATTAAACAAAAGTCATTACATCGCATTTAGGACCACCCCCTAACAACTTGGGGTTTAGCTGCTCATGTTCTTGGGAAACATAAAAGTAATTAGAATTGAAAAGGAGAAGATCATTACAATGCAAGTTGAAATCCTTGGATCATCAATTGCTTCCGCTTTTGATCGATCCTCTGTTTCCAGCCGAACTCTCCTCTCAGTTGTTAATCTTAATATCAATTCAAAAGTGTCCCCTACTTTCTAAAATGTGCCTCTTATATCTAAATTCAAATTACATCGCGAAATGTCTCAAATGCCCTTCGAAATAGGTCTGGCAGCAAAAAATCAGAAAACAGAGAAATTTCACTTTCAGTGGCCCTGACACGGGCCGTGTTGTGCAACACGGGTGGCCGTGTCAGGCTGCTGACTTCTTCAGGGCGTGTCTCCTCTCCAAGGGCTGCAACACGGGCCGTGTTACATGACACGGGCACCCGTGTTGCAAGTCTGAGTCTTCTTTTCTTCTGCTTTGGTCCACCCGTGTCTGCCAACCGTGTCCTCCATGACACGGGCCGTGTTGTGCAACACGGGTACCCGTGTTGTAGCTTTGATTTCCCTTTTTCGACTTTTCTTTGCCCCCGAATGTGGTGCGATTGTCGTGCTATCCATTCCTGTCAAAAACACACTAAAAGAAACCAAATCAAACGCACCAGCGGCAAAAGTAACATAAACTTAAAAATAAGACTCGAAGACACACAACTACGAGTAATGTAGATAATGACAACTAAAGCTTCGAAAAACAGATGAAAACATTGCGAAATTAACCACAAACAGCGTTTGAAAACACAACTGAAATCCACCGATCAAACTCCCCCGAACTTGAACTTTTGCTTGTCCTCAAGCAAAAAGCTCACCAACCCGAACTTAATATCTTTTTTTTTCTTCTCGGAACCGTCCATAGAATTGTGAGTTACGGTGATAATACTCATACTTGAACTTCTCATTCCAAGTCCCCTAGGATTAATCTCGGCTTTTCCCTCAAAACAGGTAACATGCAAACACTAGACTGCGGTAAACCACAAACCTCAGTCTCCCTATGGGTAACCTCTCCGACTATGCTTTGTACTTAAGTCTTCTTTTTCGATTTTCCTCCCTTTCATTCGGACAATCACTATACGACTTTTATTATTTTCCTCGTGTGCACAAGATTTATCAATGACATTTTTCTTTTTCTGGCACTGTTATTCTTTTTGAATGGCTTTCAGGTTCGACCGTCGTTGGGCTGAATAACTGGGTGAGGGTTACCCAACTTATAAGGATTAGTCGCCTAATTGCCCCTTTTTGTTTGTTTTTTCTCTGTGCCTTAGCTCAATATTTTTCATTACCCTTGCACACACGATTATTTTTTATGGAACCTGATTGTCTAAATAAACTACTCAGGGATACTTCTCAGATCAAAGCACTATGGTACAAATCTACACGTCGAACTCGTTCCTATTTGGGAAACCCAGGGTGTTGGCCTTTTACCTATCTCTCAAGATTATCCCGATTTCATCCTCACGACTCTTTTCTGAGTATTCTATATACTTTCTCATTACCTCACTCAACATCTTCACTAAACAGTTCCCCAACCAACAATGTTATTAATTTTATTAGCTCAATGTCAGGGGGGTCTTCCTGTGGATCGCTATCATGTTCTCAAACTAACACTGCAAATTATATAAACAAATAACTGCAACAGAATTGAAAACACACAAATAACATAAACAAATAACACAAATAAAATAAAACACAAATAAAATACCCCCACACTAGAATTCAACAACGTCCTCACTGTTGGAACACTAGTAGCAGAGGACTCACAGAGTTCATGGTTGCGGAGGTTGGTCGCGCAGCATCATCTGCCGCATCCATTCATGCATCTCACCGATCAACCTGCCTTGTCGGATTTGTTCGTTCCCTTGTCTTGTCTGCTCCTCGCCTTGCCTCGTCTGCTCACTTCGGAGATGGCACATATCATTCTCCATCCAATCCCATTATTTTTTAGATAAGCTCCAAGAGCCTGAGCCGGATTCCTGATGGGGTGAGAATCGAGTAGGCGGTATAGGCGCTTCTTCTACCTGATCGCCTTCATCCTCAAAGAATTCTGCACCTGTACCATCATAAAATTGGTCTTCTTCATCCTGCATGGGGCTCTCATATAGCCAGTTATTCACATTTTGAATACTAATAAAGTCAGGGGCAGGTAAAGCAAGGAGATGATTGTTTCGGCTTACCAAGGAGTAGTAATTATCAAAGACTCGAATCATACCTTGGGCAGTCAGTGTGGCAAGATCTATTTTTGTCTTACCTGCAACTGTGGGTTCCTCTCTCAAGAGAGCACCGTGGTCAAAGTGATTCGCGATTTGAGTAATCATACCGCCTACACTTATTTCGCCTGAAGGTGCATTCGCAACCCTCTTCAGGTGATCAGCTGCAAAGGCCGCTACATTAATGAGTTCTTGATTTGCCATGCCGTACATGAAGTACAACTCCCTCTGAGTCGCCACTCCTGTGTTGTCACCCCTGCCGAACAGTGTATATGCCAATCCCTTTTGAGCGTACCTGAAATAAGGGTTATGGATACCAGAGGCTTTTACCGCTTTCGCGACATAATCAGTTCTGCCTGTAATAGCCTTCCAGAAGTCCCCTGCACTAAAATTTCTCGGAGGGGCTCCGGGTCCAAAATTGGGGAGCTTCAGAATATCTCCCAACTCGGCTATGGTCAGGCTATGGTCAGTATCAAATAACCTAAACCTCAGTGTACCATAATATTCTTCCTCCACCCCCGTCCACCTGTGCTTCAACTGAAATTCTAAAGTGCTCAAGAATTCAACAGTTATGCGCTCATAAGTTGACGCTTCTAATTGCATAAATTCTAACATACCCAGAGTGTGAAACATCCTATGGACCTCTACTCTCAGCTCTAGATTATCAAGCGTAGTGTTACAGATATACCTTGTGGGCGCGAGCTTACGCTTGATGATGTTAGAGTACTTTTTCTGATGATTCGGGTCTTCAAAGAGTATGCCGTGAGGGTTCGCCATACGGTGTGCTCTCTTTCTGGGGCGCGAAGTTTCTGCCACTGCTTTTTCGGTGTCTCTACAAGGAGGCATTCTTAACCTGCAAAACACAAACAACACAGATGGTTCGAAAAATTTCGAAATCACTGTTAGTGAAAAACGCAACCGTAGAATTAATCACAATGATGAGTAGAATGTTTTTTGTGAAGGACGGAAGTGTTTCCGATGAGTGGGTGTGGTAGATAATGAAGCTTTTGTGGAGAGAGGGTTATGGAGGTTAAGGGTTTTGTGAGGGAGAAGGAGGAGGAAGATGAAAAATGATATGAATTGTGTGGTTGGTAATGATAAGTGGGGGTTAAAGTGGTGGGTCCCACGGGGTAAAAAATTTAAAAATCAGAGCGCGCCTTGCAACACGGGCCGTGTTGCACAACACGGGCACCCGTGTTGCTCCTCCTGTAACATATTTTTTTTTCAAGGCCACGCACCTACAACACGGGCCGTGTTGCACAACACGGGTCGTGTTGCACAACACGGGCACCCGTGTTGCTCCACTGACTCCACATTTTTCCAAATTTATCATCTCTGTCATGCTGGGCCTGACACGGCCCGTGTTGTGTAACACGGCCACCCGTGTCAGGGTGCTGTTTTTCAACTTTTTCCTCTCCTCTGGTCTCCGACATTCTTCTTTTGCCGATGAACTGCGAGTTGATCAAAACCTGTTAAAACAAAAACAAAATGAAAGCGTGAATGTGAAATACGTGGGTTGCCTCCCACGAAGCGCTTCGTTTTACGTCGCCTGGCTCGACGGTCCGTCATCGTATCATGTGAGATAAACGACATCGTTTCGATCTTTCTGCTGTCCCTCGTAGTACGGTTTCAGACGCTGACCATTTACTTTAAAAATGTCTCCATTTGCTGGATTTTTCAGCTCGACTGCTCCGTGCGGAAACGTCTTATGTACTACAAATGGTCCCGACCATTTTGATTTAAGCTTTCCTGGAAATAGTTTCAGTCGGGAGTTGTACAACAGTACTAATTGTCCTTCCCGAAATTCTTTCTTCTGAATACGTCGATCATGCCATTTCTTTGCTTGATCCTTGTATATTTTTGCATTCTCATATGCCCGGTTCCTGAATTCCTCTAGCTCATGGAGTTGAAGGGTTCTGGACTCTCCTGCTCTGGTGAGGTCTAGGTTAAGGACTTTTGATGCCCATAATGCCTTGTGTTCTAACTCTAGAGGCAGATGGCAAGCTTTACCATAGACCAGTTGGTAAGGGGACATACCAATGGGTGTTTTGTATGCAGTGCGATACGCCCAGAGAGCGTCGTCCAGTTTTACTGCACAGTCCTTACGGGATGCACACACTGTTTTCTCTAATATCTGTTTGAGTTGTCGATTTGACACCTCGGCTTGCCCGTTGGTTTGAGGATGGTACGGAGTAGATATTTTGTGCTTCACATTATACTTAAGGAGTAACTTTTCCATGAGATGATTTAGGAAGTGAGTTCCTTCATCACTTATAAGGGCCCTTGGTACTCCAAACCGCGAAAATATGTTCTCCTTCAGAAATCTGACCACTACTTTAGCATCATTTGTTGGTAGTGCCACTGCTTCTACCCATTTCGAAACATAGTCAACTGCTACCAGTATATAGTGTTTTCCAAATGATGGTGGGAATGGTCCCATAAAATCAATCCCCCAAACATCAAACAACTCTACTTCTAACATGGAATTCTGCGGCATCTGGTTCCTTTTCGAGATATTTCCAGTCCGTTGACATCTGTCGCATTCCTTAACTACGTTCTGGGCATCCTTGAACAAAGACGGCCAATACAACCCTGATTGGAGGACTTTGGCTGCGGTGCGGTCGCCACTGAAATGCCCTCCATAATCTGAATTATGACATGCTTCGAGCACCTTCCTTTGCTCGTTTTCCGGAACGCATCGTCTGATCAGTCCATCCACCCCTTTCTTGTAAAGAAACGGGTCATCCCATAAGTAGAATCTGCAGTCATGAACAAACTTTTTCCGTCTGTTAGAATCAAAATCGTCGGGTATGAGACCCCCGACTAAATAGTTGGCGTAATCCGCAAACCAAGGAACACCATGAATAACTAGGATGTGTTCATCAGCAAACTCATCCTTTATCGGGCGCTTTTCCTCGTTTTCTTCAATCGGTGACATTCGCGAGAGGTGATCAGCTACAGTATTTTCACATCCTCTCTTATCCCGAATCTCCACATCGAATTCTTGGAGAAGAAGGATCCATCTCAGCAGTCTGGGCTTCGACTCCTGTTTAGCAAAAAGATATTTTAACGCAGCATGGTCAGTATAAACAATCACTTTAGAACCCAACAGATATTGCCTAAATTTGTCAAAGGCATACACCACTGCTAGCAACTCCTTCTCGGTAGTTGCGTAATTCATCTGTGCCGGGTTCAAAACGTGACTCGCATAGTAAATAACATGCAAAAGCTTCTCTTTTCGCTGCCCCAATACAGCCCTTACTGCGATGTCACTGGCGTCACACGTGATCTCAAACGGCAGCGACCAGTCTGGGGCTATCACAATTGGTGCTGACACTAACTTATTTTTCAGGTTCTCGAATGCATCAGCACATTCCTTATTGAACACAAACGCCGTTTCCTTGACTAACAAGGACGTCAACGGTTTAGCTATCTTGGAGAAGTCTCTTATGAACCTGCGGTAGAACCCTGCGTGACCCAAGAAGCTTCGGATACCTTTCTCGTTTACGGGTGGTGGTAACTTGGATATTACTTCCACTTTTGCTTGATCAACTTCGATCCCTTTGTGTGAGATTTTGTGACCAAGGACGATGCCCTCTCTCACCATGAAATGACATTTTTCCCAATTCAGGATCAAGTTACTTTCCTGACATCTGTGCAAAACAAGTGACAGGTTAGTTAAACAATCATCAAATGATGACCCGAAAACCGAAAAATCGTCCATGAAGACTTCCATATGTTTCTCGAGCATATCCGCAAAAATGGAAGTCGTGCATCTTTGAAATGTGGCTGGAGCATTACATAACCCGAATGGCATCCTCCTATAAGCAAAAACTCCGTACGGGCATGTGAAAGCTGTCTTCTCTTGATCCTCCAGCGCAACCACGATTTGGTTATATCCGGAGTATCCATCTAGAAAGCAATAGTAATCATGACCAGCCAATCTTTCTAACATCTGATCAATAAAGGGCAACGGGAAGTGATCTTTTCTGGTGGCTAAATTAAGTCTCCTATAATCAATGCATACCCTCCAACCAGTGACGGTACGCATAGGAATCAACTCATTCTTGTCATTAGTCACCACAGTTGTACCTCCTTTCTTAGGCACCACGTGAACATGGCTCACCCATGAACTGTTCGATATAGGATAGATAAGTCCAGCATCCAATAATTTCACCACTTCCTTTCTTACGACTTCCTTCATAACGGGGTTCAGTCTTCGCTGGGGCTGCACAACCGGTTTATGGTCCTTCTCCATAAGGATTTTGTGCATGCAAACTGTAGGACTTATACCCTTTAAGTCTTCGATTTTCCAACCAATAGCACTCTTAAATTTTTTAAGAACCCCAATCAGTTGTTTCTCTTGGACACTTTTCAAACTAGAGCTGATAATGGTTGGACACTTTTCCTCGGTGTCTAGAAACACATATTTGAGATTTTCCGGCAATTGTTTCAATTCCGAATCTTTAGGCTTTTCGTCATTACCCTCCAGCGCTATAGGTTGTCGTAAGTCCTCCTATCGGTGTGGTCGGGATCCCCTTTGGAATGGTCGAGTGTCCAACATTTCGACTACCTCTCTGTCATTCTCATCTACTTCTTTGTCTTCCTTAAAGATTGACATGCTTAGCACTCTCTCCAGGGGTAGTTGGGTCACACTCTCCAAATGTTCGCTCTCTACGACTTGTTCTAGCACTTGTATGTTGCTACTGGTGCCACGATCCTGTTTATGCTTCATGGTATTACTAACATCAATTTTTAACTCCTCGTCATATACTTTCAAGGTCAGGGTGCCGCCTTCCATATCTATCATGACTCTCCCGGTTTCCAAGAATGGTCGGCCCAAAATTAACGGCATTTATTCATCTTCCGGCATCTCTAGGATCACAAAATCAACCGGAAACACAAATTTATCTACCTTAACTAGTACATCTTGAACCACTCCATATGGCCGCTTAACTGAATGATCAGCAAACTGGAGGGTCATCTGAGTGTCTTGAACCGCACCGATATCCAACTTTTTGTAGATGGACAAGGGCATGAGGCTAATACTTGCTCCCAAATCAATTAAAGCTCTGTTGAATGACCTATCGCCAATAGTGCATGGGATAGTAACAGCTCCACTGTCTTTCTTCTTGACCGGAATCTTCAGACCCTGCAAAATAGCATTACAAGTTTCCGTTAGAATAACAGGTTCAGACTCACTAGTCCACTTCTTAGCAATGATGTCCTTCATGAATTTCGCATAGGTGGGCATTTGTTCTAGTGCCTTCAACAACGAAATGTTCAGCTCCAACTTTTTAAACAGCTCCAGGAACTTCTCGAAATTCTTCTCTTGCTGTCCTTTCTTTTTATTTCTTGAGGGGTATGGCAGCTTGATCACCGATTTCGGTTCTACCACTTTTTCTTTAGTTACCGGTACCGGTGTCACCACTTCTTCCTCGACTATTTCATTCTCTTTAATTTCCAGCTCCACTTCAATCATCTGATCATTTAGTTCCATTTCCTCTTCTTCTACTTCCTTGGCTTTTCCACTTCTTGTTACTACCGCCTTAATTTGGTGGTGATCCTTCGGATTTGGTACTGTGGCACTTGGAAGTGTACCCGACACTTGTGAACTTGCTAGCTGTTGGGTAATTTGACTCATTTGTAGTTCAAGATTCTTTATGGATGCTCCAACATTCCTGAAGTTACTCCTTGTCTCTTCTTGAAATTGAGAATTTTGGGCGGCCATTTTCTCAATGGCCACTTCCCAATCAGCTTTTCGAGGCGCTTGTGGTTGATATTGAGGTTGGTACGGTGTCTGCTGGTACTGCTGTGGCTGAGGTTGATACGGTTGTTGGCCTTGAACAGGTTTTTGTACATTTCCTTGTTGGTCTTTCCATAAAAAGTTTGGGTGATTTTTCCAACCAGGATTATATGTGTTGGCGTAAGGATTGTTCTGCCTCAACATATTAATCTGTTCCACTTGCTCTTGAGTTGCTACACAATGCATTGTAAAGTGTGGTCCACCGCATATTTCACAAGGTGCTGCTTGAACTGGCTCGACCTGTGCCACTACCTGAGTTTCAACATTCATTTTCTTTAACCTTCTCTCTACCTCAGTGGTGATCTGATCCTCCATTTTAACAACCTGGTCTGCCAGCTTCAGATCAATCTTACCTTCCGGTTGGTTAACCGTGCGATCATACAACTCAAGGTGCTCGTTAGCGGCGATTGCTTCTATAATCCTTCTGATACCTGTGGCCGTTGAGAAGTTGGTTGAGCCACCGGCAGCAGTATCTATGAGCTGTTTCGTTTTGAGTCGTAATCCATTCACAAAGTTTTGCATCTGCTCAGTGGCGTCCATGTTATGAGTAGGACATGCTGTAAGACACCTCTTAAACCGCTTATATGCATCCCCTAAAGATTCTCCTTCTTTTTGCTTGAAGTTGACTATGTCATATCTTTTTCGGATGAACACTGAGGCAGGGAAATACTCATTCAGGAACGCAATTTCCATCTCTTGCCATGTTGTGATACTCCCAGCGGGAAGCGAGTAAAACCATTCTTCCGCATAATCAGTGAGTGTGAACGGGAACATAACTAATCTCTTGGCCTCTTCGGAATGTCCTTCTATTTTCAGCGAGGTGGTGGTTGTGAGGAATCTCTGAAGATGTTTATTTGCATCTTCGTTGATTCTTCAGGCGAAAGGCTTGCTCTCCAACTGACGGATGGTGGAAGGGTGTAGCTGAAAATGCGCAACATTCACCGGTTGATTCACAATGGTCATCCGGTTTGGTTGAGCATTAGCCCTTCCATAGTCTCCTAGCAGTCTTTCAGGCTGAGGTGGATTTCCAGCCATTTGAACAGTTTCAGGTGTTGTCTCTCTCTCTTCGGAGTCGCTCTGCACAGATATAATTTCTTCTATTTCTTCCAGTCTTTTAACTTTAGCTAATCTCCGTCATTCGTGTAATGCTCGTTCTGGTTCTGTATCAAAAGAATATTTAGCTGAGGCCTGACCTCGCATACACAATTAGACAAGCGTTAGATAATACAAGCGGATAAAAGTAATGCAGTAAAAAAATAAAATTTTAGTCGCAGAGCAACAAAATTTCTTTTGGATTCTAAAAACAATGTTAATTTGGCAGTCCCCGGCAACGGCGCCAAAAACTTGATCGGGAAAATAGCAAGTGTACTATTTTTACCAATTGTAGTAATAAGGGAAAAGTCCCAAGTATCGATCTCGAGGACTGCGTAGTAATTAACGGAATTTTTAGGATTCAAATGAACAAAAGGTCTAGTGGTTTGTTTGGTAGCAGAGTAATATAACAAGTAAATAAGGACTTATGAATCAATCTAAGAACAGTGTTAGGGGAGTGGAGACGATGCAAGTAAAGACCCTGTATGATTATTCTACGCTACTAGTTATTAACCTTAATTTATCAGTTGGCCACTTTAGTTGCCTTTTTTCCTTAATGAAACCCCTTTGATGATTTTCCTGTACACTAATTCCTCAGTGTCCATGAAAAGCATCAAGCAATAGTTCCGACCATAAGATACGTGATACGGGATATCCTCATTCCTAAGCAATATCGACCGTGATAATATTTTGCAACAGTGTTAGGTTGACTTTCCAGACTAAAGCCTAAACACGATTCGAATTCTACTTTCCAATATGAATACGATTAAGATTAATGCAAAATAAAATATATAAAGGTAATAACATAGTTCTCATAGAATCATTAAACAAAAGTCATTACATCGCATTTAGGACCACCCCCTAACAACTTGGGGTTTAGCTGCTCATGTTCTTGGGAAACATAAAAGTAATTAGAATTGAAAAGGAGAAGATCATTACAATGCAAGTTGAAATCCTTGGATCATCAATTGCTTCCGCTTTTGATCGATCCTCTGTTTCCAGCTGAACTCTCCTCTCAGTTGTCAATCCTAATATCAATTCAAAAGTGTCCCCTACTTTCTAAAATGTGCCTTTTATATCTAAATTCAAATTACATCGCGAAATGTCTCAAATGCCCTTCGAAATAGGTCTGACAGCAAAAAATCAGAAAACAGAGAAATTTCACTTTCAGTGGCCCTGACACGGGCCGTGTTGTGCAACACGGGTGGCCGTGTCAGGCTGCTGACTTCTTCAGGGCGTGTCTCCTCTCCAAGGGCTGCAACACGGGCCGTGTTGCATGACACGGGCACCCGTGTTGCAAGTCTGAGTCTTCTTTTCTTCTGCTTTGGTCCACCCGTGTCTGCCAACCGTGTCCTCCATGACACGGGCCGTGTTGTGCAACACGGGTACCCGTGTTGTAGCTCTGATTTCCCTTTTTCGACTTTTCTTTGCCCCCGAATACGGTGCGATTGTCGTGCTATCCATTCCTGTCAAAAACACACTAAAAGAAACCAAATCAAACGCACCAGCGGCAAAAGTAACATAAACTTAAAAATAAGACTCGAAGACACACAACTACGAGTAATGCAGATAATGACAACTAAAGCTTCGAAAAACAGATAAAAACATTGCGAAATTAACCACAAACAGCGTTTGAAAACACAACTGAAATCCACCGATCAGGTCCGCTCCAGCCGGGACGGGAACAGGTTTGAACGCCGCTGGGCTTTGGGACCGGTGGTCAGCCTGATGTCCCGGTTCTGCGGACGACAGAGATGCAGTCTGGTCGTCTCTTTCATCGGTCTTTGCTGGTCGGGAAGTCTCAGTTGGCTTTCCGCCGTTCGCAGGGGCGTTGAGCATGAAGTCTTGCACGATATCTTCGCGGCGTGGGCTAGCCATGATCGTGGAGTGTTGGTGAAACTTTGGTTTTCTGCTCGGAGTAACGGGGAAGTTTCTGTTCCCACAGACGGCGCCACTGATCTGACCTGATCAGAAGGGGATCACGGGGTGGCCACACGTTGTTGGACTGCTACATGTTCACTGGTGATGAGGAGGAGAAATAGGGGTGTACCTTCAAGACACTCCGATGTCAAAGTAAGAAATTGGGCAGAGTGAGAGCAAAGTACATAAATGGGGTAAGAAGTCTGTTACCTGGCCCTCTTGAGGAAGAGGATATTTATAGAGAGACCCCAACGCTGGGCCAACGGTCACTTGTGTTGGGCTGGATGGCCAGGCCCAACTCAGGTGACTGCTAGGGCTTACATGGCGTAGTGAAGGCCAGGACGTGGTCTTCCCCCTAGTCCATCTGTCCCGTGGTCTCCGGAAAGTGAGTTTGACCTGCTCTTTCGGAGGTGGGCAGTTGGCTGGTGACGTGTCCTCGCGGAGGGGAGCACGTGGAGAACGTGCAAATGACACGTTGATCTCCCCGCGGAGGAGAGCCCGTGATCCCCTTCTGATCAGGTCAGATCAGATCTCTTTAGTGGTATCTAGGAAAGAGACATCGTCGAGGATGTTGAGATGTATAGGAAGTCGCTGCAGGATCCTAAACCTTTGATTATCGCTGCCCTCTCTTTTGAAACTTCCATCTCAGTTCGATTTACGTTAGCGGCGGAGTTAGTTGGTTTGATTTCTCTTATGACCGAGGACAAAAATAATGTTTCATCACATACAATTCCATATGTTGCCTTAATTCCATCACCTACAATCGTATCAACCTTACACGAATCTAGAGATCATGAATCTGACGACAAACATTTAGCTTTTGGAGCATTCCATTGCAATTGAGCCAGTTTGTTCACCAACCCTTGTTGTGGAGCCATTATTCCTTGTATTTTCTAGGAATTCTAATCTCCTATCAACCCTTCAAAATTCAATTGCCTGCCTTTACTGATTTGCCCTTACACTAAAAATTATTTGCACTGCTAAAAGGACATTTTCGTAACTAATAAATGATACAAATAATACATTACAAACTCTCTCCTAATCTGCCACGTGTCATTCATCTTTTGGCTATTTTAAAAAAATAGCTTTTTCCCCATTCCCACACAAGAACACTCTCTCTCAGAATTCAAAGCTCTTTTCATTTCCCACACTTTGTTGTCTCTCTCATGTTTTCTCTCACTTCTCTTCCCCATAAAAACCTACTCTGCCGCCCTTGTCTCATTTTATCTCTTCTTCTATCATCGTAATCTCTTATTCTCTCTCATTCATTGCAGTATTTTTAAGTTCTTGTCTCTACAACAAACTCCAGTGCGGCAAGGTCATCGCTCAACCGCAACATTTTCAAACAGGTTAGTGCTTTCTCCAACAATAGACATACATTTCAACAACTTCGATTTTTTTTCTGTTTGTATCCTCGACTACCATTTTGTGAATCTTTTTATTTATAAACTTCTGAAGTTGTTTTCAGTCAATAGTATGAAGTTTATTTTCTGTTCATATAATAAACTTGTGATTTCTATACCCTGTAACTAGGGATGTAAATGGATATCCATGGGGGCGGATAGTATGATATTCGTGTCTGCCCCGTTGGATAAATATGATATCCGTATCTGCCCCATATCCATGCAGATATCAGTTAAGCGGGTAATCTATAGGTTTTAAGGTATCCGCGAATATTTACAGATATCCATGAATAACTTTTTTTGTCTAAAATTATTTTTTAAAAATATATTTTTTCGCTCTCAATTTAACAACTAAACTTCATCATATTATTTTCATTCTTTTTTCACTAAAACATAATAACATTCAAACATAATATCCATACATTTCATTTTTAACAAAATAAAATTCATCATACCATATAATAATTGTTTAAATAAAACAAAAAGTAATAATGCAAATAGTTTTCATCAATCATTACAAAATTCCATATTATACATTCCTTACTTAACATTCATACTTTGGTTTCCTAACTCCTAAATTAAAAGCTTAAAAGATTCCAAATAAAATATCCAAAATAATATAGAAAAGACGGTACTGGTTCTTTGGGTTGGAGTTGGACAGTGGAATTGTGAAAGTGAAAGAGATGTTAGGTCTAAAATATAGAAGAAGTCTAAATAAATATAAAATGACTAAATATGATTTTTCTTGGAATGTGAAAGGTTTTCTTTTTCTTCCAAGAAAACGTTAAAGAAAAGAAATATGAAAAGACTAAATTTCTTGGAAGATGTAATGACGTCTATAATAAATTAAAAATATTTAAATACTTTTTATAATTTATTAACGGGTATGGATATCCGCGGGTACGAGTATCATTAAACCCGCATCCACATCCATTAAATAACAGATATTTAAATATTCATTTATTTTATCCATGGATATCCATTAAGCTATCCACATTGTATCCGTGACGGATTATATCCGCGGATACCCGCAGGCACGGGCTTTTTTGCCATCCCTACCTGTAACTCGGTTTTCTTTGCAAGTAGTTTCCCTGTTTCTTCAATTTCATTCATTTACTTTTTAAAAATATGTTTATAATCTCAGATCTCATCAACCTTGATTTTAACAAAATCATAATCGATTTTAACGATTTAATAATACTAGCGCAATTTCACTTTTCAGATGGGTATTAAGCACAAGGAGCCGTGTTAGAGTCACGTTTCAAGTCAAGAAAGCAGTAGAGAATATCAAAACCTTAACTAAAGAAGCTAAGGGATTTTTGTTCTCGGTAGAAGAAGAAAGAACAAAGTTTGCATACCATGTGTTTGAGAAAATTACTATGGTTGGAAGAGAAAATGAGAAGAAGGAGATTATAGATCAACTACTCAAGTCGAAGAATTATGTTGTTGTAATTGTTGGTGGTTCAGGAATTTGGAAAACAAAACTTTGCACGTCTCACTTGTGAGGATGAACAGGTCAAATCTCATATTTGACTTTCCATCGATTTGGATTGATTCTCATCATGAAACCTTTTATGTTTCAGCTACTATCTCCGGTAAACAACGAGGCTTACTTGTGCTTGATGATTTCTGAATTGAGATTAAGCTTGATCTTGAAAAGTTACAACAGAAATTAATCAATTATGGAGGTGTCGGTTCTGCTATACTCATCACTACATGTCGCAAACAAGATTGTTGGGTTTGCTTCTATATTTGTTTCAAAACTCTCTTCTGTTTTTTGAAATTTTTTCCTATCAAGGTGTACTTTATGCAAGAAAACTGGACAGTTGAACACACTAAACTCAAGACAAATATTGCTTCAAGTGAAACATGACTGAAATTGTGAAGTATGACCAAGTGCTTTCAGCACCTCATATGCTTCTAAATCAAAGCTCACAATAGGTTAGTCTATCATGAGCATACATAAGTTACTTCTATGCTTCTCGAAATGTATGTTGTTTGATGTTACTTTCTTTAATTTTGTGGTTGGTTTTATATTCTCTGTTTTCTTTGTGATTATATTTGGAAATCTGATGTTTGTTTTAGAAAATAGATGTTTGTTTTTGTTGGGATTGTTGTCTATTGATTGATTTTTATAATATAATTCTATGTAACAGAGTGGACATGGTCTTGCTAACGACGGTCCCAAACCATTTAATCTAAATGCGAGATTTGTTACCCATGTACACCCTTCTGCTGCATACTACTATGGAGGTGTAAGAGCAACTTTAACGCAGGGTTGTTAAACCAAAATTCTTTATAGCTTACGTTAGTAATAAGGAATTTGCATTATAGGAGAGTTGACATGGCATCCAAGTGAACTAAAATTTAGTTCCCATCATCTATATAGTTAACGTTAACTATGTGAAACTTATTATAATATTATTTAATATTAATAAAATATTCCAAATATTCCAACAACATTAAAGTAAGGGTATGATATTTGAAAATAGTAACGGTCATATTATCATTTTTTACCTTCTATAAATTCTATAGAAATTTTAATTTTTTTTACACACAATTTTACTTTTAAATTTTTTTCTTTCAATTTTCAATCTTATTTATTTATCAAATGGATCCCAACCAATCGAATCCTTATTATAATTATATTCCTATGAAAATGTAATTTTTTTATGTATTATTGTTGTGAATTTTGTATCATTTTTAATTTTATAATAAAATATATTCAATATTATTTTTAAGTTTTTAAGGTAAATTTTATTTAAAAAATTATATGTATTTTAATTAAAATAATTAAATTAATGGTAACTTGAATAAAAAATATAAAATGTGGGGTCAAGTTTTGGTTTCTTATAGACAACTACCATTAAAGTAAAAACTACTCAAATCAACTATAAATTTTTTAAATCCTACAAATCACTTTGAGCCCACAAAAAGTATCTTAGTTTACCCATTTAGTTTACTCCCACTAAAGATGCTCTAAGGTAAGTTGTTATGACTTGTGTGAATTAAAACTGATTTCTTCGTTATTTGAAACCTAAATAGTATTTGATTTATCTTGTGATGTTGCACTTTTGTGATCGAACCAGTATCTATTGTTTCATTTAAATCATATTTATTGTTTTATTGAATTCAAACCTTAGAGATTAGTTTGTTGAGCTTTTGGCTGTTCTTTTTGTTAATATTTTGTATGACATGTGAATCAATTTGTAAAACAAACTTTTATTTTATAGATTTCTTAATCAATGCTTACATATCTTTATTTTATTTTTATTTGTATTTATAACACTAATATAATACATTGATCCTGGACGCATCTAAAGGCATTGCTACAAGGAGAGCGTTTTTCTTAGTTATTATGTTCACTAAATTTTCTAATATGTCTTCTTGAGTTGGAGCACGTTCACGGTGCTGGCTATGTGATGCTATTTGACATGCTAGCTAACATGGATCAACATGATGAAACTGCATGTTTAGGAAAAGCAATAGACATTGTTGCTATACAAAAGCCTTCCGGTTTGAGCTATGTGGACCTGAATGGAACTCTTCACAAGATGATATAGTGGATGGAATTGCTTGCTCTATGGCTGCCTATTGTTGTCCATTAAAAAAACCAAGGTATGTATTGTTTCTAAATGTGAATTATATATGTTTTTCTCATTAGCTATATGAGTTATATGTGAATTTATTTTTCTCTTAAATTTCTAAATGGTACCATATATGTTTTTCTTACTAAATTTATTTTCTTACTAACTACTGCTGCTTTAGATCATATAGTTATGGATTGTAGTATGTTACTTAAGTTGATTAAATTTGTATTTGTCATGTTCTTAAGTAGGAGATTCAATTTAAATAACCATCATATGATTGGTGTTGATAGAAGATTAGGAACAAGAACTTGGCTGTGTGTTATCTTTAAATGGATGATACCCCTTTATGTATTTCTCCTCTTTGCTGTTAAGGAAATAGTCCTTTCTTGAAAAAAACTATCTTTGTTTATGTCAAGGTACTTAATATAAAACAAAGTACATAAATTTAATTTTTCTTTTTAAAATATAACTTCTTTGATTTCTACTAGCTATTTTAATTCTTCACAAATTAAAATACTGATTTTGTTGCAGGTAAACATGTATTGTTATCATATTCACTTTTGCACTCAGATTTGTGTTGAACAATTTATTTGTGCAACTTTTTGAGGTATTTTTGTTTATATAGTTTCAATTAAACAATTTAATCAAGATAGTCAAACAAAGAGGACCATGCCAAAGAAGAAACTCTAAGTTGTGGAACATGTTTAGTTACCTAGAACAAGTTTATATATTGTACTGCTGTCGTTTTGCAACAAGTCTATTACATTCTACTGTTGTTGTCATGAACAAGTTTATGTGTTATAATTTGAACATGTTGTACTCTACTGCTGTCATGAATAAGTTTATAATTTGAACATGTTGTACTCTACTGCTGTCATGAATAAGTTTATAATTTGAACATGTTGTACTCTACTGCTGTCATGAACAAGTTTATAATTTGAACATGTTGTACTCTACTGCTGTCATAAACAAGTTCTACAGTTGTTATATTTTATTGCTGTCATGAGCATGTTGTTTTGGAAAGTATTACAGGTTTATAATTTGAACATGTTGTACTCTACTGCTGTGATATACCAAAAAGCAGAACCTAAA